>JARQOD010000004.1:92268553-92392585 GCA_033576555.1 Oophaga sylvatica | reverse complement strand
CCATTGCTGATAAAGCGCTGCAGGTTGAAAGCTCCCCGGATCGTTCTCCTCCCCTCCCGGCAAGAATACGTGACCAGCTTGGTGAGTCGCTTCTAGCCCGCCGGGCAGAAGCTTAACCCCTTCACCTCCACAGCGCGGGCGCCGTCTGGGGCACTTCTGAGTGACAGATTGAGCTGTCCTGCGGCTGTTCTCGCATAAGGGGCTCGCACACTCTTTTAATATTAATAAAGAGGCTGTGGGGAGTCTGCGACATTAATGCTGCCACTATACGTTTCCGCTGACGATCCTGATGGCGTCGCATAATATTGCGATCGTTTGTGTGTCATTTTTAGTGTCGCTGGTGACTGCCAATCTGGGCAATCGCATAGGCGATTAGCGATCTCCTTGACAACTTTGGCGGTCATTGCGTTATAAAAAACAGCGCAATTTTTTAGCGATCTTGTGGAACGTTTTCTGTTTAGTGTGGCATGGCTGTCCTGCAGCTGCGACCTTATAAGAGGCGCCAGAGATTCGCACACCCTTTTTCATTATCAAGGTTGTGGGGAGCCAGCTACTTTAACCCTTCTTAGGAGGTTAACTCTTAATGGGAGACAGCTGGGGTAGCTCTCGCCTTAGAGCTTTAACCCTTCAGCGTTTGTTTTTTATTTAAGTACTGCTCTGGTTACTGACAGGTTTATCCTGCCATATACTATGCAAGGGCATGTCAGAGACCCTCTCCCAGATCCGCTACGGATCAGCCTCGCGTATCTGACACGCAGACCTCGACTCATACACGGTCAGAGGTTCCAATGGTGTCAAATGGAGGCCTTCACTGGTTTCTATTGATGACCTTTTAGGTTATGGAGTGTCAACTAGATCCTCTCAAGGGAGCGACACAAATCGGTGTTTTCCTTCTCGCTTAGCGAAGAAGTCCGATTCGGTCAAGGAGGATCGGCAGGGACACCCTGCCTCTCTCAGGGGCCGTACTAAAATTTCTGTGGAAGCCATGTGGACGTTACAGTTACCGGAGGAGGTAACTAGTCGTCCTGGTAAGTCGGCCCGGATGTTGCAAGGGTCGCATGGGTCGCGATGACCTTACAAACTGTATCCGTTTTTTCTACGGAGTTATTTGTTAATTGGACCCCTTCTCCTGAAGTGAATGTCCCTTTATTCCAGCTTAGCAAATCTTCCTGGTAAAAGGGAAGACGAGTCTGCAGGACACGCTGGACAGAAGATCGGAGATGGCAACAATTTCCATCTGTGTAGCCGTGGATCATAGATTCGGTATTAAGGATCTAGGTGTACTTGTTAAGTTCCCCTGAGCCGGTTGGACCGTCTAAGGACGGCGTGGCAAGTTTCCCTCTATCAAGGTAGATGGGCTTTTCTAGTTGAAGGATAATGCGTCACTGCTATCCAGGGCGCAATCCTCGGCAGTTACAGTCAGAAGAGCACTGTGACTTTGATGGAACGCAGTTTTCCAACAGGGTTTGCTATCTTTAGCTTAGAAAGTGGTCAGCTATTTGACTGACCTCTCGGAGCTGATGCCAAGGCAAAGGCAAAAGAAGCAGCTTTACCGCAGCGCAGAGCTGTGACTTCTGCGTTTGGCAGGACTAGTGCCGATAGTTATCGGCAGTCCTTTTCGGTTCAAGGGATGATCTGACCAACCCTCTGGGGGTTTGTGTCGTCTCTCTCTTTTTTTAAAAAAAAAAAGGGGGGAATTCTCAGAAATTCCGCATACCCTGGAAACAGAACTTCTGTTAAGGCAGAAGCTGGCAAAAAAAAAAAAAAAATTTCGCTAAGGCGGACTGACTTCTGACATTCCGTCAGAGCCGAGCATGAAGTCGCTTCGCTCAGTTATGGCAGCCCTGTCGCAGAACGATCAATCGACATTCGCGACGCTTTTTGGCATGTTCCCATCGGAAGACCTCACCCAGGTTGTGGCTCGACCATTCGGCTTGGCCTTAACGCCCAGAATTTTTACAACAATTCTGACGCCGAAATCTCATGGCAATCCTTCAAAGACGGGGACTTACGATTCGTCCCTATTTGGACGGCCTTTTCGGTTGTGGCTTCAAAGGAGAAGTCGTCTCTGGAATCGTCGCAGGCAATCCTGTTTTTGAGGATGCATTTCGACACGGTACGGGCGGTGTTGTCCCTACCTCCAGACAAGCAGGCATGTCTGCTCCAGCATGTACAGACTATGAAGTCTGCGACAGCAGTGTCCCTTCGGAAGGTATGCGCCTTCTGGGTCTGACGGTGGCGTCCATGAGGTTTTTTCCGTTTGTCCAATTTCATTCCAGAGCTCTCCATAGGCTCATTCTGAGTCGTTGGGATCAATCGCAAGGTTCGCTGGATTGCAGCGTCACCATTTCTCGCGCGGTGCGGGATTCTTTAGAATAGTGGTTACGTCCAGGGGCATTCTCCCTGGGGAAGTCTTTCCTCCCTCCGAAGTGGTCAGTCATAACCACCGATGCCAGCCTGACGGGCTGGGGGGGTGTTTGGAACAATCTCTGGATTCAGGGGGTATGGTCATCGGAAGAGTCTGTTCTTCCGATCAACATCCTGGAATTGAGGGCGATTTTCCTTTGCCTCCAACATTGGACGGTCCCTTTGAGTGGTCTGCCAGTCCGAGTGCAGACAGACAATGCGACGGCTGTCGCGTATATCAATCACCAAGGTGGGACAAGGAGTTCCAGTCTCATGGTAGAGGTGTCCCGAATTCTGATTTGGGCAGAGGCCAGTGTACCAGCCATTTCGGCGATTCACATTCCAGGGGTTCAGAATATTACAGCGGACTTTCTCAGTCGCAGAAGGATGGATCCCGGGGAATGGAGCCTCCACCCGGAAGTTTTTGCACTACTGTGCTCTCGCTGGGGAACCCCCCAAGTGGATTTGATGGCATCCAGGTCCAATGCCAAGTTACCGACGTTCATGTCCAGGTACAAGGACCGAAGGCTGTGGCGGTGGATGCTCTAGTGGCTCAGTGGGATCAGTTCGAGCTGATCTATGTATTCCCGCCGATATCCTTACTTCCTCTAGTACTGCGTCGGATCAGACTAGAGAGAATTCCAGCTATTTTGATAGCTCCAGACTGGCCAAGAAGGGTGTGGTTCTCGACAATAATGTCGCTGTTGGCGGCACCTCCTTTTTCACTCCCTCTTCAACCGGACTTGTTGACTCAGGGGCCCGTTTGTCATCCGGACTTGATGTCCCTGCGTTTGACGGCGTGGCTCTTGAGATCGAAATCTTGACCCGTAGAGGTTTCTCAGCCGAGGTCATTGCTACCCTTCGTGCTGCAAGAAGTCCGGCTACTACTAGGATTTACCACAAAATTTGGGAAACCTTCTTTTCGTGGTGTTTGGGGTCCTCTCGGAACCCGAGAAAATTTTCCATTCCCAACCTGTTGGCTTTTCTGCAGCATGGGCTAGACAAGGGTTTGGCAGTCAGCACCCTGAAAGGTCAGATTTCTGCTCTGTCCTTATTGTTCCGGAGAACCATTGCTTCGAATAGAGACGTGCTCTCCTTTTTCCGAGGTATATCTCGTAAGTTTCCGCCGCGGAAGGCACCCGTGTCTTCTTGGCGGCTCAACCTTGTTTTGGAGGCTCTTCAGCATAAACCTTTTGAGCCTATGGTTTCTGCTAGCCTTTCTTTACTTTCTTGGAAGGTGGCTTTCCTTGTTGCAGTCACTTCCTTGAGGAGAGTTTCTGAGTTGGCAGTTCTTTCTTGTTCGCCTCTTTTTCTGGAGTTTTTTCCGGATCGTGTAGTGCTTCGCACTCGGGGTGATTTTTTACCTAAAGTGGTGTCACAATTTCATGTCAACCAGGATATTGTGTTGCCTTCATTCTGCCCGGATCCGAAGTATGTGAAAGAGCGAGCTTTACACACATTGGATTTAGTGCGGGCCTTGAAGTTTTATCTATCTATTACTCAAGGTTTTCGTAAGACGGACTCCCTATTTGTGGTTCCAGTCGGTCGTCGGCGTGGTCAACGAGCTTCCAAGGATTCTATAGCTCGTTGGATCCGGTCAGCTATATTGGAAGCTTACCGTCTTCAGGGTGAATCTTGCCCGATTAAGATTCAAGCCATTCCACGAGGGCTGTGGCTTCATCGTGGGCTTTTCACCAAGGTGCTTCGGCAGTGCAGCTCTGCCGGGCGGCAACTTGGCGCTCTGTCCACACGTTTACGAAGTTTTATAAAGTGGACGTCAGTGCTTCCGCTGATGCAGCCCTCGGACGTAGGGTCCTGCAGGCAGCTGTAGTTTAAAGTTCTGGATGAACTTGTGTTTAGCGCTGGTTGCGCTTTGTTGTTAAGGTTGTTGGGTTTCTGCCTCTTGTTGGTTTTTTCCCACCCTTATTTTTGAACTGCTTTGGGACGTCCCATCAGTAATGAATTCCTGTGTCTCCCTCCCTTCCATTCTGCAGCTGAAACACGGATTTTGGTAAGAACTTACCGGTAAAATCCTTTTCAGCGAAGGAAGGGAGGGAGACACAGCACCCTCCCAAGGCAGAAGTGTGTTGATGTTTTCAGATGCAGCGCGACCCTTGTCTGATTGCGATATCTGGACTGAGGTCAGCGCGCTAAGGCTCTGTTCCAGCATCGCCAGCTCATCGCAGTAGTCAGGTTCAGTGAATAGTACCTGGAACTCTGTGGTTTTTGGCTTACTTTGCATGCATAACCTGTATCCTTGTGTTTTTGCTCTGAAGTTTCTTCAGAAGGGGTTATGTTGCTCCGCTGGTGATCTTGGTTCTTCCCTAAAGCTTTGGTACGACTGGAGCTGAGTAGGAGGAGCCCGAGCTGGAGGGGCCAGCCAGTCAGCACGCTTTTGATCTGAGGTGACATCCTGGTCTGGGGCTCCGCCTACCCATCAGTAATGAATTCCTGTGTCTCCCTCCCTTCCTTCGCTGAAAAGGATTTTACCGGTAAGTTCTTACCAAAATCCGTGTTTTTTAGACTTGTTTTTTTTAAGGGGTTCACTAAAGGGGTTAACTAATGGGACAGTTTTATAGTACAGGTCGTTACGGACGCGGCAATACTAAATGTGTACTTTTATTGTTGGTTTTTTTTTTTTTTGCATTAAAGAAATTAATTTATTGGGGAATATTTTTTTTTCATTATTTAGGATTTTTTTTTACAAATGTTTATTTTTATTTTTTGTACATTTTTACTTTGTCCCAGGGTGGGACATCACTGTGTAGGGTCAGATCGCTGGTGTGACAGTGTGCACAGCACTCTGTCACACCAGCAATCGCACAGGCACTGCTGCAGGCTTCCTTAGCGCCTACTCTCAGCAGGCACTGAGGAAGCAGCCTCCCTGCAGGACCCGGCGGCCTTCTTGGATCCGGGGTCCTGCAGTGAGGAGAGTCCCTCGGAACAGCGCGACACATCGCGCTGTTCTGAGGGTCTCAGCGGGGCGCACAGGGAGCCCCCTCCCTGCGCTATGCTTCCCTGTGCCCCCGGTACACCGCGATCATGTTTGATCATGGTATGCCGGGGGTTAATGTGCCGGGAGCGGTCCGTGACGGCTCCTGGCACATAGGGCCGGGTGTCAGCTGTGATAATCAGCTGACACCCAGCCAAGATCAGCGTCGCTCACCCTGTGAGCGCAGCTAATCAACTAGGACGTACTATCCCGTCCCTGGGAATTAAGTCCCAGGTCACATGGACGGGATAGTACGTCTGATGACAGAAAGGGGTTAATGCCCTTAAAACATAGTCATATCATACAAAATAATTAATAAATAAAATGTCCCACATGTCTACTTTACATCAGCACAATATTGTAAACATAATTTTTTTTGTTAGGAAGTTATAAGGGTTAAAAGTTGACTAGCGATTTCTAATTTTTACAACAAAATATGCAAAACCATTTTTTTGTCACCTATATGACAAAATACCCCAAAATGACACAATTCTAAAAGCTGCACTCCTCAAGGTACTCAAAACCACATTGAAGAAGTTAATTAAGCTTTCAGGTGCTTCACAGGATTTTTGGAATGTGGAAGGAAAAAATAAATATTTACTTTTCTTTCACAAAAATTTTCTTCAGACCTATTTTTTTTACTTTTGCAAGAGTAACAGGAGAAAATGGACCATACATTTTGTTGTGCAATTTCTCCTGAGTATGCCGATACCAAATATGTGCGGGAAATCTACTTGTTTGGGCACACGGCAGGGCTTGGAAGGGAAGGAGCGCCATTTGACTTATTTAATGTAAGATATGCAGGAATTTTTAGCGTTTGCCGTATCGCATTTGGAGAGCCTCCGATTGTCTAAACAGCAGAAACCACCAACAAGTGACACCATTTTGGAAACTAGACTCCTTATGGAACTTATATAGATGTGTATTGAGCACCTTCAACCCACAAGTGCTTCACAGAAGTTTATAATGTATAGCCGTGGAAGGAAAAAAAAAAATCACATTTTTCCCAAATCATTTTAGCTCCAAATTTTTCTTTACATAAGGGTAAAAGGAGAAATTGCGCCATACAGTTTGTTGCGCAATTTCTCCTGAGTACACGATACTTAACCCCTTTACCCCCAAGGGTGGTTTGCACGTTAATGACCGGGCCAATTTTTACAATTCTGACCACTGTCTCTTTATGAGGTTATAACTCTGGAACGCTTCAACGGATCTTCGCAATTCTGAGACTGTTTTCTCGTGACATATTGTACTTCATGTTAGTGGTAAAATTTCTTCGATATACCTTGCGTTTATTTTTGAAAAAAACGCAAATATGGCGAAAATTTTGAAAATTTTGCAATTTTCAAACTTTGAATTTTTTTTCCCTTAAAACAGAGAAATATGTCACACAAAATAGTTAAGAAATAACATTTCCCACATGTCTACTTTACATCAGCACAATTTTGGAACCAAAATTTTTTTTTGTTAGGAAATTATAAGGGTTAAAAGTTGACCAGTGATTTCTCATTTTTACAACAAAATTTACAAAGCCATTTTTTTTAGGGACCACCTCATATTTGAAGTCACTTTGAGGGGTCTATGTATATAGCAGAAAATACCCAAAAGTGACACCATTCTAAAAACTGCACCGCTCAAGGTACTCAAAAACACATTCAAGAAGTTTATTAACCCTTCAGGTGCTTCACAGGAGCTGAAGCAACGTGGAAAGAAAAAATGAATATTTAACTTTTTAGCCGCAAAAATGATCTTTTACAAACTATTTTTTATTTTCACATGGGTAAAAGGAGAAAATGGGCAGATAAAGTTGTTGTGCAATTTCTCCTGAGTACGCCAATACCCCATATATGGGGGAAAACCACTGTTTGGGCACACGGCAGAGCTCGTAAGGGAAGGAGCGCCGTTTGACTTTTTCAAACTAAAATTGGCTGGAGTTGAGATTGGACGCCATGTCGCGTTTGGAGAGCCCCTGATGCGCCTAAACAGTGGAAACCCCCCACAAGTGACACCATTTTGGAAACTAGACCCCCTAAGGAACTTATCTAGATCTGTTGTGAGCACTTTGAACCCCAAAGTGTTTCACAAAAGTTTATAATGCCTGGGTGTGAAAAAAAATAAAAATTTCCACAAAAATGATTTTTAGTCCCAAATTTTTGATTTTTCCCAAGGAAATTTGACCCCAAAAGTTTTTGTCCAATTTGTCCTGAGTACGCTGATACCCCATATGTGGGGGGGGGAAACCGGGCGCACGGCAGGGCTTGGAAAGGAAGCAGTAACGTTTTGGAATACAAACATTGATGGGGGTCATGTTCCATTTGTAGTACCCCAGATGAGCCTAAACAGTGGAAACCCCCACAAGTGACCCCATTTTGGAAGCTAGACCCCCTAAGGAACTTATCTAGATCTTTGGTGAGCACTTTGAACCCCAAGTGCTTCACACAAGTTTATAATGCCCGGGCATGAAAATAAAAAATCCTATTTTTTTCCCACAAAAATTATCTTTTAGTCAATATTTTTTTATTTTCCAAAGGGTAACAGGAGAAATTGGACCACAAAAGTTGTTGTCCAATTTGTCCTGAGTACGCTGATACCCCATATGTGGGGCGAACCACTGTTTGGGCACATGGCAGAGCTCGGAATGGAAGGAGCACCATTTGACTTTTTCCAACCAAAATTGGCTGGAATTGAGATTGGACGCCATGTTGCATTTTGAGAGCACCTGCTGTGCCTAAACAGTAGAAACCCCCACAAGTGACCCCATTTGGGAAACTAGACACCCTAAAGAACTTATCTAGATCTTTGGTGAGCAATTTGAACCCCCAAGTGCTTCACACAAGTTTATAATGTAGAGCCGTAAAATTAAAAAATCATATTTTTTCCACAAAATTGATCTTTTCACCCCAATTTTTATTTTCCCAAGGGTAACAAGACTCCAAAAGTTATTGTGCAATTTGTCCTGAGTACGCTGATACCCCATATGTGGGGGTAAACCACTGTTTGGGTGCATGGCAGAGTTTGGAAGGGAAGGAGCGCCGTTTGACTTTTTCAACGCCGAATTGGCTGGATGCCATGTCGTGTTTGGAGAGCTTCTGATCTGCCTAAACAGTGGAAACCCCCCACAAATGACACCATTTTGGAAACTAGACCCCTCAAGGAACTTATCTAGATGTGTGGTGAGCACTTTGAACCCCAAAGTGCTTCACAGAAGTTTATAACGTACAGCCGTTAAATAAAAAATCTTTTTTTTTTTTTTACAAAAATGATTTTTTCGCCCCTAATATTTTATTTGCACAAGGGTAACAGGAGAAATTGGACCCCAAAAGTTGTTGTCCAATTTGTCCTGAGTACGCTGATACCCAATATGTGGGAGTAAACTACTGTATGGGCGCACGTCGGGGCTCGGAAGGGAAGTAGTGACGTTTTGGATTGCAGACTTTGATGGAATGGTCTGGGGGCGTCATGTCGCATTTGGAGAGCCCCTGATGCGCCTAAACAGTGGAAACCCCCCACAAGTGACCCCATTTTGGAAAATAGACCCCACAAGGAACTTATCTAGATGTGTGGTGAGCACTTTGAACCCCGAAGTGCTTCACAGAAGTTTATAACGTACAGCCGTAAAAATAAAAAATCTTTTTTCTTTTACAAAAGAGTCATTCCATGTCAAGTGGACCAGTGGTCCCCACTCGACCTTCTCCGATTTTGCTGAAAATTTATAAGGATGTACATGTATGTTTGAAAAGAGGTTCTGTAAATTTTTAGGGCCAGATCTCAAATTCATTGGGCACTGTTGACCTTTCACTGGAGGTTCCACCAAGCCTGCGGCTTCAGCTAAGAGGATTTTGCAAACTTTGGCACATAGCCATTAGAGTTCTATACTGGCTATGATGCTGAAATTTGGCATACTAGCTCAACTTTTGCTGCTAAACACGATAAAATTATTACCGGCTATGACAAAACAATATTTCGGCCGCAATTTTGTGTCAAAGTAGCTTGTAAAACGCGTCGCATAAAATTTATGCCAAACTTTGCCCATATATAACTCAAGACCAAAAACCAATAGTAACTGGTGCTTTGCCCTGTACACCAAACATCTACATGACTTTGCATTGCTGCAATATCACGGTCAAACCATATGTATTTGTGGAAATATTCACACCCACATATGATGAAAAACTTAAAAAAACCCGAATTTTACCTATTTTTAGGTCAAATTTCTCAAAAAGGGTACCCCTAAAATATATTAATTCTGATATCATTAGAAAGAGCACATTTTTCTCTACAAGGATCATTGTTTTTTTTTTTGGAGTCTCTCAGTTTAAGAAAATAAAAATGCCACTGAACATGGTGTTATTTATGCGCATAATGCATTGATTTTGTGTTTGATTTTCAGATTCTTATCACATGTTACAGAGTTGTATTGTTGCTAGCAATGTCTATTATAATCAAAAACCTATAAACCTTTTTGGTTATGAAAAGTTATTGACTATTGTTACATTTTAATGCATATATTATTTATTTTTTAGCGATGGAGAATGAAATTGATGAAAAATCGGCCCAGTGCTCTATCGGCCTTGCGAACTATTCGAAGTGCCACCTTAAGACATTCACCCATAGCAAGGATGAGTTGAAATTGTTTACAAGCTTTGGATTGGATGAACAGAAATTGCTGCGTCGACGAGTGGGACTAAATTTTGACGAACATTCACAAATCTGTTTACACCATGAAGCTTCATTCTTGACCAAATATGAGCATTTGCAAAAATCGTGTTGCAATCCTTTTGGGAAGAAAGGTCATAACACTATTCAAACCCTTGCGTTGGTCCATGGTGGTTATACCACAACCAATTCCCTAAGAATTGGTATTATAATCCTATTAAGAATTGTAATAATGCTGTCTTTCGAGAATTGGCAGCACCATCGCCTAGGAGCCATGGCCGGTAGCCGTGCAAGGCCAGCCGCGGGCGGTCTCTTTATCGCAGTTTCCGAAGCCTGAGGGTGGGTGTCTTTTCCTAGGATCCCAAGCTCTCCAGGTCTCAGATTTTTCTTCAACGATTTCAAATAGCTACTTTGATGCTTGGCGATGTAGTGATGGCTACAAAGTTTAGAAATTTTCAAAACCAATTCTTCAATGAAATCTTCTATAGTCAGTTGTTTGGTATCAAGCGTGTCTCGATCAGTGTGAATCCATTGTTTGAACTCAATAATATCTTCAGGGTCACTGTTGACAAACACATTGACTAGAAATTCTTTTAAAACTTCAGGACCCGGGCATTTATCACAACGGCCAAGCATACAGTCCTTGGATTCAATTCCACAGACCATTTTGCATATGAGCTCTTTGTTGTCATCATTGATTGGGAATGCTGCAAGCATTAGTTTGACATTTTGGTGAATGGTACACACACAAATAGAATGTGTTCCAGCAGATCCAACGGTTACGCACCACTTTGGCCGAAGCTCACAAAACTTGGAAAATCCAATTTCAGGGCCATTCCGATCCCGATAGGCAACAAACATTTCCCTCATATTGCTCAGTAATAGTCGCTTTTGCATTTGCTTTTTTTCTCCTGCTATTCGCACTGATACATAGTTTTTTTTACCAAGGCACATTCAACTGAATTCATCATCCTCAAAAAATGCCTGCACCTTTTCCTTCACTTCCTCAGAAACTTTCTTGCCACACTTGATTCTAGGTAAGGCTAAGATCCCATGTTCACATTTAAGCTTTTGAGCTTGTTTGAACATTCGTTCAGAGACACCGAATTTGTCTGATATAGCCTTAATGGACCAACTTTTAGGTGCCAATGTCAAGATTTGGACCTTTTCTGCCCGACTGGACACCTGCAGCTTTTGCTTCAAATCTGCCAAAAGGTGATTATAATCCAGACACATTTTGCACTGTGCTGTTTTTGTTTGCTCAATGTCTTTCGGCTCAAGCCCTCCAATTGAAGCAATCTTGCTAGAAAATGCATTTTGTACCTGGCTTATCTTTCTCCTTGCATATCCAAGTGAATCCCGCTGGCTTACCCGTGGATATTTCAGAGGAGAGATGCCAATGGATGTTAAGCTTGAATTTAGACTTTCAGGAGAACATTCCATTCCATCTGGATCTGATTCAGAGGAAACTGGATCAGCTGATTTTTTCCTGTTAGCAAATTCTTTTCGACATGATGCTCACATCTTCTGGCCAGGCTTCACATCATTCTTTGTAAATTCGTTCAACTGGTCAGCTGCTAACAAATTGATAGCTCGCAAATTCTTTTGGTGTTATGACCTTTCTTCCCAAAAGGATTGCAACACGATTTTTGCAAATGCTCATATCTGGTCAAGAATGAAGCTTCATGGTGTAAACAGATTTGTGAATTTTTCGTCAAAATTTAGTCCCACTCGTCGACGCAGCAATTTCTGTTCATCCAATCCAAAGCTTGTAAACAATTTCAACTCATCTTTGCTATGGGTGAATGTCTTAAGGTGGCACTTCGAATTGTTCGCAAGGCCGATAGAGCACTGGGCCGATTCTTCATCAATTTCATTCTCCATCGCTAAAAAATAAATAATATATGCATTAAAATGTAACAATAGTCAATAACTTTTCATAACCAAAAAGGTTTATAGGTTTTTGATTATAATAGACATTGCTAGCAACAATACAACTCTGTAACATGTGATAAGAATCTGAAAATCAAACACAAAATCAATGCATTACGCGCATAAATAACACCATGTTCAGTGGCATTTTTCTTTTCTTAAACTGAGAGACTCCAAAAAAAAAAAACAATGATCCTTGTAGAGAAAAATGTGCTCTTTCTAATGATATCAGAATTAATATATTTTAGGGGTACCCTTTTTGAGAAATTTGACCTAAAAATAGGTAAAATTCGGGTTTTTTAAGTTTTTCATCATATGTGGGTGTGAATATTTCCACAAATACATATGGTTTGACCGTGATATTGCAGCAATGCAAAGTCATGTAGATGTTTGGTGTACAGGGCAAAGCACCAGTTACTATTGGTTTTTGGTCTTGAGTTATATATGGGCAAAGTTTGGCATAAATTTTATGCGACACGATTTACAAGCTACTTTGACACAAAATTGCGGCCGAATTATTGCTTTGTCATAGCCGGTAATAATTTTATTGTGTTTAGCAGCAAAAGTTGAGCTAGTATGCCAAATTTCAGCATCATAGCCAGTATAGAACTCTAATGGCTATGTGCCAAAGTTTGCAAAATCCTCTTAGCTGAAGCCGCAGGCTTGGTGGAACCTCCAGTGAAAGGTCAACAGTGCCCAATGTATTTGAGATCTGGCCCTAAAAATTTACAGAACCTCTTTTCAAACATACATGTACATCCTTATACATTTTCAACAAAATCGGAGAAGGTCGAGTGGGGACGATTTTTAAAACTGGTCCACTTGATGTGGAATGACCCAAAAATGATTTTTTCACCCCCAATATTTTATTTTCACAAGGGTAACAGGAGAAATTGGACCCCAAAAGTTGTTGTCCAATTTGTCCTGAGTACGCTGATACCCAATATGTGGGAGAAAACTACTGTATGGGTGCACGTCTGGGCTCGGAAGAGAAGTAGTGATGTTTTGGATTGCAGACTTTGATGGAATGGTCTGGGGGCGTCATGTCGCATTTGGAGAGCCCCTGATGCGCCTAAACAGTGGAAACCCCCACAAGTGACCCCATTTTGGAAAATAGACCCCACAAGGAACTTATCTAGATGTGTGGTGAGCGCTATGAAGCCCCAAGTGCTTCACAGAAGTTTTATAACATACAGCCGTGAAAACAAAAAAATCATTTTTTTTTTTTTTTACAAAAATGATTTTGTCGCCCCAGTTTTTTATTTTCCCAAGGGTAACAGAAGAAATAGGACAAATTGCACAATAACTCTTGTGGTCCAGAGTACGCGGATACCCCATATGTGGGGGTAAACTACTGTTTGGGCGCATGTCAGAGCTCAGAAGTGAAGGAGCACCGTTTGACTTTTTTAACGCAGAATTGGCTGGAATTGAGATTAGACGCCATGTCACATTTGGAGAGCCCCTGATGTGCCTAAACAGCAGAAACCCCCCCAATTCTAACTCCAACCCTAACCCCAACACACCCCTAACCCTAGTCCCAACCCTAACCACAAACCTAACCCTAACACACCCCTAACCCTAATCCCAACCCTAATCCTAACGTTAGCGCCAACCCTAACTTTAGCCGCAACCCTAACCCTAACGGGAAAATGGAAATAAATACATTTTTTAATTTTATTATTTTTCCCTAGCTAAGGGGTGATAAAGGGGGGTTTGATTTACTATTTATAGCGGGTTTTTATGATTGGCAGCTGTCACGCTAAAAGACGCTTTTTATTGCAAAAAATAGTTTTTTGCATCTCCACATTTTGAGAGCTATAATTTTTGCATATTTTGGCCCACAGAGTCATGTGAGGTCTTATTTTTTGCGGGACTAGGTGACTTTTTTATTGTTACCATTTATGACCACGTGACATCTTTTGATCACTTTTTATTTCGATTTTTGGGAGGTTAGAATGAACAAAAATGAGCAATTCATGAATTTCTTTTGGGGGAGGCGTTTATACCGTTCCGCGTGTGGTAAAATTGATAAAGCAGTTTTATTCTTCGGGTCAGTACGATTACGGCGATACCTCATTTATATAATTTTTTTATGTTTTGGCGCTTTTATAGAATAAAAACAATTTTATATTAAAAAAATTATTATTTTTGCATCGCTTCATTCTGCGAGCTATAACTTTTTTATTTTTTCGCTGATGATGCTGTATGACAGCTCGTTTTTTGCGGGACAAGATGACGTTTTCAGCGGTACCATTTTTATTTATATCGGTCTTTTTGATCGCGTGTTATTCCACTTTTTGTTCGGCGGTATTGATTTTTTGCTTAGTTTTTTTTTTTTAAGGGTTTCACTAAAGGGGTTAACTAGTGGGACAGTTTTATAGGGGGGGTCGTTACGGACGCGGCGATACCAAATATGTGTACTTTTATTGTTTTGTTTTTTTTTTTATTTACAGGAAGAAATGAATTTATTGGGGAATATTTTTTTTTGTATGATTTTTTTTACCATTTTTTATTTTTATTTTTTTTACTTTTTTACATTGTCCCAGGGTGGGATATCACAGTATTTTAGCAGATCGCTGGTGTGACAGTGTGCACAGCACTCTGTCACACCAGCGATCGCTCTGGCATCGCTACAGGCTTCCTCAGCGCCTGCTCTCAGCAGGCACTGAGGAAGCCGCCTCCCTGCAGGACCCCAGCGCCATCTTGGATCCGGGTTCTGAATCTATGTTTGGATGTGCCGGTCAGTTTTTTGATATGTATTCATTTACCTTCTACCTGAGCACTCCACCTGGTGGTCACAGGCTTTTTAATTACAACAGGTTCATCACCCCTCCACAGAGATGTAGATTTTAGTCTGAAGAGAGGATTCATATGTTCCCATGCAGACAGACTTTTCTAAGCGAGGATAGGCATTAGTTAGGACCTGATATACGAGAAGAGCCTTGACGTGGCTATCAGGCTCACATAATTTGGCCATCTTATGCGCTAAGACTTCTCAATTTTTCATATTTCTAAGGTAATGATGCAATTCATTTTTCATATTTTTCATATTTCGTGTTTGCAAGCTATAGCGCTACAGTGTGCTACCTTTTTTTCTTGTATGTATATGAGTTGGTGACTCTAGGTTTAGCACCTGTTCACACTGAATCTATGTTTGGATGTGCCGGTCAGTTTTTTGATATGTATTCATTTACCTTCTACCTGAGCACTCCACCTGGTGGTCACAGGCTTTTTAATTACAAAGCGACAAATTTTGTATTTTCACAAGGGCAAAAGGAGAAAATGGACCTCAAAGTTTCTTGTGCAATTTCTCCTTTGTTCACCGATAGCCCATATGTGGTCGAAAACTACTTTTGAGGCACAGTGCAAAGCTCAGAAGGGACATAGCGCCATATCATATTACAGTGCAGATTTTGCTGCACTTGTTTGAGGGTGCCATGTTACATTGACAGAGCCCCTGAGGTGCCAGAACAGCAGAACCCCCAATAAGTAACCCAATTTTCAGCAGCAGATGAAGGAAGGGAGACACACTAGTCATTACTAGTGGGTAGGCGGAGCCCACATAGGATAGAAACACCTCAGATTAAAAAAGTGTTGACCGGCCCCTCCAGCTTATAGGGCTCCTCCTACTCCAGCTCTCCAGTCTAAAATTTGAGGTCACAGAGGATAGTCGCTGCTGGAAGCAGCTCCTCAGAAATTTTTTTTATTTTAGTCGGACAGAGACTTGGACCGCCAGTGGTCTAGAGGTCTCAGGGGTCTCAGCGCTGCTGGACCCCCACCTCTCCCTTGGCGGATCTGTATTACCCTGTAAGTTGGTCCCTGCAGAACCCTGCCGGCCCTGGGGGATGAGGATTGCTTCCCTGGCGGGACGCAAACCGCGCTTCTGGGGTCACTGCGTTCCCCGCCCTGGGGGGAAGCTACGGGCACAGCGCCACAAATCTCTGAGGGGTCCCTGTGGCGCTCAGCTGGGTGAGTACTCCACATTTTAATGTGTTTTGAGTGCTTCAGCGGCCGCTGCGGCAGCCGCTGCTACATGTATTCATGTGTGGTGATTGTGTACTTTTGTCCGCAGGTGGAAAGCTGCAGGACATGGGAGCGGAGTGAGTCGCGCACTTTTTTTTTAAAACCGGCGGGGGGCGTGGCTTCCGGCTTCTCTCCTCTAGCGCGGCGGCCATTACTGAAGGCCTCCTCGGGTTCCTCACTCTCCGCTCCCCCCGACCGACCGAAAGGAAGACACTACACCGCGGCCAGCTGGGTGAGTCGCTTCTACCTGTCAGGGCTGAAGCTTGACCCCTCCACACCACAGCGCAGGAGGTACTGTCACACGGAACGCTCCCGCTACGATCACAATAGCGTCGCTTAATTTTGCGATCGTTTTTTTGTCATCGTTTTAATGTCGCTAGTAGCTGCCACAGTGGGCGATCTCATTGACGACGCATAAGTGGTTAGCGATCTCCTTAGCGACTTTGGCGGTCATTGCGATGTACAATTCAGCGCAATATGTTAGCGATCTCGTTGGCGTTCTTGTTTAGTGTGGCATACCTTTGAAACGCTGTCCTGCAGCTGTTACCTCATAAGAGGCACCTGGGGCTCACACACCCTTTTCATTACACAAGGGTTGTGGGGAGTCTGCGACATTAACCCCTTCTTTGGCGGTTAACCCTTTATTGGGAGACAGCTGGGGTAGCTCTCTCTTTAAGAGCTTAACCCTTCAGCGTACGTTTTGCCTTTGAAAACCACACTGTTCTAGTTGCTGACAGGTTTTTGACCTGCCATATACTGTGTGAGGGCATGTCGGATCAGGGTCCAGGAGGTGCGGACAGTCTCCCAGATCCGCTACAGGATCAGTCTCGCGTATCTGACACGCAGACCTCGACGGCATCAAGCGCAGCGGTCGGAGGTGTCAGTGATGACAAAATGGAGGCCCTCGCTCGTTCTATTAATGGCCTTTCTGACCTTCTAGGTTATTGGGTGTCAGCTAGATCCTCTCATGGTAGGAAGCGACACAGGCCGGTGCCTTCTTCCCCGCGTAGCGACTCGGAGATCTCTGGTATGGAGGGTTCCCCTTCAAGCTCGGATGGGGAGGTGTCCGATTCGAATAAGAAGGATCGGCAGGGACACTCTGCCTCTCTTTTGAGCCATACAGAGGCTTTTATTGGAGCCATGAGGGAGGCGTTAGTTACCGGAGGAGGTAACTAGACGTCCTGGTAAGTCGGCCCGGATGTTTCAGGAGTCGCATAGGTCGCGATCAGCCTTACCATCTCTGGACGAGCTTAATGAGGCAGTGGAGAAGGAACGCCTGTGTCCAGATAAACGTTTTCAGGGGACACGGTTTTTTGAGACGCTATATCCGTGTTACGACGGAGTTGATTGATAATTGGATTCCTTCTCCTGAAGTGGATGTCCCTTTATCCCAGCTTAGCAAATCCTCATTGCTTCCTGTTAAAGGGAAGGCGAGTCTGCAGGATCCGCTGGACAGAAAAACGGAGATGGCAGCAAAATCCATCTACGAGGCCGCAGGTCATGGATTCAGAGCAGTGCTAGGATCCATGTGTGCTTGTAAAGCTTCCCTGAGCTGGTTAGACCGTCTACGGACGGCGTGGCAAGATGGATCCCCACTATCCGAGGTAGAGGGGCTTTTCAAGTCATTGGAGGATGCAGCACGATATGGCAGTGATGCAGGTTTGGATACTGCCTCACTGCTGTCCAGGGCACAATCCTCGGCGATCACAGTCAGGAGAGCTCTGTGGCTTAGACAGTGGACCGGAGACGCGGTTTCCAAGCAAGGTTTGCTTTCTTTAGCTTACAAGGGTGGTCACTGGTCAGCTATTTGGATCTGACTTCACGGAGCTGATTGCCAAGGCAAAGGCAAAAGAAACGGCTTTACCGCAGCGAAGAGCTGTGTCTCTGCGGCTGGCAGGCATAGTGCCGGTATTAGTCGGCGGTCCTTTCGGTCCAGGGGACGGTTCGGTCAGCCCTCTTGGGAATCGGGGCGTCCCTCTTTTTCGGGAAAAAAGAACGCTCAGAAATCCCGCACTTCCTGGAAACAGAGCTTCCGCCAATACAAGCGGGAAGCTGACAAAAAGCCCGCTAAGGCGGACTGACGCCAGGGCCTCACTCGAGGGCTCTCGAGTGGGAGGTCGCCTGCTCCAATTCGAACCGATTTGGGCTTCCCGCGTGTCGGACGCCTGGGTGACGCGGGTTGTGTCAGCAGGCTATTTCATAGAGTTTCTTTCTTGACCCCCAGACAGTTTTTGCCAATCCCGCATTCCGTCAGATCCCGAGCTATATGCCGCTCTACTACGGGAGGTCGATTCCCTTGTACAGAAGGGTGTGGTGGTACCAGTTCCACCGGAGGACCGGGGAAGAGGGATTTTCCGACCTCTTTGTGGTCCCCAAAAAGGAGGACAAATTTCGCCCCGTTCTAGATCTCAAAAGATTGAATCGGCATGTCCGCTCCCGGAAATTCCGCATGGAGTCACTTTGCTCCGTTGTGGCGGCCTTGTCGCAGAACGATTTTTTGGTGTCATTTGCATGTCCCCATCGGAAGGGCCCACCAACGCTTCCTTCGTTTTGCCATAGGCCAGGACCATTACCAGTTTGTGGCCTTGCCATTCGGGTTGGCCTCAGCACCCAGAGTTTTTACAAAAATTCTGGCTCCTCTCATGGCGATTCTGTGAAGACAGGGGGTTACGATTCTTCCCTATCTGGACGACCTTTTGATTGTGGCGTCCTCAAAGGAGGAGGCGGTGACTGCTCGAAATCTATCCCTTCAGCCCCTGGAGGACTTCGGGTGGCTGGTCAATTGGGAGAAGTCGTCTCTGGAACCGTCGCAGTCAATCCTGTTTTTGGGAATGCATTTCGACACGGTACGAGCAGTGGTGTCTCTGCCTCCACACAAGCAAGCGAGTCTTCTTCATCATGTACAGGTTATGAAGTCTGCGACAGCAATGTCCCTTCGAAGGTGTATGCGCCTTCTGGGTTTGATGGTGGCGTCAATGGAAGCAATTCCGTTTGCCCAATTTCATTCCAGGGCTCTCCAAATGTTCATCTTGAACCGTTGGGATCGATTGCAGTTTTCACTGGATTGCAGTGTCATCATCTCCCACAGGGTGAGAGAGTCTCTAGAATGGTGGTTACGTCCGGAAGCGTTATCCCTGGGGAAGTCCTTCCTTCCTCCGAGGTGTTCGATCATAACCACCGATGCCAGCCTGACGGGCTGGGGGGGTGTCTGGAACGATCCCTGGATTCAGGGAGTATAGTCGTTGGAAGAGTCTGTCCTGCCGATCAACATCCTGGAATTGAGGGCAGTTTTCCTTTGCCTCCAACACTGGACGGTCCCTTTAAGCGGTCTACCAGTCCGAGTGCAGACAGACAACGCGACGGCGGTCGCGTATATCAACCATCAAGGTGGGGCGAGGAGCTTCAGGCTCATGATGGAAGTGTCTCGAATTCTGGTATGGGCCGAGGCCAGAGTGCCAGCCATCTCTGCGATTCACATTCCAGGAATTCAGAATATCACAGCGGACTTCCTCAGTCGCGAAAAGATGGATCCCGGAGAATGGAGTCTTCATCCGAAAATTTTTGCACTGCTGTGCTCCCGTTGGGGAACTCCCCAAGTGGATTTGATGGCATCCAGGTTCAATGCCAAGTTACCGACGTTCATGTCCAGGTACAAGGACTCGAACGCTGTGGCGGTGGATGCTCTGGTGGCTCCTTGTGACCAATTCGAGCTAATCTATGTGTTCCCGCCGATATCCTTACTTCCTCTGGTGTTGCGTCGGATCAGACTGTAGAGAGTCCCGGCTATGTTGATAGCCCCAGATTGGCCAAGGAGGACGTGGTTCTCGACACTGGTGTCGCTTCTGGCAGCGCCTCCACTTCCACTCCCTCTTCGCCCGGACCTGTTAACCCAAGGGCCCGTTCGTCACCCGGACCTGAAGTCCTCTGCGTTTGACGGCTTGGCTCTTGAGACCGAAATCTTGACCCATCAAGGTTTTTCAGCCGAAGTCATTGCCACTCTGCGAGCTGCCAGAGGTCCGGCCACTACTAGGATTTATCACAAGACTTTGTAAGCCTTCTTTTCGTGGTGTTCGGGTTCTTCTAGGAACCCGAGGATTTTTTCCATTCCCAATTTGTTGGCCTTTTTTGCAGTACGGGCTGGACAAGGGTTTGGCAGTTAGCACTCTGAAGGGTCAGGTTTCTGCTCTGTCCTTGCTGTTTCGGAAGATTATCGCCTCGCGTAGGGACGTACGTTCCTTTTTTCGCGGGGTAACCCGTCAATTTCCGCCGCAGAAGGCGCCTGTGTCTCCTTGGCGGCTCAATCTTGTCTTGGAGGCTCTTCAACATGGGCCTTTTGAGCCTATGGACTCTGTTAATCTTTCCTTTCTCTCTTGGAAGGTTGCCTTCCTAGTGGCGGTCACTTCTTTGAGAAGGGTTTCTGAGTTGGCGGCTCTTTCTTGCTCGCCTCCTTTTCTGGAGTTTCACCCAGATTGCGTAGTACTTCGCACACGGGGCGACTTTCTACCTAAAGTGGTGTCACAGTTTCATGTTAACCAGGATATTGTGTTGCCCTCGCTTTGTCTGGAGCCAAGGAATGCGAAGGAACGGGCCTTGCACACATTGGATTTGGTGCGGGCTTTGAAGTTCTATTTGTCTATTACTCAAAGTTTTCGGAAGTCGGATTCTCTGTTTGTGATTCCAGCAGGTCGTCCACGTGGGCAACGAGCTTCCAAGGATTCTATAGCTCGTTGGATTCGGTCGGCCATTTTAGAGGCTTACCGACTTAGGGGCAAACCTTGCCCGATTAAGATTCGAGCTCACTCCACAAGGGCTGTGGGTTCATCGTGGGCTTTTCATCAAGGAGCCTCGGCAGCTCAGCTCTGCCGGGCGGCGACCTGGCGCTCCGTCCACACATTTACAAAATTTTATAAGGTGGATGTCAGTGCTTCCGCTGATGCGGCCTTAGGACGTAGGGTCCTGCAGTCGGCTGTAGTTTAAAGTTCTTGTGAACTTGTAGTTAGCGCTAGTTGCGCATTTATTTAGGTTGTTGGGTATCTGCCTCTTTTGTTTTTTTTGCCCACCCTTATTTTTGGACTGCTTTGGGACTTCCCACTAGTAATGACTAGTGTGTCTCCCTTCCTTCATCTGCTGCTGAAACACGGATTTTGGTAAGAACTTACCTGTAAAATCCTTTTTAGCGAAGAAGGAAGGGAGACACACATCCCTCCCATGGCAGAAGTGTGTTGTTGTGTTTTCAGATGCGGCGTGACCCTTCTCTGATAGCGATTATCTGGGCTGAGGTCGGCGCGCTAAGGCTCTTTTCCAGCATTGCCAGCTCATCGCAGTGGTCAGGTTCAGTGAGTAGTACCTGAGACTGTGGTTTTTTCTGTTATATGCATAACCTGTCTCCTTGTTTTTCTCTCTGAAATCCTTCAGAAGGGGTTATGTTGCTCCGCTGGTGATATTTACTCTTCCTTAGCTTGGGTACGACTGGAGAGCTGGAGTAGGAGGAGCCCTATAAGCTGGAGGGGCCGGTCAACACTTTTTTAATCTGAGGTGTTTCTATCCTATGTGGGCTCCGCCTACCCCCTAGTAATGACTAGTGTGTCTCCCTTCCTTCTTCGCTGAAAAGGATTTTACAGGTAAGTTCTTACCAAAATCCGTGTTTACCAAGTAAACATCTCAAGGAATTTATCTAGGCGTGCAGTGATTATATTGACACCTAAGCAAAAAAGAAATGATGCAGCGCTCACCCATCATTTCCTGTAATGGAGATTGAATAAAGAAGTTCACAGTACATGGGTGAGTGAGCACCATATACCCACAGCTGTCTGACTACCAAGGGTCAGCTATCCGAATCCCCATAGACAAGCGATTGGATTGTTGGCTGAGTTATCCTGGTGCCGTTCACTCTCTATCTTGTTTTGATTATATTGACACCACAGGTGTGTCACAGACTTTTATACCATTGGGCAGTGAAGAAAAAATTATTTACATTTTTGCCACTAAGATTGTGTGTTAGCCCCAAGTTTTACATTTTCACACTGGGAATGGGTAAAAATGGCACCAGAATTTGTCCCACAATTTCTATTGAATGTAGTAATACCCCATATGTGGCTGTACAGTACTACTTTGCCATACTGAGTGACTTGGTAGAAACAGAGCGCTATTTGCCTACTAGAACGCAGATTTTCCTTGACTAGTTTGTGGATTCCATATAAAGAGCTCCCAAAGTGCTTGTGAAGCAGAATCCCCCCCTCAAATTACCCCGTTTTGGAAATTATAACACTTTGGGAATTTATCTACAGATTTATTGACGATTTTGGCTCCTGGGTGTTTTCCAGAAACTGCCGTTGAAGTGACCAGTACATTATGCCCAGCTCATGCTTCTGGAGACACACACCTGTAAATTAGGCGGGCTCTCATCACTACAGAAATGCCAAACATGTGGGTGCTAAATGTTGTTTAGGCACACTGTGGCTCAGAAGGTAGGGGGGCATTTAGATTTGGGAGCGGAGAATTTGCTGAATTTCTTTTGGCAGGTGAGGAGCCACTTAGCTTTTCCAGAGCCTTTGTGCTACCAGTGAAGTGGAAGCCCTTTATATTTCCTTTAGCTGATGACAGATCTGAGTGGTGACTTTTTTTGTGGATTGGGTGGAAGCTTTTATTGGGAACATTTTACATAACTTTTGAAATTACATTTATCTGGTGCTCTACGCTGACCTCTTACTTTGGGGGTCCATATAAATCTCTGAGTGATGTGATTCAGATGAAACCCCTGATGGGTCCATTTACTATAGTGAGGCAGCAGAGTTACTCTGGACTCTAAAAAAAAAAAAAAATACCCCAAAAAAATGGACTTAGAGCAATTATAAAAATTAATAGGTTTTTATTCTTACAAAAAATATAAAACAATCAAATTTCAATACATATCATAACACATAATACACGGGAAAAGGCAACATCTAGATCTCAGATAAAGCAAGAAAAGTGTCACGAATTTATTAACAATTTTGCATCAAGGTAATCACACATTAATATATGTGCAAAGCTACCGTTCATGAAGTATTGATCCAATTATTAGGATATTTATCCCAAAATCAATTGTTCAGAGGAGTATAGATATCCCATGTGTATGTTAATCTACAGGTGTTTATAATAAAGTGCATAATGCATAATCAGCCCTGCAGAGAGAAAATATATCATCTACCAATGTTATATACTACCATCACATATGAACAATGTATCACAAAAAATGAATTAAAGTGCCTAGTGCAATCCAATCCAGAATTTGGGTATATTATCAATAATTCATGAAAAAATGACACAATATACAAGCAGGTAGCTTATTCACATTATTATCCAGGGCTGTGGAGTCGGAGGTAGTTTTGGTCAGAGTCGGTAGAAATGTACCGACTCCAGCTTTTAAAAAAAATGTATTAATATTTCATAATTTAACTTTCATATGAATTTTATAAATGTTACTCAAATATATATGTTCTATCAAACTATGAACAACAGTGATAAGCAGTTCTGCTGGAGATAGAGACATTTCTTACTTCTTGTGTGTCACTGTTCTCCGCTGCCCTTATCTAATCTTATACTTGGTTAACCTCATGCTGCCCCAATCCCCCTACTTACAATGTATGAAACTGAAAGTGAAAATATGTTGCAAATTCTTAGTAGTAAAGCTCCTCCTCTAGACTAGATGTTTACTGGGTGTGCGCCTTCCAAGCATCTCACAGCTGCTACTCAGAAGAGGAAGACTGTAAGAAGTATTATCCTTTCAACAAACTTTGCATCAGTTAACTGTGAGTACATGAGGAATAACAGTATTACTGACCACTATATCAGTTGTACGACCTGGCAATAATTTTGTACAATTGTTTTTAGGAAAAACAATTGTCATTTGGATTGTGAATGCAGAATTAAAAACCTAAGGGCCTGTGCACACGTTGTGGATTCCTAGCGGTTTTGCCACGAAAACCGCTTACACAATATAACTCATTATGGCCTATGGGATTCCGCAATGCTGTGCACATGCTGCGGCGGAATCGCATCGCGGAAGAATCCGCAGCATGCTCATTCTTTTTTGCGGAACCGTGGTGATTCCGCCGCCATAGGAATGCATTGAACCGATTACTTTCCGCATGTGGCTGTGCCCACCATGCGCAAAGTAAGCGGTTCATGTGCGGATGGTACCCAGGGTCTGGAGGAGAGGAGACTCTCTTCCAGGCCCTGGGTACCATATCCATGTAAAAACAATAATTAAAATAAAAAATAGTGATATTCTAACCTTCCGGTGGCTCCCGCAGCTTTCCCGCCTCTCAGCGACGCTCCCGGCCAATCCCGTTCCCAGTGATGCATTGCGAGAATCACCCCAGATGACGTAGCGGTCTCGCGTGATGCTACGTCATCGGGGTGATTGTCGCAAAGGACGCCTGGGAACGGGATTGGCCGGGAGCGTCACTGAGAGGCGGGAAAGCTGCGGGGGCCGCCGGAAGGTGAGAATATCATTATTTATTATTTTTTTTATTATTTTTACATTAGATCTTTTTACTATTGATGCGACATAGGCGGCATCAATAGTAAAAAGTTGGTCACACTTGTCAAACACTTGTTTGACTCGTGTGACCAACCTGTCAGATCGCTTGTTAAACGCTAGCATTCTGCTAGCTAATTACGCTTGCAAAATGCTAGTTTTTAGCGGGAATACGCATACCTATAATATGCGTATTTCCTGCGGCAGGGAGGTGCGGAATTGCCACGGAAATTTCCATGGCAATTCCGCAACGTGTGCACATAGCCTGAGAATGTCAAAGAAGCGTCACATTAAATCAGCTGTATTTGAACATTTCAGCAGCAGATTGAAGGAAGGGAGACACACTAGTCATTACTAGTGGGTAGGCGGAGCCCAGATAGGATAGAAACACCTCAGATTAAAAAAGTGTTGATCGGCCCCTCCAGCTAGGGCTCCTCCTACTCCAGCTCTCCAGTCTAAAATTTGAGGTCTCAGAGGATAGTCGCTGCTGAAGCAGCTCCTCAGAAGATTTTATTATTTTTATCGGACAGAGACTTGGACCTCCGTGGTCTCGAGGTCTCAGGGGTCTCAGCGCTGCTGGACCCCCACCTCTCCCTTGGCGGATCTGCATTACCCTGTATGGAGGTCCCTGCGGAACCCTGCCGGCCCCGGGGGATGAGGGTTGCTTCCCTGGCGGGGACGCAAACCGCGCTTCTGGGGTCACTGCGTTCCCCGCCCTGGGGGGGGAAGCTATGGGCACAGCGCCACAAATCCCTGGGGGTCCCTGTGGCGCTCAGTTGGGTGAGTACTCAACATTTTAATGTGTTTTGAGTGCTTCAGCGACTGCTGCGGCAGCCGCTGTTACATGTATACATGTTGGTGACTAGTGTTTTTTGTCCGCAGGTGGATGCCTGCAGGACATAGGAGCGGGGGAGAGTGGAGTTGCGCGCCTTTTTTTTTTAAAAATTTTCGCGGCGCTCTGAGCGCGCGCTTTACTGCTGTCTCATCTTCCGGCTTTTCTCATGGAGCACATCGGAGGCACAGCGCGGCGGCCATTACTGAAGCAGGGAGCTGAAAGCTTCCTCGGGCTTCACTCTCCTCCCCTCCCGACAAGACGCTACACCGCGACCAGCTTGGTGAGTCGCTTCTGCCCGTCTGGGCAGAAGCTTAACCCCCTCACCCCCACAGCGCAGGCGCCTTTCTGAGGCACAAATGGGTGGCAGACTGCGCTGTCCTGCAGCTGTTACCTCATAAGAGGGGCTCGCACACCCTTTTCATTAAAGAGGTTGTGGGGAGTCTGCGACATTAACCCCTCTCTGACATTAGACGTACTATCCCGTCCATAAAACCCGTGCCATTCTGCCCATGGACGGGATAGTACGTCATAGGCGATCAGCTGCGCTCCTGAGGGGAGCGCAGCTAATCGCCGCCGGGTGTCAGCTGATTATCACAGCTGACACCTGTGACTGTGTGTCAGGAGCGGTCACGGACCGCTCCCGGCACATTAACCCCTAGCACACCGCGATCAAACATGATCGCGGTGTACTGGGGGCACAGGGGAGGATCGCGCAGGGTGGGGGCTCCCTGCGTGCCCCCCTGAGACCCTCAGACCAGCGCGATGTGATCGCGCTGTTCTGAGGGCTTCCTCCCTCCCAGGACCCGGATCCAAGATGGCGCCGGGGTCCTGAAGGGAGGCGGCTTCCTCAGTGCCTGCTGAGAGCAGGCAATGAGAAGCCTGCATCTATGCCTGTGCGATCGCTGGTGTGACAGAGTGCTGTGCACACTGTCACACCAGCGATTTGATAAAATACAGTGATGTCCCACCCTGGGACAAAGTAAAAAAGTAAAAAAAAATAAAAATAAACATGTTATAAAAAAAAATCCAAAATAAATAAAAAAAAAAAAAAATATTCCCCAATAAATTAATTTCTTCCTGTAAATAAAAAAAAACAAAACAATAAAAGTACACATATTTGGTATCGCCGCGTCCGTAACGACCCCCCCTATAAAACTGTCCCACTAGTTAACCCCTTTAGTGAACCCCTTAAAAAAAAAAACGAAGCAAAAAATCAATGCTTTATCATCATACCGCCGAACAAAAAGTGGAATAACGCGCGATCAAAAAGACCGATATAAATAAACATGGTACCGCTGAAAACGTCATCTTGTCCCGCAAAAAACGAGCCGCCATACAGCATCATCAGCGAAAAAATAAAAAAGTTATAGCTCGCAGAATAAAGCGATGCAAAAATAATTATTTTTTATATAAAATTGTTTTTATTCTATAAAAGCGCCAAAACATAAAAAAATGATATAAATGAGGTATCGCCATAATCGTACTGACCCGAAGAATAAAACTGCTTTATCAATTTTACCACACGCGGAACAATAAAAACGCCTCCCCCAAAAGAAATTCATGAATTGCTGATTTTTGTTCATTCTAACCTCCCAAAAATCGAAATAAAAAGCGATCAAAAATGTCACCTGCTCAAAAATGGTACAAATAAAAACGTCAACTCGTACCGCAAAAAATAAGACCTCACATGACTCTGTGGGCCAAAATATGCAAAAATTATAGCTCTCAAAATGTGGCTATGCAAAAAACTATTTTTGCAATAAAAAGCGTCTTTTAGCGTGACAGCTGCCAATCATAAAAACCCGCTATAAATAGTAAATCAAACCCCCTTTATCACCCCCTTAGTTAGGGAAAAATAATAAAATTAAAAAAATGTATTTATTTCCATTTTCCCGTTAGGGTTGCGGCTAAAGTTAGGGTTAGGGTTGGCGCTAAAGTTAGGATTAGGGTTAGGGTTGGGATTAGGGGTGTGTTAGGGTTAGGTTTGTGGTTAGGGTTGGGACTAGGGTTAGGGGTGTGTTGGGGTTAGGGTTGGAGTTAGAATTGGGGGGTTTCCGCTGTTTAGGCACATCAGGGGCTCTCCAAATGTGACATGGCGTCTGATCTCAATTCCAGCCAATTCTGCGTTGAAAAAGTCAAACGGTGCTCCTTCCCTTCTGAGCTCTGCCATGCGTCCAAACAGTAGTTTATCCCCACATATGGGGTATCAGCGTACTCTGGACCCCAAGAGTTATTGTGCAATTTGTCCTATTTCTTCTGTTACCCTTGGGAAAATAAAAAACTGGGGGCGAAAATATCATTTTTGTACAAAAAAAATTATTTTTTTGTTTTTACGGCTGTACATTATAAACTTCTGTGAAGCACTTGGGGCTTCATAGCGCTCACCACACACCTAGATAAGTTCCTTGTGGGGTCTATTTTCCAAAATGGGGTCACTTGTTGGGGATTTCCACTGTTTAGGCGCATCAGGGGCTCTCCAAATGCGACATGACGCCCCCAGACCATTCCATCAAAGTCTGCAATCCAAAACGTCACTACTTCCCTTCCGAGCCCCAACGTGTACCCATACAGTAGTTTTCTCCCACATATTGGGTATCAGCGTACTCAGGACAAATTGGGCAACAACTTTTGGGGTCCAATTTCAGCTGCAGATGGAAGGGAGGGAGACACAGTAATTCATTACTGATGGGTAGGCGGAGCCCCAGATCAGGATGACACCTCAGATCAAAAGCGTGTTGACTGGCTGGCTCCCCCAGCTCGGGCTCCTCCTACTCAGCTCCTTCAGTCTAAGATTTGAGGTCTCAGAGGATGGTCGCTGCTAATGCAGCTCCTCAGAAGATTTTATTATTTTATTTCGGACAAGAGACTTGGATCACCAGTTGGTCTAGAGGTCTCAGGGGTACCAGCGCTGCTGTACCCCAACCTCTCCCTTGGCGGATCTGTATTTACATTATGGTCCCTGCAGAATCTTGCCGGCCCTGGGGGATGAGGATGGCTTCCCTGGCGGGGACGCAAACCACACGTGCGGTCACTGCGTTCCTCGCCCTGGGGGGAAGCATGGGCACAAGCGCCACAAATCCTGAGGGTTCCCTGTGGCGCTAAGCTGGTGAGTACTCCACATTCCTTTTTTATAATGTGTGTAGTACTTTAGCGACTGCTGTGGCAGCGCTATTACATGTACCACTATGTGCTTTAACGACTGCGGTGGCAGCGTTATTACATGTATTCACTGTGATTGTGGCAGTGTGCCTTAACGACTGCGGTGGCAGCGTTATTACATGTATTCACTGTGATTATGGCAGTGTGCCTTAACGACTGCGGTGGCAGCGTTATTACATGTATTAACTGTGATTATGTCAGTGTGTTTTAACGACTGCGGTGGCAGCGTTATTACACGTGTTCACTGTAATTATGATCAGTGTGCATTCAACGGTCGCTGCGGCGACCGCCGGTACATGTATTCAGTCACGGTGAGGAGAGAGGAGTTCCCGCTTTTTTCGCGGCACTCTGAGCGCGCGCTTTCTGAGCAGTCTCCATTTCCTGCATCTTCTACATGGAGACACAGCGCGGCGGCCATTATTAATGCAGGAGCTGGAAGCTCCTCGGGGTCATCGCTCTCCCTTTCCTCCCGGCAGCTATTACCAGCAGGGTGAGTCGCTTCTGCGGAAGCTTAACCCCTTCAACTGCAGGGCGCCTTCCTGATTTTATTCCCTATCTGCGGCTGTGCCGCATATATCTGGGAGCGCAGGGCGTCTTTTTTTTTAGCCTGTTCCTGCAATACGCCTCCGTCCAGCAGAGGCTATGGGAGGCTGCGGCATTAACCCCTTGGAAGGCGGTTAACCCTTGTTTTGAAGGGTCAGCTGGGGTAGCTCATGCTGTAAGAGCTTTAACCCTTCAGCTATATGAGAAACAGTTATTGACAGTTTTTAACCCGTCATATACTGTGTGAGGAGCGTCCAAATGCTTGTGATTGACGTTTCCATAACGTCTGCGCTTCAGATGCTCTATCCAGCACCTACACCTGTACTACAGATGGTGACTGACGCCTGCTCATCTGACGCCTGCGCTATGTATTCGCTATGTCCTACGGATGTGCTGTGTCCTGCGCCTGCGCTACGGATATGTTGTGTCCTGCGCCTATGCTACAGTACGTTTTTCTGTTTAGTGTGGCATAGCTGTCCTGCAGCTGCGACCTTATAAGAGGCGCCTGAGAGTCGCACACCCTTTTTCATTATCAAGGTTGTGGGGAGTCTGCTACTTTAACCCCTTATTAGGCGGTTAACTCTTAATGGGAGACAGCTGGGGTAGCTCTCTCTTTAGAGCTTTAACCCTTCAGCTTTTGTTTTTTATTTAAGAACTGCTCTAGTTACTGACAGGTTTAGCCTGCCATATACTATGCAAGGGCATGTCAGAGACCCTCTCCCAGATCCGCTACGGACCAGCCTCGCGTATCTGACACGCAGACCTCGACTCATGCACGGTCGGAGGTTCCAGTGGTGTCAAAATGGAGGCCTTCACTGGTTTCTATTGATGGCCTGTCTGACCTTTTAGGTTATGGAGTGTCAGCTAGATCCTCTCAAGGAAGCGACACAAAATCGGTGCCTTCTTTTTCGCTTAGCGAAGAAGTCCGATTCGGACAAGGAGGTTCGGCAGGGACTCCCTGCCTCTCTCATGGGCCGTACTAAAATTTCTGTGGAAGCCATGTGGACATTACAGTTACCGGAGGAGGTAACTAGTCGTCCTGGTAAGTCGGCCCGGATGTTGCAAGGGTCGCATGGGTCGCGACGACCTTACAAACTGTATCCGTGTTTTCTACGGAGTTGTTTGTTAATTGGACCCCTTCTCCTGAAGTGAATGTTCCTTCATTCCAGCTTAGCAAATCTTCCTGGTAAAAGGGAAGGCGAGTCTGCAGGACACGCTGGACAGAAAAACGGAGACGGCAACAATTTCCATCTGCGAGGCCGTGGACATAGATTCGGTATTAAGGATCTAGGTGTACTTGTTAAGTTCCCCTGAGCCGGTTGGACCGTCTAAGGACGGCGAGGCAAGTTGGATCCCCTCTATCGAGGTAGATGGGCTTTTCTAGTTGAAGGATAATGCGTCACTGCTATCCAGGGCGCAATCCTCGGCAGTTACAGTCAGAAGAGCACTGTAACTTGGATGGAACGCGGTTTTCCAACAAGGTTTGCTATCTTTAGCTTAGAAAGTGGTCAGCTATTTGACTGACCTCACGGAGCTGATTGCCAAGGCAAAGGCAAAAGAAACAGCTTTACCGTAGCGCAGAGCTGTGACTTCTGCGTCTGGCAGGACTAGTGCCGATAGTTATTGGCAGTCCCTTTCGGTTCAAGGGATGATCTGGCCAACCCTGTGGGGGTTTGTGTCGTCTCTCTCTCTCTTTTTCAAAAAAAAAAAAAAAAATTCGCCAAGGCGGACTGACATCTGACATTCCGTCAGAGCCAAGCATGAAGTCGCTTCGCTCCGTTATGGCAGCCCTGTCGCAGATCGATTCTTTGGTCAATCGACATTCGCGACGCTTATTGGCATGTTCCCGTTGGAAGAGCTCATCAGCGCTTCCTTCGTTTTTGCCATAGAATCAACCATTACCAGGTTGTGGCTCGGCCATTTGGCTTGGCCTTAACGTCCAGAATTTTTACAACGATTCTGGCGCCTAAATCTCATGGCAATTCTTCAAAGACAGGGACTTACGATTCGTCCCTATTTGGACGACCTTTCGATTGTGGCCTCAAGGGAGAAGTCGTCTCTGGAATCGTCGCAGGCAATCCTGTTTTTTGAGGATGCTTTTCGACATGGTACGGGCGGTGTTGTCCCTACCTCCAGACAAGCAGGCATGTCTGCTCCAACATGTACAGATTATGAAGGCTGCGACAGCAATGTCCCTTCGGAAGGTATGCGCCTTCTGGGTTTGATGGTGGCGTCCATGGAGCACCTCCGTTTGCCCAATTTCATTCCAGAGCTCTCCACAGGCTCATTCTGAGTCGTTGGAATCGGTCCGCAATCACTGGATTGCAGTGTCACCATTTCTCGCGGGGTGCGAGAATCCCTAGGATGGTGGTCACGTCCAGGAGCGTTATTCCTGGGAAAGTCTTTCTCCCTCCGAAGTGGTCGGTCATAACCACCAATGCCAGCCTGACGGGCTGGGGAGGGTGTCTGGAACGATCTTCGGATCCAGGGAGTATGGTCATCGGAAGAGTCGGTTCTACCGATCAACATCCTGGAATTGAGGGCAAAATTTTTTCTTTGCCTCCAACACTGGACGGTCTCCTTGAGCGGTATGCCAGTCCGAGTGCGGACAGACAACGCGACGGCGGTCGCGTATATCAACCACCAAGGCGCGACGAGGAGTTCCCATGCTGGAGGTGTCTCGGATACTGATTTGGGCCGAGACCAGGGTTCCAGCCATCTCTGCAATTCACTTTCCAGGAGTCCAGAATACCACGGCGGACTTCCTCGGTCGCGAAAAGATGGTTCCCGGAGAATGGGGTTTTCATCCGACAATTTTTTTTTGCACTGCTGTGCTTCCGTTGGGGAACTCACCAAGTGGACTTGATGGGGTCCAGGTTTAATACCAAATTACCGACCTTCGTGTTCAGGTACAAGGACACGAAGGCTGTGGCGGTAGACACTCTGGTGGATCCGTGGGACCATTTCGAGCTAGTCTATGTTTTTCCGCCGATATCTTTACTTTCTCTGGTGCTGCGTCGGTTCAGACTGGAGAGAATTCCGGCTATTTTGATAGCTCAGATTGGCCAAGGAGGACGTGGTTCTCGACACTAGTGTCGCTTTTGGCGGCGCCATTTCCACTTCCTCTGCGCCCGGTCCTGTTAACCCAGGGACTCACTCGTTATCCAGACTTGAAGTCTCTGCGTTTGACGGAGTAGCTCTTGAGACCGAAATGTTAACCCGTAGAGGTTTTTCAGCCAGAAGTCCGGCTACTACTACTAGGATTTACCACAAAACTTGGGAAACCTTCTTTTCGTGGTGTTCGGGATCTTCACGGAACCCGAGAAAGTTTTCCATTCCCAATCTGTTGTTTTTTCTACAGCATGGGTTAGACAAGGGTTTGACAGTTAGCACCCTGAAAGGTCAGGATTTCTGCTCTGTCCTTATTATTTCGGAGGGCTATTGCCTCGTGTAGGGACGTGCTTTCCCTTTTCCGCGGTATAGCTCGTAAGTTTCCGCCGCGGAAGGCACCCGTGTCTTCTTGGCGGCTCAACCTTGTTTTTGGAGGCTCTTCAGCATAAACCATTTTGAGCCTATGGATTCTGCTAGCCTTTCTTTACTTTCTTGGAAGGTGGCCTTCCTAGTAGCGGTCGCCTCTTGAGGAGAGTTTTTCTGAGTTGGCAGCTCTTTCTTGCTCGCCTCCTTTTTCTGGAGTTTTTTTCCGGATCGGGTAGTGCTTCGCACACGGGGTGATTTTCTATCTAAGTAGTGTCACAATTTCATGTTAACCAGGATATTGTGTTGCCTTCACTCTGTTCGGATCCGAAGAATGCGAAAGAGCGAGCTTTACACACTTTGGATATAGTGCGGGCCTTGAATTTTTATCTATCTATTATTCAAGGTTTTCGTAAGACGGACTCCCTGTTTGTGGTTCCAGCAGGTCGTCGGCGTGGTCAACGAGCCTCCAAGGATTCTATAGCTCGTTGGATCCGGTCAGCTGTTCTGGAAGCTTACCGTATTGGGGGTGAATCTTGCCGATTAAGGTTCGAGCCCATCCCACGAGAGCTGTGGCTTCATCGTGGGCTTTTCATCAATGTGCCTCGGCAGTGCAGCTCTGCCGGGAGGCAACTTGGCGCTCTGTCCACACGTTTACAAAGTTTTTATAAAGTGGACGCCAGTGCTTCCGCTGATGCAGCCCTCGGACGTAGGGTCCTGCAGGCAGCTGTAGTTTAAAGTTCTAGATGAACTTGTGTTTAGCGCTGGTTGCGCTTTTTATTAAGGTTGTTGGGTTTCTGCCTTTTGTTGGTTTTTTCCCACCCTTATTTTTGAACTGCTTTGGGACGTCCCATCAGTAATGAATTACTGTGTCTCCCTCCCTTCCATCTGCAGCTGAAAGACGGATTTTGGTAAGAACTTACCTGTAAAATCCTTTTCAGTGAAGGAAGGGAGGGAGACACAGATCCCGCCCAAGGCAGAAGTGTGTTGATGTTTTCAGATGCAGCGCGACTCTTATCTGATAGCGATTATCTGGGCTGAGGTCAGCGCGCTAAGGCTCTGTTCCAGCATCGCCAGCTCATGGCAGTAGTCAGGTTCAGTGAGTAGTACCTGGAACTCTGTGGTTTTTGGCTTACTTTGCATGCATAACCTGTATTCTTGTGTTTTTCTCTGAAGTTCCTTCAGAAGGGGTTATGTTGCTTCGCTGGTGATCTTGGTTCTTCCTTAAAGCTTTGGTACGACTGAAGGAGCTGAGTAGGAGGAGCCCGAGCTGGGGGAGCCAGCCAGTCAACACGCTTTTGATCTGAGGTGTCATCCTGAAATGGGGCTCCGCCTACCCATCAGTAATGAATTACTGTGTCTCCCTCCCTTCCTTCGCTGAAAAGGATTTTACAGGTAAGTTCTTACCAAAATCCGTCTTTCTCCTGTTACCCTTGTAAAAATAAAATATTGGGGCGAAAAAAATCATTTTTGCAAAAAAAAAAAAGATTTTTTATTTTTACGGCTGTGCGTTATAAGCTTCTGTGAAGCACTTCGGGGTTCAAAGTGCTCACCACACATCTAGATAAGTTCCTTGTGGGGTCTATTTTCCAAAATGGGGTCACTTGTGGGGGGTTTCCACTGTTTAGGCGCATCAGGGGCTCTCCAAATGCGACATGACGCACCCAGACCATTCCATCAAAGTCTGCAATCCAAAACGTCACTACTTCCCTTCCGAGCCCTGACGTGCGCCCATACAGTAGTTTTCTCCCACATATTGGGTATCAGCGTACTCAGGACAAATTGGACAACAACTTTTGGGGTCCAATTTCTCCTGTTACCCTTGTGAAAATAAAATATTGGGGGCGAAAAAATCATTTTTGTAAAAAAAAAAAAAAAAATTTTTATTTTTACGGCTGTGCGTTATAAACTTCTGTGAAGCACTTCGGGGTTCAAAGTGCTCACCACACATCTAGATAAGTTCCTTGAGGGGTCTAGTTTCCAAAATGGTGTCATTTATGGGCGTTTCCACTGTTTAGGCAGATCAGGAGCTCTCCAAACACGACATGGCGTCCAGCCAATTCTGCGTTGAAAAAGTCAGACGGCGCTCCTTCCAGGGTGGATAAAAATCATGATTTTTTTAAAAAAAATCAAAAAAAATCGGATTTTTTTGATTTAAATCAGATTTTTTTGATTTAAAAAGGATTTTTTTGATTTAAATAGGATTTTTTAATCAAGTTGTACAAAAGCAAAACTTTGTCTTTTTGCAAATCAAATTATTTTACACAAATAAAAATATTAAAACAGTTGATTATGAAACCTAATAATTTTTATTTGCACTATTAAACAATCAGAATTGAACTACAGAGAGTAAGTACTTTTTAACAATAGCCTATCTCTAACGTTTGAAGTAAGCAAACATCTTCAGTGAATACATCAGTCCTTTAAGCCTACTGTTTATTTAGGACTTTTAATAGGAAAACTAGTTGTCCTGCTTTAGCAGTTCCTAAGCGGTTTCGGACTGTTGTGTGCACAAAACCAAATGAAAAAACAATCTCTCTACTCCTGCCGATGCAGTCAGTAGCTGAGTAGCTACATTTATTATCTTCGCTGGAAGAACAAGTGATTGCGACTTCCACCAGTCCAGTGGTTTTAGTTCATTAACGACGTTATCTGCAAACATGTATTTTTGAAATGGTGCAGATTCACACTTCAATTTCAGCACAGTTACCACAATGGCATGGTTAGTATTGGCGAGCCACTCCATTGCAGAGTTGATTTCCGCCTCAGATAGTTTTTTCCCTCTGTAGATAGGATGCAAGATATTGGCTAAATAGTGTTCTTCTTTTAATGCTTGGTCCTTGCGGTGGTGTATTGCAACCTTTACATTGTTTGAGAGGTTCAAGCGATCTAGCGAACCTTCTAAATCTTTCCAAACTTCTGTGGCATCAGCTATGGTTGCAGTATCTTTCTGCATTTTATCCAACGCAATAGATATTGGCTTTAACCTTTCCAAAAGGTCCTCGGCATTTCTCTTCACACCAAGATTTAATACTTTGCTTCGTATATTAGCATCAATTTTATCCCGAGTGTTTGTCAAATGGACACTAATTTTGACCAGTTGTTAATAAACAGTTCCAAGCATTCAGCCAAGGTATTCCATCTAACATCTTGTGGTAGAACCAACTTCAGTCCTCCCATTTCCTTGTAGGTTGCATGTGCAAAATGATTATTGCGGAAATATTTAACAATTTCTACAACATGTTTCTTGACACCCGAAATATGCAGGTCTTTTGCCAAAAGATGCAACAAATGGGCAGAACAACCGTATGTAATGACATTTGTGTCATCCTCATGTGCCAGTTCCGCTCGCATTTTTGCCACATTGCTTGCGTTATCAGTAACTAAGCTCCTTACTTTACATCCAAACTGTTATTGGCATTGGTGAATTGAGTTCTTAGCAATTTCAAGTAAATATTCAGCAGTATGTGAATTTCCAGATGTGTCGATTGTGTCTGTAAGGTAAGTTTCACCATCTTCTGTTGTGACACAAGTGCAAATTATGGGGTCGTTGTGGATGTTGCTCCAACCATCCAAGCTCATGTTAACAACTTTGTCTTTCAAATATTTTGTACAAGCCGCTCTTTCTTTGTCGTATACAGCCTGAAGATGTTTTCCTGAGATATCAAATCTACTTGGTGGTTTGTAGCCTGGTCTTATTCCTTCGATCATTTGTACAAACAATGGGTGTTCAACTAGTCGGAAAGAAGAATTGGTTGCAAATATGAATTTAGCAATTAATTCATCAAAATGTTCTTTCTGGCTCGTCGTAGTCTTTAAGAGGAATTTTTCTACACTTTGCACGCAAAGTTTTTTGTTGGGCTGCTTTGTTGAAGTTGTACCCAGATATTGATTGTCACGTGCAGCACAAGCCATATTTGACCCTGAAAGCACAGTAATTAAAAATATAATTCGACTGCGTATTTGAAGAAATATAACGAAAATATTTTGAAACAAACTTTTTGAACAATGTAATGGTCCTCGTCCTATAAGGGCTGTCTCAAAAGTTATGCTACTCAAGTTTCCGGTGAAGTTGCTGTAATACTAGTAATATCAGAGCAACTGAAAAAAATTATGTCACAAAAGTTTTAAAAATGTTTTTTTAAAAAAATGGTCAATTTGGCAGACTTCAAAAGTGAATTGTAGCCTACAATAAAAAAAAAAAAAATAGGTGTATACACACTCTTTTATTTTTACTTAACGTTAATCTTCTGTGAAATATTGCCTTAACATAAATTTAAATTCTATACTCCAGAACTAGTGCTAGAAATTTTTCTTTTCATAGACTTTAACCATCTGTTATGTTTCGGTAGCTGAGGAGTGCAGGCAAAAAAGGCAATACACCAGAGCAGTTGGAATCTATGAGATTGCAGTACCCTGACTAACCACCACAACTAGAGGCAGCCGTGGAGCGTTCCTACGTTGGTCCTAGACGCCTCGTCACAGCCTGAGAAACTAACTACACCTAAAGATAGAAATAGGAAAGCTATCTGCCCCGGAGCAGACCCCAAAGACAATAGAAAGCCCCCAAACATGTAATGGCGGTTAGACAAGATGAAATACTGACACAGAAAGAAAATAGTATGAGCAAACGCTGGGGCCCAAACTAACTAAATAGAAAAGGATAGGAAGGGTACTTACTGCAATCCCAGAAAACCCTGAAAAGCACCAACTCTACTAATTTCAAAATCACCTGAGATCACACGACCTCTACCACCTAAATTAGTTCTTTGGTGTAACAAAATCAAAACAGCAGCCACTGAAAAAACTGGAAAAAGCAAAAGTACAAACATCAGTGGCTGAACTAAACTGAGAGGGCAAAAGCCCCCGGAGGGGACCCTGAAGGCCCCCACAGAAGTGCAGGACAAAATGCAAAAATATAGTACAAAAACAAAAAGAAGAAAATGTCTTATCTGTTAGCAGGAGATGCAGACACGACACAGCAGGCTACAAGAGAAACAGGATACAAGGATTGAGACCTGAACAATTGATCACCGGCAACCCTGATGGGAAGGTGACTCCCTTATATAAGACCAGTCAGTAACACCTGATTCCCATTCCTCACAATCTTCACTGGACAGAAAAGCACCGCTTGTAACCACCAGAGGGAGCTTCTGCTCAGAACTCATCTCAAACCCATTCACAACACCATCCCAGTAAAACGTCTGTTAAAATAGGTTGTAATTGCCAGACTTACCACTATTGCTAGGGTCCTGGTGCATAAGAAGCTGTGGGGGTTCATTGACATTAGTTGTATCACTATCAACATCTTCATTTCCCTTCTGGTTGCAGTTTTCATAATGTGATTTCAAACGGCAAACAGTATTTGCACTTTGCTCTCCCACCTTTCTTTCCAAGCTCTGCTGGCATCTCAACAAAATGAACCCAAATAGGGTCTCTCTTACGACCTGCCATGGCTCACGCAGATCACTTCTGAAGTTTGATTGTTGCTACAGCCAAGTACTGCTGACTGACTATCCAACAAGTTTGGGCATGTCAACTGAATGGAAAAAGAAACTGAAACTAAGCTACAGAAAGTGAAACCAAGCTAGAAGTGTGGAGTTAATTGAACAATGATTGAAAGTTTTAGATTTTAATCGTGATTTATATTAAAAAAATCTTTTGATTTAAATCAGTGATTTAAATCATGATTAAAATCACGATTTAAATCGATCTGATTTAAATAGAAAAAAATCATTTGATTTAAATCATGATTTAAATCGTTGATTTAAATCGGCGTGATTTAAATCAATCCACCCTGGCTCCTTCCCTTCCAAACTCTGCCATGCACCCAAACAGTGGTTTACCCCCACATTGGGGTATCAGCGCACTCAGGACAAATTGCACAATAACTTTTGGAGTCTTGTTACCCTTGGAAAAATAAAAATTGGGGTGAAAAGATCATTTTTGTGGAAAAAATATGATTTTTAAATTTTACGGCTCTACGTTATAAACTTGTGTGAAGCACTTGGGGTTCAAATTGCTCATCAAAAATCTAGATAAGTTCCTTAGGGGGTCTAGTTTCCCAAATGGGGTCATTTGTGGGGGTTTCCACTGTTTAGGCACATCAGGGGCTCTCCAAATGCAACATGGCATCCAAACTCAATTCCAGCCAATTTTGGTTGGAAAAAGTCAAATGGTGCTCCTTCCATTCCGAGCTCTGCCGTGCGCCCAAACAGTGGTTCCCCCCCACATATGGGGTATCAGCGTACTCAGGACAAATTGTACAACAACTTATGTGGTCCAATTTCTCCTGATACCCTTGGGAAAATAAAAAATTAGTGACTAAAATATAATTTTTGTGGGAAAAAAATAGGATTTTTTATTTTCATGCCCGGGCATTATAAACTTGTGTGAAGCACTTGGGGGTTCAAAGTGCTCACCAAAGATCTAGATAAGTTCCTTAGGGGGTCTAGTTTCAAAAATGGGGTCACTTGTGGGGGGTTTCCACTGTTTAGGCTCATCTGGGGCACTGCAAACGGAACATGACCCCAATTAACGTCTGCATTCCAAAACGTTACTACTTCCTTTCCAAGCCCTGCCGTGAGCCCAAACAGTTCCCCCCCCCACATATGGGGTATCAGCGTACTCAGGACAAATTGGACAACAACTTTTGGGGTCCAATTTCCTTGGGAAAATTCAAAAATTTGGGACTAAACATTTTTGTGGAAAATTGTTTTTTTTTTTTTTTTTTCACACCCAGGCTTTATAAACTTTTGTGAAACACTTGAGGGTTCAAAGTGCTCACAACAGATCTAGATAAGTACCTTAGGGGGTTTAGTTTCCAAAATGGTGTCACTTGTGGGGGGTTTCCACTGTTTAGGCGCATCAGGGGCTCTCCAAACGCGACATGGCATCCAATCTAAATTCCAGCCAATTTTAGTTTGAAAAAGTCAAACATCGCTCCTTTCCTTACGAGCTCTGCTGTGTGCCCAAACAGTGGTTTTCCCCCACATATGGGTATTGGTGTACTCAGGAGAAATTGCATAACAACCTTATCTGTCCATTTTCTCCTTTACCCTTGTGAAAATAAAAAAAAAGTTTGTAAAAGATCATTTTTGTGGCTAAAAAGTAAAATATTCATTTTTTCCTTCCACGTTGCTTTAGTTACTGTGAAGCACCTGAAGGGTTAATAAACTTGTTGAATGTGGTTTTGAGTACCTTGAGGGGTGCAGTTTTTAGAATGGTGTCACTTTCGGGTATTTTCTGCCATATAGACCCCTCAAAGTGACTTCAAATGTGAGGTGGTCCCTAAAAAAAATGGCTTTGTAAATTTTGTTGTAAAAATGAGAAATCGCTGGTCAACTTTTAACCCTTATAACTTCCTAACAAAAAAAAATTTTGGTTCCAAAATTGTGCTGATGTAAAGTAGACATGTGGGAAATGTTATTTCTTAACTATTTTGTGTGATATATTTCTGTTTTAAGGGAATAAAAATTCAAAGTTTGAAAATTGCAAAATGTTAAAAATTTTCGCCATATTTGCGTTTTTTTCAAAAATAAACGCAAGTTATATCGAAGAAATTTTACCACTAACATGAAGTACAATATGTCACGAGAAAACAATCTCATAATCGCGAAGATCCGTTGAAGCGTTCCAGTGTTATAACCTCATAAAGAGACAGTGGTCAGAATTGTAAAAATTGGCCCGGTCATTAACGTGCAAACCACCCTTGGGGGTGAAGGGGTTAAAGTTACTGCCACTGTACGTTCCCGCTAACGATCCCGATAACGACACATACTAATGCGATCGTTTGTGTGATCGTTTTAATGTCGCTAGTACCTGCCAATCTGGGCGATCTCATTAACGACACATAAGCGGTTAGCGATCCCTTTAACGACTTTGGCGGTCATTGCGATATACAAAACAGCACAATTTTTTAGCGATTTACTGTGGCATAGCTGTCCTGCAGCTGCTGCCTTATAAGAGGCACTTGGGGCTCGCACACCCTTTTCATTAACAGAGGTTGTGGGGAGTCTGCAACTTTAACCCCTATAGGCGGTTAACTCTTAATGGGGGACAGCTGGGGTAGCTTTAACCCTACAGCGTTCGTTTTTTCTTTAAGAAACCACACTGTTCTAGTTACTGACAGGTTTAACCTACCATATACTGTGTAAGGACATGTCAGATCAGAGTCCAGGAGGTGCGGACCGTCTCCCAGATCCGCTACAGGATCAGTCTCGCGTATCTGACACACAGACCTCGACGACGTCAAGCGCAGCGGTCGGAGGTTCCAGTGATGTCAAAATGGAGGCCCTCGCTAGTTCTAAGACCTTCTAGGTTATTGGGTGTCAGCTAGATCCTCTCATGGCAGGAAGCGACACAAGCCGGTGCCTTCCTTCCCGCGTAACGACTCGGGCATGGAGGGTTCCCCTTCAAGCTCGGATGGGGAGATGTCCGATTCGGACAAGGAGGATCGGCAGGGACACTCTGCTTCTCTTTTGGGCCGTACAGAGACTTTTATTGGAGCCATGAGGGCGTTAGTTACCGGAGGAGGTAACTAGACGTCCTGGTAAGTCGGCCCGGATGTTTCAGGAGTCGCATAGGTCGCGATCGACATTACCATCTCTGGATGAGTTTATTGGGGCAGTGGAGAAGGAGCGCCTGTGTCCAGATAAACGTTTTCAGGGGACACGGTTTTTTTGAGACTCTGTATCCGTGTTCTACTTAGTTGATTGATAATTGGATCCGTCTCCTGAAGTGGATGTCCCTTTATCCCAGCTTAGCAAATCTTCATTACTTCCTGTTAAAGGGAAGGCGAGTCTGCAGGACCCGCTGGACAGAAAAAGGGAGATGGCAGCAAAATCCATCTACGAGGCCGCAGGTCATGGATTCAGGGCAGTACTAGGATCCATGTGTGCTTGTAAAGCTTCCCTGAGCTGGTTGGACCGTCTACGGACGGCGTGGCAAGATGGATCCCCTCTATCGAGGTAGATGGGCTTTTCAAGTTGTTGGAGGATACTGCGTCACTGCTGTCCAGGGCGCAATCCTCGGTGGTCACAGTCAGAAGAGCACTGTGGCTTAGACAGTGGACCGGGGACGCGGTTTCCAAGCAGGGTTTGCTATCTTTAGCTTACAAGGGTGGTCAGCTGTTTGTATCTGACCTCACGGAGCTGATTGCCAAGGCAAAGGCAAAAGAAACGGCTTTACCGCAGCGAAGAGCTGTAACTTCTGCGTCTGGCAGGACTAGTGCCGGTAGTAGTCGGCGGTCCTTTTGGTCCAGGGGACGATTCGGTCAGCCCTCTGGGGGTTCGGGTCGTCCCTCTTTTTTTTTTTCAAAAAAAAAAAAGAATTCTCAGAAATCCTGCACTCCCTGGAAACAGAACTTCCGTCAAGACAAGCGGGAAGCTGGCAAAAAGCCCGCTAAGGCGGACTGACGCCAGGGTCTCACTCGAGCGCTCTCGAGTGGGGGGTAGTTTACTCTAATTCGAACCGACTTGGGCTTCCCGCGTGTCGGACGCCTGGGTGACACGGGTTGTGTGGGCAGGCTACTTCATAGAGTTTCTTCCTCGACCCCCAGACAGTTTTTTTGTCAATCTCGCATTCTGTCAGAGCCCGAGCTTTTTGCCGCTCTACTGCGGGAGGTAGATTCCCTTCTGCAGAAAGGTGTGGTGGTGCTGTTTCCGCCGGAGGGCCGGGGAAGAGGTTTTTATTCTAACCTCTTTGTGGTCCCCAAAAAAGAGGACAAATTTCGGCCAATTCTGGATCTCAAAAGATTGAATCGGCATGTCCACGCCCGGAAATTCCGCATGGAGTCGCTTCGCTCCGTTGTGGCGGCCCTGTCGCAGAACGACTTTTTGGTGTCAATCGACATTCGCGACGCTTATTTGCATGTTCCCATCGGAAGGGTCCACCAACGTTTCCTTAGTTTTGCCATAGGTCAGGACCATTACCAGTTTGTGGCCCTGCCATTCGGGTTGGCTTCAGCACCCAGAGTTTTTACAAAAATTCTGGCACTTCTCATGGCTATTCTTCGAAGACAGGGGGTTACGATTCTTCCCTACCTGGACGACCTTTTGATTGTGGCGTCCTCAAAGGAGGAGGTGGTGACTGCTCGCAATCTATCCCTTCAGCTCCTGGAGGACTTCGGGTGGCTGGTCAATTGGGAGAAGTCGTCTCTGGAACCGTCGCCGTCAATCCTGTTTTTGGGGATGCTCTTTGACACGGTACGAGCAGTGGTGTTCCTGCCTCCAGACAAGCAAGCGGGTCTCCTTCGACATGTACAGGTTATGAAGTCTTCGACAGCAATGTCCATTCGAAGGTGTATGCGCCTTCTGGGTTTGATGGTGGCGTCCATGGAGGCTCTTCCGTTTGCCCAATTTCATTCCAGGGCTCTCCAGATGCTCATTTTGAACTGTTGGGATCGATCGCAGGCTTCACTGGATTGCAGTGTCATCATCTCCCACAGGGTGCGAGAGTCTCTAGGATGGTGGTTACGTCCGGAAGCTTTATCCCTGGGGAAGTCCTTCCTCCTACGAGGTGGTCGGTAATAACCACCGATGCCAGCCTGACGGGCTGGGGGGTGTCTGGAACGATCTCTGGATTCAGGGAGTATGGTCGTCCAACATCCTGGAATTGAGGGCAATTTTCCTTTGCCTCCAACACTGGACGGTCCCTTTAAGCGGTCTGCCAGTCCGAGTGCAGACAGACAACGCGACGGTGGTCGCGTATATCAACCATCAGGGCGGGACGAGGAGTTCCAGGCTCATGGTGGAGGTGTCTCGGATCCTGGTATGGGCCGAGGCCAGGGTGCCAGCCATCTCTGCGATCCACATTCCTGGAGTTCAGAATATCACGGCGGACTTCCTCAGTCGCGAGAAGATGGATCCCGGAGAATGGAGTCTTCATCCGGAAATTTTTGCACTGCTGTGCTCCCGTTGGAGAACTCCCCAAGTGGATTTGATGGCATCCAGGTTCAATGCCAAGTTACCGACGTTCATGTCCAGGTACAAGGACCCGAAGGCTGTGGCGGTGGATGCTCTGGTGGCTCCGTGGGGCCAATTCGAGCTAATCTATGTGTTCCCGCCGATATCCTTACTTCCTCTGGTGTTACGCCTGATCAGATTGGAGAGAATCCCGGCTATGTTGGTAGCCCCAGATTGGCCGAGGAGGACGTGGTTCTCGACACTGGTGTCGCTTCTAGCAGCGCCTCCATTCCTGCTCCCTCTTCGCCCGGACCTGTTAACCCAAGGGCCCGTTCGTCATCCGGATCTGAAGTCTCTGCGTTTGACGGCGTGGCTCTTGAGACCGAAATATTGACCCGTCAAGGTTTTTCAGCCGAAGTTATTGCCACTCTGCGAGCTGCCAGAGGTCCTGCTACTACTAGGATTTATCACAAGACTTGGGAAGCCTTCTTTTGTGGTGTTCGGGTTCTTCAAGGAACCCGAGGATTTTTTCCATTCCCAATTTGTTGGCCTTTTTGCAGTATGGGCTGGACAAGGGTTTGGCAGTTAGCACTCTGAAGGGTCAGGTTTCTGCCCTGTCCTTGCTGTTTCGGAAGGCTATCGCCTCGCGTAGGGACGTACGTTCCTTTTTTCGCGGAGTAACCCGTCAGTTTCCGCCGCGGAAGGCGCCTGTGTCTCCTTGGCGGTTCAATCTTGTATTGGAGGCTCTACAACATGGGCCTTTTGAGCCTATGGGCTCTGCTAGCCTTTCTTTGCTATGGACAAACTTTTAAAAAAACCCCTTTTGGGGCCCTTTTCCCCTGCCCCCCCTTGGAAAAAAAAAAATTGGGGAAAAAAAAAAATTTTTTAAAAAAAAAAAATTTTATTTTTTTTTTTCCGGCTCACAAAAACTTTTTTCTGTAAAGCCGGGGGGGTTTTGGTGCTCACCACAAATCAAATTAAAGTTCCTTGAGGGGCCCTTTTTTAAAAAATTTTGGGGTAAATTGGGGGGGGTTTCTACTTTTGGGGGGCCACTTCAGGGGCCTGCCCCCCCAAAAACCTTCCATAAAACCCCCAAAATTTCAAAGCGCCACTACATCCCTTCCAACCCGACTTTTTCCCAAACAGGGGTTCCCCCCCACTTTGGGGGGTTTTTTGCGTATTTGGAAAAATTTAGAAAAATTTTTTTTTGGGGTCCAATTTACTCCAAAAAATTTTTGGGGAAAAAAAAAATTTTGGGGGGCCTAAAAAAAAAATTTTTTTAGAAAAAAAAAAGGGTTTTTTTATTTTAAACCGGTTTTCTGCTTTTTTAAACTTTTGAAGCAGGGGGGGGGTTAATTTTTCTCACGTGCATCTACAAAATTTCCCCTTTTTGGGGGTCTATTTTCCAAAATGGGGCCCTTTTTGGGGGGGACCCCCCAAATTTTTGGCCCCAAAACAGGGTTTCCCCAAAAAAAGGGACTTTGGCCCCCGCTAACGATTGGAAAAAATTTTTTTTTTTCCAAAAAGTAAAATGGGCCCTTTTTCCCCTTCTGACCCCCCCCCGGGCCCCCCAAAAAAAGTATTTATACCACTTTTTGAAAAAGGGTTTTACCGGGAAAAAAACCCCCCAAAAAAAATTTTAGGACCTTTTTTCCCTGTTCCCCATGTAAAAAAAAAAACCCGGGGCAAAAAAAAAATTTTTTGGGAAAAAAAAAAGTATTTTTTTTTTTTTTAAAAGGAAAATAAATTTTGTGAAGACCTGGGGGTTAAAAGTGCCCCCCTGCATCAAATAAGTTGGGGGGGGGGTTTCTATTTTCCCCAAAAAGGGGGGCACTTGTGGGGGAGCTCCAATGTTTAGGCCCCAAAGGGACCCCCCAAAAAAGCGACATGGCAACCAAAAAAATATTCCAGCATTTTTTCCTTTAAAAAAGCAAATGGCCCCCCCCTTCCCGGGGGCCCTGCCGTCCCCAACGGGGGTTTTTAATACCACATATGGTATCGGAAACTAAAGAAAACCCCCCAAAAAAATTTTTTAGGGCCCTTTTATCCTGCCCCCCAAAACCCCCAAAAAGGGGAAAAAAAAAAATAAAAAAAGGGGAAAAATTTTTTTTAAAAAAATTAAAAAGCCCTTTTTTTTCCTTCCACGTTGCTTTATTTTCCTTTTGGGGAAGCCCTTTAAAGGGGGTTTTAAATAATTTTCTTAAATTTATTTTTTAAGTAGTTTGGGGGGGGTGTTTTTTTAAAAAAGGGGGGCCCTTTTTGGGTATTTTCGCCATATAAAACCCCTCAAATTTGACAAAAAAAGTGAGGGGTCCCTAAAAAAAAGGGTTTTTTTTAAATTTTTGCTGAAAAAAGGAGAAATCGTCCCCAACTTTTAAAAACCCCTTTAAAATTCCTAAAAAAAAAAAAAATTTGGGGTTCCCCCAAAAAATTTGCTGTTTAAAAGTAGACAGTGGGAAATGTTATTTATTAATATTTTTTGTCAATAACTCTCTGGTTTAACAGAAAAAAAATTCAAATTTAAAAAATTGCAAATTTTTAAAATTTTGGCAAAATTTTTTTTTCAAAAAAACGAAAAAAATTATCGACCTAAAATTTACCCCCCAACTTGAAGCCCAAATGTCACAAAAAAAAACTCAAAATTTGATCCTTTGAACCCCTTCCTGATTATTCCCCATAAAGGGACCGGCAAATTGCAAAAAATGCCAGGTCTTTTTTAAAAAGGGGGGTCATGAAGGGGTTAAAAATTTTTGTATTACCCCAAAGGGTTTTAAAAAGGTTTTGAGTTTTTTTTCCTTTTTGCAATTTTATGAAAAGTTTTTTTTTTTTGTATTTTTTTTTTTTATTTTAATAAGTTTTGATGTCAAATTTGTAAAAATTTTATTACTTTTTGCTCATTGTTATGCCCTAATGGTGTTGGTAACTCCCCAGGGTGGAAAAAGTAAACCTTTACTCAGCACTCGGGGTTTGCCCCCACAATTTTTTTCACAGTTGGTAATTTCTTTAGGAAAAATTTGACTGACCAGCCCCCCTACAAAAATATCTGCAAAAGTGGGAGTTATGTAATCGCGGGATAATGTTTAAAAATTATACTGGGCCCCCTACCCATGGATAATCAGCCCTGGCTTTTTTCCCCCCCTGATGGGAAAGCACCGCTTTTATATTGTGTCATTTTTTCATAATTTTTAAAAATACCCAAATCGGTTTTGGTTGCACTGGCATTTAATTAATTTTTTTGATACATTGTTTTATGTGTGGAGTAAAACTTTGGTATTTTATATTTTCTCCCCGGGCGATTTTTTTTTGCACTTTTTAAAAAAACCCCCTTTAATTAACAAAAGGGGAACATATCCTCTGAACAATTGTTTTGGGAAAAAATTCCAAAAATTGGTCAATATTTATAAAAGGGGGGTTTTGCACAATTTTAATTTGTGATTATTTTGAGCAAAATTTTTAATAAATTGTGACCTTTTCTTCTTTTGTGAGAACAGTGTTCCCCTTTTTCCCCGGTTTATTGTTAAAATTGAAAAAATTTATTTTTATTTTTTTGTAAAAAAAAAACCCTTTTAAATTTTTTAATTTCCTTATTTTCCTTTTTTTTGGGTTTTTTGTTCATATTGGATGAGTATATCTTTTTTACCTGTTTTCTTTGGGGGGATTTATTTGGGACTCTGTTGGCCCATTTCCCTTGCCCTTCTTTTTGAATGCACAATACTGGGGGTGGCACGTTTTTGCAATCCAAAAAGAAAACCCTCCGGATCACAGCCAGACTTTGTCCCCCCAAACCCCCCTCCCATATTTAGGGAATTTTTCGGGGGGGGGCTGTCTGAATCCATTTTTTTAAATAGGGCCCGGTGGTCGTGGATAACACTACAGCCTTGCAGTGCGGGAAATCCTGGGTTCGAATCCCACCGGGGAAAAAATCGAAGGGGTTTTTTTTGTTCTCCCCCGTTTGCGCGGTTTCCTCCGGGTTTCTCCCCTTTCCCCCACACTCCAAAAAAATGATAGGGAAACTGATTTACCCCTAGGGACAGCGACGATAATGTTCAAAATGTAAACGCTGGGAATATGTTTGGCAATAAAAAAAAAGATTTTATTTTTTTTAAAATTTAGAGGAAACCCCGGAGTGGCACTCAACGCAGATGCGGATATCCTAAAACGGTTGTAAGCGCATTTTTTTTCCCCCAAATTTGGGGGGAAAGGGGGTGCTTCTTTTTAAGTGTAAACCTTATGGTCCTTTTCCCAGGCTGGGGTGAGGGGGGGTTTCCCGGCGGTGTGCAGGTGGCCCGGTGCTACGGGGGTGTCCCCTCACGCCAGGGTCCCGGTGCTGCCGGGGGTTGGACTTTTTTAAAAGGGAAGGGCCCCGGGGTTCCATTGTTTACTGCGCATGGCCCGGAAAAAGGCCGCCGGGGGGTGCACATGGCCGTGGGATTCGGACCAAGTATGGGAATGAGATTTAGCTCTGAGGCTCATCTCCGGATCTTTTGGGGGGGAAATCCCATCTGTGCGGGTCGCCCCCGGCCCCATTTTCCCTGAGTCCATGCACACAAACAGGAACTTTCGGGCCCCCTTGGCCTTTTACAAAATGTCCCCCAGAGCCCCGGCAGCACCCAGCGCCCCACCCCAGCGCACCCCCCCACCTGAGACTGAACCCAAGCGGGGGGCCCCCACATTGGGGAAATCCCCATCCCAACTGCGGCCTGCGCATCCCCGCACCCCTTTTCCTTCCCCCAAAACAGCGCCCCCGGGGGCCCCCACTTTACCCAAAGCCCCCAGTGAAGTCCCTTTTAAAAAAATAATTTTTTTTTCCTCTGTCATGTTTGGGGTAAGTCAGAAAGAGAGGGGGGGCCCGGGGTCCAGGTTTTTAGGGGGGCCCCGGGGGAAAGAGTCTCAGGGGCCCCCCTTTAAAACCAGCCCCCCGATTCATAAACCCCGATATTTTCGGGGGAAATGGGGTTAAAAATTTAATTTTGCCAAAAATTTTTTCCTTTTTTCCTTTAAACGGGGTTTTTAAAAAAATTTTTAAATTTTTCAATACCCCCAAAAAACCCCCAAAAACCCAAAAGGGGGCCAGTACAAAAATGGAAAAATAAAGCCCCCAAAAACAAATTTTTGGGACCCAAAAATAGTCCCCCTTAAAAACCCCAAAAAAATTTCCCCTTTAAGGGGGGTCACCCCCCCAAATCCCCCATAAAAAGCCCCCATCAAAACGGGGCCCAAATTTTAAAATTTGCCCCCAAAAAGAATACGGGGACCACTTTTAAAAAAGCCCAAAAAAATTTTTGGAGCCCCCCCTTTTACATTTTTGCTGCTTTTTCCCCGGTTACGGCCGGGGGAAAAAGGGGCCTGGGGAAAAAACCCCCCCTTACACCCCCTTTTCCCCCGCCCTTTTTCATCTTTCTTTGCCTCCCAAATTTAAAACATCATTGCCCCCCCCTTACCCCTCATAAATTGCCTCCCCCATTTACCCATTGCCCCCCCTTTTATCTTTTTTGCCTCCCCCCTTAATATTTTCATTAAAAAAAGCCTTTTCCCCTTTTAAACATTGTTTTCCCCCTATCATTATCTTTTCCTTTCCCCATTAAATAAAAAAACTTTGTTTTTCCCTTTTTCATTGCCCCCCCCTTTTTAAAAAATCACCCCCAAAATTTCCTCCCCCCCACCATCACTGCCCCCCCCCCCCCACCATCAGACAAAAAACCCCCTGGGGAGCACTCCCCTCACATAAAACACCGGCAACACCCAAAACCTCACCTGTCGGCCCCTCCGCGCGCTCCCCCGCCCACCCCCGGGCCCGAATTTTTAGCTTTCCCCGCGGCCCCCACTTGAGAGGGGAAAAGGGGGCCCCCCTGGGCCCCGGGGGGGGGGGCTGCCCCCGGGCCCCCCCGGGCAACGGGGGGGCCCAGGGGGGCGCTGAAAACCTTTAAGGGGCCCCGGGGTTTCCCCACGGCGAGTGACCCCCCCCGCCGCCCCGGGGCCCCCCGGGTTTTTTCCCGGGGGTTTTTCCGGGGTTTCGGGGCCCCGGGCCCCGGGGAGAGAGTAAGGGTTTTTCCCCCCGGGGCCCCCCCCTTATTTGGTTTTGGGAAACTGCTGTCCCGGCCCCCCCCCTCCTTTCCCGAAAAAAATTTTGGGTGGCACAAAAAATTTTGGGGACCCCCAACCCTTTGCCCCCTTTTAAACCCCCGGGGAATTTTTAGGAGAAATTTTTTTGTTTCCTCACTTTTGGGGTAAAATATTTTGGACCCTTCACAGGATAAAAAACCCCCTTTTTTTGTAAAAATGACAGTACTTTGGGCCCCGGGTCTCCCCTTCTCTCCCTTTTTTTTTTTCTGGGGGGAAAGGCGATAAAACAATGGGCAAAGTGCGGGTTGGGGGAAAAAATTTAAAAAAAAAACAATTTCTAAAATCTTTTTTAAAAAATTTTTATTTATTCCATTTCCCCCCCACTGTTTTTTTTCTGCTTTTACCCCCTTTTGTCGGGGTTTAAAAAAGTTTTCCCTTTTTTTTTTGTTTAATTTTTTTTTCCCAAATTTGGAGGGGGGTCAGTTTTTACTGCTGAATCATGGGGGGCGGGGGGCCCAAATTCCGAAAACCCCCCTTTTTTTTGGGGGGAAAAAGGGAAAGCTTTTTTTCCCCTTTTAAAATTTTCCCTTTTTTTCTACAATCCCCCGGAAAAAAATTTTAATTTTAAAACCCAAAAAGAAAATTTTTTTTTTTTGGGGTTCCCCGAAAAAAAAAAAAAAATTTTTTGAACATCAACAGGGTTTTTTTAAAAAAAAAAAAAAAAAAACACTTTTTTCCCAAACGGTAACAAAAAAAGTCCACAGAAAACCCCCTTTTTTCAGTTTAAAAAGCCCAAAAACCAGTTTTGAAAGCCCTATGAACTATTTGTTTTTTTTGAAAATTTTCCCAAGCGCCCCAAAGGGAAATTTACCCTTTTTTTGTTTTTCCTTTAAAATTAAAAATTTTAGATCCCTAATTTCCCTTAAATTTTTAAATTTTTTAAAAATTCCCTTAACCCTGAGAAAAATTTTGCAGGGGAGAGTCCCTCATGAATTTCAAGGAACCCGGCTACCTGGATCGCTCCGGCTGATCAGCTGGTCGACGCCACAGCTGCATATGTCGCAACTGTGTCACTGTCACAATACATGCATGGAGATCCCAACACACTAGGAACTAAAGTAGGTGGTTTGGTGGCTTAATATTATATTGTTTTTTCGTTGTTGTCATGAGATCTTCTCTGGACTTGGTGTCTACTATTCTTGAGGCATGATTGGTTTCTATGAACTCGTAATGACCCGCAGAATCATAATGGCAGGTTAGTTTTCGCATTTAGTGAACATGGTAAAAAAATTCTTTGGAATTGCACTTTTTTGCAATTTCACCGCACTTGAAATTTTTTTCCCCGTTTTCCCAATACACATATGTTAAAAACCAATGATGTCGTTCAAAATTACAACTTGGCCCGCAAAAAAAAAAGCCCTCACAGGGCCCAAATTTATTGACCGAAAAATACAAAAGTTATGGCTCTGGGAAAACTAGGGGAGCAAAAATGAAAACACAAACTAAAATACCCCTGGTTGTGAAGTTGTTAATTCATTTTACCTCCTGGTCATATGATGGTATGTTATTGCATTGCAGTTTCTTTTATCTCTGAGGATCTCGTCTACAGAGATGGATTTAATAGTGTGGGATGGATGGAAAATGTGTGCATGTAGTAGGGTGTTTCCACACTATTAAATCAGTCCCTGTAGCGAGATTATCAATATACCTAATTTGGAGTGTCCGTCTGTACGCAATGAGTCATCCACAGCTGAACAGTAATTTAGGTGTCCATAGTTAGTACCATAGCAGCTAACTGTGTGGGCATAACCATGGATTCTGAAGTACTGTAAGTCCCTGTATATGAGTTCAGTGACATATCAAATAAGGAGAGGAGTTCTCCCTGGTGGCGAATTAAGGCATAACCTTTTTGAACGTTAGCCTGTGAGGCAACACTGATGCAACATTGTGAGGCAACATTGCAAAGATGGATCAAATTGAGCACGTTGCTGCACGTAGAGAAGCAAAAAGCATAGGATGCGTAACCTGTGTCTTAATGAAACAGAAGACGAACAAAATTGCCGAGAACTGGTGATGCAGCCCGACAGAGGGCGGCCACAGCACTAGAAACGAATGAAGTAACTGGATCACGTGGGAGCAGCTATGCTGCATGACAATGAGCAACATGCAGTGCACAAGTGATACACATATTTCACAAAAAGAACAATATAGAATACGTGTCCAAAATGCAAGAGCCCTTGACGACAGCAAGTTACATTTCCTTAGAGGACTTTGAAATCAATAGAGACACGTATTGAAGAACACTATGCTGGCGAACTGACATTTTAATGTCAGTTCTGACAATCTAAAAATTTCAAAGACGAAATGCCGCAGGACAAAACATTCCTTTCCTGCTGCAATAGAGGGCGCACCCAAATTTATGTCCATTCGTATGGATGATCAATTAGTCAAGTTGATGAAAGGAGGCATCAGCACTCCAATAACTTTATGGCAAATATAAGGCAATACAATAGCTCGCTTGCTTTGGCATCAATGGGAGCACACTTAGGCCACCTCCTTACTGTCCATATGTTTCGAATTCATGGACAAATTTACCACAGAACTGCCCTTTGCATCCCGCTGTGGGTAGTACTCCCAAGTTTGCCCAGATTTTATATCTTGGACAGTGAAGAAGCATTAAGTACAAGAAGTCAAGCAAACAAAAAGTGCCTCCCAGCACTGCTGTCATCTCTTGGAGAGAAATTAAAGCAATTAACCCACTAGCAAGAGCCTTCACAATGATGAGGAATTTGAAATAGAGGAAAAGAGGATTGCTGAATAAGAAAATCTCGATCAACTCGAAATAACAATGTCAATTATAAATGACTACAATAATGACCAGAGGCGCTACAATGCACCAAGGTGCAATGAAGTAGCTATAATTTATCAAAATGAAATGGGGAGACCCCCATTTAATCGGGACATCAGAGTTCTCCACAAAAGAGAAAACCAAACAGTTCAAATCCGCTTTCTTCACAAAGTGTGATGCAATGACACATCCACGTCTCTTCCCATATGGGGACAGTGGATGGACAATAAAATTGACAACTCCAATTGCCCGAAGTGTGCAACATCAAGGGATTGGTGACATTCATCAACCATCCATACCAGTGGATCAAAATCGACAAGAAAAAAATCATCCTGTTGCAGTACTATGCATGCAGGCTTGCCATTTGTGATGAGTTCAATTCCTTTTTAAATGCTGGGAAGTTGACGCAAAATGTATCTTTGGACAGTTACGTCAAAATTGAATCCGACAGGATCGAATATTAAAACGAAATCAAAAGGCATTACGTGTCGACAGTTATGCCGGCGTTATGGATCACATCCATAATGCTGCGTTACACCAAGGGCTAAAAGTTGGGGCACCAGTAATTTTACTGTCACTTTTTATTGGAAGCCCCAGAGCTATGCAGCAAACTTACCAAGACGCCACGACAATTGTCCGAAAATACTGGGAAAACCAGACGAGGAATGCGAGAAATCGACAAAAGATGGGTAGCTCCATAGAACCCCTATTATTATTAATAAGTACAATTGCCATATCAATGTTAGATATGGCTTCAATAAAAAGTGTTAAATATCTTTTCAAATATGTATACAAAAAACTTGAATGTGCCAATATCAAGCTTGATACATTAAACTGGTATGAACCAGCCCTTTACCTAGATTCTTGATATATAAACGCCCCTGAGGGCATATGGAGAATCAGAAAAAAATAAAATGCATGATGCTTCACATACCATTAAAAGGCTTGCTGTTCACCTTGAAACATGCAGCAAGTGTTTTTTTCGAAGATGGTAATGTGGATATGGTTTATTTCGGACTCAAAAGCCTCTACTCTGCATGCTTATTTTGAGCTAAACAGAGTTGACGCTTTCCGCATGTCAGTATTTGTACGTGAAATCCCTTAACACTATGTCTGGGATAGAAAAGCTGTACCAGAATGATGGTAAAAACGACTGGCTCAACTTGGGAAAACAATTGCCCGAATGTTATACAGTTCTCTTTAACAGATGGTGAGCTGTATTTCCTAAGACTCCTCCCTTACTTCACATAAGAGGAGCAAAGTCTTATGCTGACTTAAGAACTGTCAATGGAGTTGTAAATGACACGTATAAAAATGCGTGCATTGATCTTCATCTTTTGGTAGATGATTCCCAATGGGAAGACTGTATAACGGATGCAATCGCTTTCCAAATGCCCTACCAACTATGCTAATTTTTGCTATAATTTGTGTATATGGGGAACCAGCTAAACCATTGGCATTATGGCAAAAATATAAAACCGAATTTATGGAGAATTACACCAGGCGGTATACTCCAGAAATTGCTGAGAAACTGGCTCTTCGTGATATTAATGAAGTGCTCTTAAGCAATAATAAGTCCTGTGCTGACTACAGATGCCAACTCCAGTAAATGTTCCAGATGAAATACTGGACCAACTGAATTATGCTGTAATAAAGCAGGAGGCTCAGCAATTGAAAGCTATGCTTAATGAATCTCAGAAATCAGCTTTTGATGCAATTATGCAAGCAATCAATGCTGCATCACAGCCAGACGACACTAGCTCACACGTTTTTTTTTTCTGGACGGCCCAGGAGGCAGTGGGAAGACATTTTTGTACAACTGCTTCCACAAAACACTACAAGCAGAAAAGAAGTCTATTTGCTCTGTAGCCTCCACTGGATTGGCGGCTGCATTACTACAAAACTGTTCCACCTACCATTCCAAGTTTGGCCTTGGAATTACAACAAATGAGACCACAGTGTCAAAAAATTAAGCCAACCTCACTAAAAGCAAAGGAGCATAAGGAGTCATCTGTCGTTATTTGGGACGAAGTAACAATGACTCCCTGTTTTAATATGAACGCTGTGGATAATTTGTTCCAAGGCATATGTGGAAAACAAAGACCTTTTGGTGGTGACCTTTTTCATAAACGGTGGTGACTTTAGTCAAACCCTACCAATAGTGGAAGGGGGAAAAAGAGCCCAAATTGTACAGTCCACCATTAAATACTCAAAATCCCATAATCCTTTTTCACGGTTCCAGTTACAACAGAATGAGAACGTCTCAGGACGAAGTTGAGTACAACTCATGGTCACTGAAACTTGGCAAATGGAGAGTTTCAAATGTATATGGTCTACCTGAAGACGTAATTGAAATCCCGAATTCTTTTACTGAAGAGGGTGATTTAATTACAGCTATTTTTGGCAACTAAATTGAGATTACCAATGCAACGGTAGAAGCAATTGCCATAAAGCAATTCTTATTCTATTGAATGATGACGTTCACGCCTTGAACGACAAAATTCTTAAGGTACTGCCACACTAAGCAATCCCGCTAGCGATCTCGTTAGCGTTGCATACTAATGAGATCGCTAGCGGGATCGTTTCTATATCGCTAAATGCGGCCACATTTAGCGATATAGTTAACGACGCTATCGCCGTTAGCGATCTTCTTAACGACTTTAGCGGTACAAAAGTACCGCTAAATCGCTAAGAAAAGGTGCCACACAGCGATTAGATACTCACCCAGCGGGAGCGCCAGCGATGAAATAGGGTCCGGAGCGATTCCAGCGACGAGCGAGATCACAGCAGGAAGCTCGTCGCTGGAAGCTGCCGCACTGAACAATATCGCTAACGGGATCGCTAAATAGTGACGTTTTTTAGCGATCTCGTTAGCGATATTGTTTAGTGTGGCATACCCTTTAGTCAAGTTCAAGGTGAACACTCAACATATCGCTCCTTCCATACAATTGCGGAAGAGGAGGGTGTGATTCTCACAGATTACCCTGCAGTTTCTTAACTCTTTGAATCCCACTGGGATGCCTCCTCATGAACTAAAGCTGAAACCAGGAGCTGTAATTATGCTCCTGCGTAATCTTAACAGAAAGCTTGGCCTTTGTAATGGCACAAGACTTTTTATGAAAAGCCTAAAAGCAAACATTCATGCCATTGCTTTAAATGGAAAAGCAAAGGGTCAGACAGTTTTTATTCCAAGATTTGACCTGATTTCCAAAGATAAAAGCTTGCCAGTCCATATGTGACAGCATCAGTTTCCTGTCATGTTGGCTTTTGCAATGACCTCAATAAATCTCAGGAACAGTCCTTGGATATTGTAGGAATTTATTTCACTCTCCCAGTGTTTTCACACTGGCAGTTATATGTGGCTTTCTCCAGTGGAAGGAAAAGCCAACAAATAAGGGTCAAAATATTTGAGACCCAGAAGCAAGGTAAACTTATTCCTAACGTTGACAAATGGTTTACTGTCAACTGTGTGTACAATTGTAAAAACCAAATAATTTTGTACACAAAAGCAGGACTTAAGGTACTGCCACACTAAAAAATCCCGCTAGCGATCACAATAACGACGCATACTAATGCGATCGCTAGCGGGATTGTTTCTATATCGCTAAGTTCGGCCACATTTAGCGATATAGTTAACGACGTTATCGCCGTTAGCGATCTTCTTAACGACTTTAGCGGTACAAAAGTACCGCTAAATCGCTAAGAAAAGGTGCCACACTAGCGATATATACTTACCCAGCGGGGAGCGCCGACGAGAAAATAGGGTCCGGAGCGATTCCAGCGACGAGCGAGATCACAGCAGGAAGCTCGTCGCTGGCAGCTGCCGCACTGAACAACATCGCTAACGGGATCGCTAAATAGTGACGTTTTTTAGCGATCCCGTTAGCGATATGTTCAGTGTGGCATACCTTAACTCCTAGCCACGGTCTGTGGACCAAACATTGGGCATGGCCGGGCTTTGGGGGCAGATCCCAAGTGCTCTCAACCATGTGATATAGCTTACGATCAGGAACATTGAGGGATAGCGCTATCGGATAGCTCTACCTGTTCATTTCCTTTAGGAACAGGGCTATGGGATATCTCTACCCGTTCACTTTCTTCATAGATAGCGCTATCGGATAGCTCTACCCGAACAGTATGAACTACAGAGCTTTTTCATATACAAAGTAGGAGTGGCAGGAGAGGTACACCAGGTATTTGTTTGCTGTTAGTCTGCATATATGCCAGTCTGGTACGTGGGTACACCCCATTGCAAGGTCAGTCTGCTGCGTGGTTACACCCCATTGCGTGGGTCGTAATCTCAGCAATCACTCGTCAAAGCTAAAAGAAACTGCAATGACATGTCATTTTGATGCAAAGTTGACAGATATTTGGAACTGTTTATAGTTCCCTCCACTCTGACTAAAAACCCTAAGCATAATGCTTCACTGTGAGCATGGTGTTTGTTTGGTGATGCGCAATGTTGACTTTGCTAAATACCGTATAAACTCGTGTATAAGCCGACCCCCCTAATTTTGCCACAAAAAAACTGGGAAAACTTATTGACTCGTGTATAAGCCGGGTGTATAAACTGCCGTCCTGCTCTGTGCTGCCCCCATCCTGCTCCTTGCTCCCCCATCCAGCTCTGTGCTCCCCCATTCTCCTCTGTACTCCCCCCTCCTGCTCCGTCCTCCGCTGTGCTCCCCCATTCCTTCTCCGTCCTGTGCCCCCCTCCTGCTCTGTGCTCCTCTGTGCCCTCCATTCCTCTCCCCCCGTCCTGCTCCGTGCTCCTCTGTGCCCTCCATCCTCCCCCCGTCCTGCTCCGTGCTCATTGTCCTCCTCCGTGCTTCCCCCGTCCTCCGTTGTCCCCCCCATCCTGCTCTGTGCTCATTGTCCTCCTCCATGCTTCCCCGTCCTCTGTTCTCCCCCGTCCTGCTCCGTGCTCCTTGTCCTCTCCTCCATGCTCCCCCCATCCTCCTCCATCATACTCACCCTCCCCGTGCCATCGCTGAACGTCCCTGCAATCCTGCATTCTCCCCGGCTTCCTGCAGCTCTCCAGCGCTGAGCGGTGACGTAATACCGCTCATTAAGGCCATAAATATGGACACCACGCCTATGGGAGTGGCGTCGCGTCCATATTACATTACCTTAATGAGCGGTATTACATCACCGCTCAGCGCTGGAGAGCTGCAGGAAGCCGGGTACAACGCAGGATTGCAGAGACGTTCAGCGATGGCACGGGGAGGGGTGAGTATGATGTCCCAGCCACCGGTTCCTGCTGCGGCACCCCCTCCCCCACTGGTTTCTGCCCAATGACTCGTGTATAAGCCGAGGGGGCATTTTCAGCACGAAAAAGGTGCAGAAAATCTCGGCTTATACACGAGTATATACGGTATACCTTTTGAAATTTTGGCCAAACAGTTCATCCGTAGTTTCATCGGACCTTAAAATTTTCCCACATACTTTTGGCAAAATGAATCCAAACTTTGATGTTTTTCTTTGTAAGAAAAGGCTTCAATCCTGCCACCCTAATTCTCAAGCCATGAACATACAAAAAACAGTAGATTGTTATCACTTCTGGTACACAGCCAGTAATTGCCAGAAATTCATGCAGCTACTTTAATAATGCTGTAGGTCTCTTTGCAGCCTCCTGCATCAATTTTATTTCTTGTCTTTTCATCACTTTTTGAGGGAAGTTCAGTTCTAGGTATTTTTCCTGTTGTTCCAAATTTAACCCCTTTACTCCCCAAGCCCCGTTTGCACCTTCATGACCGGGCCAAATTTTACAATTCTGACACTTTGTGGTAATAACTCTGAAATACTTCACCAGATCCCACTGATTCTGAGACAGTTTTTTGTGACATACTGTTCTTCATGTTAGTGGTAAAAATTCTTCGATATGACTTGTGTTTATTTGTGAAAAAAAAATGGAAATTCGACAAATTTACGGTAGTTATTTTCAAACTTTTAATTTTTATGCCCTTAAATCAGAGTTATGTCATACAAAACAGTTACTAAATAAAAATTTCCACATGTCTACTTTGCATCAGCACAATTTTTTAAACATAATTTTTTTACTAGGAAGTTAAAAGGGTTAAAAATTGACAGGCAATTTTCTCTTTTTTTTAGCAAAATTGACAAAACCATTTTTTTGTGACCACATTACATTTGAAGTGACTTTGAGGGGCCTATATGACAGAAAATGTGTAAAAGTGACACCATTCGAAAAACTACAAAGATCACGGTGCTCAAAACCACATTCAAGTTTATTATTCCTTCAGGTGTTTCACAGGATTTTTTGGAATATGGAAGGAAAAAATGAAATGGAACTTTTTTCACAAAAATTTTACTTTAGACCTAATTTTTTAAAATTTGCAGAAGGGTACCAGAAACAAATGGACCCAAAATTTGTTGTGCAATTTCTCCTGAGCATGCCTATATATAGGTGGGGGATAACCACTGTTTGGATGAGTGGCTGGGGTCGGAAAGGAAGGAACTCCATTTGACTTATTGAATGCAAAGTTTGCTGGAATAATTAGCGGACGACATGTCTCGTTTGTTGAGCCCCTGATGTGCCTAAGCAGTGGAAACCCACACAAGTGACACCATTTTGGAAACTAGGCCCCTCAGGGAACCTGTCTAGATGTGTGGTGAGCACATTGAACCCCCAGGTGCTTTTCAGATTTTTACAAAATTAAGCTGTTACATTTTAAAAAAAAAATCAAATTTTTCCCACAAAATATTTTAACCCCTTAATGACCGGAGTTTTTTTGGGGGGTTTTGCTTTTTCATTTTTCGCTCCCCTTTTTCCAGAGCCATAACTTTTTTATTTTTCAGTCAATATGGCCATGCGAGGGCTTATTTTTTGCGTGACGAGTTGTACTTTTGAACGATACCATTGGTTTTACCATGTCGTGTGGAAGAAAACGGGAAAACAATTCCAAGTGCGGTGAAATTGCAAAAAAAAGTGCAAACCCACCCTTGTTTTTTGTTTGGCTTTTTTGCTAGGTTCCCTAAATTCTAAAACCGATCTGCTTTTATGATTCTCCAGGTCATTACGAGTTCATAGGCACCAAACATGTCTAGGTTTTTTTTTATCTAAGTGGTGAAAAAAAAATTCCAAAATTTGCTAAAAAAAAAAAATTGCGCCATTTTCCGAGACCCGTAGCGTCTCCATTTTTCAAGATCTCGAGTTGGTGAGGGCTTATTTTTTCCGTGCTGAATTGTCGTTTTTAATGACAGCCTTTTTATGCAGATACTATCTTTTGATCTCCCATTATTGCATTTTAATGCAATGTTCGCGGCGACCAAAAAAACTTAATTCTGGCATTTTGATTTTTTTCCTCGCCATACCGATCAGCCTTCAGGTTTTTTTTTTTTTTTATTATTATTGATTGGGCGATTCTAAACTCAGCGATACCAAATATGTGTTTAATTTTATTTTTATTGCTTTATTTTGAATGGTGCGAAAGGGGGTTTATTTGAAATTTTATGTTTTTTTATTAAATTTTTTTCATATTTTTAATATTATTTTTTTTTTCTTTTGGCATGCTTCAATAACCTCCTTGGGAGGCTAGAAGTTGCCACAACTTGATCAGCTCTGCTGCATAAAGATGATGCTCAGATCGCCTCTATGTAGAAGAATTACTGCATTGCTATTAGCGCCAATCACAGGGTGGTGCTCACAGCAATCCGGCATCAACAAACATAGAGGTCTCAAGGAGACCTCTGGTTGTCATGCAGACACACCGGTGACCCACGATCACGTGACGCGGGTCACCGGTGAGCGCATTTCCGGCCGGATGGCTGGAAGCGCTTGTTAAATGCCGCTGTCAGAGTTTGACAGCGGCATTTAACTAGTTAATAGCTGCAGGCGGATCGCGATTCCGCCCGTGGCTAGTTCGGGCACATGTCAGCTGTTCAAAACAGCTGACATGTCCCGGCTTTGACAAGGGCTCACTGCCGGAACCCACATCAAAACGGGGTACTGCCATCGGACGTACTATACCGTTCGATGGCAGTAATGGGTTAACCTCACATTTTACATTTTCATAAGGGTACCAGAAGAAATTGTGCCATACAATTTGTTGTGCAATTTGCCCCGAGTACACACATACCCCATATGTGGATGAACAACTACTGTTTGGTCGCACTGCGCGGCTCAGAAAGCAGTGACGTTTTGGAACATAGATATCGATGGAGTGGTCTGCAGTATTCATGTCACATTTTGAAAGCCTCTGATGTGCCTAAATAGTGGAAACCCCTAACAAGTGACCACATTTTGGAAACTTGACCCCTTAAGAAAAGTATCTAGATGTATGGTGAGTACCTTGAACACTCAGGTGCTTCAGAGAATTTTACAACGTTGATTTGTGGAAGTTAAAGGGAGTCTGTCACCCCATTTTTCGACCGTCAGCTGCAGCCACCGCCATCAGGGGCTTATCTACAGCATTCTGTAATGCTGTAGATAAGCCCCGATGTCACCTGAAAGATAAGAAAAACGAGTTATATTATACTCACCCAGGGTCGATCCGCCGTCCCGTATGATGGGCGTCGCAGTGCGGTCCGGCGCCTCCTATCTTCTAGCGAATCCGTCCTCTTCTTAGCCTCCTTCGCGGCTCCGGGAAAGGTCAGAGCGGTCCGGCGCCTGCACACTGTAGTACTCTGCTCTGCCCTCACCAGGGCAGAGCAGTGCGCCTACGCCGCAACAGGAAGCTAAGAAGAGGATGGCTTCGCTAGAAGATGGGAGGCGCCGGACCGCACCGAGACGCCCATGGGACCGGACCGGACGGTGGACCGCCCCTGGGTGAGTATAATATAACTCGTTTTTCTTATCTTTCAGGTGACATCGGGGGCTTATCTACAGCATTACAGAATGCTGTAGATAAGCCCCTGATGGCAGTGGCTGCAGCTGATGGTCGAAAAATGGGGTGACAGATTCCCTTTAATAAATATATATATTTTTCACCCAAAAATGTTGTTTTAGCCCCAATTTTTTTCATTTTCACAAGGATAGCAGAAGAAAATGGATCCAAAAATGTGTTATGCTATTTCCCTTGAGTACACCAATACCCCATTTGTGGTTAATAACTACCTTTGAAGCACAGTTAACAGCTCAGAAGGGAAGAAGCGCCATATTGAAGTTCAGATATTGCTGGACTAGTTACTGGTTGGAGGGTGCCATGTCAAATGGCAGAGCCCCTGAGGTGCTAGAACAGCAGACCCCCCCCCCCATAAGAGACTCCATTTTACAAACTACACCTCTCAATGAATTTATCTAGGGGTGCAGTGATCATATTGACATCAGAGGTGGGTCACAGAATTTTATGCTATTGGGCTGTGAAGAAAAAAATAATTACATTTACTTTTCCAAAATTTTGTTTTATCCCAAGATTTTACATTTTCACACTGAAAATGGGTAAAAATGTCACCAAAATTTGTCCCACATTTTTTGCCGAATGTAGACATACCCCATATGTGGCTGTACAGTACTACTTAGCCATATGGCAAAACTCTGGAGGGATGAAGTGCTATTTGACACCTGGAGCAAAGATTTTCCAAGAATAGTTTGTGGACTGTACATACAGAGCCCCTAAGTGCTAGAAGAGCAGAATCCCCCTTCATGTGACCCCATTTTCGAAATTATACCCCTTTGGGAATTTATCTACAGGTGTAGTGACAATTTGGACTCCATGGGTGTTTTCCAGAAACAAGCAGCAGTGGATGTTGCTGAGTGAAAATTGCAAACTGCTGTTGTGACCAGCACGTTGTAGTGACCAGTGTATTGTGCCCAGCCACACTTTTCTAGATACATGCATGCATAAATCAGGCGGGCTCTCATCTAATATATAATTGCCAATAAATTCTGTCACAACTTCCGGCGCTTGTGTCGCTTTCACAATGCACGCCAACCGCCATATTGGAACATCCAAGTTATGGGTATTCCGATATGGCGGCCGGGATTCATATCCTCCGCCAAAGCCGTGCGTGCACCGCTCATTGGCTGAGACGCCTACCGGCTGAGCCGATGAACGGTGCCGTACGAGATTCAAATCCACCGCCATAGCCGCGGCACGCTCATTGGCTGAGCCGCCCGGGATTCAAATCCCCTGCCAAGGCGTGCGGCACCTTGGCTGGGGATTTGAATTTCGCACCGCTCATTGGCTGAACCGGCGGTAGCTCAGCCAATGAGTGGTGCCGCGCGGCTTTGAGCGGCACGGGATTCAAATCCCCCGCCGTATGTTAACTTTCAAATCCCCCGCCGACTCACGGGATTCAAAACCCCCGCTATAGCTGCGTCACGCTCATTGGCTGAGCCGCCCGCCGGCTTAGCCAATGAGCGGCGCGAGATTCAAATCCCCCGACAAAGCCGCGCGGCACCACTCATTGGCTGAGCTGCCCTGGATTCAAATACCCCGCCTTTGGCTGAACCGTGCCGCGCTGCTTTGGTATGAGTGTATGTGCGGGGGTCTGCGGGTGTGTGTGTGCGTGTATGTGTGCCGGTGTGTGCGTGATCTGTGTATGTGTGGGGGTCTGCTGACCTGTGTGTGAATGCAGGCATCGTTCCATGGGACTACAAGTCCCATCCGGCTATGGCTGCTACACTGACAGTGACACATTAGCCAATGATGGGACAGTAGTAGTCCCATCATCCGACTAATGTGTTGAATGTAAAAAAAAACATACATTACATACACATGTAACATACACATAACATACAACACATAACATACAGTACATATAACATACAACACAACATACAGAACATACATATAGCATACAATACAACATACAGTACATACACATAACATACAACACATAACATACACAACATACAAACAACATACAAAATACAGTACATACATATAACACATAACATAGAACACATAACATACAGAACATGCACATAACATAGAACACATTACATACAGAACATACCGTATATACTCGTGTATAAGCCGACCCATGTATAAGCCGACCCCCCTAATTTTGCCACAAAAATGGAAAACTTATTGACTCGTGTATAAGCGGTGTATAAACTGCCCTCCTGCTCTGTGCGCCCCCGTCTGCTCTTGCTCCCCATCCAGCTCTGTGCCCCCATTCCTTCTCCGTCCTCCTGTGCCCCCTGTCCTGCTCCGTGCTCCTCTGTGCCTCCATCCTCTCCCCCCGTCCTCTCCGTGCTCTCTGTGCCTCCATCCTCCCCGTCCTGCTCCGTGCTCTTTGCCCTCCTCCATGCTTCCCCCGTCCTCCGTTCTCTCCGTCCTCCTCCATGCTTCCCCGTCCACCGTTCTCCACCCCCGTCCTGCTCCATGCTTCCCCGTCCTCTGCTCTCCCCCCGTCCTCCATGCTTCCCCCGTCCTCCGTTCTCTCCCCCGTCCACCGTTATCCCCCCCGTCCTGCTCCGTGCTTCCCCCGTCCATCGTTCTCCCCCACGTCCCTCCATGCTTTCCCCCGTCCACCGTTTTCCCTCCCCCCCCCCCCCGTCCTGCTTCATGCTGCTTGTCCTCTCCTCCATCATACTCACCCCTCCCCGTGCCATTGCTGAACGTCCCTGCAATCCTGCGTTCTCCCTGGCTTCCTGCAGCTCTCCACCGCTCATTAATGCCATGAATATGGACGCCACGCCTATGGGAGTGGCGTCGCGTCCATAGTACATGACCTTAATGAGCGGGTATTATGTCACCGCTCAGTGCTGGAGAGCTGCAAGAAGCCGGGGAGAACGCAGGATTGCAGGGACGTTCAGCGATGGCACGGGGAGGGGTGAGTATGATGTCCCAGCCACCGGCTCCTGCCGTGGCATCCCCTCCCCCGCTGGTTTCTGCCCTATGACTCGTGTATAAGCCGAGGGGGCATTTTCAGCACGAAAAAAGGTGCTGAAAATCTCGGCTTATACACGAGTATACACGGTACATATAACATACAACACATTACATACATAAGGAAAGGGAAGGTAGGAACGTATACACCACTCTTTGTTTTGGGATGCTTCCCTTTCCATATGCTGCCAACCTGGATTATGTATTTTATATATTAATAAAAGTTATATTTTATGGGACTCTATGACTGCTTGCACCTTTTCCATATGCTATGTTCTATGCAGTTGGTCATTTTACATGATCCTTATATATATGTAGAGGGGATACTAATTGATAATTTATTGGACTTCCTTGATTTTCCCATACATATATGTATATTTTGTTTGTCTCACTTGTTATTCAACACAACATACAGAGCATACACATAGCATACAGTACATACATATAACATACAGCACATAACATACAGTACATATATATAACTTACAACACAGAACATACATATAACATACAACACAACATACAGAACATACATATAACATACAACACATAACACAGAACATACATATAACATACAACACATAGCATACAGAAGATACACATAACATACAACACATAGCATACAGAACACACATATAACATACAACACATAACAGACAGAACATGTATATAACATACAACACAACATACAGAAGATACATATAACATACGACACATAACATACAGTACATACACATAACATAGAACACATAACATACAGAACATACACATAATATAGAACACATTACATACAGAACATACATATAACATACAACACATTACATACAGAACATACATATAACATACAACACATGACATACAGAACATACAAATAACATACAGAGCATACACATAACATACAGAACATAACATTCAGTACATACATATAACATACAACGCAACATACAGAGCATACACCACATACAGCACAACATACAGAAAAAGGCACAAGCAGTCAGAGTCCCATAAAATATAACTTTTATTAATATATAAAATACATAATCCAGGTTGACCGCATAAGGAAAGGGAAGGTAGGAACGTATACCCCACTCTTTGTTTGGGATACTTAACTTAAAGCCAATAATCTATATATATAGAGGCATCGTGATTACTCGCTAATCCCGCCCACTGCACAGTAGCTCCGCCCCCACCACATTACAACACACAAACACATCACCACACACAATCCCGGCCCCCCACCACATGGCCACACAAGGCCCATTCATACAATAAAAACCACGTAGACAGTAAATCCTTTAAATGGCAGAAATGGCCTTGATATTTATTTTGGGTTACAAAATTAATAAATTATTTTAGTAAATAAATCCATATTAATTAATAAATTAACAATCCAACAACCAATCCACCCATCACATGGGTGATTTTCCCACAAATAAACATCAAATAGGGGAGGGCGGGAGGGATCTTCTTTTCTTCTCAGACGCTGACTGAGATCGTATAACATTGCAGGGCTATTTATAGCACAACAATAGCCCGCCAGAATCAAAGTCCACCGATAAACATCCTTTAAAATTGGGCGCCAAAAACTGGCTCAAACCGGTTTAAAGCAGCTCATGGTACTTACCACAGCTCACTTACTGGCCCCAAAATTACCTTTATAAATATATACATCAAAAATTCAGGGCCTATGTGGCCATGAGTCCCCCCCTTTATTAAAATGCTTATTTTACGGGGGAGGGCTGACATTACCGCACATAATCCCGCCCCCCACCACATTACCGCTCATAATCCCGCCCTCCCACCACATTACCGCTCAAAATCCCGCCCCCACCACATTACCGCTCATAATCCCGCACCCCCACCACATTACTGCTCATAATCCTGCCCTCCCACCACATTACTGCACATAATCCTTCCCCCCACCACATTACCACACACAATCCCGCCCCCACCACATCACCACACATAATCCCGGCTCCCCACCACATCACCTCACATAATCCCGCCCCACCACCACACAAGGCTCCATCCCCAGACATTACCACACGAGGCTCCGTCCCAGACATTACCACACGAGGCTCCGTCCCCACACATTACCACACGAGGCTCCGTCCCCACACATTACCTCACAAGGCTCTGTCCCCAAACATTACCACACGAGGCTCCGTTCCCCCACATAAACACACGAGGCTCCGTCCCCCCACATTACCTCACGAGGCTCCGTCCCCCCACATTACCTCACGAGGCTCCGTCCCCCCACATTACCACACAAGACTCCGTCCCCTCACATTACCACACAAGACTCCATCCCCACACATTACCACACGAGGCTCCGTCCCCTCACATTACCACACAAGACTCCATCCCCACACATTACCACACGAGGCTCCATCCCCACACATTATCACACGAGGCTCCGTCCCCCCACATTACCACACGAGGCTCCGTCCCCTCACATTACCACACAAGACTCGATCCCCCCACATTACCACACGAGGCTCCGTCCCCTCCCATTACCACACAAGACTCCATCCCCCACATTACTACACGAGGCTCCGTCCCCTCACATTACCACACAAGACTCCATCCCCACACATTACCACACGAGGCTCCGTCCCCCCACATTACCTCACGAGGCTCCGTCCCCCCACATTACCACACGAGGCTCCGTCCCCTCACATTACCACACAAGACTCCATCCCCACACATTACCACACGAGGCTCCGTCCCCCCACATTACCACACGAGGCTCCGTCCCCACACATTACCACACGAGGCTCCGTCCCCACACATTACCACACGAGCATCTTACTGAATCCAGTTTACTTTCGATTTTACACTGTGAATAAAATGTATCATTAGTATTATTCAGATTTTTGATGATTATTATTGTTATTAACTTCATTTTAATTTCATTTACCACCTGCGTAAGCGCTATTGAATGTTGTCATTATTTACTTTAGTTTAAACACCAGCAGCGTTAATTAGATAGCAATGAGTGTGCCGAGCGTTAGCTAGTTGTTATATATACAGGTACAGAGGTAATACCACATTATTGTGGTTCTGATTTGTCCATGATCATATTTTTTGTGGCTTTGTCATGCGGTTTCCCCTGGCCCTCTTGATGTTTACCTGTGGGCAGTGGGTATACGTTCCTACCTTCTCTTTCCATATGCTGTTAACCTGGATTATGTATTTTATATATTAATAAAAGTTATATTTTATGGGACTCTATGACTGCTTGCGCCTTTTTAATATGCTATGTTCTATGCAGTTGGTCATTTTACATGATCCTTATATATATGTAGAGGGGATACAAATTGATAATTTATTGGACATCCTTGATTTTTCCCATACATATATGTATATTATGTTTGTCCCACTTGTTATTCAACACAACATACAAAGCATACACATAACATACAGTACATACATATAACATACAAAACATAACATACAACACATAATATACAGTACATACATATAACATACAGTACATAACATGCAGTACATACATATAACTTACAACACATTACATACAGAACATACATATAATATACAACACATTACATACAGAACATACATATAATATACAACACATTACATACTGAACATACATATAACATACACCACATAACATACAGAACATGCATATAACATACAACACATAACACAGAACATACATATAACATACAACACATAACATACAGAACACACATATAACATACAACACATAACATACAGAACACACATATAACATACAACACATAACATACAGAACATACATATAACATGCAATACATAACATACAGAACATATAACATACAACACATAACATACAGAACATATAACATACAGTACATACCTATAACATACAACACATAACAGAGTATATACTCACCAATCACCTAATCCCCGATGCCATCGATCTCCTGTAATAAAAATAAAATAATAAAACAACCTATACTTACTGTTCTGCCATAGTCCAGTTATTAACGAATGTCCAACGAAGATCTCCGGTGTAGAACACTGACATCGGGTGATGTCAGCGCTCTATACCGCTCCTGCGATACACTGACAGCGGAGGGAATCCTCTGCTGTGTGTATCCCTCCGACGCCAGGAGAGAATGACGTCACTTCTGTTCATTCTCTCATGGGCAATGCTGGGTGAGAAAATTCCCACGCAACATTACCATAAAGTGAGAGAATGAACTCTGGTAACCTCCGTGATGCACTGCAGGAGCCATTGTCTCCTGTCAGTGCATCACTAGGAGGCCCAACAGAGCAGTGACATCACCTGATGTCACTGTTCTATAGGGGAGATCGTCGTGGGACATTCGTTATTAATTGGACTGCGTCGGACAGAGAGTGTACGGTTTTTTTTTTTGTTTTTTTTTTTTACTTACAGGAGAACGAGGGTGTCGCTTAGATCTGGGCGTGCAATAAAGATATGAAAACCGTGTTGTCTTTTATTTAATTAAAATACTTTATTCTTATGTGTGTGGTCTTATTGACGCCTCTCCATTATTAACCAGGCTTAATGTCACCTTACAATAGCAAGGTGACATTAACTCCTTATTACCCCATATCCCACGGCTACACAGGAGTGGGAAGAGGGGCTAAGTGCCGGAATTGGCACATTGTACGGGGCAGCTGGGTGCTGTTATTTTTAGCCAGGGGAGTGCGCCAATATCCATGGCCCCTTCCTAGGCTATGAATATCAGCATGTCTGTGTAGCCTTTCTGGCTAAAATTATAGAGGGACCACACGTCATTTTGTTTTTGGGGTCCCCCTATGTTATTAGCCAGTAATGGCTAGCTGCGGGCTTATATTCATAGCCTGGGAAGCTTTATGGGTATTAACCCTTTTCCAGGCTAGAAGTATTGGCCCTAGCCGTCTGCTATCCCCCTCTGGCGCAGAAAATTGCACGTGAGCCCACACCATTTTTTTTCCCATTTTTTTTTTTTTAATTAACGCTATTGCGTGAAGATTTTGTGCATGTGTCTTTATTTTTGTACCATTCTATCTATTATCTATGTAATATCTATCTAATATCTATTTACCGTATATACCCATGTATAAGCCGAGATTTTCAGCCCATTTTTTAGGGCTGAAAGTCCCCCTCTCGGCTTATACGCGGGTCATATACGGGGGTCGGCGGGGGAGGGGGAGCGGGGGTGTCGGATCATACTCACCCCTCCGCCGGCGCGGTCTCTGCAGCCCCCCTGCTTCTCCCACGATCTCCGGCTCCTTCCTGCAGCGGTCACATGGCACCGCTCATTAAAGTCATGAATATGGACACATGGGGGCATAAGCTGTGGAACATATGGGGCATAATCTGGAGCATATGGGGGCATAATCTGTGGAACATATGGGGCATAATCTGGAGCATATTGGGCATAATCTGTGCAGCATATGGGGGCATAATCTGTGGAGCATCATATGGGGGCATAATCATTTTTTACCCTAGGCTTATACACGAGTCAATAAGTTTTCCCAGTTTTTTGTGGCAAAATTAGGGGGGTCGGCTTATACACGGGTCGGCTTATACATGAGTATATACAGTATCTATTATCTATCTATCATCTATCTATTGTCTATCAATTATCTATCTATCATTATCTATCTATCCATCTATTTATCTATCTATCTGTGTGTGTAATGGAGTATGGGTTGGACAAAAAGTAAGAGGAGGTTGGACAAGAAATGACATCACAAACCTTTTTTTTTTGTTAAATAACATCTTTATTTAGCTTACAAAAACGCATACAAATCCGCATGAAAGAAAAGCATCAAAAAAGCATCTGCGTTATCAGCCAAGAGGTCCTGTTTTTGTTCAGAAATTTGAGCAGTCAAATCTGCAACGTGTGCACATACCCTCAAATCCCCCGCCAAAGCCACGCGGCACCGCTTATTGGTTGAGCCGCCCTTGGCTGCACAGCTTTGGTGGGGGATTCAAATCCCGATCATTGGCTCAGCCGGCGGGGTGACAATTTGATTCCTGAGCCGCTCATTGGCTGAGCCGCCAATGAGCTGTGCCGCACGGCTTTGGCGGGGAATTTGAATCCCGCGCCGTTCAAAGCCACGCGGTACCGCTCATTCAAATCCCCTGCCAAAGCCGTTCGGCACTGCTCATTGGCTGAGCGGTGCAGCGCAGCTTTGGCCAGGGATTTGAATCTCGCGCCGTTCATTGGCTCAGCCAATGAGCGGTGCCGTGCGGGATTTGAATCCCCCGCCTAGGCTGGCGACCAATCAGCTGCTGCGGTATTGGCGTCAGATTTAAATACCGCTAGCAGCTGATGTGATTGGTCGCCCGCCGTCGAAAATTGTGCGCACACAGATTTTGGTCCAAGGTCGGTAAGTACCACAGAGTGTTTGGATACGCCAAACGTCATTAAGGGGGGTTAAGCAAATTTTTCATGAGCTTCACAGTGTTCCATGGTACTGTATATCTAATGCCTTGGAATATTTTGTACCCTTCTTCAGACTCATCTATATAATTGACTTACATTTAGCTTCCGTCTGTAACGGAAATCCTGCATCGCTGATTGGTCTCGCCCGGTGGGACGCGACCAATCTACGACAGGCTCTTCTGGACGCGAATTGGCGCAGGATTTCAACCTGGCATGGTCATGGATTCAGAGCAGTACTAGGATCCATGTGTGCTTGTAAAGCTTCCCTGAGCTGGTTGGACCGTCTACGGACAGCCTGGCAAAATGGATCCCCTTTATCCGAGGTAGAGCGGCTTCTCAATTTTTTGGAGAATGCAGCCCAATATGGCTATGATGCAGGTCTGGACACTGCGTCACTGCTGTCCAGGACACAATCCTCGGCGGTCACAGTCAGAAGAGCACTGTGGCTTAGACAGTGGACCGGGGACGCGGTTTCCAAGCAAGGTTTGCTTTCTTTAGCTTACAAGGGTGGTCAGCTATTTGGATCTGACCTCACGGAGCTGATTGCCAAGGCTAAGGCAAAAGAAACGGCTTTACCGCAGAGAAGAGCTGTGGCTTCTGCGTCTGGCAGGCCTAGTGCCGGTAGTGGTCGGCGGTCCTTTCGGCCCAGGGGACGGTTCGGTCAGCCCTCTTGGGGATCGGGTCGTCCCTCTTTTTCAGGAAAAAAGACCGCTCAGAAATCCCGCACTCCCTGGAAACAGTTTCCGTCACGACAAGCGGGAAGCGGACAAAAAGCCCGCTAAGGCGGACTGACGCCAGGGTCCCACTCGAGGGCTCTCGAGTGGGGGGTCGTCTGATTCAATTCGAATCGACTTGGGTGTCCCTCGTTTCGGACGCCTGGGTGACGCGGGTTGTGTCGGCAGGTTACTTCATAAAGTTTTCTTCTCGACCCCCAGACAGTTTTTGCCAATCTCGCATTCCGTCAGAGCCCGAGCTATTTGCCGCTCTACTGGCAGAGGTCGATTCCCTTCTGCAGAAGGGTGTGGTGGTACCGGTTCCGCCGGAGGATCGGGGAAGAGGGTTTTATTCCAACCTCTTTGTGGTCCCCAAAAGGAGGACAAATTTCGCCCCATCCTGGATCTCAAAAGATTGAATCGGCATGTCCACACCTGGAAATTCCGCATGGAGTCGCTTCGCTCCGTTGTGGCAGCCTTGTCGCAGAACGACTTTTTGGTGTCAATCGACATTTGCGACGCTTATTTGCACGTTCCAATCGGAAGGGCCCACCAACGCTTCCTTCATTTTGCCATAGGTCAGGACCATTACCAGTTTGTGGCTCTGCCATTCGGGTTGACCTCAGCGCCCAGAGTTTTTACAAAAATTCTGGCGCCTCTCACGGCGATTCTTCGAATGCAGAGGGTTACGATTCTTCCCTACCTGAACGACCTTCTGATTGTGGCGTCTTCAAAGGAGGAGGCGGTGACTGCTCGCAATCTATCCCTTCAGCTCCTGGAGGACTTCGGGTGGCTGGTCAATTGGGAGAAGTCGTCTCTGGAACCGTCGCAGTCAATCCTGTTTTTGGGGATGCATTTCGACACGGTAAGAGCAGTGGTGTCCCTGCCTCCAGACAAGCAAGCATGTCTCCTTCGACATGCACAGGTTATGAAGTCTTCGACAGCAATGTCCCTTCGAAGCTGTATGCGCCTTCTGGGTTTGATGGTGGCGTCCATGGAGGCACTTCCGTTTGCCCAGTTTCATTCCAGGGCCCTCCAAAGGCTCATTCTGAGCCGTTGGGATCGATCGCAGGCTTCGCTGGATTGCATTGTCATCATCTCCCACAGGGTACGAGAGTCTCTAGGATGGTGGTTAAGTCCGGAAGCGTTATCCCTGGGGAAGTCCTCCCTCCGAAGTGGTCGGTCATAACCACCGATGCCAGCCTGACGGGCTGGGGGGGTGTCTGGAACGATCTCTGGATTCAGGGAGTATGGTCGTCGGAAGAGTCTGTGTTGCCAATCAACATCCTGGAATTGAGGGCGATTTTCCTTTGCCTCCAACACTGGACGGTCCCTTTAAGCGGTCTGCCAGTCCGAGTGCAGACAGACAATGCGACGGCGGTCGCATATATCAACCACCAAGGCGAGACAAGGAGTTCCAGGCTCATGGTGGAGGTATCTCGGATCATGATATGGGCAGAGACCAGAGTGCCAGCCATCTCTGCGATCCACATTCCAGGAGTTCAGAATATCACGGCGGACTTTCTCAGTCGCGAGAAGATGGATCCCGGAGAATGGAGTCTTCATCCGGAAATTTTTGCACTGCTGTGCTCCCGTTGGGGAACTCCCCAAGTGGATTTGATGGCATCCAGGTTCAATGCCAAGTTACCGACTTTCATGTCCAGGTACAAGGACCCGAAGGCTGTGGCGGTGGATGCTCTGGTGGCTCCGTTGGACCAATTCGAGCTAATCTATGTGTTCCCTCCGATATCCTTACTTCCTCTGGTGTTACGTCGGATCAGGCTGGAGAGAATCTCGGCTATGTTGATAGCCCCAGATTGGCCAAGGAGGACGTGGTTCTCGACACTGGTGTCGCTTCTGGCAGCGCTTCCATTTCCACTTCCTCTTCGCCCGGACCTGTTAACCCAAGGGCCCGCTTGTCATCCGGACCTGAAGTCTCTGCGTTTGACGGCGTGGCTCTTGAGACCGAAATATTGACCCGTCAAGGTTTTTCAGCCGAAGTCATTGCCACTTTGCGAGCTGCCAGAGGTCCGGCTACTACTAGGATTTACCACAAGACTTGGGAAGCCTTCTTTTCGTGGTGTTCGGGTTCTTCAAGAAACCCGAGGATTTTTTCCATTCCCAATTTGTTGGCCTTTCTGCAATTCGGGCTGGACAAGGGTTTGGCAGTTAGCACTCTGAAGGGTCAGGTTTCTGCTCTGTCTTTGCTGTTTCGGAAGGCTATCGCCTCGCGTAGGGACGTACGTTCCTTTTTTCGCGGAGTAACCCGTCAGTTTCCGCCGCGGAAGGCGCCTGTGTCTCCTTGGCGGCTCAATCTTGTCTTGGAGGCTCTTCAACATGGGCCTTTTGAGCCTATGAGCTCTGTTAACCTTTCTTTGCTCTCTTGGAAGGTTGCCTTCCTAGTGGCGGTCACCTCTTTGAGAAGGGTTTCTGAGTTGGCGGCTCTTTCTTGCTCGCCTCCTTTCCTGGAGTTTCACCCGGATGGCGTAGTGCTTCGCACACGGGGCGACTTCCTACCTAAAGTGGTGTCACAATTTCATGGTAAACAGGATATTGTGTTGCCCTCGCTCTGTCCGGAGCCGAGGAATGCGAAGGAACGGGCCTTGCACAAATTGGATTTGGTGCGGGCTTTGAAGTTCTATTTGTCTATTACTCAAAATTTTCGAAGTTGGACTCTCTGTTTGTGATTCCAGCAGGTCGTCGGCGTGGTCAACGAGCTTCCAAGGACTCTATAGCTCGTTGGATTCGCTCGGCCATTTTAGAGGCTTACCGACTTAAGGGCGAACCTTGCCCGATTAAGATTCGAGCTCACTGCACGAGGGCTGTGGGTTCATCGTGGGCCTTTCATCAAGGGGCCTCGGCAGCTCAGCTCTGCCGGGCGGCGACCTGGCGCTCCGTCCACACGTTTACAAAATTTTATAAGGTGGACGTTAGTGCTTCCGCTGATGCGGCCTTAGGACGAAGGGTCCTGCAGGCGGCTGCAGTTTAAAGTTTTCGTTAACTTGTGTTTAGCGCTAGTTGCGCATTTACTTAGGTTGTTGGGATCTGCCTTTTTTGGTTTTTTCCCACCCTTAATTTTTGGACTGCTTTGGGACGTCCCACTATTAATGACTAGTGTGTCTCCCTTCCTTCTCATCTGCTGCTGAAAGACAGATTTTGGTAAGAACTTACCTGTAAAATCCTTTTCAGCGAAGGAAGGAAGGGAGACACAGCTCCCTCCCATGGCAGAAGTGTGTTGTTGTGTTTTCAGATGCGGCGTGACCCTTCTCTGATAGCGATTATCTGGGCTGAGGTCGGTGCGCTTAGGCTCTGTTCCAGCATCGCCAGCTCATCGCAGTAGTCAGGTTCAGTGAGTAGTACCTGGAACTGTGTGTTTTTTTCCTGTTACATGCATAACCTGTAATCTTGTCTTTTCTCTGAAGTCCTTCAGAAGGGGTTATGTTGCTCCGCTGGTGATATTTGCTCTTCCTTAGCTTGTGTACGACTGGAGAGCTGTAGTAGGAGGAGCCTGAGCTGGAGGGGCCCGTCAACACTCTTTTTAATCTGAGGTGTCTATCCCATCTGGGCTCCGCCTACCCACTAGTAATGACTAGTGTGTCTCCCTTCCTTCCTTCGCTGAAAAGGATTTTACAAGTAAGTTCTTGCCAAAATCCGTCTTTCTTGGGGTTCCAAACATGATTGGCAACTGTAATCCTATATATACACTGTTCCTACAGCCCATCTTTGACAGGTTGTAGAGGAGCAAGTGCAGGTTGGAGAGAAGAGCAAGTAGCAAGTTACTGACGAACATGGATGTGATTATTGGCAATATCTTCAAGAATCTGGTGGATTTTACTGCGGAGGCGAATCGCTTGAAGATTATTGTTATGGAGAAGGAGAGAAAGATAGAGCAGCACATTATGCGTCAGCGCCAGCGACAATGTCGTATGTGGATCCACCTCATCACGGCACAGAGATTAACCCGTGGTGTGTTTAAACTTTCTACTATGGGGCGGAGACTGTACGGAAACACTTTTCAGTTTCCACCCCCTAGGCCACTGCCTCAAACCTCTGGCCCACCGATGCCATTCGTGTGTGTAGGTGATGAGGCATTCCAGCTGTCCGAACACCTCTTGAAGCCGTACGCCAGCAGAGGATTGACCCATACAAAGAGAATTTTTAACTACCGCCTCACAAGAGCCAGACGGATGGTGGAGTGTGCGTTTGGGATTATTACAGCCAAATGGCGTGTCCTTTTGACTGCGATAAACTTGAAGACAGAGACTGTGGATGATGTTGTTAAAGCTTGCGTGGTCCTACATAATTTTGTCATCACCAAGGAACCGATTTCTATTGAGGACCACAATCAAGAAACAACCTTGCACGACTACAGCAACATTACCACTCGCAGTACACTGGCGGTTTCAAGAATGAGGGACCATTTTGCCCAATACTTTGTGTCAGCAGAAGGTAGAGTAGACTGGCAGGATGACAGTGTTATCAAGTGATTATTTCTTTTAAAAATCTTTCTGTACCCACAATAAGTAAGTTTTCTATCTTCTTGTGTGTTTTGTATTGTATGTAACCTTTTGGCTATAGTTGTGTCCCTGTCTTTTTTTTTTTTTTTAAAGAAACCACAGTATTTCACCTTTTTTCAAAAATGTGTACCTGCTACGGGATAACCTCATAAAGTACACAGGTTTTGGTAAAAGGTCAGATACTTTCTATACTCCACAACCCGGGACAAAATTGTGGCAAAAATGTAAAATTTATGTTCCTCAAACTTATGTCGATATTTTGGACATATTACCCTAACAGATGTTGGTGTTTGTATAACCACATATGTTTACCTGGTTTAATACATTTGTTACTTAACATCCTATAAAGAAATGACAGACAACAATTGTAAACCAATTTTGCTTTTATTAAAAAAAAAAAAAGTATTTTAATATAATTTTTGTAAAATGTTGCATTTTTGTAAACTTAAGAATTTTTAATAAAAAAATTTTTTATTCAAATAATTTTTTTTTCCCGGAGCCAAAAACAAACTATTTACAATTGGGTGTAGTGTGGGGTGGAAATAGTGCTGGAGGGGCTGCGGGACACTTCGACCGTGGGAGTGTGGAGGGACGACCGGGATGGTGGTGTTGAAGGAACAGGAAGAGGTGAAGGGTGGAAAGAGTGAAAGAATGGGAAGACAAGGCAGAACAGGTGGGTGGTGGAGTGGAGGGTTGTGCAGGAGGAGCAGGTGATATGATAGGGAATTGGAAGGGGAAGGAGATCTGTAAGAGGTAGGAGTGTGGTACAGGGTAGGTGGCTGGTAGTGGGGAGGTTGCTGGTACTGGGGAGGTGACTGCAGTTGGGGAGGTTGGTGGTACTGGGGAGGTTGCTGTAATTGGGGAGGTTGCTGGAGCTGGTGAGGTGGCTGGTATTGAATAGGAGGGGGAGGAGGGACGGCAGCTGGAGGGGGGGGAGGTGGAGGAACGACTGGGGTGGATGGAGGAGGATGGGAGAGAGCCTGCACTAGACCAGCGTGGTACGTATGCATTACATACATCTGCTGGTCAGCGGATAGCGTATCTATGCGCTCCGCCACAGACCTAAAAAAGCTGTGATTAGGAGATGCTCTTGCTTCCGACTGCATGGTTTTCAGAAGTGTCTTTACCTCCAAAACTGCGGAGGTTATCTGATTAATGCCTGCGGCAAGTTGTTCAGATAATACTTTAAGACAATTCTGGAAAGATGCATTCAAATGCAAGAACTCAGGCGCATAGCTCCTTTCCTGACCCCTCTGACGCTGCCGCCCAGTACCTGCAGCTGTACTACAGGTGGCAGTGTCAGAAGGGTGGGGTAAAGGGAATGCTACCTCCTTACCAGCAGCTGCATGTAATGCAGGCGGCCACGATGCTCCAGCGCTGGTGGAGGGGACTGCGGGATCTAATGTGTGGGAAGGTGCAGATGTACCGGGCCGGTCAAAGTGTCCCTCGGTGTCGGTCTCCTGAGGGATCGCCCTAGAAGGCGCCAACTCTGCGGGCCCGAGTGCTGGTCACCGTGCTGTGGAATAAAGAGAAAACATACAATTAATATACAGATGTGGAATGGCCCTGGCTGCAAAAAAACATTGGATAGATGTTAACATTTTATGGTAATATTTACCTTCGGGTGACCATAGTTTCCGCATGAACGCCAGGGCTTGTGCGTATTTATATTTGCTCTGGCGTCCTGCAGATCCACTCGGGGCCCGCATCTCCTTATTGAACTCCTTCTTAAAGCGAGCCCTCACAGACCGCCACCGCTTCACAATTCTCTCCCCTGAAACGAGAAAGCACACATTGGTTGCTATACAACATCAGTGTTTCCCAAACTTCATTCCTACACTGTGTTCCAAATTATTATGCAAATAATATTTTCTCAGATTTTCCCAAATTTCCTATATGAATTTCAGTCATTGTAATTTTCCAGTCAAATAACTATTAGAGTACAATTGAAAGGCTTTTGTACAAACTGCCTATGATAACAGTATATTTTTTAAAAAATAAAAACACTCAAACTGCACTCAAAATGCATGTTCCAAATTATTATGCACAGCAGAGTTTTCAACCTTTTCATTATAATTAAGAACAAAAAAATGGTCATTTTTGAAATTATAAGCATTAGCAGGTTATTACAAACTGAATACAAACAGTTTTCAACTCAAAACTTTATTCTAGGTGATGTAACATTTGCACATAGGACCCCTTGTTCGAAAGGAGCTTCTGAACTCTCTTGTCCATTGAATTTGTCAGGTTTTGGATGGTTTCTGCTTCAATTGTTTTGCATGAGGACAGAATACCTTCCCAGAGCTTTTGCTTAGATGTGAACTGCCTCCTGCCATCATAGATACTCCTTTTGATGATGCTCCAGAGGTTCTCAATGGGGTTGAGGTCAAAAGCATGGGGGGCCACACCATAAGTTTGTCCCCTTTTATGCCCATAGCAGTCAGAGATGCAGATGTGTTATGTGCATCATGAGACGGTGCATTACCGTGCATGAAAATGATCTTGCTGCGGAATGCACGGTTCTTCTTCTTGAACCATGGCAGGAAGTGCTGTTTGAGAAACTCAACATACACTATGGAGTTCATCTTTACCCCTTCAGGGATCCTAAAGGGGCCGACAATCTCTCTTCCCATGATTCCAGCCCAAAACATTACTCCACCTCCTCCTTCTTGGCGCCATAGCCATGTTTGCATGGGGTGTCCATCAACCAGCCATCCTCCACTCCATGTATCTGGACCATCGAGCATTGCACGGCACTCATCGGTGAACAAAACAGTTTTGAAGTCAGTCTTTATGTATTGTTTGGCCCACTGGAGCCATTTCTGCTTGTGTGCAGTGGATAGAGGAGGTCGACAGGATGGCTTACGCACAGCTGCAAACCTCTGAAGGGCCCTGCATCTTTTTGATCGGGGGACATTGGAGGCACCAGCAGCTTCAAAAACTTGTCTGCTGCTATGACAAGGCTTTTTTGCCGCTGCTCTTTTAACCTGACGTAATTGCCTGTAGAAAAGAGTCCTTAATTTTCCCTAATCAGCACGCACACGTATGTACTGTGAATCAGCTACATACTTCTTGATTGTGCGATGATCACGATGAAGTGTCTTGGCAATGTTGATTGTAGTCATGCCTTGACCTAAACACTCCACAATTTGTTGCTTCTCAGCAGCCGACACATCCTTTTTCTTTCCCATTTTGGCAGAAAATGTAGGCTGCTTAATAATGTGGGACAGCCTTCTTAAGTAGTCTTGCCTTTCATTGGACACATCTGCCAAACTAATTAGCACAGGTGTCTGCAATTGCTTACAGTGATATAAAAAGCCCTGATACACATCACCTTCAATGAGTTTAACTGACAAACAAAAAAATTCTTACCTTATCACTCCTAAACAATTTTTGCATAATAATTTGGAACAGAGTGTAGTGTCCCCCAGAGGTCATGTTTTCAGTATTTCCATTGTGTTTCACAAAAGGCAATCCTGAAAACATGAACCGTGGGGGACACGAGGACTGAAGTTTGGGAAACACAGCTTTACAGTCAGCAACCTGAACTATACTTACGGTGTTTAGTCTGGGACCTAACATCGAGGTTCTCCCAGCTGTCCACCATTGCCGATGCCACTTCCTCCCAGAGCCGTCGGATCACTACTTGGTCAGAATGGCGGCGGTCCCCCATGTTCCACAGCGGCTCCCTTTCTCTGACCAAATCAATGAGGAGGTCGACATCTATACACTCCTCACCGTCAGAATCGGGAGCACGCTGTGAAGCCTGTGAAATTAAAAGAGAAAAAACAATACATTACCCTCCACAGTAGCAAGTGAAAATGAAAAAAAGGATAAAGGTTGAAAAAAATCCAATTAAGATAAAAAAAAATATATATAGCAAAATTTTATAAAAAATGTAGAAAAAAATAATAAAAATATGTTAAAAAAAATTAAAGACTAAAAAAGTTTAAATCAAAGCTAAAAATTAAAAATGAACCCAAAAAACAAAAATTATTAAAAAATAAATAAAATAAAATTTTTAACTAACAATTACATTGGAATAATAAAAAAAAAAATCTTACACGGTGGGAAACGCCGCCGGTCTCACGACGACAACTCTGGGAGGCGCTGTGAGGACCCTTTCTTGGCTACCAGATCCTAGAGACTAAAAAGAAAAAATAAAAGTTGGATCTAGGCATGTGTTGGCCGCTGTGTCAAGTATGTACTAAATGGTTTTCTATGTGTTGTGTGTAGTGTGATGTGTATATGCGATTGATGCAGGATACTTACGAATTGTGAGCCCACTCCGGGTATCTCTCCACCCCGTCCTTCTTCCTCTGGGAGCTCCTCCTCATCTTGCGATTCCTGTTATTAAAAAAAGACAATCCATATATATATATCATACAGATGGATTGTGGAGAAAAAAAAAATTTAGATACTTTTACCGCCAAATGCTGACGATGGGAAGGAGGGCTCACAGAAGAAGATGTGTCGACATCAGGCTGCAGCTCCACTGACTCACTGGGAGCTGCTGCTGCTGCCGCTTCTTCCGCTAAAGCCGACAGTGCTGCTGCTGTTTGCTGGTCTCTGCTGTGGAAGAAAGACACAAAAAGGGCCAGTGAATATATGTATATTCCTTGGCCCTGGCTGAAAGAGAAAAACAAACATTTAATTTTTAGGTAAATGGGGGATGTCATATTTACTTTCTGCTGGCTGTCCTCTCTGCATGTATCTCCTCTCCCCTTGCTGCTGCTGCCGCCGCCTCTCTTTGACGTCTTCTGCTGTTGAGTAAGGACACAAAAAGGGCCAGTGAATATATTTATATTCCTTGGCCCTGGCTGAAAGAGAAAAACAAACATTGAATTTTTAGGGAAATGGGGGATGTCATATTTACTTTCTGCTGGCTGTCCTCTCTGCATCTATATCCTCCTCTCCCCTTGCTGACGATGCTGCCGCCGCCTCTCTTTGACGTCTTCTGCTGTTGAGTAAGGACACAAAAAGGGCCAGTGAATATATGTATATTCCTTGGCCCTGGCTGAAAGAGAAAAACAAACATTGCATTTTTTGGAAAATGGTGGATGTCAGATTTACTTTCTGCTGGCTGTCCTCCTGGCTTCCACTATATCCTCTCCCCTTGCTGCTGCCGCCTCTCTTTCTATTCTTCTGCTGTGAAATAAACAGACAAAAAGGGCCAGTGAATATATGTATATTCCTTGGCCCTGGCTGAAAGAGAAAAAAAATGATTAAATATTTTTGGAAATGCTGGATGTCAGATTTACTTTCTGCTGGCTGTCCTCCTGGCTTCCACTATATCCTCTCCCCTTGCTGCTGCTGCTGCCACCTCTCTTTCTATTCTGCTGTGGAATTAACAGACAAAAAGGGCCAGTGAATATATGTATTCCTTGGCCCTGGCTGAAAAAAATAAAAGTCAAACATGGACTGGAGTGAGCTTTATGGTGTACAGAACACAACATCCCGTCATTAATTGGACCCATAAACAGTACCAGAGGGACCCACCATAGCACTGGAAAAAAATTCACACTTGATACAGTACCAGGGGGACCAACTTCATCACAGGGAAACCATGGTGACGCTCATTATCACTTGCAAAACATGCACATTATAAACATTACCAGGGGATACACTTCAACACAGTGGAAACATGCACATTTTATACAGTACCAGGGGGAACAACTTCATCACTGGGAAACCATGGTGACGCACATTATCACTTGCTAAACATGCACATTATAAACATTACCAGGGGATACACTTCAACACAGTGGAAACATGCACATTTCATACAGTACCAGGAGGACCAACCCCATCACAGCAAAAAAAACACATTCTACAGTACCAGGAGATCCACATTATGAATTGAAAACATGCACATTTGATACAGTACCAGGGGGAGCAACTTCATCACAGGGAAACCATGGTGACGCACATTATCACTTGCTAAACATGCACATTATAAACATTACCAGGGGATACACTTCAACACTGTGGAAACATGCACATTTCATACAGTACCAGGAGGACCAACCCCATCACAGCAAAAAAAACACATTCTACAGTACCAGGAGATCCACATTATGAATTGAAAACATGCACATTTGATACAGTAGCAGGGGGACCAACCCCATCACAGCAAAAAAAACACATTCTACAGTACGATGAGATCCACATTATGAATTGAAAACATGCACATTTGATACAGTACCAGCGGGACCAACCCCATCACAGCAAAAAAAAAAAAAAAAACACATTCTACAGTACCATGAGATCCACATTATGAATTGAAAACATGCACATTTGATACAGTACCAGGGGACCAACCCCATCACAGCAAAAAAACCACATTCTACAGTACCAGGAGATCCACATTATCAATTGAACACATGCACATTATACAGTAGCAGGGGATACACATTATAACTTGAAAAAATGCACATTATAAAGTACCAGGGAATACACATTATCAATTAAACACATGCTCATTTTACAGTAGCACGGGATACACATTATCAATTGAAAAACATGCACATTTGAAACAGTACCAGGGGGACCCACCCCATCAGTGGAAAACTATGAACATTTCATACAGTACCAGGGGGAACAACCCCATCACAGCAAAGACATGATTTTGAAACTGTACCAGGGTGCAAAGACACTGCAGTAGCTCAGGCAGCAGTGGTGACAGATGCGTGGTAAAATTTGGGGTGGGGGATGTGATATTTACCGTCTGCTGTCCTGGCGCTCCATTGCCGTATGCTGCGGAACCTGGTGCTGCTGTTGTGGCTGGTATGGTCCTCTTGTTCTCTTGTACATGGTATGTCGAGTGTCCCACTGCATGCTTTTTATATGTTTGCTGTGGGCTGGTATATCAATTGAAAAACTGGATCCGCCGCACTGCGGCGCTCGTAGACTTTCATTGTAACAAAAGCCGGAAACGCCGGATCCGGCGCTTCCGGCTTTTTCAACGGAGACAAAAAACGTTACATGCCACGTTTTTCCCAGACACCGGATCCGGCAAAAACCGGACGCGCCCCAGGGACATGCGGCGCCATCCGGCAATAATGTTACTCAATGGAAAAAAAAAACGGATCCGGCATTACATTTTGCCGGATGCGGTTTGACAAAAAAAGGCCGGAGCGCGCCGTCAGGCGCAAAACGGATGTGTGAAAGAGGCCTAAGGCTGCATTTTGTGAAGGTTGCTCTTATGTTTCTTATCACTAGGATCGCTGAAATAATACGTTTTATAAATATCCCACCATACCTCTATTGAGTCTGGGAGGTACGTTTTCTCCCCGACTCTATGGCCTTGCAGCCGTCCATCATCCCCCTCTGGTCTCCGGCCCCCGCCTCCTCTCTTTCTTGTGACGTCACCGGCGCCTTCGCTGTGCAATCAGTTCTCGGGCATGAGCCGTGCGCGCTGCCCGGGTACTTACATCAGGTGATTTAAGGTTATCACGCCTGCGTGTATTGAAGGCCCCAGATCCCACCCCACAATGTGTTATGATGTATTCACACTGCGGGGCTGGGAATCTGGCACCTGCGCAGTAACCATCTCCCTCCGCTTCTTTCCTCCACCTCTTTCAGGCGCCAGATTCCCAGCCCCACAGTGTGAATACATCATAACACACTGCGGAGCGGGATCTGGGGCCTCCGCTGCACGCAGACGTGATATCCTTATATCACCTGATGTAAGTTCCCGGGCAGCGCGCATGGCGCATGCCCGAGAACTGATTGCACAGCTCAGGTACCGGTGACATCACAAGAAAGAGAGGAGGCGGGGGCCGGAGACAAGAGGGGGATGATGGACGGCTGTGAGGTCGTAGAGTCGGGGGGAGAAAATGTACCTCCCTGACTCAATAGAGGTATGGTTGCAAATTTATAAAACTTATTATTTCAGCGATCCTAGTGATAAGAAACATAAGAGAATGCAGCCTTAGTGCTGCTGAAGGTGGCTCTTTTATTTTAATAGGTCCTAGGGGGTGACGGGTTCCTTTTAATATGAGGCATACAGGTAGAACTATTTTAACATTTCTATTACCTGTATGCCCATATTAATAGGTCATACATCCTGGGGGATGACAGATTCCCTTTAACAGCCATATGATACATGAGACGTCTCAAACTGATCTTATACTTATTGCTAGGACCCATGCATGACTTTTCCAGCATTTTATGACAACTGTACCATCCAGTATGCTTCATATATACATCTCCATGCCAATGTAAGGCAGAAGAACACAAAGGTTGTGCCAACTTAGAAAGTTTTTGAAGGCTGAAAGTCTGACCACTTTTATCCCCACCAATCCTGAGAACAGATCATGGAAATGCCGCCACTGCTTTATTCTATCATGGCATGTCAGAGCTCTATTGTTTATATTTTTATCAGGTATCATGATTTTAATATTGTAAATCATTTATTTACACAGGATTCATTAATGTGCACATACAGAAGAATTTCATATCCAAGCAGCTAGCCAAATTGCTGGTGAATGGTGTTCACCCACCTGTAATTCGAGAAAAGAAAAGGGTATGTTTCTTCCTACTTTGCATAAAGTGCATTTTTTCCCTAATGCCTTCTCTTTATTCGACCCTAACTTATCGATTTCATTCAAAGCTATGAGAAATACGGTACATACAATACAATACACTGAGGCAGGGGTGGAAAAAATGTCACATAGTAAGATTTCTTTAAAAAATGTAAATGTTTATATTTTTTATCAATGAACAAAGTTCAAGGTAAATGAACAAAGAGGAATCTAAATCAGATCAATATTTGCTGTGACTAATATTTGCCTTCAAAACCACATCATTTTTTTTTTCTACGTTCACTTGCATACGGTTTTTGTAGAAGCGCGACAAGGAGGTTGTTACAAACATCTTGGAGAACTAACCAAAGATGTTCTATGGATGAAGGCTTGCCTAAACCCTTCTTTCTCAGAATAATCACTTCCCCTGAAGATAGTTCTTAATGACATGATGTTTGGGGTTGTCCTGCCTCAAAATATAGTTGGAGCAAATCATATGCCTCCCTGATGGTATTTCATAATGGATGCCTGCCTGTACTACTTTGATATCAGGGTACACTGCTGTAATAAAGAATCCTTGGGACCAAGGAGAGTTAAACGTTTTTATTTCCACAATGTGTTTCAATGCTGGACTGGCATTTTTTTTTAATGAAAATACATACCAATCGCGTAGTAAGTATTCAAATGCAGGTGGTTTAAATTAAAACTGCTGCAGCTGTGACTGAAACTGAATAAAACGCCCACAGGAAAAAAAGAAAAATAAGCAATTGGAGTGGAGGAGTGTTGGGTAGGGATCAAACTCATGTGGTGTTGGTAAGGAAAAGGGTGAGTGAATTGATTGAGCTGATGGGAGGAAAAAGAGACGGCTGGAGAGAGGGAAAGAAGTGAACGAACATGCAACAGAAGCGGGCATAAAAGGAAAAGGGAACCAGTGATAAATGCTGTAGAGAAAGCTAGTCTGAAGTGCAAGAGACAAGGAAAGTGGTGAAATAGGTAATGGGGGACGTCTTTAGCTATTCAGGTTGATAGCTGATGACCGCAGTGCAGGGGTGGGCAATTAATTTTCCGGAGGGGCTACATGAGAGACCGTGACTGTTGTCGAGGACCGAACCAATATGCCAAAATTAATTCTACTCAATATTAACCCCTTTCTGTCATCTGACGTACTATCCCGTCCATGTGCCCTGGGACTTAATTCCCAAGTACGTCATAGTAGATTGGCCTTGCTCCCAGGGGGAACGCGGCCGGTTGTCAGCTGATTCCCGGCACTTTAACCCCCGGCACACTGCGATCAAACATGATTGCAGTGTTTCGGCGGCTGCAAAGGGGCTGACAGCCTCTCTGCTTTTTGATCGGTTCCATGACGACATCCAGGCCTGAGCGACTTCCTGTCATGCGCAGTGATGACCAGGAAGTCTCTGAGGTCAGTGCTATAGAAGCTGCAGCGCTGACAGCTTCTATAACATGCGGATCTGCATGCTATAGAAGAGATCAACCTGTACAAAATGATTGTCCCATAGTGAGACAAAGTGTACAACTAAGAATTTAATAAAAACAATTTGTTTAAATATTTGTAAAAATATTTTAAAAAATAATAAAAAAATCAATATTTATTCCAGCAATAAATATTTTAATAAAAAAAATCTAAACAATAAAAGTGCACATATTTGGTATCGCCGCGTCCGTAACGACCCGCCCTATTAAACTGTTCCAATAGTTAACCCATTTAGTGAACACCTTAAAAAAGGCAAAAAGCAATGCTTTATCCTCATACCGCCGAGCAGAAAGTGGAATAACGCAATCAAAAAAAGGATATAAATAAACGTGGTACCGCTGAAAACGTCATCTTATCCCGCAAAAATAATCCACCATACAGCGCCATTAGCGAAAAAAATAAAAAGTTGTAGCTGTCGGAATGAAGCGATGCAAAAATAATTATTTATTCTATAAAAGTTTTTATTCTATAAAAGCACCAAAACATTAAAAAAATCATATAAATGAGGTATCTCTGTAATAGTACTGACCCGAAGAATAAAACTGCCTTATCAATTTTACCACACGCGGAACGGTGTAAATGCCCCCCCCCCCGCAAAAGAAATTCATGAATTGCTGGTTTTTGTTAATACTGCCTCCCAAAAATAAGAATGAAAAGCGAACAAAAAATGTCATGTGCCCGAAAATAGTACCAATAAAAACGTCAATTTGTCCCGCAAAAATCAAGCCTCACATGACTGTGGGCCGAAATATGGAAAATTATAGCTCTCAAAATATGGTGATGCAAAAACTATTTTCAGCAGCAGAATGGAAGGAAAGGAGACACACTAGTAATGACTAGTGGGTAGGCGGAGCCCAGATAGGATTGACACCTCAGATTAAAAAGTGTTGACCGGCCCCTCCAGCTCGGGCTCCTCCTACTCCTGCTTCTTCAGTCTAAAATTTGAGGTCCAGAGGATAGGTCGCTGCTGGAAGCAGCTCCTCAGAAAACTTTATTATTTTTATCGGACAAGAGACTTGGATCACCAGAAGTGGTCTAGAGGTCTCAGGGGTCTCAGCGCTGCTGGACCCCCACCTCTCCCTTGGCGATCTGTAATACCCTGTATGGTGGTCCCTGCAGTTTCACGCCGGCCCTGGGGGATGAGGATTGCTTCCCTGGCGGGAACGCAAACCGCACATCGGGGGTCACTGCGTTCTCCGCCAGGGGGGGGAAGCGATGGGCACAGCGCCACAAACCCCTGGGGGTCCCTGTGGCGCTCGGCTGGTGAGTACCGCATTTTTATGTGAATGTGTGTGTGCTCTCAGCGGCTGCTGCGGCAGCCGCTGGTACATGTATTAGATGACATGTTTGGTGACTGTATTTTATGTCCGCAGGCAGATACCTGCAGGACAGAGGAGAGCAGAGAGCGAGGAGTTTGCACTCTTTTTTGAAGCCGGAGGGGGGCGTGGCTTCACGCTTCCCGCTCTTTTTGTGACAGGAATCGCTCTGAGGAGACTGCAGCTTCACTGTCCTTCTCTTCCGGCTTCTCTCAGCGCGGCGGCCATTACAGAGGCTCCGGGCTCCTCATGCTCCGCTCCTCCTGTTTAAGGTATACTTTCACCGAGGCCAGCTGGGTGAGTGAATATCATCACCCCACAGCGCAGAACCTTTCTGTGTTCCAAGTGACAGATAGCGTTTATCTGCAGCCGCGTTCTCTTATAGAGACCTGGGACTCGCACACTCCTTTTATTTTATATAGGGAGTTGGCGGCATTAACCCCTATGAAGGGTTAACCCTTTCAGCAATAACCGCCGCAGGTTCTACCCGGTAGGGATCAGAACACAGGAGGTTATTTATATACTGAGAGATAGCTGGGGTAACTCTCTTCTTTAAGAGCTTTATCCCTTCAGCGTACTTGCTCAGTCTGCTTAGTAACCACACTGTTTCCAGTTACTAACAGGGTTTTGACCTGCCATTTACTGCTGACATGTCGGTTCAGGGTCCGGAAGGTGCGGACCATCTGCCAGATCCGCTACAGGATCAGTCGCAAGTATCTGATACGCAGACTGCGACGGCATCAAGCGCTGCGATTTACAGCGATACTAAATTAGATGCCATCGCTCAGTCAATTAATGGCTTGTCTGACCTTTTAGGTCAGTGGGTGTCAGCTAGATCCTCTCATGACAGGAAGCGGCGCAGGCCGGTGCCATCTTTTCCGCGTAGCGAATCAGAGGTATCTGATATGGAATGCGGACAGGGTTCTCCTTCAAACTCAGAAGGGGAGTTATCTGATTCGGATAAGGAGGATCGGCAGGGACATTCTTTCTCTCTTGTGAGCCGAACAGAGGCTTTAATTGAAGCTATGAGAGAGGCGTTACAGTTACCGGAGGAGGTAACTACACGGCCTGGTAAGTCGGGCCGCATGTACCAGGAGTACCATAAGTCGCGGTCAACATTACCGGCTCTGGAAGAGCTTAATACGGTAGTGGAGAAGGAACGTCTGTGTCCAGATAAACGTTTTCAAGGGACACGGTTCTTTGAAGCATTATATCCGTGTTCAACGGAATTGACGGATAATTGGATTCCTTCTCCTGAAGTGGATGTTCCTTTATCCCAGCTTAGTAAATCCTCATTGCTTCCGGTTAAAGGGAAAGCGAGTCTGCAAGACCCGCTGGACAGAAAAACGGAGATGGCGGCGAAATCCATCTATGAAGCTGCAGGTCATGGATTCAGAGCAGTACTAGGATCCATGTGTGCTTCTAAGGCTTCCCTGTGCTGGTTGGTCCGTTTACGGAAGGCGTTGCAAAATAGATCTCCATTATCCGAGATAGATGGACTTCTCGATTTATTGGAGACTGCAGCCCGATATAGCTGTGATGCAGGTCTGGATACTGCGTCATTATTATCCAGGACGCAATCCTCAGCGGTCACAGTCAGAAGAGCACTGTGGCTTAGACAGTGGACCGGGGACGCGGTTTCCAAGCAGGGTTTACTGTCTTTAGCCTACAAGGGTGGTCAGCTATTTGGATCTGATCTTACAGAGCTGATTGCCAAGGCAAAGGCTAAAGAAACAGCTTTACCACAGCGAAGGGCTATGGCTTCTACGTCTGGCAGACCTAGTGCCAGTAATGGTCGGCGGTATTTTCGGTCTAGGGGACGATCCGGTCAGTCTTCTTGGGGATCGGGTCGTCCCTCTTTTTCGGGAAAGAAGTCTTCTCAGAAATCCCGCACCCCTTGGAAACAAAGTTTCCGTCAAGACAAGTGGGAAACTGACAAGAAGCCCGCCAAGGCAGACTGACGCCAGGTCCTCACTCGAGGGCTCTCGAGTGGGGGGTCGCCTGCTCCAATTCAAGGCGAATTGGATTTCCCGGTTCCGGATTCCTGGGTAACGCGAGTTGTGTCGGCAGGCTATTTCATAGAGTTTTCTTCTCGACCCCCGGACAGTTTTTGCCAGTCTCGCATTCCGTCAGAGCCCGAGCTATTTGCCGCTCTGCTGCGAGAGGTGGAATTCCTTCTGCAGAAGGGTGTAGTAATACCGGTTCCGACAGAGGACCGGGGAAAAGGTTTTTATTCAAATCTCTTTGTGGTCCCCAAAAAAGAGGACAAATTCCGTCCTATTCTGGATCTCAAAAGATTGAATCAGCATGTCCACACCCAAAAATTCCGCATGGAGTCACTTCGCTCCGTTGTGGCAACCCTGTCGCAGAACGACTTTCTGGTGTCAATCGTCATTCGCGACGCTTATTTGCATGTTCCCGTCGGAAGGGCTCACCAGCGCTTCCTTCATTTTGCCATAGGTCAGGACCATTACCAATTTGTGGCCCTGCCATTCGGCTTGGCTTCAGCGCCCAGAGTTTTTACAAAAATTCTAGCGCCTCTCATGGCAATTCTTCGAAGACAGGGAGTCACGATTATTCCCTATCTGGACGACCTTTTGATTGTGGTGTCCTCAAAGGAGGAGGCGGTGACGGCTCGCAATCTATCCCTTCAGCTCCTTGAGGACTTCGGGTGGCTGGTCAATTGGGAGAAGTCGTCTCTGGAACCGTCGCAGTCAATCCTGTTTTTGGGGATGCATTTCGACACGGTACGGGCGGTGGTGTCCCTACCTCCAGACAAGCGGGCATGTCTCCTTCGACATGTACAGACTATGAAGTCTTCGACAGCAATGTCCCTTCGGAAGTGTATGCGCCTTTTAGGTCTGATGGTGGCTTCCATGGAAGCGCTTCCGTTTGCCCAGTTTCATTCCAGAGCCCTCCAAAGGCTCATTCTGAGTCATTGGGATCGATCGCAGATTGCACTGGATCGCAGTATCCTCATCTCTCGCAGGGTGCGAGAGTCCCTAAGTTGGTGGTCATGTCCAGGAACGTTATCACTGGGGAAGTCTTTCCTTCCTCCGAGGTGGTCGGTCATAACCACCGATGCCAGCCTGACGGGCTGGGGGGTGTCTGGAACGATCTCTGGGTTCAGGGAGTATGGTCATCGGAAGAGTCTGTTCTACCGATCAACATCTTGGAATTGAGGGCAATTTTCCTTTGCCTCCAACACTGGACGGTCCCTTTGAGCGGTCTACCAGTCCGAGTGCAGACAGACAACGCAACGGCGGTCGCGTATATCAACCACCAAGGCGGGAGGAGGAGTTCCAGGCTCATGGTGGAAGTGTCTCGGATCCTGAATTGGGCCGAGGACAGAGTACCAGCCATCTCTGCGATTCACATTCCAGGAGTTCAGAATACCACGGCGGACTTCCTCAGTCGAGAGAAGATGGATCCCAGAGAATGGAGTCTTCATCCGGAGATCTTTGCTCTGCTGTGCTCCCTTTGGGGAGTTCCCCAAGTGGATTTGATGGCATCCAGGTCCAATGCCAAGTTGCCGACCTTCATGTCCAGGTACAAGGACCCGAAGGCTGTGGCGGTGGATGCTCTGGTGGCCCCGTGGGACCGATTCGAGCTAATCTATGTGTTTCCGCCGATATCCTTACTTCCTCTGGTGCTGCGTCGGATCAGACTGGAGAGAATCCCGGCTATGTTGATAGCCCCAGATTGGCCAAGGAGGACGTGGTTCTCGACACTGGTGTCGCTTTTGGCAGCACCGCCATTTCCACTTCCTCTTCGCCCGGACCTGTTAACCCAGGATCCTGTCCGTGATCCGGACTTGAAGTCTCTGCGTTTGATGGCGTGGCTCTTGAGACCGAAATACTGACCCGTAGAGGTTTTTCAGCCGAAGTCATTGCCACTCTGCGAGCTGCCAGAGGTCCGGCTACTACTAGAATTTACCACAAGACCTGGGAAGCCTTCTTCTCGTGGTGTTTGGGTTCTTCAAGGAACCCGAGGATTTTTTCCATTCCCAATCTGTTGGCTTTTCTACAGTACGGGCTGGACAAGGGTTTGGCAGTTAGCACCCTGAGGGGTCAGGTTTCTGCCCTGTCCCTGTTGTTCCGGAAAATCACCTCGCGTAGGGACGTGCGCTCCTTTTTTCGCGGGGTAACCTGTCAGTTTCCGCCGCGGAAGGCGTCTGTGTCTCCTTGGCGGCTCAACCTTGTCCTGGAGGCTCTTCAGCATGGGCCTTTTGAGCCAATGGATTCTGCTAACCTTTCTTTGCTTTCTTGGAAGGTTGCCTTCCTAGTCGCAGTCACTTCTTTGAGAAGGGTTTCTGAGTTGGCGGCTCTTTCTTGCTCGCCTCCTTTCCTGGAATTTTACCCGGATCGAGTAGTGCTTCGCACACTGGGCGACTTTCTACCTAAGGTAGTGTCGCAATTCCATGTTAACCAGGATATTGTTTTGCCTTCACTTTGCCCGGGCCCGAGGAATGCAAAGGAACGGGTTTTGCACACATTGGATTTAGTGCGGGCCTTGAAGTTCTATTTGTCTGTTACTCAAGGTTTTAGGAAGTCAGACTCCTTGTTTGTGATTCCAGCAGGTCGTCGACGTGGTCAACGAGCTTCCAAGGACTCTATAGCTCGTTGGATTCGGTCAGCCAATTTGGAGGCTTACCGACTTAAAGGCGAGCCTTGCCCGATTAAGATTCGTGCTCATTCCACAAGGGCTGTGGCCTCATTGTGGGCCTTTCATCAAGGGGCTTCGGCAGCTCAGCTCTGCCAATGTCATGTGTGCATTGCCACGAAGATCGTCGCGGTTGCACATTTTGACTTCTCACAGCTGAGCTGCTGTTTCTTTGTGTTTGGCAGCTAGGGAGTTAATTCTGTCTGTGCTCGGTGCTGGGTCTGGGTGCAGTTTCTCCCGGCTGCAATTGATTATTTGTTGATTGGTTTCCTTTAAATTTCTGGTTGTCTGCTTGGGGAGTTGCCAGTGAAACCTTCATGCAGACCACAGATAGGAATGAATCTGTATAGACTTTAGTTGTGAGCTCCTTAGTTGTTCTAAGCTCAACTTGGTTAGAGTTTATTTCCCAGACCATTTATGTTCCTTTGGTGTTTGAGTGTGTATGCAAGCGAGTGTTATCCTGTCTGTCTTATATGTCTAATCTGTGTATTTAGCTGAGATCAGCCCATATCCCTTTGGTGGTAGTCAGGATCCTTCTGTCACGCTGTATAGCAGATATATATATGTGATGTCAGTAATCTATATCAAAAGGGCAACATACTATATAACATGCGCATAGATATATGATAACATAGAATTACCTGACAGAATGTCCAGTGGGTCAATACTGAATCCGTTATACGCTGTCTCCGGCTAGAGGGTGACCGGGGTCTATGCTGACCCTAAACTGGGGTCCTGACTAATCCCTCTACCTGGAGGTACTGTTAAAGGTACAGAGGTCCAGGCCACCAGCGTAAACCCTGTCTCCTATCAATCCCTGCCAACTGTAATCTAGTCCTAAGAAGGACCCTGATTACCACCAAAGGGAATGAACAGGTAACGGTTAATGAACAGAAAGACATACAAGAAAGACAAGAAATAAAGTAAATAAAGTCTTACATACAACACTCACACACAGTAGGAACACCTAAGGTCTCAGAGATAAACTATAAGCTATAAGAGTAAAAACAACTAAGGAGCTCTTAGCTTAAGTATTCTCAGAACCGCTCCAGTCTGCTAGACTACATGAATGCTTTCACCGGCGTCTAACACCCAGACTGGCAGGAATATAAAGGAAACTAATTAGAACATAATCAAAAGCAGCCGGGCGAGGCTGGACCTAGTCTTAGCAAAGAGCTAGGTAAAATTAACTCTCTCATAACCAAACACAAAGAAACAGCAGCTCAGCTGTGAGAAGTCAGAATGTGCAATCGCGACGATCTTCGTGGCGATGCACCCATGACAGTACCCCCCTTCTACGAGGGGCCTCCGGACCCTCATGACCAGGTCTGTCCGGGTAAGTTGTGTGAAAAGTCCGAACCAATCGATCTGCGTTAGCATCAGACGCAGGGACCCACGTCCTCTCCTCAGGACCATACCCCCTCCAATGAACTAAGTACTGAGGGGATCGGCGACTGAGACGTGAGTCAATGATTTTCGACCCATGAAATTCCACGTTATCATTGACTACCACTGAAGGAGGAGGTTGAGGTGACGGTATGACTGGTGCCACATACTTTTTAAGTAATGACTTGTGAAACACATTATGAATTTTAAACGTAGGAGGGAGGTCCAGACGAAATGCCACAGGATTAATTATGGAACTGATCCTGTACGGCCCGATGAATCTGGGACCCAACCTCCAGGAGGAAACTTTAAGTTTTATATTCCTGGTAGACAACCAAACCAGATCGTTCACCTTCAGATCTAGACCAGAAACTCTCCTCCTATCAGCCATCCGTTTGTAACGGTTCCCCGTAACCTTCAGTCTTAAGCGATCTGGAACTATCAGTCTCCCTGGAAGTCCCACAGGGGCGTCCCCCTGAGCCCCCAATACCTCCCCCTCAAGCTCAGAGCATACAGCTGACACTACAACTCCCTCCTGAGGAATAGGAACCGGATCATCCGTCTTCCCGGCCCCTGGGAAAGTACGAGATAAGGCATCAGGAAGTAACTTTATTGAGCAGTCATATGCGCGATGAGGAGGTAACTCTTTACACCCCTCCTCTGAGAACATCTCCCCAAAGTCCTCCAGAAAAGGAGGCAAAGTCCTAGGCAAAACCGCACCGATGACCGTGCTCATGCAGTTATTCCTGCAAAATTCACCCCACTGGCTTATCTTTCTGGATTGCCAATCAATCACTGGGTTATGTTTAGCCAACCAAGGAAGTCCCAACACAATAGGAGTAGGTAGACCCTCCAACACATAACAAGACAATTGCTCTTTATGTATTGCCCCTACTCGAAGATCTATGTTATGAACAGCTTGTACCAAGCTACCTTGACCGAGAGGTCTAGAATCAATAGAGACTATAGGGACTGGTTTGGCCAATACACTCAGTTGCATACCATGCACCTGGGCAAACCGAGCGTCCACCAGATTAGCCCCGGACCCACTATCAAGAAAAACAGAAATCCTCTCAGTTCTAGTACCAATCACCACCTCCACAGGCACGAGAAACTGAGAGGGATTTGGGGACGAAATACACACTCCCAGGTTAACTCCTTTGCTCAAAGAGGCCCGGGATGGACACCCCCCAACAAAATGTCCCTCTCTCCCGCAAAAGAAACACCTTCTAGTCTTGCGGTGCACCGCCGATTCCCTCCTACAAAATGATGTCCCTCCCAACTGCATGGGCTCCTCAGAACAGACCAGGGGAACCTCAGTATAAGGGACTTTAGTAGTAGGTGGAGTCATCACGGGAGGCGGAGTTACCTCGCGTCTTCCCCGAAGTCGTCTATCAATGCGAATAGCGAGGGCCATAGCAGCCTCCAGTGATGGAGGAGAATCATACTGAGCCAACACATCTTTTAATTTGTCAGACAACCCTTGACAAAACTGGCTCCTAAGAGCTGGGTCATTGCACTGAGTATCTGTTGCCCATCTACGGAACTCAGAAGAATATTCCTCCGCTGGACGATTTCCTTGCCGTATTTTACGTAACTTTGTTTCAGCAAGGGAGACTCGATCTGGATCATCATATACCAGACCCAGGGCAGTAAAAAATCGATCCACTGACTGGAGATCTGGGGAGCCTGGAGGAATAGAGAACGCCCAAGATTGAGGGTCCCCTTGTAAGAGCGAGATAACAATTCCCACCCTCTGCTCTTCACTCCCAGATGACCGAGGCCGCAGCCGAAAGTACAATTTACATGCCTCCCAGAAGGTAAAAAATTTGTCCCTCCCACCAGTGAACCTGTCCGGGAGAGCAACCTTAGGTTCAGATCTGGTTTGCTCCGGGGGGGACAAAACCTTGGACTTAATGTCTGCAAACTCCATGGACAACCCCTGCAACTGCCGGGCCAGCTGGGCTACTGGATCCATGACAGCTGGGGAGAATCTTTAGTATGGCCGGTGAAAATGTCACGCTGTATAGCAGATATATATATGTGATGTCAGTAATCTATATCAAAAGGGCAACATACTATATAACATGCGCATAGATATATGATAACATAGAATTACCTGACAGAATGTCCAGTGGGTCAATACTGAATGCGTTATACGCTGTCTCCGGCTAGAGGGTGACCGGGGTCTATGCTGACCCTAAACTGGGGTCCTGACTAATCCCTCTACCTGGAGGTACTGTTAAAGGTACAGAGGTCCAGGCCACCAGCGTAAACCCTGTCTCCTATCAATCCCTGCCAACTGTAATCTAGTCCTAAGAAGGACCCTGATTACCACCAAAGGGAATGAACAGGTAACGGTTAATGAACAGAAAGACATACAAGAAAGACAAGAAATAAAGTAAATAAAGTCTTACATACAACACTCACACACAGTAGGAACACCTAAGGTCTCAGAGATAAACTATAAGCTATAAGAGTAAAAACAACTAAGGAGCTCTTAGCTTAAGTATTCTCAGAATCGCTCCAGTCTGCTAGACTACATGAATGCTTTCACCGGCGTCTAACACCCAGACTGGCAGGAATATAAAGGAAACTAATTAGAACATAATCAAAAGCAGCCGGGCGAGGCTGGACCTAGTCTTAGCAAAGAGGCTAGGTAAAATTAACTCTCTCATTACCAAACACAAAGAAACAGCAGCTCAGCTGTGAGAAGTCAGAATGTGCAATCGCGACGATCTTCGTGGCGATGCACCCATGACACCTTCTTAGGACTGATTACAGGGTTCAGGGTCTGATAGGAGACAGGGTTAGGTTGGAGACTTGGACCTCTGAACCTTTATCAGTACCTCCAAGGTGAGGGATTAGTTAGGACCCCAGTTTAGGGTCAGGTTAGATCCCGGTCCACCTCTTTCCTGTTTCAGCTCATCAAGTCCTCAAGATTAACCCTGAGTTCAGCAGATATCGTGTCAGGTAAATCTATTCTATACTTACATGCTGATGTTGCTATACTAGTTGTTGTATAGAGTGTTGTTCCTGTATTAATAGTTTACTGACATTGTATACATATCATTAAACAGCGTGACATTTTCACTGGCCATAAAAATTATCTCCAGTTACCATGGATCCAGTAGCCCAGCTGGCTCTGCAGTTGCAGGGATTATCCATGGAGCTGACGGACATTAAGTCCAAAGTTTTGTCTCCCCTGGAGCAAACCAGAGTTGAACCTAAAGTAGCTCTCCCGGACAGGTTCACTTGTGGGCGAGACAAATTTTTCACCTTCCGGGAGGCATGTAAATTGTATTTTCGGCTTCGGCCTCGATCATCAGGGAGTGAGGAGCAGAGAGTGGGAATTGTTATCTCACTTCTGCAAGGGGACCCTCAATCCTGGGCATTTTCCCTTCCTCCGGGATCCCCGGCTCTACTGTCTGTAGATCAATTTTTTACTGCCCTGGGATTGGTATATGATGACCCAGATCGGGTCTCTCTTGCTGAGACAAAATTACGTAAGATACAGCAGGGAGATCGTCCGGCAGAGGAATTTGCTTCTGAGTTTCGTAGATGGGCCACAGATACTCAGTGGAATGACCCAGCTCTTAGGAGCCAGTTTTGTCATGGGCTTTCTGATAAATTAAAAGACGTTTTGGCTCAGTATGAGTCTCCTCCTTCTCTGGAGGCTGCTATGGCCTTAGCTATCCGTACTGATAGACGGCTTTGGGAGAGGGGTGAGGTTACCCCACTCCCTGTTGTTTCTCCACCTACCACTAAAGTCCCTTATGTTGAGGTTCCCCTTGTCTGTTCGGATGAGCCTATGCAGTTGGGAGGGACATCATTTCGTAGGAGGGGATTGGCGGTACGCCGCAGGACTAGAAGATGTTTTTTCTGCGGGAAAGAGGGACATTTTGTTGGAGAATGTTCATCCCGTGCCTTGTTGAGCCAAAAGTCGCCGGAAAACTGTTAATCCCAGGTTGTGTGGTGGACGACAACCTGGGAGTATGTATTTCATCCGCCAGTTCTTCTCAGTTCCTTGTACCAGTGGAGGTGGTAGTTGGTACGAGAGTGGAGAGATTGTCTGTTCTTCTTGATAGTGGTTCCGGGGCTAATCTGGTTGACGCTCAGTTTGCTCAGGCTCAAGGTATGCATCTGAGTGTATTGGTCAAACCGATCCCTATATTCTCCATTGACGCCAGGCCTCTCGGCCAAGGTAGCTTTGTTCATGAGGTTCATAACATTGACCTTCGGGTAGGGGCAATACATAGGGAACAATTATCTTATGTGTTGGAGGGTCTACCTACTCCCATTGTGTTGGGACTTCCTTGGTTGGTTAAACATAACCCTGTGATTAATTGGCAGTCCAGAGAAATAAGCCAATGGGGTGAGTTTTGCAAAAGCAACTGCATGAACACAGTCATCAGTGCGGTCGTGCCTAGTACATTGCCTCCTTTTTTGGAGGATTTTGGGGATGTTTTCTCTGAGGAGGGGTGTCAGGAGTTGCCTCCTCATCGCGTGTATGACTGCTCTATTAATCTCCTTCCTGATGCTAAGTTGCCTAAAGCTAGGTTGTATAATCTTTCTGGTCCTGAGAGGCAGGCTATGAAAGATTATATTTCTGAAAGTCTGGCCAAAGGGCATATTAGACCTTCATCTTCCCCAGTAGCCGCGGGGTTCTTCTTTGTGAAGAAGAAAGATGGAGGCCTACGCCCTTGCTTGGATTTCCGCGAACTTAATCGGATTACTGTTCGAGATCCGTATCCACTCCCTCTTATTCCTGATCTCTTCAATCAAATTGTTGGCGCCAAATGGTTTTCTAAATTGGATCTCAGGGGGGCGTATAATCTGATTAGGATAAAAGAGGGGGATGAGTGGAAAACGGCGTTTAACACGCCGGAGGGACATTATGAGAACCTAGTCATGCCTTTTGGTCTGACTACTGCACCAGCAGTATTCCAACATTTTGTTAATGACATTTTTTGTCACCTTGTGGGGCTGTTTGTGGTTGTATATTTGGACGACATTTTAATTTACTCGCCAGATCTTGTGTCTCATCAGGAGCATGTGAGACAGGTGTTGCAGATCTTGCGAGACAATAAACTATACGCCAAACTGGAGAAGTGTGTATTTGCCGTACAGGAACTTCAGTTTTTGGGTTTTTTGGTGTCAGCCTCCGGTTTCCGTATGGACCCTGAAAAGGTGAGAGCAGTGCTTGAATGGGATCAGCCAGGGGATCTTAAGGCTCTGCAGCGTTTTTTGGGGTTTGCTAACTACTACCGGAAATTTATTTGTAATTTCTCATCTGTCGTCAAACCTCTCACTGACATGACAAGAAAAGGGACGGATTTTTCTAAATGGTCGGACAAAGCTTTCCAAGCCTTTTCCTCTTTGAAGAAATGTTTTGCTTCGGCACCCGTTCTCATCCAACCAGATGCATCTCAGACGTTCATTGTGGAGGTGGATGCGTCTGACGTAGGGGTGGGTGCTATATTGTCCCAGGGTCCGTCCCTGGTAAATGGCATCCGTGCGCTTTCTTTTCTAAGAAATTGTCGTCCGCCGAAAGGAATTATGATATCGGCAATAGGGAACTTTTGGCCATTAAGTTAGCTTTTGAAGAATGGCGTCACTTTTTGGAGGGGGCAGTCCACCCGGTTTCCGTTATTACTGATCACAAGAACCTGTTGTATTTGGAATCCGCTAAGCGTCTGAATTCCAGACAAGCTCGATGGTCGTTGTTTTTTACCAGGTTTAATTTTGTCGTCACTTATCGCCCGGGGTCTAAGAATGTAAAGGCTGATGCCTTGTCTCGCAGTTTCCCAGGGGCCGGGAGAACGGATGACCCGAGTCCTATCCTTCAGGAGGGGGTGGTAGTGTCGGCTGTATTTTCTGAGCTTGAGGAGGAGGTGTTAGAGGCTCAGGGGGACGCCCCTGCAGGACCTCCAGGGAGACTGTTTGTCCCAAATCTGTTGAGACAAAAGGTTATTGAGGCACATCATAATTCTGCTCTAGCAGGACATCCAGGGAGTAAGGCTACTTTAGATCTCCTTTCTCGCCGGTTTTGGTGGCCTAATGCTAATAAAGATGTTATAACTTTTGTCGCGTCATGTGGGGTGTGTGCTCGCTCTAAAACCCCTCATACCCGTCCGTCTGGGACCCTTTTACCCTTGAAACTGGACTCATTTATCTATGGACTTCATTACGGACCTTCCTCCGTCGTCAGGGAATACTGTCATACTGGTGGTTGTTGACAGGTTCAGTAAGATGGCACATTTCGTTGCTCTTCCTGCACTCCCTAATGCTAAAACTCTGGCGCAGGTGTTCATTAGGGAGATCGTTAGACTTCATGGGTTGCCTTCTGATGTGGTGTCAGATAGGGGGTCTCAGTTTGTGTCCAAATTTTGGAGGGCATTTTGTTTACGTCGGGGGATGCAATTGTCATTTTCCTCGGCTTTTCATCCGCAGACCAATGGTCAGACAGAGCGTCTGAATCAGAGCTTAGAGACATATCTCCGGTGTTTTGTCTCAGAGAACCAAGAGGACTGGTCTTCTTTCTTGCCTCTGGCAGAGTTCGCTCTTAACAACAGGCGGAGCTAGTCCACTGGTAAGTCCCCGTTTTTTGGGGCATATGGTTTCCATCCCCAGTTTTGTACTTTCAATGGGGGGTGCCCTTCTGGGGTTCCTGAGGAGGAGCGTTTCTCGTCGTCACTTGCTTCTGTGTGGAGAGGTGTATTGAATAATCTGAGTGCGATGGGGAACCGTTACAAACGTATGGCTGATAGGAGGAGAGTTTCTGGTCCAGATCTGAATGTGAACGATCTGGTATGGTTGTCTACCAGGAATATAAAACTTAAAGTGCCCTCCTGGAAACTGGGTCCCAGATTCATCGGGCCGTACAGGATCAGTTCCATAATTAATCCTGTGGCATTTCGTCTGGACCTCCCTCCTACGTTTAAAATTCATAATGTGTTCCACAAGTCATTACTTAAAAGGTATGTGGCACCAGTCATACCGTCACCTCTACCTCCTCCTCCTGTGTTGGTCAATGGTAACTTGGAATTTCAAGTATCAAAGATCATTGACTCACGTCTGAATCGCCGGTCCCTTCAGTACTTGGTGCATTGGAAGGGGTATGGTCCAGAGGAGAGGACGTGGGTCCCTGCATCTGATGTTAACGCATATCGTTTGGTTCGGACCTTCCACAGAACTCACCCGGGCAGGCCTGGCCCTGAGGGTCCGGAGGCCCCTCGTAGAAGGGGGGGTACTGTCATGTGTGCATTGCCACGAAGATCGTCGCGGTTGCACATTTTGACTTCTCACAGCTGAGCTGCTGTTTCTTTGTGTTTGGCAGCTAGGGAGTTAATTCTGTCTGTGCTCGGTGCTGGGACTGGGTGCAGTTTCTCCCGGCTGCAATTGATTATTTGTTGATTGGTTTCCTTTAAATTTCTGGTTGTCTGCTTGGGGAGTTGCCAGTGAAACCTTCATGCAGACCACAGATAGGAATGAATCTGTATAGACTTTAGTTGTGAGCTCCTTAGTTGTTCTAAGCTCAACTTGGTTAGAGTTTATTTCCCAGACCATTTATGTTCCTTTGGTGTTTGAGTGTGTATGCAAGTGAGTGTTATCCTGTCTGTCTTATATGTCTAATCTGTGTATTTAGCTGAGATCAGCCCATATCCCTTTGGTGGTAGTCAGGATCCTTCTTAGGACTGATTACAGGGTTCAGGGTCTGATAGGAGACAGGGTTAGGTTGGAGACTTGGACCTCTGAACCTTTATCAGTACCTCCAAGGTGAGGGATTAGTTAGGACCCCAGTTTAGGGTCAGGTTAGATCCCGGTCCACCTCTTTCCTGTTTCAGCTCATCAAGTCCTCAAGATTAACCCTGAGTTCAGCAGATATCGTGTCAGGTAAATCTATTCTATACTTACATGCTGATGTTGCTATACTAGTTGTTGTATAGAGTGTTGTTCCTGTATAAATAGTTTACTGACATTGTATACATATCATTAGACAGCGTGACAGCCAAGCTGCGACTTGGCGATCCGTCCACACGTTTACAAAGTTTTATAAGGTGGACGTCAATGCTTCCGCTGATGCGGCCTTAGGACGCAGGGTCCTACAGGCGGCTGTAGTGTAAAGTTCTAGATAACTTGTATTTGGCGCCTGTTGCGCATTTACCAAGGTTGTTGGGATTCTGCCTGTTTTTTCTTGGTTATATTCCCACCCTTAATTTTTGGACTGCTTTGGGACGTCCCACTAGTCATTACTAGTGTGTCTCCTTTCCTTCCATTCTGCTGCTGAAAGACGGATTTTGGTAAGAACTTACCTGTAAAATCCTTTTCAGCGAAGGAAGGAAAGGAAACACAGCACCCGCCCATGGCAGAAGTGTGTTGATGTGTTTTCATATGCGGCGTGACCCTCTTCTGATAGCGATTATCTGGACTGAGGTTGACGCGCTACTGCTCCTTTTCAGCATTGCCAGCTCATCGCGGTGGTCAGGTCCAGTGAGTAGTACCTGGAACTGTGTGTTTTTTTGCCTACATGCATGCATACCTGTATTCTTGCTTTTTCTCTGAAGTCCTTCAGAAGGGGTTATGTTGCTCCGCTGGTGATATTTGCTCTTCCCTAAGCTTTTGTACGACTGAAGAAGCAGGAGTAGGAGGAGCCCGAGCTGGAGGGGCTGGTCAACACTCTTTTTAATCTGAGGTGTCAATCCTATCTGGGCTCCGCCTACCCACTAGTCATTACTAGTGTGTCTCCTTTCCTTCCTTCGCTGAAAAGGATTTTACAGGTAAGTTCTTACCAAAATCCGTCTTTTTGAAATAAAAAGCGTCTTTTAGTGTGTGACAGCTGCCAAACATAAAATCCCGCTATAAATAGTAAATCAAATCCCACTTTCAGCAGCAGATTGGAAGGAAGGGAGACACTAGTCATTACTAGTGGGTAGGCGGAGCCCAGATAGGATAGACACCTCAGATTAAAAAAGAGTGTTGACCGGCCCCTCCAGCTCGGGCTCCTCCTACTCCAGCTCTCCAGTCTAAAATTTGAGGTCTCAGAGGATAGTCGCTGCTGGAAGCAGCTCCTCAGAAGATTTTTTTTATTTTCATCGGACAGAGACTTGGATCACCAGAAGTGGTCTTGAGGTCTCAGGTGTCTCAGCGCTGCTGGACTCCCACCTCTCCCTTGGCGGATCTGTATTACCCTGTAAGGTGGTCCCTGCAGAACCCTGCCGGCCCTGGGGGATGAGGGTTGCTTCCCTGGCGGGGACGCAAACCGCGCTTCTGGGGTCACTGCGTTCCCGCCCTGGGGGGAAGCGATGGGCACAGCGCCACAAACCCCTGGGGGTCCCTGTGGCGCTCAGCTGGTGAGTACTCCACATTTTTAATGTGTGTGAGAGCTTCAGCGGCTGCTGCGGCAGCCGCTGTTACATGTGACATGTTTGGTGACTGTATTTTTTGTCCGCAGGCAGATGCCTGCAGGACATGGGAGAGCAGAGAGCGGAGGAGTTCGCGCTCTTTTTTTGAAGCCGGGGGGGGGGGGGGGCGTGGCTTCGCGCTTCCCGGTCTTCTTGTGACAGGAAGCACTGTGAGCGCGCGATTTTTACTGTGCTTCACTTCCGGCTTCTCTCAGCGCGGCGGCCATTACTAGGCTTCCCGGGCTCCTCATGCTCCGCTCCTCCCGACTAACAGAGAACATCACCGCGGCCAGCTGGGTGAGTGAGTAGCTTAACGTCCTCACCCCCACAGCGCAGGACCTTTCTGTGTAACAAAGTGGCAGATTGCGCTATCCTGCAGCTGCGGTCTCATATAGAGACCTTGTTTTGTCTGGGGCTCGCACACCCTTTTCATTTTAAAAGGGGGTTGTGGGGAGCCTGCGACATTAACCCCTATTAGATGGTTAACCCTTTCAGCGCAAGAATCCAGCAACTACCCGCCGTAGGTTCTATTCCAGTTTGGATTAGAACATAAAGGGTTAATTATACTGCTGACATATTCTGCTGATATTTTAAATTGAGGGACAGCTTGGGTAGCTCTCCCCTTTAAGAGCTTTAACCCTTCAGCATTCTTGTTTCATCCACTAAAGAAACCACACTTTTTTCTAGTTACTGACAGGTTTTGACCTGCCATATACTGTGTGAGGGCATGTCGGATCAGGGTCCAGAAGGTGCGGACCGTCTCCCAGATCCGCTACAGGATCAGTCGCGCGTATCTGATACGCAGACCTCGACGGCGTCAAGCGCAGCGGTCGGAGCTTGCAGTGATGCCAAAATGGATGCCCTCGCTCGTTCTATTGATGGCCTGTCTGACCTTTTAGGTTATTGGGTGTCAGCTAGATCCTCTCACGGCAGGAAGCGACACAGGCCGGTACCATCCTTCCCGCGTAGCGAATCAGAGATCTCTGATATGGAATACGGAGAGGGTTCCCCTTCAAGCTCAGATGGGGAGTTATCCGATTCGGATAAGGAGGATCGGCAGGGGCATTCTGCCTCTTTTTTGGGCCGAACAGAGGCTTTTATTGGGGCCATGAGGGAGGCGTTACAGTTACCGGAGGAGGTAACTAGACGTCCTGGTAAGTCGGCCCGGATGTTTCAGGAGGCGCATAAGTCGCGATCGGCATTACCATCTCTGGACGAGCTTAATGGGGCAGTGGAGAAGGAACGCCTGTGTCCAGATAAACGTTTTCAACTGTATCCGTGTTCGACGGAGTTGATTGATAATTGGATTCCTTCTCCTGAAGTGGATATTCCTTTATCCCAGCTTAGCAAATCCTCTTTACTCCCTGTTAAAGGGAAGGCGAGTCTGCAATCCGCTGGACAGAAAAACGGAGATGGCGGCGAAATCCATCTACGAGGTCGCGGGTCATGGATTCAGAGCGGTGCTAGGATCCATGTGTGCTTGTAAAGCTTCCCTGAGCTGGTTGGTGCGTCTACGGAAGGCGTGGCAAGATAGATCTCCGTTATCCGAGGTAGATGGGCTTCTCGAATTGTTGGAGACTGCAGCCCGATATGTCTATGATGCAGGTCTGGATACTGCGTCACTGCTGTCCAGGGCGCAATCCTCGGTGGTCACAGTCAGAAGAGCACTGTGGCTTAGACAGTGGACCGGGGACGCGGTTTCCAAGCAAGGTTTGCTATCTTTAGCTTACAAGGGTGGTCAGCTATTTGGATCTGACCTCACAGAGCTGATTTCCAAGGCAAAGGCAAAAGAAGCAGCTTTACCGCAGCGAAGAGCTATGGCTTCTGTGCCTGGCAGGCCTAGTGCCGGTAGTGGTCGGCGATCCTTTCGGTCCAGGGGACGGTTCGGTCAGTCCTCTTGGGGATCGGGTCGTCCCTCTTTTTCGGGAAAAAAAGACCTCTCAGAAATACCGCACTCCCTGGAAACAAAGTTTCCGTCAAGACAAGCGGGAAGCGGACAAAAAGCCCGCTAAGGCGGACTGACGCCAGGGTTCCACTCGAGGGCTCTCGAGTGGGGGGTCGCCTGCTCCAATTCAAATCGACTTGGGTTTCCCGCGTTCCGGATGCCTGGGTAACGCTGGTCGTGTCGACAGGCTACTTCATAGCGTTTTCTTCTCGACCCCTGGACAGTTTTTGCCAATCTCGCATTCCGTCGGAGCCCGAGCTATTTGCCGCTCTACTGCGAAAGGTCGAATCCCTTCTGCAGAAGGGTGTGGTGATACCGGTTCCGCCAGAAGACCGGGGAAGAGGATTTTATTCCAACCTTTTTGTGGTCCCCAAAAAGGACAAATTTCGCCCCATTCTGGATCTCAAAAGATTGAATCGTCATGTCCACACCCGGAAATTCCGCATGGAGTCGCTTTGCTCCGTTGTGGCAGCCCTGTCGCAGAACGACTTTTTGGTGTCAATCGACATTCGCGACGCTTATTTGCAGGTTCCCGTCGGAAGGGCTCAGCAACGCTTCCTTCGTTTTGCCATAGGTCAGGACCATTCGGGTTGGCCTCAGCGCCCAGAGTTTTTACAAAAATTCTGGCGCCTCTCATGGCAATTCTTCGAAGACAGGGGGTTACGATTCTTCCCTACCTGGACGACCTTTTGATTGTGGCGTCTTCAAAGGAGGAGGCGGTGACGGCTCGCAATTTGTCCCTTCAGCTCCTGGAGGACTTCGGGTGGCTGGTCAATTGGGAGAAGTCGTCTCTGAAACCGTCGCAGTCAATCCTGTTTTTGGGGATGCATTTCGACACGGTACGAGAAGTGGTGTCCCTACCTCCAGACAAGCGATCATGTCTCCTTCGACATGTACAGGTTATGAAGTCTTCGACAGCGATGTCCCTTCGAAGGTGTATGTGCCTTCTGGGTTTGATGGTGGCGTCCATGGAGGCACTTCCGTTTGCCCAGTTTCATTCCAGGGCCCTCCAAAGGCTCATTCTGAGCCGTTGGGATCGATCGCAGGGTTCGCTGGATTGCAGTGTCATCATCTCTCACAGGGTGAGAGAGTCTCTAGGATGGTGGTTACGTCCGGAAGCATTATCCCTGGGGAAGTCATTCCAGCCTCCGAGGTGGTCGGTCATAACCACCGATGCCAGCCTGACGGACTGGGGGGGTGTCTGGAACGATCTCTGGATTCAGGGAGTATGGTCGTCGGAAGAGTCTGTTCTGCCGATCAACATCCTGGAATTGAGGGCAATTTTCCTTTGCCTCCATCACTGGACGGTCCCTTTGAGCGGTCTGCCAGTCCGTGTGCAGACAGACAACGCAACGGCGGTCGCGTATATCAACCATCAAGGCGGGACGAGGAGTTGCAGGCTCATGGTGGAGGTGTCTCGTATCCTGATATGGGCCGAGGCCAGGGTGCCAGCCATCTCTGTGATTCACATTCCAGGAGTCCAGAATATCACGGCGGACTTCCTCAGTCGCGAGAAGATGGATCCCGGAGAATGGAGTCTTCGTCCGGAAATTTTTGCACTACTGTGCTCCCGTTGGGGAACTCCCCAAGTGGATTTGATGGCATCCAGGTTCAATGCCAAGTTACCGACCTTCATGTCCAGGTACAAGGACCCGAAGGCTGTGGCGATGGATGCTCTGGTGGCTCCGTGGGACCAATTCGAGCTAATCTATGTGTTTCCGCCGATATCTTTGCTTCCTCTGGTGCTGCATCGGATCAGGCTGGAGAGAATCCCTTCTATGTTGATAGCCCCAGATTGGCCAAGGAGGACGTGGTTCTCGACACTGGTTTGGCAAAGGGTTTGGCAAATAGCACTCTGAAGGGTCAGGTTTCTGCTCTGTCCTTGCTGTTTCGGAAGGCTATCGCCTCGCGTAGGGACGTGCGTTCCTTTTTTCGCGGAGTAGCCCGTCAGTTTCCGCCGCGGAAGGCGCCTGTGTCTCCTTGGCGGCTCAATCTTGTCTTGGAGGCTCTTCAGCATGGGCCTTTTGAGCCTATGGACTCTGCTAACCTTTCTTTGCTCTCTTGGAAGGTTGCCTTCCTTGTGGCGGTCACCTCTTTGAGAAGGGTTTCTGAGTTGGCGGCTCTTTCTTGCTCGCCTCCTTTCCTGGAGTTTTACCCGGATCGCGTAGTCCTTCGCACACGGGGCGACTTTCTACCTAAGGTGGTATCGCAATTTCATGTTAACCAGGATATTGTATTGCCCTTGCTCTGCCCGGAGCCGAGGAATGCGAAGGAACGGGCCTTGCACACATTGGATTTGGTGCGGGCTTTGAAGTTCTATTTGTCGATTACTCAAGGTTTTCGGAAATCGCACTCTCTGTTTGTGATTCCAGCAGGTCGTCGGCGTGGTCAACGAGCTTCCAAGGACTCTATAGCTCGTTGGATTCGGTCGGCTATTTTAGAGGCTTACCGACCTAAGAACGAACCTTGCCCGATTAAGATTCGAGCTCACTCCACGAGGGCTGTGGCTTCATCGTGGGCTTTTCATCAAGGGGCCTCGGCAGCTCAGCTCTGCCGGGCGGTGACCTGGCGCTCCGTCCACACGTTTACAAAATTTTATAAGGTGGACGTCAGTGCTTCCGCTGATGCGGCCTTAGGACGAAGGGTCCTGCAGGCGGCTGTAGTTTAAAGTTCTCGTTAACTTGTGTTTAGCGCTTGTTGTGCATTTACCTAGGTTGTTGGGATCTGCCTTTTTTGTTTTTGTTTTCCCACCCTTAATTTCTGGACTGCTTTGGGACGTCCCACTAGTAATGACTAGTGTCTCCCTTCCTTCCAATCTGCTGCTGAAAGACGGATTTTGGTAAGACCTTACCTGTAAAATCCTTTTCAGCAAAGGAAGGAAGGGAGACACAGCTCCCTCCCATGGCAGAAGTGTGTTGTTGTGTTTCAGATGCGGCGTGACCCTTCTCTGATAGCGATTATCTGAGCTGAGGTCGGCGCGCTAAGACTCTGTTCCAGCATTGCCAGCTCATCGCAGTAGTCAGGTTCAGTGAGTAGTACCTGGAACTGTGTGTTTTTTTGCCTGTTGCATGCATAACCTGTATTCTTGTGTTTTTTTTCTCTGAAGTCCTTCAGAAGGGGTTATGTTGCTCCGCTGGTGATATTTGCTCTTCCTTAGCTTGTGTACGACTGGAGAGCTGGAGTAGGAGGAGCCCGAGCTGGAGGGGCCGGTCAACACTCTTTTTTAATCTGAGGTGTCTATCCTATCTGGGCTCCGCCTACCCACTAGTAATGACTAGTGTCTCCCTTCCTTCCTTCGCTGAAAAGGATTTTACAGGTAAGGTCTTACCAAAATCCGTGTTTATCACCCATTTAGTTAGGGAAAAATAATAAAATTAAAAAAATGTATTCATTTCCATTTTCCCGTTAGGGTTGGGCCAAAGTGATGGTTGAGGCTAAAGTTAGGGTTGGGGCTAGAGTTGGGGTTAGGGTTTAGATTACGGTAATCTTTGGGATTTATATTAGGGTTGGGATTAGTGTTAGGGTTGTGGTTAGGTTTGGGATTAATGTTAGGGTTAGGATTGGGATTAGGGTTAGAGTTGAGTTTAGGGTTAGGGGTATTTTAGGGTTAGGTTTGTGGTTAGTGTTGGGATTAGGGTTAGAGTTGAGATTAGGGTTAGGGGTATCTTAGGGTTAGGTTTGTGGTTAGTGTTGGGATTAGGGTTAGGGGTGTGTTGGGGTTAGGGTTGGAGTTAGAATTGGGGGATTTCCACTGTTTAGACACATCAGGGGCTCTCCAAACGTGACATTGTGTCCGATTTCAATTCCTGCCAATTTTAGTTTGAAAGTGTTAAATTTCGCTCCTTCCCTTCCGAGCTCTGCCGTGCGCCCAAACAGTGCCCCCCCACATATGGGGTATCAGCGTACTCAGGACAAATTGGACAACTACTTTTGGAGTCTAATTTCTCCTTTTACCTTTGGGGAAATAAAAAATTGGGGACTAAAAGATCATGTTTGTGGAAAAAATGATTTTTTTTTTCACGGCTCTATGTTATAAACTTGTGTGAAGCACTTGTGGGTTCAAAGTGCTCACCATACATCTAGATACATTCCTTAGGGGGTCTACTTTCCAAAATGAGGTCACTTGTGGGGGTTTTCCACTGTTTAGGCACATCAGAGCTCTCCAAACGTGACATGGCGTCCAATATCAATTCCAGCCAATTTTGGTTTGAAAAAGTCAAGCGGCACTCCTTCCCTACCGAGCCCTGCCGTGCGCCCAAACAGTGGTTTTCCCCCACATATGGGGTATCGGCATACTCAGGAGAAATTGCACAACTTTTTGTGTCAATTTTCTCTTTTTACCCTTGTGAAAATAAAGTAATTGTTTGTAAAAGATCATTTTTGTGACTAAAAAGTTAAATGTTCATTTTTTTTCCACATTCCAAAAATTCCTGTGAAGCACCTGAAGGGTTAATAAACTTCTTGAATGTGGTTTTGAGTACCTTTAGGAGTGCAGGTTTTAGAATGGTAAAAAAATTAAAAAAAATTATAAAAATTCAAAGTTTGAAAATTGCAAAATCTTCAAAATTTCACCATATTTCATTTTTTCATAAATAAACACAAGTTATATCTAAGATTTTACCACTAAGATGAAGTACAATATGTCACGAGAAAACATTCTCAGAATCGCCAAGATCCGTTGAAGGGTTCCAGAGTTATAACCTCATAAATGGACAGTGGTTAGAATTGTAAAAATTGACCTGGTTATTAACATGCAAACCACCCTTGGGGGTTAAGGGGTTAATATCAATATTATTTTAAATATATTATTGATAAATATATTAATTGTATCACTTAATTCTGCTCAATACTAAGTATGCTGACATCCTCCTAAATATAGTTTGTACCCAAGCTGTTTCACACGCTATTTGGTGGAGGAAGTGGCTTGAGGCCGCTCCTCCACCAATGCAGTCAGCGGCGCCTATGGAGACAGCGAAAAGGCGGGCACTGTGCGGCCCGTGAACCTCTATTTTCCAGCCCCTTAGGTGTCTCAGGCCGCACTTTGCCCAGGTCTGCCACAGTGGATAGTTTGACAATCTTAGTTGCCGGACAGTCCCCAAAACGTGCCGCTGCTCCCTTGGTAGATCTGTCCCTTGTTCCTTCTTAGATAATCATCTTCTTGTTGTTCTGTGAGAAAAGTGAGTCTGCCATCCGCTCACAGTTCTTAAACCTGCTAGGTCCCTCCCTCGGTGTCAGCGGGTGGGCTAATAATCTCCACCCTTCAGCTCCCTGCAGAATTTATTCCCAATATCTAAGAAAGGGGTTAACTTTTTCCAGGACGATCGGATCAGAACACGAGAGGTAACAGTGAATGCAGTTTGTTTTGCCTGTCGCATGGAGATCAAACATGGCCCGATTGGCCCTCCACAGCGACCCAATCTCTATATCTCAGGTCCCTGAGCCATCACCGACTCGGGAGTCGCACTGTCAGATGTGCGAGGTCCGCAGGATCACGCAGATATTTTTTATGAGTTTGTACCTCGAAAGGCGTGCTCATAATCCTAGAACGGAGTCGTAGTGGATGGGATGAGACAATGGATGAGTTTTCTGTGTCTAGCTGACAGGTATAATCTAATTGAAGCCCCCAGGCATCTCCAGGACCCATGCTGGTGTGGCTCCTGACTACAGCTTTGAAGTCCTGTTTTGGCCTGATCTACTTAGCATACTAAAAGACCTTGTTATTCAACAGTGGAGCACTAAACCCTGTTTTCTTCAATATGCCTACAGGCCATGGGGGTTAGGAGCAGTTAGCTGCCTGTGGCTCTGTGTGTACTCAGACAAAATGGCCCCTGGGACAGGCCAAGCTCAGACATGAGGCGAGCATTATGCCCCATATCCAAGATGATGGCTGTTCCTACATCACATGTACATTCACACTGAAGGCATAAAAGCTATGAATTAACACATGTGGAATTATATACTTAACAAAAAAGTGTGAAACAACTGAAAATATGTCTTATATTCTAGGTTCTTCAAAGTAGCCACCTTTTGCTTTGATTACTGCTTTGCACACTCTTGGTATTCTCTTGATGAGCTTCAAGAGGTAGTCACCGGAAATGGTTTTCACTTCAAGGGTGTGCCCTGTCAGGTTTTATAAGTGTAATTTCTTGCCTTATAAATGGGGTTGGGACCATCAGTTGTGTTGTGCAGAAGTCTGGTGGATACACTTCTGATAGTCCTACTAAATAGACTGTTAGAATTTGTATTATGGCAAGAAAAAGGCAGCTAAGTAAAGAAAAACGAGTGGCCATCATTACTTTAAGAAATGAAGGTCAGTCAGTCCGAAAAATTGGGAAAACTTTGAAAGTGTCCCCAAGTGCAGTTGCAAAAACCACCAAGCGATACAAAGAAACTGGCTCATACGAGGACCTCCCCAGGAAAGCAAGACCAAAAGTCACCTCTGCTTCTGAGGATAAGTTTATGCGAGTCACCAGCCTCAGAAATCGCAGGTTAACAGGAGCTCAGATTAGAGACCAGGTCAATGCCACACAGAGTTCTAGCAGCAGACACATCTCTACAACAACTGTTAAGAGGAGACTTTGTGAAGCAGGCCTTCATGGTAAGATAGCTGCTAGGAAACCACTGTTAAGGACAGGCAACAAGCAGAAGAGACTTGTTTGGGCTAAAGAACATAAGTAATGTACATTAGACCAGTGGTCCCCAACCTTTTTTTGCACCAGGGACCGGCTTCAAGCAAGACCATTCTTCCATGGCCCGGCAGGGCGGGGATGGAGGTGGCAGGGGTGGGGCTTTGGTCATAAGGGGGCGTGGCTATGGACGGGGTTGTAGTTTAGTAGTAGTGCATTCTTATCATTCTTATCTTATATACAAGGCTCTGCTCCCACCCTCTTATACATGGCTCCGCTCCCACCCTATATACAAGGCTCCGCTCCCACCCTCTTATACATGGCTTTGCACCCTCCCTGTATACAAGGCTCCGCTCCCACCCTCTTATACATGGCTCTGCACCCTCCCTGTATACAAGGCTCCGCTCCCACCCTCATACATGGCTCCGCTCCCACTATGGCTCTGCTCCCACCCTCGTATACATGGCTCCGCTCCCACCCTCTTAAACATGGCTCTGCACCCTCCTTCTATACAAGGCTCCTCTCCCACCCTATATACATGGCTCCTCTCCCACCCTATATACATGGCTCCTCTCCCACCCTATATACATGGCTCCGCTCCCACCCTATATACATGGCTCCGCTCCCACCCTATATACATGGCTCCGCTCCCACCCTATATACATGGCTCCTCTCCCACCCTATATACATGGCTCCTCTCCCACCCTGTATACATGGCTCCGCTCCCACCCTATATACATGGCTCCTCTCCCACCCTATATACATGGCTCCTCGCCCACCCTATCTACATGGCTCCGCTCCCACTATGGCTCTGCTCCCACCCTCGTATACATGGCTCCGCTCCCACCCTCTTAAACATGGCTCTGCACCCTCCCTGTATACAAGGCTCCTCTCCCACCCTATATACATGGCTCCTCTCCCACCCTATATACACGGCTCCTCTCCCACCCTATATACATGGCTCCTCTCCCACCCTATATACATGGCTCCACTCCCACTATGGCTCCGCTCCCACCCTATATACATGGCTCCGCTCTCACCCTATATACATGGCTCCTCTCCCACCCTATATACATGGCTCCTCTCCCACCCTATATACATGGCTCCTCTCCCACCCTATATACATGGCTCCGCTCCCACACTATATACATGGCTCCTCTCCCACCTTATATACATGGCTCCGCTCCCACCCTATATACATGGCTCCTCTCCCACCCTATATACATGGCTCCTCTCCCACCCTATATACATGGCTCCTCTCCCACCCTGTATACAAGGCTCCGCTCCCACTATGGCTCCACACCCTCCCTTGTATACAAGGCGCCTCTCCCACCCTCTCCTGGGCTCCCCCGTCATCCCTGTCATACTTACCCTCCTCGCTCCGTCGCTGAACTTCCCAGCATCCCTGTCGGCGCCGGCAGCTTCCTCCTTTGCGGTGCGGTGACGTAGTACCGCTCATTAAGGCATGAATATGGATGCCACGCCTATGGGAGTGGCGTCGCGTCCATATTCATGCCCTTAATGAGCGGTACTACGTCACCGCTCAGCGCTGGATGAAGCTGCCACGGCCGGACAGGGATCACAGCGGCGGAAGGTGAGTATCGATGATGGAGCCGGCGACTGTAGCTGTCACTACAGCGCTACAGCCGCCGGCTCCATGTGGGTCCAGCGTTCTGTGCCGTGGCTTCGCGGCCCGGCATCAGAACTGCTACGGCCCGGTGGTGGGCCGCGGACCGGCGGTTGGGGACCCCTGCATTAGACCAGTGGAAATCTGTGCTTTGGTCTGATGAGTCCAAATTTGAGATCTTTGGTTCCAACCACCGTGTCTTTGTGCAACGTAGAAAAGGTGAACGGATGGACTCTACATGCTTGGTTCCCACCGTGAAGCATGGAGGAGGAGGTGTGATGGTGTGGGGGTGCTTTGCTGATGACACTGTTGGGGATTCATTCAAAATTGAAGGCATACTGAACCAGCATGGCTACCACAGCATCTTGCAGCGGCATGCTATTCCATCCGGTTTGCGTTTAGTTGGACCATCATTTGTTTTTCAACAGGACAATGACCCCAAACACAACTCCAGGCTGTGTAAGGGCTATTTGACCAAGAAGGAGAGTGATGGGGTGCTATGCCAAATGACCTGGCCTCCACAGTCACCAGACCTGAACCCAATCGAGATGGTTTGGGGTGAGCTGGACTGTAGAGTGAAGGCAAAAGGGCCAACAAGTGCTAAGCATCTCTGGGAACTCCTTTAAGACTGTTGGAAGACCATTTTCGCTGACTACGTCTTGAAGCTCATCAAGAGAATGCCAAGAGTGTGCAAAGCAGTCATCAAAGCAAAAGGTGGCTACTTTGAAGAACCTAGAATATAAGACATATTTTCAGTTGTTTCACACTTTTTTTGTTAAGTATATAATTCAACATGTGTTAATTCATAGTTTTGATGCCTTCAGTGTGAATGTACAATTTTCATAGTCATGAACATACAGAAAAATCTTGAATGAGAAGGTGTGTCCAAACTTTTGGTCTGCACTGTATAGGGTATCAGCATACTCAGGACAAATTGGACAACAACTTTTGGGTCAAATTTCTCCTGTTACTCTTTTGAAAATAAAAAATTGGGGGCGAAAAAATCATTTTTGTAAAATGAAAATGATGTTTTTGTTTTTACGGCTGTACGTTATAAACTTCTGTGAAGCACTTGGGGTTCATAGCGCTCACCACACTTCTAGAGAAGTTCCTTGGGGGGTCTATTTTCCAAAATGGGGTCACTTGTGGGGGGTTTCCACTGTTAAGGCACATCAGGGGCTCTCCAAACGCGACATGACGCCTGCAGACAATTCCATCAAAGTCTGCAATCCAAAATATCACTACTTCCCTTCCGAGCCCCGACGTGTGCCCATACAGTAGTTTTCTCCCACATATGGGGGTATCAGCGTACTCAGGACAAATTGGACAACAACTTTTAGGGTCCAGTTTCTCCTGTTACCCTTGGGAAAATAAAAAGTTGGGGACTGAAAGATCATTTTAGTGGAAAAAATTTTATTTTTTATTTTCATGCTCGGGCGTTATAAACTTTAGTGAAACACCTGGAGGTTCAAAGTTCTCACCACACATCTAGTTCAATTCCTTGAGGGGTCTAGTTTCCAAAATGGTGTCATTTGTGGGGGTTTCCACTGTTCAGGCACATCAGGGGCTCTCCAAACACGACATGGTGTCCAGGCAATTCTGCGTTGAAATTGTCAAACTTTGTCCTTCCCTTCCGAGCTCTGCCATGCAACAGTGGTTTACCCTCGCATATGGGGTATCACCGTACTCAGGACAAATTGCACAATAACTTTTGGGGTCTTGTTACCCTTGGGAAAATAAAAATTTGGGTGAAAAGATCATGTTTGTGGAAAAAATAGGATTTTTTAATTTTACTGCTCTACGTTATAAACTTGTGCGAAGCACTTGGGGGTTCAAATTGCTCACCACAGATCTAGATAAGTTCCTTAGGGGGTCTAGTTTCCAAAATGGGGTCACTTGTGGGGGGTTTCCACTGTTTAGGCTCATCAGGGGCTCTCCAAATGCAACATGGCATCCAATCTCAATTCCAGCCAATTTTCGTTGGAAAAAGTCAAATGGCGCTCCTTCCATTCCGAGCTCTGCCGTGCGCCCCAACAGTGGTTCCCCCCCCCCCCCCCACATATGGGGTATCGGCGTACTCAAGACAAATTGGACAACAACTTTTATGGTTCAATTTCTCCTTTTACCGTTGGGGAAAAAAAATTAATGGCGTAAATATAATTTTTGTGGGAAAAAAATAGTTTATTTTATTTTCATGCCTGGGCTTTATAGACTTGTGTGAAGCACTTGTGGGTTCAAAGTGCTCACCACAGATCTATATAAGTTCCATAGGGGGTCTAGTTTCCAAAATGGGGCCACTTGTGGGGGGTTTCCATTGTTTAGGCACATCTGGGGCTCTGCAAACGGAACATGACACACCAACGTCTGCACTCCAAAACGTTATTACTTCTTTCCAAGCCCTGCTGTGCGCCCAAACAGTTTCCCCCCCCTACATATGGGGTTTAATAGCGTACTCAGGACAAATTGGACAACTTTTGCGGTCCAATTTGCTTGTGAAAAATCAAAAATTGGGGACTAAAAAAATCATTTTTGTGGATTTTCTTTTTCATATCCATGCATTATAAACTTTTGTGAAACACTTGGGGGTTCCAAGTGCTCACAACAGGTCTAGGCGCATCAGGGGCTCTCCAAACGTGACATGGCGTCCAATCTCAATTCCAGCCCATTTTGGTTTGAAAAAATTGCCGTGCGCCCAAACAGTGTTTTTTTCCCCCACATATGGGGTATTGGCGTACTCAGGAGAAATTGCACAACTACTTTATCTGTCCATTTTCTCCTTTTACCCTTGTGAAAATAAAAAAATATTTGTAAAAGATAATTTTTGTGACTTCAAAATTAAATGTCATTTTTTTTTCCTTCCACATTGCTTCAACTCCTGTGAAGCACCTGAAGGGTTAATAAACTTCCTGAATGTGGTTTTGAGTATCTTGAGGGGTGTAGTTTTAAGAATGGTGTCATTTTGTGGTATTTTTTACCATATAGATCCCTCAAAGTGACTTCAAATGTGAGGTGGTCCCTAAAAAAATGGCTTTGAAAATTTTGTTGTAAAAATGAGAAATCGCTGGTCAACTTTTAACCCTTATAAATTTTGGTTCCAAAATTGTGTTGCTTTAAAGTAGACATGTGGGAAATGTTATTTATTAACTATTTTGTGTGACATATTTCTCTGTTTTAAGGGAATAAAAATTCAAAGTTCGAAAATTGCTAAATTTTCAAAATTTTTGCCATATTTGCGTTTTGTTTTCAAAAATAAATGCAAGTTATATCGAAAAAATTTTACCACTAACATGAAGTACAATATGTCACGATAAAGCAGTCTCAGAATCGCGAAGATCCGTTAAAGCGTTCCATAGTTATAACCTCATAAAGAAACAGTGGTCAGAATTGTAAAAATTGGCCCGGTCACTAATGTGCAAACCACCCTTGGGGGTAAAGGGGTTAAAAGAAATCATCATCTCACCCAAAGAAATTCCAATGACTCAAAAATGGGATTCTCAACACAGAAACAGGTGGTCTGAAAACAGGATGGATATAATGTTCCTGATTACCCTTTTGTGCCCGGATTCTCTCCCACTCTTACAAGAGCAGTGCCCAAGCTATCTATAAATATGCAACTAGTGCAAAGAGAGAAAGCCCTTCCAACTCGTTTCTGCCTCAATAGCGAGGTCTTATCGCGGGTATACTTGAGGATATCAGGACCAGGGCCGTCGTCAGCACCCGGCGTACCCGGGCAAGTGCCGGGCCCTGGCGAGACGGGGGGCCCACTCGTCACCCGAGCAAGGTTTTTTGTCTTTTTTAAGTCCCAGGGTCGGTCCCCCGCCCCCGCAAGACATCATACTCACCTCCTCCAGCGGTGCCTGCAGCTCCAATGGTCTCCGGCGCCGGTATCTTTTTCCTGTGTGAGCGCTCTGTCAAGTGGTATAGCTCAATAAGGTCATGAATATGGACGCCACTCCACTCCCATAGGCGTGGCACCCATATTCATGACAATGAGCGGTACCACGTGACGTGACCGCACTCTCACAGGAAAAAGATACTGGCGCCTGGCTGGACATACATGCAGGGACTGCGCCAGGATTCAGGTGAGCGGCGTGCCCAGCCGGCACGCAGAATGTATACAAGGGAACGTGAGGATGATGAGAATGACTCGCCCTGGGGGATAATGAGCCAGGGGTGGGGGAGAGGGAGAATGAGCCGGGTTGAGAATGCCCGGCCCCTGGGGGAGATGAGAATAAGCCTGGGGGGGAGGAATGAAGATGTTGAACAAGAAATTACATCACAATTCTTTTTTTTTTGGTAAATAATAGATCTTTATTTTGCCTACAAAATCGCATGAAAAGACACTTGAAAATTTGCATAAAAAATGCAGAGTTTTACCTGCATTTTCGGGTATGTGCACACATTGCGGATTCTGCTGCGGATCCACAGTGGATTTGGCCCTGCGGATCTGCAGCAGATTCTCCTGCGGTGTACAGTGCCATTATAGTCTATGTAAAATAAAAGACGCTGTGCACATGCTGTGGAAAAATCCGCAGCATAAACGCTGCGGGTTAATTTCCGTAGCATGACAATTCTTTGTGCGTATCTGCAGCGTTTCTGCACCCATTGACTTGCATTGAGTCGTGCGCTATCACTCATGTAACAAGTGAAATCTGGCACTGTACTATACCTATATTTCTCTGCTGTATCTGTGCATCATGAATCGTGGTATTTGTTAAATGGGGAGCCCACTGAGACTTTCTCCCTGGGCCCTCAAAACCTGGAGCCGGCCCTGATCAGGACTCAAGGTCCAATATACACATGGGTATCAAAAACGGTAATAGATAGCAAAAAAAGACAGTAGGTGCTGCAGTTGCAAATGCACTACATAAACGACTTTCCAGATTGCTGCCAGGTCAAAAAACGGAATGAGAAGGGAGCACATACCTGGGTGTTTAAATGAATCCCTAATTATCCAGCACATCTTCTTGATTTAAAAAAAAAAATCTTCAATTGATCTTAAAAACATTCTTAGAGATCAAGACAGAAAGGGATAACTAATCCCACATGAGCATAAAACTTTTACGCGTTTTGACCCATGTATGGGTCTTAATCATAATGAATAAAAAACAAAACTCCTGACTTGATATCCTGCTCAGGGGCGGAAATGAGGGGATCATGCATATCAGGATTGGGGGGTGAGGGGACCATGCATACCAGGATTGAGGGGTGAAGGGACCATGCACACCAGGATTTGGGGAGTGAGGGGACCATGCACACCAGGATTGGGGGGTGAGGGGACCATGCACACCAGGATTGGGGGGTGAGGTGACCATGCATACCAGGATTGGGGGTGTGAGAGGACCATGCATTACAGGATAGGGGGTTGAGGGAACCATGCATATCAGGATTGGGGGTGAGGGGTCCATACATATCAGGATTGGGGGTGATGGCACCATGCATACCAGGATAGGGGGGTGATGGGACCATGCATACCAGGATAAGGGGGTGAGTTGACCATTCATACCAGGAAAGAGGGATGAGGGTACCATGCATACCAGGATTGCGGATGAGAGGACCATGTATACCAGGATTGGGAGGTGAGGGGGTACCATGCATCCTACGAGGGATGAGGGGGACCATGCATACCAGGATTGGGGGGTGAGGGGACCATGCATATCAGGATTGGGAGGTGAGAGGACCATGCATTCCAGGATTGGGGGTGAGGGCACCATACATATCAGGATAGGGGGGTGAGAGGTAGCAAGCATATGCGGATAGGGGTTGAGGGGACCATGCATATCAGGATTGGGGGTGAGGGAACCATGCATATCAGGATTGGGGGGGTGAGGGGACCATGCATATCAGGATAGGGGGTAAGGGGACCATGCATATCAGGATTGTGGGTGAGGGACCATGCATATCAGGATTGGGGGTGAGGGGACCATGCATATTAGGATTGGGGGTGAGGGGACCATGCATACCAGGATGGGGGTGAGAGGACCATGCATACCAGAATTGGGAGCTAAGGGGTGCCATGTTTACCAGGATTGGGGATGAAGGGACCATGCATTCCAGGATTGGAGGGTGTGGGGGTACCATACATCCTACGATAGGGATGAGGGGGGGACCATGCATACCAGGATTTGGGGGTGAGGGACGATGCATACAGTATTGGGCGGTGAGGGCACCATGCATACTGGGATTGGGGGGTGAGTGGACCATGCATACCAGGATAGGGGGGTGAGGGGACCATGCATACCAGGATTGTGGGGTGAGGGAACTATGAATACCAGGATATGGATGAGCAGGTACCATGCGTACCAGGATAGGGATGATGGGGACCCATGCATACCAGAATTGATAGCTAAGGGGTGCCATGTATACCAGGATTGGGGATGAAGGGACCATGCATTCCAGGATTGGAGGGTGAGGGGGTACCATACATCCTACGATAGGGATGAGGGGGACCATGCATACCAGGATTGGGGGTGAGGGGACGATGCATACAGTATTGGGTGGGACCATGCATACCAGGATTGGGGGGTGAGGGGACCATGCATTCCAGGATTGGGGGGAGGGGACCATGCATACCAGGATGAGGAATGGGGTGCCATGCATACCAGGATTTGGGAGGTGAGGGGACCATGCATACCAGGATGAGGAATGGGGTGCCATGCATACCAGGATTGGATGGGAGTGCAGGGACCATGCATACCAGGATAGGAGAGGGTCAGCACATACCAGGATGGGAGACCATATACCAATAAAAATGCTTGCCACCCGGGCATAGAACGGGTTCATAGTTAGTTTCTATATATCAATAATTAAATTGTGAAAAAAAAACTAATAAAAATAACAAGTGTATTTTCTATTTCAAACCTAAGGGAGCTCTAGTATTTAATCGCAGAATCCAGCATGCTTTTTTATGCAAATCATGCATTATGTCCCCTCCTCGGTGTCTCATTAAGTTTTTCAATTGCAATAATTTTTAAATCTGACATTTTACCAGATTGAACGTGCAGAAAATGCTTTGAAACAGCAGACAGACTGCACGATGTGAGATTTTGTGCATCATTAATGTGTTCTGATATCCGTTTGCGCAGTGTTCTGGTGGTGCACTCAACATATTGAACTCTGCATTTCTCACATAAAATAAGGTACACTAAATGTATGCTCCCAGAATTGATCATCAACTTTATATTAAAAGTTTCTCCTGTTTGATAAGAAACAAACTATTTGGTATTGCTCATATACCTGCATGTTCCGCATTTTTTATGGCTGCACTGATAGGAGCCTTTGGTTACCAACCAATTTGTTTGATCTCCTGCAATAAAATTAACCCTATTCGTGTGGTCACTTGGAGACAGTACATTCACAATAGCCACTTTTATTCGAACGTCCATGACAGCACTACGGAGAGAGGGGATCCGCCCCTTAGGAACAGGAAACCTACAGATATAAAAAGGGCGGCACCTCTCCCACGCATCAGTTGGTTTCCTGTTCCTGAAGGACGGGTTTCCTACAGATAAAGAACTTCAGGAGTACCCAGGCCGGCCGGTCGACCCAGGTAGCGGGGGTCTCCGGTGCGGAGTCTCTGGAAGCGCCACGGTGGGTCCGGGTAGGATTCCACGACAGTGTGCGGAGCAGGTGGAGCAGTATTCAGAGGATCCCTGTCTCCCAGCCTGCGCTGGTTGGTAAGTATTCCCCCCTCTCCCTGGTCCCGGTACCTGCTCCCTGTCTTCTCCTGCGGTCCTGTCATGGTGGGGGCCTGCCGGGTGGTGCAGCCGTGGGGGTAAAAAAGAATAAAAAATATATATATATTTTTTTTTGAGTTTTGAATTTCCCGCCACGCGTCGCTACTATGAGCGTCGCGGCGGGGTTTTTTGAATTTCCCGCCGCGCGTCGCGGCTGTGGGCGGCGCGGCAGGGTTTTTGAATGCTCACTGCGCGTCACTGGTATAGGCGACGCGGCGGGGTTTTCTTTTGAATCTCCCGCGGCGCGTCGCTGGTATGGGTGGCGCGGCGTGGTCTTTTTTGAATTTCCTGCCGCGCGTCGCTGCTGTGGGCGGCGCGGCGGAGTTTTTGAATGCTCGCCGCGCGTCGCTGGTATGGCCGACGCAGTGGGGTTTTTCTTTGAATCTCCCGCCGTGCGTTGCTGCTGTGGGTGGCGAGGCGGGGTTTTTCGATCGCCCGCTTGCGTCCCTGCTGTGGGGCGACGCGGTGGGAGACGTACCTACGCTAGCGTTCCCCGCTGGAGCGCCGATTCAGTCCCGGTAAAAGGGGGCGCGGTCTCCACCGCTGGAACCGGAAGTGGGGCACCGGCCGGCGTTTTTGAAATATTTGGCACGGCTGCATCACATACTGAGCGGCGCCTGCAGTGGGGACGGCGGGGAGTTGCAGGGGGGGCTGTGGGGCGGGGAGCAGGAGGGGGTGGACCCCTGGCCGCACCTGCTGACCCGGATATCCGGGGAAGGGGATATATAAGGAGCCTATGAAGCTGGGAAAGCGCTTCAGCCCCATTTCTTGCAGACACAGTGCTCCTCTTCAATGGCCGGGCGGTCAAGTAATCAGTCCAGCCGCAGGAGTTTGTCAGCCAGGAAAAAGACCCCTCCCCGTGATCCGGTACCTACTGCTATATGGACTGGGTAAGAGATCGTCAGACTTAGAATACCCAGTAATGCAGTTTTTTCCCCCATTCTGTGTTTTGCCACTAGGGGAAGAAGTGTTCGGTGAAAAGCAAGCACAGGGAATGTGCCTTTTGTGCTTGCCCTCTGCCAGACGCTTGCCCTAAAAGGTTATGCCAGCCGTGTATACGACAGACGGTAGGGCATTAAAGGGGGGAAGGGCAGAGGCCTGGGGTGAGATAGTAACCCCCCCCTTTCCCTTTTAGATAGCGGAGAGACTCTGGATTTCACAGAAAGCCTGAAGGAGATAGTAAGGGCAGAGATGAAGGAGTCCTTAAGACATGGAGAATCTTCCAGGCGTAGGACTGTACCAGTGTTATCTGATTCAGATTCACCCGCTGCCCATGAGAAGGGTGAAGTTTTTTCAGGACCCTCTTCTCCTTCCTCTTCGGCTTCTTCTTTTTCTACAGAAGACGCTACCCGATTTTGTTTTCCCTTGGACCAAATGGACAAACTTGTCAAATCAGTTAGGTCCACCATGGGGATAGAGGAGACGAGACCAGAACTTTCAGTACAGGATCTGATGTTCGGTGGTCTGGATCCAAAGAAACGCAGATCCTTTCCACTAAACAGTAGAATCCAAGGTCTAATAGACAGAGAGTGGAAGAAGCCAGAAAAAAGAGGCTCCTTACCCCAAGCGTTTAAGCAGAGATATCCCTTTGAAGATCCCTTGACAGGTAGATGGGATAAAGCCCCGAAGCTGGACGCAGCGGTAGCGAAGGCTTGCAAATAATCCTCCATCCCCTTCGATGATATGGGGTCCTTGAAAGACCCACTAGACAAGAAGGCAGACTCCTTCTTGAAAGGGACATGGGAGATGTCGGCAGGTGCCCTGAGGCCGGCGGTTGCGGCCACTTGTACAGCCCGATCAATGATGGTCTGGCTGGACCAATTAGAGTCCCAATTAGCAGATGGAACCCCTAGGGGGTCGATTCGGAAAACTTTACCGATAATTCAGAACGCGGCGGCTTTCCTGGCTGATTCCTCTGCGGACTCAGTAAGAATGGCTGCCAGAGCGGCAGGTCTGTCTAATGCAGCGCGAAGGGCGTTGTTGCTAAAGTGTTGGCCGGGCGATATTCAAGCCAGATCTCGCCTCTGCTCCATTCCCTGTGACGGCGAATATCTTTTTGGCCCGTCCTGGACGAACTTTTGGAAAAGGCAGGGACGACAAGAAAAAGTTTCCCAGTCTGTCGACTCCTTCCTACAAGAGGCCTTTCAGCAGAAGGAGGTTTAGCCGCAGAAGGCCGTCCAGGGAGGGAGCCAAATGGGATGAAAAGAGGAGAAGAGGTACAGGGTTTATGTTTAGGGGTCAGTCTCGGGAGACCAAAAAACCCTCGCAATGACTGGCAATACCGGTAGGAGGCAGGTTAATGGCCTTCTACCCAGCCTGGTCGGAAATCTCAAACAGTAGCTGGATCCTTAACCTCATAGCTACAGGGCTGCGTTTAGAATTCTCCTCGGTACCCTGGGATAGCTTTAAAATTACCCCCCTCAGGTCATCCCGATCGGAGCAGGCCGCTCTAGAGTTGGAAATACAAGAGCTTTACGCTAAAAAAGTCCTAGTGAAGGTGCCGGAAGCAGAGTGGGGTAAAGGGTTTTACTCCCCTCTGTTTTTGATCCATAAACCGGACGGTTCTTTTAGGACAATTATTAATTTAAATGCCCTCAATAAGTTTCTTGTTATTCAACCATTTAAAATGGAAACGGTCAGCTCAGCAATAAAGCTTCTGTTTGAAAATTGCTTTATGGTGGTGCTAGATCTGAAAGACGCTTATTACCACATTCCAATCCATGTGGCCCATCAGCGTTTCCTCAGAGTAGCAGTCCACATGGGGGAATCTCTACGACATTTTCAATATAGCGCCCTTCCCTTTGGCTTGGCGGTGGCCCCACGAGTGTTCACTAAAGTTATTTCGGAAGTCATGGCCCACTTACGTGAATCCAATATGCTCATAGTCCCCTACCTCGACGACTTTCTTATTATTGGAAAGACGGCAGAGCGTTGCCTAGAGCAGCTGCAAAGAGCAATATCTACCCTAGAGCGACTAGGATAGCTAATAAATATCAAAAAGTCTCGTTTGAATCCTATGAGAGTTCAGCAGTTTTTAGGGCTAATTCTGGATTCACAGAATCAGAACTGTAGTTTACCGTCAGACAAATTGATTCGCTTGCGTTACCAGGTCCTGAACGCCTCTAATAACCCCTCCATGTCTCTTAGGAAAGCCATGTCTCTTTTAGGCTTCCTCTCGTCCTGCATCCCCGCGGTTCAGTGGGCACAATTTCACACAAGGACGCTACATGCTGAGGTTTTGTTATATCAACATCTTTTAGGTGGTTGCCTGGAAGGCCAGCTATCCTTGTCCCAGGCTGCTATAAGGTCCCTGGATTGGTGGAAATAAGAGACGAACCTGTCTAGGGGGGTTCCCTGGGAATATGAAATATCCCAGATAGTCACGACAGATGCAAGCCCTTCTGGGTGGGGGGCTCATATGGGGGATGTTATGGTTCAGGGCTTATGGGAGCTGGATCAAATACAGATGTCTTCTAATATGAAGGAGTTAACGGCAGTAGAGCAAGCGATTAAAAA
>JARQOD010000004.1:92217152-92268453 GCA_033576555.1 Oophaga sylvatica | reverse complement strand
AGGAAACCCCCCTTTTTGGGGGAAAAAAATTTGCTGTGTTGGGGGGGGGAGGGAGAAATTTCCCTACCTTTTTTTTGTTCATGTGTTCGGAAAACTTTTTTAATGTATTTAAAAAAAAAGCTAAATGTGAATTTTTTAGGTTTAAAAATTTTTGAGTATTTTTTGGTTGCAATCACTACGCCATATGCTACTCCCAGATTTGGGGGGAGTAAAGGGGTTTTTTGCTTCGGAAAAGGGGTTTTAATCTGAATTTTTAAATTTTCCCCCTCTTTCCGTGAAAACTGGGATGGAAAGCTTGAGTTTTTTAAATTTGGGGTATTGTGTGGGGGGGGTGGAGGGGGGGGAGGGAGGGGGGAATGAAAAACTATTGTAAAATGTCACAAGGTTCCAGTGGAGACGCCTTCTAATTCAAAAAAGGGAAAAAGCCCCGGATTTGGGGTTGCAGGGTTTTGGCAAATTTTAAAAAAAAAAAATTTTAAAATTGGAACGTTAGGGGGTTGGCGTGGGGTAAAAAACAAAAAAGTTTACTTTCTTGTTTTATCCCAAACCCCGCAGTTTCATTGAAAAAACCCCCCTTGAAAAAGGGGTAGAAAAATTTTTTTTAAAAAAAAATGGTGCAGGGGGGGGTATCATGCAACATATTCCTCAAAACCCCCGGGGGGCCCGTTGTTCCCATTTGAACACCCCCCCCTTTTGGGGAAAAAGTTGTAAAGTGATTATAGACCCTGGGAGGGTTTTGTTGCTTGCTTTGAAAAAAGTGGGGGTTCTAATGTACTGATTCGATATATATCCCCCGTCGTTTTGGGGGAAAAAATCCCCGAAAAGGTTTTATGGATTTGGTATGGGGTTTTCCCCGGGGGCCCCCTTTTGAAAAATTGGGACTTCAAACAATTTTTTCCGTTTTCCCTTTGGGGGGCAGAGGTGATCGGGGGGGGAAATGAGACTGGGTGGAAATTTTCCCCCCCCTTTGGGGGGGTTTGGTTCTGAAGGAAAATGCTTTTGAATTTTGGAGAACCCATCCCCCCCGGAATTATAAGAAAATCCTGTTCTCTCCGCCTTTTTCCCCGCTGTCCAAATTTTATTGGCCCGGGGGAAATGGTCCGTTTTCAAAGTTTGTGGGTGAGGTAATTTTTTGGGTAAAAATTGTCGGATCACTGCCTATGTGTGGAGGGGTTTAGGGGCCGGGCTCTTTTGGGGTTTTTGGAACCCCTGTTTTGGGGCTAAACCCCTTTTGGTCCGCTGTTTTTCTGGCGGCCATGTGGGGGATGACCTGACCCCAAGTTCTTTAAAATTTTTAAATGGGCTTGATTCCCCGGATTGATGGTATGGGAAAACCCTGAAGGCTTTTTTCAGGGGGTTGTGTTTAAAAGGGGTTTTTGCAAGTTAAAAAGAAAAAAGGGAAAAGGAAAAAAACCCCGGGGTTGATAAGGTCTTTTTAGGGAGCAGAGGCGGCACTAATTGGGAGCAAAACCCCGAGGCGGGAACGTTTGAGATCGCGCAAAAAAGGAGGTTTGTAAATGACTATGAAAACTGCGGAGAGGGGAAAAATTTTTTTTTTTTTTTCCCCCATAAAAATTTTTTTGAGGAGGGGGGGGAGAGGGGGTCACCTTTTTTCCAGGGTTTTGGGGCGGCCCCCAAAAAATTTTGGGGTTTCACTAAATTAAAGGGGAAAAGGATGTGAAGGGGTTAAAGGGAGTAGGGCCTTTCGGAAAAGGGAATGATGGGACTTTACTAAAAACTGTACCAGTCACAGTGCAGCCATCGGAGGAGGAAATTGATAAATTTTTTTTGGGGGTGCGGCTTCCAAGACTCTCACTAGCGGGGCAGAGGCCCTTTTGGGGGCCTTTGTTGGGGGAATTTTGGGGGCCCCCCCCCGGCCCCTTAACCCCTGGGGAAGGCCCCCGGGGGGGGGGGTTTTCCCCCGGGGGGAATTTTTCAAAAAAAAAAAAAGAGGTGTTTTTTTTCCCCAATTGTTGGAGGTTTCCCCCCCCTGGAGTTTGGGGGGGGGGGGAGTTGCCCGGGGCTGCGAGGGGAAAAAATTTTTTGTCCTAAAAAAACAGGGAAAAGATTTGACGGACCCCGCTTAAAATCGTCGATCTCTTTGTTGACCACTGACATTAAGTTTTTGGGCCCAAAAAAATTTTTGGGAAAAAATTAAAAAGGTCATCGTTTTCCCAATTTCCCCCCAAAGCCCGTAAAGGGTTTATCCCCCAAAAATCCCCAGTTTAAAATTTTCCGGCGATTAAAATTAAAAAATCAGGCGAGGGCGGATAATGTGGGAAAGGGGTTTAGCCCCCCGGATGCCGCAAAGGGGGTTTTTCCCCATTTTTTTTGGAGTGGAGTATTTGTGGGGGGTTTTTAAGGAAAACCCCTGGGATTTGGTGATCAGTTTTTTGGGTGGGTCTTTTTCTATAACACCCCCATTTCTAAAAAAAGGGTAATGGTTTTTCTGTCTGAGAGTTTCTCCAAAAGGGGGAAATTGAGGCAGGGGTGCCCCCTGTCCCCCTGTGTTTGCGATCGCTGTAAACCCCGTTGCGCAAAGTTATTTGGTACCACAGATATTCGGGGTTAATTTGGGGGCCCCCAATTTTAGAGAAAGGGCCCCTTTTAGCGGATGTTTTTGAAAATTTTTCTGGCTCCCCGGGCCCCCTTTTAAGTTCGGCTATGGCAGTTATTTTAAATTCGGTCTTTTCTGGACTGATTTTTCAAGGGGAAAAATTCCGTGTTGTTTCCCGGGGGGAATCGGGGTTTCCCCCAGCGCGGGGCCCCGGGGGCCCCTTTGGGGTTTTGGTTTTTGGGGGGGTTTAAAAATTTTGGGGCATTGTGTCTCTGCAAATTGGGGAATAAAAAAGGTCAATCTTCCCCCCCCTTATCAAATTTTTTAAAAAAAAAATTGCACGTGGAAAAATTTTTCCCCTGTCTGTGGGGGGTAGAGCAAATTTTTAAAAAAATTTCCTCGGGGCCCCAATTTTTCCCTTTTTTATACCCCATAATACCCCTTTGGTTGGGGGCGCAAAAAAAATTTAAAACCGGATTGTTTTTTTTTTTCCCCGGGACTTGTGGGGAAAGGGTAGTGGGCGGGGCTTAAAAAACTTGAAAATCTAAGGGAAAAAAGAGGGGGGGGCCCCGGCCCCAACCCAAAAAACCCGTGGTTTATTATGTGTCACCCAAAAATTGTCAGCTAGGGGGGGGGGGGGGGGCCCCAAACCCTTTTCTCGTCGGGGGGGGAAATCATTGAGTTTTTGTGGGCGGGTCCTTTTTTTTTTTAAAAAAAAAATTCTAGAGGCTGGTGGTTGGGGGGGAAACCCCCTAAAAGGCTCCCGACGATCGCTATGGTGGAAATTTTTGGCAAAGATTTGGGGAAAAAGGGGGGAATTACGGAGCTCCCGCTTCTCGTCGGTTTGGTTTGACCAAAAAGGGGAGTTAATGCGTTGAGGGGATTTGCTCAATGGAGAAGGGTGGGATTGGTTTGTTTCAAAAGGGGGTTGGTTGGCGGCTTTTTTAAGACTTTTGGGGGATCAGGGGAAAGGGGGGGCCCCATTTTAAACCCCCCTTTTTTTAATTTTTGAGCTGCGGCATGAAAAAAATGCAGTTTTTAAAATCAAGGGGAAAGTGGGGGAATCCCCATTTTGGTGGGTTTAAAAATTAAAAGGGGGACTAAGGGTTTAAAATTTCCCAGTATATAGGGGTTTTTTTTGGTTCATTCCCGGTACGGCACCGGTAAGTCCCCGGGAAAAAAGGGAAGAGGATGTGGGCAATCTCGGAACTTAGTGGGAGAGGTATTACAATTTTTCCCAAGGTCTCTATGGGGGGAAGCCAGGAGAGTCTAACCAAAACTACCTAAAATTAGGGTTTTACGGACCCCCCGGCTGGTGAAGAGGGCGGGGTGAGGAGGGATTTCCCCCTTCCGCGTTTTTTGAGGATGGGGCAGATTCCTTCATATGATTTTTGGGCCGGCCCTGCCTACGAACTTTTGGGTCAAACACTTAATTTGATAGGAGGTAATGGGGTGGTTTTTTAAAGGAAAAACCCCCGGTGTGTATTGGGGGGGATGGGGGGGTATGCGGTTGTTGGGGGGGGGGAAGATTGACCATAGCCAGAATCCCCCTATGTTTCCCCAAAACTCATTTTGGGCCCCCTTTTGGGTTGATGCAAAAAAGCCAGGGGTTGACAAAAAATGATTTTAAAAAAAGGTTTTAATTTTTGTTTTTATGGAAAAGAACCAAAATATGCGAAAAGAGGGGAGCCCTGCGTTTGAGAAAATTTGGGGTGGCTGGTTTTGGGCCCCGGGCTGGTTGGAGGCTCTTTGAGAGAAAAAGGGGGTCTGCCTTCGCGCCCTTGACCCCCCGGTTGGGGTTTTAAAAAGGGACGTAAGTGGTTGCTCAAAAAAAAAATTTTAAAAAAAGTGAAATGGTGGGTGATAATGCAATGTTTAAAAAGGGGGGGTTAGGGGGAAAAGGGGGGGGGGAGGGGGGCCCAAGGTTTTAAAAAAAAAGTTATTTTCCTTTTGGTTGGGGTAGGGGGTTTTTATTATAGGGGAAAGTTAAAGTACTGTAAAGTTTCTGCTGACTTTTTTTTAAATAAAAAACATCTGATTTAAAAAAAACCATGCTGGGGGCCCTGAAGGGGGCGGCTATCCTTTTTTTAAAAACCCCCCTGCTGAGGCTTCCCCCGGCTGATTTTAGAAAAAAGGTCTGTTTTTTTATAAAAGGGTTTTTTTAAGCTCCCATATTTGGGGAAAGGGAGGCTATCCCCTTTTGAGGTACGGGGTAGGGGTGCATTAATTTTGGCGCTTTCTCCCTTTTTCCCCGCCCCCCCCCCAAAGGGGGGACTTCCGTTTAAAAGGTTGGGAAAAACCCAAATTTTTTATTCGGTTTTTCCCCCCCCTTTTTTATTGGGGTTTTAAAAAAATTATCTTTGGGAAAGGAAAAACTTTCCCTTTTTTTCCCCCAGATTGCTAAACATAAAACCTGGACTGATTTTTTTCCCCTAGGTGTCTCTAACCCAAAGGGGCCCCAAACCCAACTTCAGTAGCTTTCCGATATCTTCGGATAAAAAATAGGGAAAGCCCTATTCATTTCCGAAGATTCACCCCGTTTTATGGGAAAGGGGTATTTTTTCCCCCCCACTCATCCCCTAAATTTTCCTATCGATTGTGCAAGGTGGAGGGGGAGGGGGATTTTCAGTATGTGTCATTTGTTTTTTAATTTCCCCTTTTTCGGAGGTTTTTTTACTTGTTTCAAACATGGGTTTATATTCGGGGGAATAATGAAGCGGCTTTGAGTCACAGTTTTTTCAATAAATCTGCGACACAGTCGCTTCTTTTTGTTTTGGGGGGGTTTTTTTAAAAAACAAAAAGGCAGGGGGTTTTTTTTTTCTGTTTTGAAGGGGTTTTTCTTCCCCAAAATAAAAAGACAGGGGAGAGAGAGGGAGAGGGGAAAAAAAGGATACTCTTACTGAGTGTTTTTTTGTCTCCTTTTACAAAGGCACTCACCCCCCCCGTCAGGTACCGCAGTCGTGGTGGGTCTTGGGGGGCCCGATTCCTAAAATTTCTCCGCTGGGTTGCCTTTTTAGGGGATCTGCGACATTTTTCCAAAATGGCCCACCCCCTTTTTTATTGTATAGGGAAGAGCGGTGTTGCGCTCCTAAAACAACCCCCTTCTAGGAGCTTTTTGGGGGCGCTTCCCCCTGGCGTGGGGACGTCATTCCCCGGCGCCCCCGGAAAAATTGTGCACCCCCCGGCCCCCGGGCGGGGTCCCCCCCCGCGCTTTCCTCCCTGGTTTACCTTTTGGCCCGGGCAGCAGCGGGGGGTCCAGGGGTGGTGGTGCCCCCTGAAGGGGGGCCCCGGGTCAGCTTTTGGCTTTCCCCAACCCCTTCCCCAGGCTCCCAAAAACCCCCCTAAGGCCGTTGGGAATTTAAAAGGGGGACAGAACGGGGGGGTTGTAAGGAAAAAAATTTTTTTTGGGGGGGGGGGGTTTTTCCTTTTAAAAATTTTTTTTCGGGAAGGGGGGAAGGGGTTTTTAAGTTTGGGTAGGGGGAAACCCCCGGAAAAAGGTTTGGGCCCTCGGGTTTTAAAAGGGGCGGTTTGGGTCCCCAAAAGGGGGGGTTCCCAATTGGGCCCCTTAAATTTTGAAAAAAGCTTTAGGGGAAGGGGAAAGAAAAACCAGGGGGAGCAAATAACCCCTTTAAGGGGAAAAACGGAGAAAAAAAAAAAAGGGGAAAACGGCTATGCATGCAAAGAAAAAGGAAACCAAAAAGGTTCCAGGTATATCATGAACCAAAAACTGGGATGAGCTGGCGATGCTGGAACAGAGCCTTAGCGCGTTTTTCCCCACCCCGAAAATTTGCTATCAGAAAAGGGTTTGCGTTTTTTAAAAACATAACAAATTCTGCCCGGGAAAAGGGGGCTGTGTTTTCCCTTCCCCTTTGCTAAAAAAGGAAAATTTTTTTGGTAAGGTTCTTCCCCAAAAAACCGTCTTTCAGCTGCAGAGGAAGAAGAGAGCCACAGTATTCTTTTTTAGGGGGGCGCCCAAAAACATTAAAAAATTTTAAAAGGGGGGAAAAAACCCCAACCCCAAAAAGGGGGAAAAACCCAAAACCCCTTTAAAAGGCAACCAGGCTAAACACAAGTTCATCTGAAACTTTAAACTCCCCGCTCCCCCCTGGCCTACGTCGGGGGCTGATCAGGGGGAACCTGATGCCCCCTTTTTAAAACTTTGCAAAGTGTGGACAGAGCCCCCAAATCGCCGCCCGGAAAAGCTGGGCTGCGGGGGCCCCTTGATAAAAAACCCACAAAAGAAGCCACAGCTCTGGGGGAAAAGGGCTGAATTTAAGGGGGAAATTTTTCCCTAAGATGGTAAGCTTTTCCCAAATAGCTGGGGCCGGGGAAAAAAGCTATAGAATCCTTGGAAGTGTTGACCAGCCGACGACCCCCTGGAAACCCCAAAAAGGGAGTCCCCCTTTTTGAAAAATTTTGTAATGGATAAATAAACTTCAAGGCCCCCCCTAAATCCCCAAGTTTGAAAAACTGTCTTTCGCTTTTTTTGGATCCGGGGGAGAGTGAAAAGGAAAAAAATATCCTGGTTAGCATGAAAAAATTTTACACTCCCTTTTGGTAGAAAATTTTCCCCCTGTGCAAAGCACTACCCAAAACGGGAAAAAAAAAAGGGGAAAGGGGCGAGCAAGAAAGAGCCCCCCCTCAGAAAATTTTCCCCCAAGGGGACCCCTTTTTGGAAAGGGGGGGGCCCCCCTTAAGAAATTTAAAAAGGCTAGCAGGGTCCTTTGGTAAAAAGGTTTTTTGGGGGAAAGCCCCCAAAAATAGGTTGAGCCCCCAAGGAGACACAGGTCCCTTTTTTCCGGGGGGGGAAAAAATTACGAGCTTTTTCCGGGGGGAAAAGGAAAAAAAAACCTCCTACCGGGGGAATTTGCTCCCCCGGAATAATAAGGACAGAGCAGAAAACCTGACCTTTCGGGTGCTAATCCCAAAACCCCTTTTTTAACCCCCAAATGCTGAGAAAACCCCCAAAATTTTGGGAAGGAAAAAATTTCCGGGGGGTTCCGTGAAGACCTTGAACACCGGGGAAAAAAAGGTTTCCCAAGTTTTGTGGTAAACCTTTTGTAGTACCGGGGGTTTTTCTGGCGCTCGAAGTTTTAAAAATTGACCTGGCCCCTTAAAAAACCTTTAAAACGGGAAAATATTTCGGTCTCAAGAGCCACGCCGTAAAAGCGAGACTCAAGTCCGGGGGGAAAAACGGGCCCTGTTTTTAAACGGGCCCCCGGTCAAGGGAAAAGGGGGGAAAAAAGGGAGGCCCCACCAACAGAAAATTTAGCGTTGAAAAAACGCCCCCCTTGGCCATGGGGTGTTTTTAAAATCCCCGGGTTTTTCTCCATGTCTGATCGAGCTTTTCCAGAGGAAAAAAAAGATATGGTTTTGGAAAAAACCTAAATCAGCTCAATTTTGGCCCCCAACGGACCAAAACCAGGCATCCCCCCCCCACCTTCCGGCCCTTTAAAAACCTGGACAAAAAACAGGGGGTTTTGGTTTTTGGGCCCCTGGATGCCATAAAACCCCTTTTTTTTTTTTTGGGGGGTTCCCCCAAAAGGGAGAAAGCTTTAAAAAAATCTCCGGGGGGAAAAACCCTTCCGGGGGTTCCTTTCTCGCGACTAGAAAAGTCCGCCGTAACTTTGGGGAACCCCCGGAAAAATGTGGATTGCAAATTTGGCTGGCCCTGGCCTCGGCCCAGATAAGGCCCCGAGACACTTCCACCATGAGCCTGGGCTCCTTGTCCGCCTTGGTGTTTGATTTACGCCGTTGTCGCGTTCCCCTGTTGCCTGGGATGGCAGGACCGCAAAAAAGGGAAAACCGGGGCCAGTGTTGGAGGAAAAAGGAAAAACCCCGCCCCCAATTCCCGGGGGTTTATTGAGGGGTTTAAAAAAAGCCTCTTCCGGGGCCCATACTCCCAAAATCCGGGAATCGTTCCAAAACCCCCCAAACCCCCCAGGCTGGCATGGGGGTTTTGACCGACCATTTCGGAGGGTGAAAGATTTAAAAAGGGGGAAAAAACTCCTGGACGTAAAAACCATCCTAGGACCTTCGAAAAGGGGGCGCTTCCCGCAGGGGAAAGGGGCCCGGGGAAACGTGAACCCCCCCCCCCCCGGCTAAAAAAAAAAGAGCCCCAAAATCCTAAAACCTGCTCCCCCCGCCCCCCAGGCATTCCTTTTGGGGCATCGGTTGTCAAAAAAAAAAATTCCCCCAGGGGAGGCGCGGGGCCCCCGCAGCGTTATATTTTTTTATCAAAATTTTTAATAGCGCTTTTCCGCAGCCCCCTAAAGAAAAACCCCCTTTTTTTAAAAAATATATTGTGGAGTACTCACCAGTGAGGCACAGGGGACCCCTCAGGATTTGTGGGGGCTTGTCCCCTTTTCTCCCCCCAGGGGGGAACGCAGTGACCCCGTGTGCGGTTTGCGTCCCCCCCCAGGGGAAATTTAAACCCCGTCCCAAAAGGGGGGGCAAGATTCTGCAGAAATATTTATGAAAAAAACAGATCCGCCAAGGGAGAGGGGGGGCCAGCAGCGCTGAGCCCCCCGGGACCTTTCGGGTCATGTCCAAAATTTTTTTGTCCGATAAAAAATTTTAAAAAATTTCTGAGGAGCTGCTTCCCCCGCGACTATCCTCTGAGACTCAAATCTTTTACTTTTAAAGGGGGGGGGTAGGGGGCCCAGCTGGAGGAGCCAGCCAGTCAACACGCTTTTAATCTGAGGTGTCATCCCCGGTCTGGGGTCCCCTCCAAAAAATTTTAAAAATTTTTTTTGGCTTCTTTTCCTCTGAAACTGAAAAAAAACCAAAAAAGAGGAGAGGGGTACCGACCCTTTTTTTTCCCCATGCGGTTTCCCCGTTTTCTGGGGGGGGAAGGCTTTTTCTCACTAACGGTGCTTTTCAGGGGAAGGGGGAAAAAAAAAAATTTTTTTATTTTTTTGGCTCTATGTTCAAAAATTCCCCGTAAAAAATTTGGGGGGTTTACAGTTCTTAAAAAACTCTATATAATTTTTTGGGGTCTAGTGCCAAAATTGGGGGTCACTTGTGGGGGTTTCACTTTTTTAGGCACATCAGGGCTCCCAAATTTTCTTTTTTTTGGCGCCCAAACTAAAATTCCCCACATGGGGTTAAAACTTCGGACAAATTGGACAATTTTGGGGGGCCCAAATTTTCCCCCTGTTCCCTTGGGGGAAAAAAAAAATTTGGGGTAAAAAAATTTTCATGTTTAGGAAAAAAAAATTTTTTTTTTATTTTTCCCCCCAGGCTTTAAAATTCTGTGTAGCTTTTGGGGGGGGTCAAAGTGTACCAAAAATTAAAAAAATTCCCCTTGGAGGGTTTTTTTCCCAAAAAGGGGTTGTCTTTTTTGGGGGGGTTTCCCCATTTTTTGGGGCCTTGGGCCCTTTCAAAATGAAAACCCATGGCGTAATCTCATTCCCCCCAATTTTGCATTGAAAAGTCAAACGGCGCCCCTTCCCTTTCCCCGGAGCTCCCCCCGGGGCCCAAAAAAAAATGGTTCCCTCCCAATGGGGGGTATCAGCGAACTAAGGAAAAAGGGCAAAAAACTTGGGGCCAAAAATTTTTTCCTTTTTCCCTTGGAAAAAAAAAAAAATTTTGGGGGTTGAAGTAATTATTTTTTTTAAAAAAGTTAAATGTTAAATTTTTTTTTTTTTAAAATTTCCCAAAAAAAAGCTGTGAAGCACCTGAAGGGTTAATAAACTTTTTTAAATGGGGGTTTTAGCCCCTTTTAGGGGTGCAGTTTTTAGAATGGGGTTCACTTTTGGGTTTTCGGCCTTATAGACCCCAAAAAGGAAAAAAAAAATTTTGGGGGGTGTGTTCCTAAAAAAAAAAGGTTTTGTTGAAAAAATAAAAAAACCCATGGTAAATTTAAAACCCCCCTTATAGTGCCTAAAAAAAAAAATTTTTTTGTTTCCAAAATTGTGCTATGTAAAGTAGAAATGGGAAATGTTTTTAAAATCTTTTTTGTGTGAATTTTTTTTGTTTTAAGGGCATAAAAAATCAAAGTTTGAAACTTGCAAAATTTTTCCCCATATTAAATTTTTTTTTTTTAAAAACCCTTAAGGGGTTTTTATTTTTATTATACATTTTTATAGCCCATTTTTTCCATGGCGCTTTACAGGGGAAAAGGGGGAAAATTTATAGACAGTCAATAAACGTGAGCAATACAAGGCACAAAAAAGTAAAAAGGGAGAGGACCCTGCCCAAAAAGGGAAAACAGTTTAAAGGGATGGGTGGGGTTTTACACTGGAAAAGAGGGTAGAGGGGTCGTGCGGGGTTTCCCCGAAAAAGGGGGGAAAAAGCAGGTTGTAGGCTTGGGGGAAGAGGTGGGTTTCAGGTTCTTTTTTCCATGGGGGCGCAAGTCTGATTGTTGGGGTACAGAGTTCCAGTTAGGGGGGGGGCCGGGGGAATTTTTGAATGTGGTTGGGGAAGGGGGGGATAAGGGGGGTAGAGGGCCCCTTGAGGGGACGAAGGTTGAATGTGGGTTACCCCGGGAGACCATGTCAAAGATGTTTGGAGGAGACGGTTTTGTGGATGGCTTTGTATGTCTTGTTGGGTTTTTAAAACTGGAGCCTCTGGCGATAGGAAGCCAATGAAGAATTGGGGCAGAGGGAAAAGAGGCTGGGGATAACGGGGGGACAGGTGTATTGTCGGGCAGCAGGGGGGCAGGTTGGTTTTTGGGTAGTGTCAGGTGCTAGAGGGGGGGCCAGAGAGTAGGAGGGGTTCGTTGGGGGGGGGGGAGATGGGGATGCACTAGTGTTTTTTTTGTTTTTGGCCCCAAGGAAGCACGGTTGGGGAAAATTTTTTAGTTTGGAAAGGGAAAAAAGGGGCAAGGGTTTTTTGGGAAAAAGGTTGAAAGAGGGGCAAATGTCGAGGATCAACCCCCCGCACGAGCAGGGGGACCCGGGGAAAAGAGCGCCATTGAGTTGATGGACAGGTCTGGTGGGGGGGTTTTAGTGAGATGGGGGGGGAAAGATTGGAAAATTTGTTTTGTCCAGTTGTTTAAGAAAGCGAGCAGAGAAGAAAAAAAGTAATTGAAGGGGAGAAAAATTTTGGGTTTTTTTGGCAGTAAGGAGGGGAGGTCAGGGGGATAGGTCGATTGCGTGTCGTCGGTTTTGGGTGTTTTTGAAAAAAGGGATTTAGAGCTGTCCCAAAAAGAGGGGGGGATGGGGGAAAGGGAGGGGTCCTAGAAATGAGGCCCCTTAGGAACACCGCAGACAGGGTGCGAGGTGAAAAGGGGGGAGTGTGGGAGAGGGGGGCCCCCGAATGTTCGGTTTTTTAGGGGTTTTTTTATTATTTTCATTTATAAAGCGCCTTTTTTTTCCCTGGGTTTACATATGAAAACACGGATTTTGGGGGAAAAAAATTACCTGTAAAATCCTTTTCAGGGGGAAGGGGGAAAGGGGAGAGACACAGAAAAATTAATTTTGATGGGTAGGGGGGGCCCCCCATAAAAGGTGTTTACCTTTTGATCAAAAAAATGATGATGGTGGCCCCCAGCTCGGGCTCCTCCTATCAGCTCCCCTCGTATCAAAGCTTTTAGGAAAAAGGGGGCCCAAAATCACCCCCAGAAAAAAAAAAAACCCCTTTGAAGGAAAAATTTAGAGAAAAAACACAAGGTACAGGTTTGCATGCAATGAAACCAAAAAAAACCCCAGAGTTCCCGGTATTTTTCCCCCAAAAGATACTGCAAAAGAGGGCGATGGCGGAACAGACCTTTTTGCGCGCTGCCCCCAGCCCAGTAACGCTATCAGATAAGGGTCGCGCTGCATCTGAAAACATAAAAACATTCCCCTGCCTGGGAGGGTGCTGGGCTCTCTTCCTTCCTTCCCCAAATAGGGTTTTTAAAGGTAAGTTTTTCCCCAAAAACCCGTGTTTCAGCTGCAGAAAAAAGGAAAGGGCCACAAAAATTCATTACTGGGGGGAGGTCCAAGCAAAAAAAAAATAAGGGGGGAAAAAAAACCCCAATAAAAGGGGCGGAAACCCCCAAAACCTTAACAACAAAGCGGAACAGGAAACAAGTTCATCCAGAACTTTAAACTACAGCTGCCTGCAGGACCCTACGTCCGAGGCTGCATCAGCGGAAGCACTGACGTCCACTTTAAAAATCTTGTAACGTGTGGACAGAGCGCCAATGTCGCCACTCGCAAAGCTGCATGCCGAAGCACCTTGATGAAAAACCCACGATGAAGCCACAGCTCTCGTGGAATGGGCTCGAATCTTAATCGGGCAAGATTCACCCCGAAGACGGTAAGCTTCCAAAATAGCTGACCGGATCCAAGAGCTATAGAACCGTGGAAGCTCGTTGACCACGCGACGACCTGCCGGAACCACAAACAGGGAGGTCCGTCTCACGAAAACCTGAGTAATAGATAAAAACTTCAAGGGCCGCACTAAATCCAATGTGTGTAAATCTCGCTCTTTCGTATTCTTCGGATCCGGACAGAGTGAAGGAACACAATTTCCTGGTTAACATGAAATTGTGACACCACTTTAGGAAAAATCACCCCGAGTGCGAAAGCAATACACGATCCGGAAAAAACTCCAGAAAAGGAGGCGAGCAAGAAAGAGCTGCCAATTCAGAAATCTCCTCAAGGAAGTGACTGCAACAAGGAAGGCCACCTTCCAAGAAAGTAAAGAAGGCTAGCAGAAAACCATAGGTTCAAAAAGGTTATGCTGAAGAGCCTCCAAAACAAGGTTGAGCCGCCAAGGAGACACGGGTGCCTTCCGTGGCGGAAACTTACGAGAGATTACCTCGGAAAAAGGAGAGCACGTTCTATTCGAAGCAATGGTTCTCCGAAATAATAAGGACAGAGCAGAAATTCTGACTTTAGAGTGCTAACTGCCAAACCCTTGTCTAGCCCTGCTGCAGAAAGCCAACAGGTTGGGAATGGAAAATTTTCTCGGGTTCCGAGAAGACCCCAAACACCACGAAAAGAAGGTTTCCCCAAATTTTGTGGTAAATCCTAGAAGTAGCCGGACATTCTTGCAGCACGAATGGGTAGCAAGGGACCTCGGCTGAAAAACCTCTACGGGTCAAGATTTTGGTCTCAAGAGCCACGCCGTCAAACGCAGGGACATCAAGTCCGGATGACAAATGGATTTGGCGGGAATACATAGATCAGCTCGAAACTGATCCACTGACCCACTGGGAGCATCCACCGCCACCGCTTCGGGTCCTTGTACCTGGACATGAAATGTCGGTAACTTGGCATTGGACCTGGATGCCATCAATCCACTTGGGGGGTTCCCCAGCGAAAGCCAGTAGTGCAAAGACTTCCGGGTGGAGGCTCCATTCCCCGGGATCCATCCTTCTGCGACTGAGAAAGTTCGCTGTAATATTCTGAACCCCTGAATGTGAATCGCCGAATGGCTGGTACATTGGCCTCTGCCCAAATCAGAATTCGGGACACCTCTACCAAGAGTCTGGAACTCCTTGTCCACCTTGTGATTGATATACGCGACAGCCGTCGCATTGTCTGTCTGCACACGGACTGGCAGACCGCTCAAAGGGACCGTCCAATGTTGGAGGCAAAGGAAAAAACGCCCTCAATTCCAGGATGTTGATCGGAAGCACAGACTCTTCCGGTGACCATACCCCTGAATCCAGAGATTGTTCCAAACACCCCCCAGCCCGTCAGGCTGGCATCGGTGGTTATGACTGACCACTGCAGAGGGAGGAAAGACTTCCCAGGGAGAATGCCCCTGGCCGTAACACCATTCTAGAAATCCCGCACCCGCGAGAAATGGTGACACTGCAATCCAGCGATTGCGACTGATTCCATCGACTCAAGATGAAACTTTGAAGAGTCCTGAAGTGGAACTGGGCAAAATGGAATTGCCTCCATGGACGCCACCATCAGTCCCAGAAGAGACATACACTTCCGTAGGGACATTGCCGTTGAGTATGTCATAATCTGTACATGTCGAAGAAGACATGGGCTGTTTGTCTGGTGGTAGGGAAACTACCGACCGAAACGTGTCAGGATGCATTCCCAAAAAGAGAATTGTCCTCGATGGTTCCAGGGACGACTTCTCCCAATTGACCAGCCAACCGAAGTCTTTCAGAAACTGAAGAGCAAATCCCGAGCCGTCAACGCCTCCTCCTCGAGGAAGCCACGATCAAAAGATCGTCCAGATAGGGAGAATCGTAATCCCTGTCTTCGAAGGAGTGCCATGAGGGGCGCCAGAAATTTTTGTAAAGACCCTTGGCGCTGAGGCTAAGCCGAACGGCAGAGCACGAACTGGTAATGATTCTGACCTATGGCAAGTCGAGGAAAGCGCTGATGAGCCTTTCCGATGGGAATATGCAAATAGGCGTCGCGAATGTCGATTGACACCAGAAAATCGTTCTGTGACAGGCTGCCACAACGGAACGAAGCGACTCCATGCGAAATTTCCGGGCATTGGACATGCCGGTTCAATCGCTTGAGATCCAGAATCGGGCGAAATTTTTTTCTCTTTTTGGACTTTAAAAAGGTTGGAATAAAAACCTTTTCCTCGGTCCTCTGACGGAACGGTATCACTACACCCTTTTGTGTAGCGATTCGACCTCTCGCTGTTTGAGCGTCAACAGCTCGGGTTCTGACGGAACGCGAGACTGACAAAAAACATTTGGGGTTGAGAAGCAAACTCTATGAAATTAGCCTGCCGACACTATCCGCGTTACCCAGGAATCTTGGAAGCGAGCCATCCAAGTCTCCTTGAAAAGAAGCAGGCGACCCCCCCACTCGAGAATCCTCGAGTGGACCCTGGCGTCAATCCGACTATGCGGTTTTCTGTCAAGTTCCCGCTTGTTCTGGCGGAAAACTCTGCTTCCCCGGGAGTACGAGTTTTCTGAGAGGATTTCTTTCCTGAGAAAGAAGGACGACCCGATCCCCACGAGGAGTGACTAGATCGTCCTCGGCCCCGAAAGGACCGCCGACCACTATAAACACCAGGCTTACTGGACACCAAGGCCATGGCCCTTCGCTGTGGTAATGCTGATTCCTTCGCCTTAGCCTTGGAAATCAGCTCTGTGAGGTCGGATCCAAAAAGATGGCCACCCTTGTAAGGTAAGGCCAACAACCCTTGTTTGGAAACTGCGTCCCCGGCCCACTGTCTGAGCCATAAAGCTCTTCTGACTGTGACCGCTGAAGCTTGCGCTTTGGCAGCAGAGATGCCGAATCCAGACCGGCATCAAAGATATAAACAGGTTGCCTCCCGTATCTCAGATAACGGAGATTCATTTTGCAACTCCGTCTTCAGACGTGCCTACCAGCTTAGAGAAGCTCTAGCAGCACACATGGATCCTAGCACTGCTCGAAATCCATGACCCGCAGCCTCATAGCTTGCATTTGCCGCCAATTCTGCCTTTCTATCCAAAGGCTCCTGTAAGCTCGCTTTTCCCTTAATAGGGAGTAGAGAGGATTTACTAAGCTGAGACAAAGACACATCCACTTCAGGAGCAGAAGTCCAATTAGCCTTTAACTCCGTAGAGCAAGGATAAAGTGTATCAAAGAAATGCGTTTCCATGAAAACGCTTATCTGGACATAGACGTTCCTCCTCTATTTACACCATTAAGCTCATCCAGAGCTGGCAATGTTGTGCGCGAAGCACGGGACTCCTGGAAAATGCGTGCTGATTTACCAGGACGACTAGTTACCTCCTCCGGTAACTGTAGTATATCTCTCATGGCTTCAATTAATGCCTCCGTACGCTTCGTCATAGAGGAACGCCCCTGCGGCTCGTCCGCATCTGAATCGGATATTTCTCCATCCGAATATAAAGGGGAACTCAGCCCAATATCAGATACATCTGACTCGCTCCGTGTAGAGGCCGGTAACGGCCTGCGTCGCTTCCTTGAGAGGAATTAGCAGACACATATTGACCTAAAAGGTCAGATAAGTTATTAATCGATCGAGCGATATCATCCAATTTACCACCGCTGTCGACCGCAGCGCTAGATGCTGTGGAGGTCTGCGTATCTGATTGCCGCAATGGCACTGGGACGTGAACCGCGCATCTGAACTCTATTCAGACATGTCTCGCCTGTATGAGCAGGTCAAAGCGGTAATACCAGCAAAAAACACTATGCGTTTTTTTTTTTTTTTTTTTTTTTTCAAACGCTGAAGGGTTAACGCTCCACCAAGCAGAGTTACCCCAGCGGTATTCAGTCAGCAAATTTAGCAGGTAGAAATAACCCTCAAAGGGGTTAATATTGCAAACTCACCAAAATATATATATATTTGTGAGCCCCAGCCAATTTTTTATGTCTCTGATGAGACAGCAGCTGCAGGATAGCGATCGCTGCGCTGCGGGGTGAGGAATCCGCACTCACCCAGCTGGCCGTGGTGTCTATATGAGGAGGGGGGGCGGTCCGAGGAGCCCAGGAGCCTGAGTAATGGCCGCCACAGTGAGGGGGTCGCAGGAGAAAAGCCAGAGCGCGCGTCTTCCTGCTCAAAAGACCGGGATAGATAGGCCACGCCCCCTGCTAGCTCAAATAAAGAGCGCGAACTCTCCCGCTCCTGCTCCCTCCCTGTCCTGCAGCTATCTGCTGCGGACAAAAGATCACCACATCTTCATGTAGTAGCGCTGTCACAGCAGCGCTGAAGCATACTGACTTTACATGTAGTAGCGCTATCACAGCAGCGCTGAAGCTTACTGACATTTACATGTAGTAGCGCTGTCACAGCAGCGCTGAAGCTTACTGACATTTACATGTAGTAGCGCTGTCACAGTAGCGCTGAAGCATACTGACTTTACATGTAGTAGCGCTGTCACAGCAGCGTTGAAGCATACTGACATTTACATGTAGTAGGGCTGTCACAGTAGCGTTGAAGCATACTGACATTACATGTAGAAACGCTGTCACAGTAGCGTTGAAACATACTGACATTACATGTAGTAGCGCTGTCACAGTAGCGTTGAAGCATACTGACTTACATGTAGAAGCGCTGTCACAGTAGCGCTGAAAACATACTGACATTACATGTAGTAGCGCTGTCACAGTAGCGCTGAAGCATACTGACATTACATGTAGTAGCGCTGTCCATTAGTAATAGCGCTGCTCATTCAGACGCTAAAGCACTCACACATAATTATTATTAAAATTTGTGTGGAGTACTCACCAGCCAAGGCGCCACAGGGACCCTCAGGGGTTTCTGGCGCAGTGCCCATGCTTCCCCCAGGGCGAAGAACGCAGTGACCGCACGTGTGGTTGCGTTCCCGCCAGAGAAGCTCTCCTCATCCCCCAGGGCCGGCAAGGATTCTGCAGGGACTTTGAGTAAATACAGATCCGCCAAGGGAGAGGTTGGGGTACAGCAGCGCTGATACCCCTGAGACCTCTAGACCAACTAGTGATCCAAGTCTCCTGTCCGAATATTAAAAATAATAAAATCTTCTGAGGAGCTGCATTAGCAGCGACCATCCTCTGGGACCTCAAATCTTAGACTGGAGCTGAGTAGGAGGAGCCCGAGCTGGAGGGGCCAGCCAGTCATCACTCTTTTGATCTGAGGTAACATCCTGATCTGGGGCTCCGCCTACCCATCAGTAATGAATTACTGTGGCTCTCTTCCTTCATCTGCAGCTGAAAGGGAAAAATATAGACAGGTACAATAAACATGTGCTAGACAAGGGACACACAAGTACAGAAGGAGAGAGGACCCTGCCCGCGAGGGCTCACAGTCTGCAGGGATGGGTGAGAATACACTAGGAAAGGGTAGAGCTGGTCGTGCGATGGTTCAGTACACTGAGGATCATTGCAGGTTGTAGGCATATGATGAGATCCAGGATAGGGCCAAGCCTGTGATGCCAAGAGATGAGAGAAATCTGTAGCAGGAGGGAATAGTCCACAGTGTCGAAGGCAGAAGACAGGTCCAGGAGAAGGAGGACAGAGTAGTGTCGCTTGCTCTTGGCGGTTAGTAGGTCATTGGTGACTTTAGTTAGGGCAGTTTCAGTTGAGTGATGCAGTCGGAAGCCTGATTGTAAGCGGTCAAAGAGGGAGCAGGAGGAGAGGTGGGAGGACAGTTCAAGATGGACATGCTGTTCCAGTAGTTTTGAGGCATAAGGGAGAAGAGATATCGGGCGATAGCTAGACACAGAGGATGGGTCAAGGGAGGTCTTTCTGAGAATGGGTGTGATCGAGGCATGTTTGAAGGATGAGGGGAAGACACCATTTGTAAGTGAGAGGTTGAAGAGGTGTGTTAGAGTAGGGGTGAAGACTGTGGCGAGGCTAGGGATGAGGTGGGATGGGAGCGGGTCAAGCATGCAAGTGGTGAGGTGTGATCTTGATAGGAGGGTGGAAAGCTGATCTTCTGTCATGGTGGAGAAGTTGGCTTTGGAGGAAGAGGGCTGAGCAGCTAAGCGGGGCAATGGGGGATGTGGGCCAAAGCTTTCTCTGATCGTATCGATCTTCTGCTTAAAGAAAGAGGCAAAGTCTTCAGCAGAAATGAGAGGAGAAGGAGGAGGTGCTGGGGGACTGAGTAGAGAATTGAAAGTGTTGAAGAGCTGTTTAGGGTTGTGAGAAAGGGAGGATATGAGAGATGAGAAGTTTGTTTTGCAGCAGTGAGCGTGGACTTGAAGCTGGTGAGGGACTGCTTGTATGCGGTTAAGTGCTTGGCAGAGCGGGATTTTTTCCATCTCCGCTCAGCAACCCTGGAAGTCCGTCTCAGTTCTTATCGAGTTATATCGAAAAAATTTTTACCACTAACATGAAGTACAATTTAGTACAGTACTAACATGAATTGTCAAGATCGTTGAAGCATTCCAGAGTTATAACCTCAAAGGGACAGTGGTCAGAATTGTAAAAATTGGCCCGGTCATTAACGTGCAAACCACACTTTGGTGTTAAGGGGTTAAGGACATAATGGAAGTTTGTTAATGCGATACAACTGTATATGGGGCATTTTCTTACAACATATGTTATACAATTTCAGTACCTAACAGCATGACCTGGACAAATAAACAACTACGGTACTGCTAAGACTGCTGGGAGCATTGTGTCACAGTTGACAGACCTCCATGCGTCAGACATCTATCTCCTTTATTGGGAAGTGTTTAACAGCTTCAGATCTGCAAATAGACTTTAAACATCCGTGCAAGTCTCAATAGTGATGTTCCAAATCGTTATTGTATAATAGCATGGCTACATGTGAGAGGGAATCCGACTGTCTTTATAGAGCAGGCAGATGTTTTATTACCGTCTGCCTTTTCTATCATTGTAACTTGCATGTATAGTAACAGGAAGTACTAATGGCGCTTCCTCTGCCATACATAGCAGTCATAAGTGATAGCTGTATAAAGAGGCTGCCAAGTCATAGGAGACCGATACAGCTCTGCCATGCAGCCTGAAGGATTCATTAAGGGACATTAATATATTTTACTTCATGTGTAAAATAAATGAAATGAATAAATAACAGGAATAAAAATATACGAATTTAAATAAAAATGCCACTTTCAAAACAAATTGCTACTACTAGCCCCAGCCTTATAAAAAAGAAAAAAAAAATGTCCAAAAATATTTGTGACAGAAAGCGGAACAAATTTTAAACATATTGTACTTTTTTGTGGTAATAAAAATTTTTTTTAAAAATTCCTTTATTAAAAGTTCCTTTATTATTCCACCGATATCAATCATATCAGCAAAAGAAAGAATATGACAGTGACAAAAAAATGAAGCCTCATGTATCACAGAAGAAAATATGCAATAATTACTGGAATATCCAAATGAAATTTTTTTTATTTATTTATTTTTTACAGGTTAGTAAATCACATGTACAAAAAAACTCGAAAATGTGCCTGGTCAGGAATTTGGTTAAATGGGCCACTAAAATAATGAAGTGTTATTTATTTCGGAATGCCGTTACGTATGTCTAAGTGTTATAAATATAAGTCTCTACAAATTGTACTACCACTTGGCTAAAAATACTCCTCAAAAATCATATAAAGAGTATTTTACCATTCTGTAAAAACTGTAGCAAGACCTTCACGGCAAGATAGCAGTAACTTTTGTTAGTTGATTAACTTGTGCAATGCTATATGAATATTATTAAATGAACAGGTATTTCCTCTCACACAAGTCAGATACAGATACATAGATGACGTTTACCTGGGTCATTGCCATTGCACTATTGCATTGGTAGTCACCAAACTTAGGCTGCTGACTTGGCGTGACTGCCAATGGTACATTTACCAAATCAGGATACGATGCTCGAATAGCCTCGCCAAATATCTCCTGAAGCTGGACAATGATGTTAATCATGCTTTTTACCGATCTGTTTTTTTCTTCCTGAAGACTCTGTCAGAAAATACAAAAAAGTAGAACAGATAAGTAAAGTCTCAAATATCAAGGAATAAAGATATTCTGTAATTTTTAACACATAATGTGCAATCTAGTCACAAAACAGGTGTAAAATACTAAAGTGTCTAACAGGGTGCCTGGCGTCCAGAAGAGTGTCAATACACAATCAATAAATGCCAAGTAATGCCTTGAATGATGGACTACTCTGAAACTTCTAACGTTAGCTGCCTCTTATGTGAAGTCACAGAGACATGGCCTTGGTCTTACTTTAAACCCTTTCACCCCGCGCTATTTTCCGTTTTTGTCATTTTACTCACTTGCTTCTAAGTGCCATAACTTTTTGATTTTTCTATCAATATGGCCATGTGAGGGCTTGTTTTTTGTGGGCCGTGTTGTACTTGTGAATGACACCATTGATTTTACCATATAATTTACTGGAAAACAGGTAAAAAATTCCAAGAGCAGTGAAATTGCAAAAAAGGGCAATTTTTTTTTTAACATGTTCACTAAATGCTAAAACTGACTTGCCATTATCATTTTCAATGTCAATATGAGTTCATAGATAATAAAAACATGTATAGGTACTTTTTTATTTAACCACTTAAGGACCAAGCCACTTTGTAGGTAAATGAGCAAGCCTTATTTTTGAAATCTGACCAGTCACTTTATGTGGTCATAACTCGAACGCTTCCCACTGATCCTGAGAATGTTTTTTCGTGACATATTGCACTTTATGATAGTGGTAACATTTATTCAAAATTTCTTGTGTTTATTTGAGAAAATTTTTTTAATTTTTTTATGCCCTAAATCAGAGCGTTATGTCACACAAAATAGTTAATAAATAACATTTCCCTCATGTCTGCTTTACATCAGCACAATTTTTTAAACAATTTTTTTGTTAGGAAGTTTAAGGGTTAAAAGTTGACCAGCGATTTCTCTTTATTCCAACAAAATTTACAAAAACATTTTTTTTTTAGGGACCACCTCACATTTGAAGTAACTGCGAATCTATAAGACAGAAAATACCCAAAAGTTACACCATTCTAAAACCTGCAACCCTAGGTGTTCAAAACCACATTCAAGAAGTTTATTAACCCATCAGGTGCTTTCACAAAATCTGAAGCAATGTGGAAGGAAAAAATTAAGATTTAATATTTAGGCGCACGGCAAGGATCGGAAGGGAAAAAGCACCATTTCATTTTTTGAATGCAAAGTTGGCTGGAATCGAGAGTGAACGCCATGTCGCGTTTGGAGAGCCCTGATGTGCCTAAACAGTGGAAAAACCCCACAAGTGACTCCATTTTGGAAACTTTTCCCCTCTAGGCACTTATCTACATGTTTGGTGAGCACCGTGAATCCCCAGGTGCTTCAGATAAGTTTATAACGTATGAAAATTAAAAAAAAAAAAAAAAAAAATCAAATTTTTTTCCACAAAAATCATATTTTACCATTTTTTTTATTTTAACAATAGTAGCAGGAGAAAATGGTCCCCAAAAATTGTTGTGCAATTTCTCCTGAGTACACCAAAACCCATGTGTGGAGGAAGACCACTGTTTGGGCGCACGGCAAGGCTCGGAAGGGAAGGAGCACCGTTTCAAGTTTTCAACGCAAAATTGGCTGGAATCCAGAGCGGACACCATATAGTGTCTGGAGAGCCCCTGATGTGCCTAAACAGTGGAAACCCCAGACAAGTGACCCCATTTTGAAAAGTAGACCCATCAAGGGACTTATCTAGATGTTTGTTGAGCGCCTTGAATGCCCAGGTGCTTCATATAAGTTTATAACATAGAGCCGTGAAAATTGTGTAGGGATGGAGAGCTATTGGCCTCCTGGAGTGCAGATTTTCCTAGAATAGTTTACGGACTCAATATACAGAGCCTTCTAAGTGCTGAAAAGCAGAATCCCCCCCAAGTGTCCCCTTTTTGGAAATTATACCCATGTCAAATGTGAATGGTAAAGGTGGTTCATGCTACTGGGGCTCAGAAGGGAGGGGGCATTTGGATTTGGGAGCGCAGAATTTGCCGAATTTCTTTTTGGGGGCAATGAGCTATTTCACTTTTCTAGAGCCTTAGTACTATCAGTAACTTGGAAGTCTCCTATATTTCTGTTAACAGATGACAGACCTGATTAGGGACTTGCTTTTTTGTGGATTGAGTTGAAGCTTTTATTGGGAACATTTAACATAATATTTTGGATCACATTTATCCGGCACTCTACACTGAGCACATAGTTTGGTGTTTCCATCTAAATCTCCAAGCTACATAACAGATGAAACCCCTGATGGATCCATTCACTATAATGAGAGAGCAGTTACTCTGGACTGCGTCTGGCCTCTGTTCAGCGTTGTCCTTCCTTTCAGAGGTGCACACAACTATGGTGGACAGCGTTTTTATGGATGCCTAAAAAGACGGACTCCGCCGGATCACAGATCCTATGGCGTTCACAGTGCCTCCATCTGCCTCATTATAGGGAATCTTCCGCCAGAGGGTGTCTGAATCACGTATTTCAGAGATTTACATGGAAACCCCAGTGTAAGCCCTCAGTATAGAGAGCAGGATAAATGTGCGGCGAGTCTTAAGGGTATGCCACACTAAACAACATCGCTAACGGGATCGCTAAAAAACGTCACTATTTAGCGATCCCGTTAGCGATGTTGTTGTGTGCGGCAGCTGCCAGCGACGAGCTTCATGCTGTGATCTCGCTCGTCGCTGGAATCGTTCCGGACCCTATTTTCGTCGCTGGCGCCCCGCTGGGTAAGTATATATCGCTAAGTGTGGCACCTTTTTTAGCGATTTAGCGGTACTTTTGTACCGCTAAAGTCGTTAAGGAGATCGCTAACCGCGATAGCGTCCTAACGACATCGCTAAAATAGGTAGCCACTAGCGATATAGAAACAATCCCGCTAGCGATCTCATTAGTATGCGACGCTAACGAGATCGCTAGCGGGATTGTGTAGTGTGGCAGTACCTTTAGAGAGGCAGAATAAACAAATCCACAGCAGGTGAAGAATTGGTTTTATTTTTTTACGCTGTTCCTTGTGCAGTATAAGTGATGAGGCGATAACAAATTTACATCCTTTTTTTTATGCTTGGCTTTTATCACACACAGACATTTTTTTTTTTTTGCAAGAAGATTTTTCATCGCCATATTTGAGAGCTAAAATTTTTCCATATTTCGGCCCATAGAGTCATGTGAGGGTTTGTTTGTTGCGGAACAAGCTGACTTTTTTATTGGTACCATTTTCGGGCATACGACATTTTTTGATTGCTTTCTATTACGATTTTTGTGGAAGCAGAATGAACAAAAGCCAGCAATTCAGGAATTGTTTTTTTGTTTGTTTTTTTTTCTCTGTTCTGTGTGTGGTAAAATTGATAAGGCAGTTTTATTCTTCGGGTCAGTACGATTACAGTGATGCCACATTTATATTTTTTTTATGTTTTGGTGCTTTTAAACGATAAAAACTTTCATAGAAAAATTTATTTTTGCATTGCTTTATTCTGAGAACTATAACTTCTTTATTTTTCCGCTGATGGACCTGTATGGCGGCTTGTTTTTTGCAGGACAAGATGGAATTTTCAGTGATATTATTGTTCTGTACATTCATCATTTTGATTGCATTTTATTCCACTTTTTCCAAGCAGTATGATGATAAAGCATAGTTTGCTACTTTTTTGTGTTTTTTTTTTACGGCATTCACTTAAGGGATTAACTAGTGTGACACTTTTATAGATTGGATTGTTACGGACGTGGCCATAACAAATTGTACTTTTTTTGTTTATTTTTTTTGCATAAAATGTGTACTTATTAGTGGATTATTATTATGTATTTTTTTTTTTTTTTTTACATATTTTATATATTTTTTCTCCTTTTTTACATACTCCCTTTATGGAAAGTTCACTTTTTTTAAATTTGCTTGAAGGTATAATACATTGCAATGCACTAGCATTGCACTGCATTATACTTGTACTGAAACCTTTTGACACCATGCTGTGAGCATGGTCTCAGAAGCTTTCTGTAGCTTGGTGACCCGGGAGTCGTCATGACGACTCCAGGTTACCATGGCAACCATCGGGCCCCCTGCGATAACGTCGCAGGGATGCCGATCTGAATACAGAGGAAGCTCTCATCCCTCTGCCTCCCTTCTGAATGCTGCAATCGATTGCAGCATTTAGGGGGTTAACTGCCAGAGGCAGCATGGAAACCACTCTTGGCTGTTAGTGCAGATAATCAGCCACTGGCAGTGCTGAGTTGCTGCACTGATCGGGCAAGAAGTGCTGATATTTCAGCATCTCCTGAGCGATCATGATGTGATCAGTCAGTCAGACTGACTGATCATAGTGATCTGGGTTCGGGGACCGATAGCATGGGTCCCCGCACCTCTTCCCGTGCCTCTCAGCTGTCACAGACAGGTGTCGGTACTGAACCGTCACTGGGTGTTTACACGCAGTGACAGTTTTAAATGCATGACGGACACAGTCCGTCCTGGTGCGGGAACGGACACCCGGCTATGACGGACTGTGTCCGCCATTGGATGTTAAAGGGTTAAGTGGTGAAATAAAATCCAAAGTTTGCTTTAAAAAAAATGGCGGCATTTTTACACATCCATGCATCTCCATTTTTCAAAATCTAGGTCTAGGTGAGGGCCATGGGATAAATACGATGTTTCGATCGCCTGTTTTTGCAATTTTGTGGCGACCAAGAAATGTAATTCTGATGTTTTGAATTAATTTCTTGTTACGCCTTTTACAGATCTTATTACCGTATATACTCGCGTACAAGCCGAGATTTTCATCACCTTTTTTGTGCTGAAAATGCCCCCTCGGCTTATACACGAGTCATTGGGCAGAAACCAGTGGGGGAGGGGGTGCTGCGGCAGGAGCCGGTGGCTGGGACATCATACTCACCCCTCCCCGTGCCATCGCTGAACGTCTCTGCAATCCTCCGTTGTACCCGGCTTCCTGCAGCTCTCCTGTGCTGAGCGGTGACGTAATACCGCTCATTAAAGTCATGAATATGGACGCGACTCCACTCCATAGGCGTGGCGTCCATATTCATGGCCTTAATGAGCGGTATTACGTCACCGCTCAGCACAGGAGAGCTGCAGGAAGCCGGGTACAACAGAGGATTGCCAGGACGTTCAGCGATGGCACGGGGAGGGTGAGTATGATGGAGGAGGATTGGGGCGGAGCATGGAGGAGGACAAGGAGCACGGAGCAGGACGGAGGAAGATGGAGAGCACAGAGGAGCATGGAGCAAGACGGGGGGAGGACGGAGAGCACCGAGGAGCAAGGAGCAGGACGGGGAGCAAAGAGGAGCACGGAGCAGGACGGGGTGTGAGGGGAGTATGGAGGGCACAGAGGAGCACGGAGCAGGACGGGGGGAGGTTGAAGAGCACAGAGGAGCACGGAGCAGGACGGGGGCACAGGAGGACGGAGCAGGAAGGGGGGAGCACAGAGGAGGACGAAGCAGGAGGGGGAGCACAGAGGACGGAGCAGGAAGGGGTGAGAACAGCGGAGGACAGAGCAGGAGGGGGGAGCACAGAGCTGGATAGGGGAGCACGGAGCAGGACAGGGGGAGCACAGAGCAGGACGGCGGTTTATACACCAGGCTTATCTCGAGTCAATAAGCTTACCAGTTTTCCGTTGCAAAATTAAGGGCCTCGGCTTATACTCAGGTCGGCTTATACTCGAGTATATACTTTGATAGATCGGGCGTTTCTGAATGCGACTAAATATGATACCAATAACAATACTAAATATGTGTATTTTTGATATTTTTTATTGTTTTATTTTGAATGGAGCAAAAGGGGGGTGATTTGAATTTTTATATACCGTATATACTCACGTATAAGCCGAGATTTTCAGCCCATTTTTTAAGGCTCAAAGTCTCCCTCTCGGCTTATATGCGAGTCATATACGCCAGGGGGTTGGCGGGGGAGGGGGAGCGGGGGTGTCAGATCATACTTACCCTCCCTTGCGCGTCTCTGCAGCTCCCCTGCTTCTCCACGGTCTCAGGCTCCTTCCTTCAGTGGTCACGTGGTACCGCTCATTAAAGTCACGAATATGCGCATATTCGTGACTTTAATGAGCGGTACCATGTGACCGCTGAAGGAAGGAATAACTGCCGGAAACCGTGGGAGAAGAGCAGGGGCAGCAGAGATGCTCCAGGAGGGGTTAAGTATATGCGATATTCACCTGTCCCCGGTCCACCGCTGCACGCCACTGTGTCCTCCGCGTCCTCTGGCTGTGATGTTCTGGTCAGAGGGAGTAATGACTTAGTGCGCGACGCGCCCTCTCCCTGAACAGTCGCTGACAGAGGACCCAGAAAACGGAGCGGTGCATTATATGCAGCGTATTTTGTATGGAGCATCTCATGGGGCCATCATGAACTGTATGGAGCATTATATGGGGCTCCTGATTCAATATGGATATTCAAAAACATTTAACCTACTGATATCTCAATTAATATTACTTTATAGGTATCTATTTTTATTTTTGAAATTTACCAGTAGCTGCTGCATTTTCCACCCTAGGCTTATATGTGAGTCAATAAGTTTTCCCAGTTTTTTGTGGCAAAATTAGGGGGGGGGTCGGCTTATACTCGGGTCGGCTTATACATGAGTATATACAGTATTTGCCAGTGAGCAGCCACCATAGCACATGCTGCACCGTGTCTCTGTTCGATAGCAGCCTGTATTGTTACATCATGAAAAAATTCAGGCTGCCATCTCAGTGTAGTAAAGCTAGACGAGTGACCGGACAATTGATTTATCTTCTCGTCATTTTTATTATTATTATTTATTTATATAGCACCACTGATTCCATGGTGCTATACATGAGAAGAGGTTACATACAAATTACAGATATCACTTACAGTAAACAAACTAACAATGACATTGAGATGAGAATTAGTTTGCTTTATTATTTTATTTTTGTTACAGGGGACAGAAGCTTCAGTGGACTGTGTGATGACGTGAGTATGGTTTAATTTAGATTTATTAAATGAGTCAGTGTCATTATTTTAATTAAAGTACTTTATTCAGGGCATGTTTTTTTTTAATACAATATGACTATGTAAAAGTAATGGGGAACGCCTATCCAATAATAAACTCTGGGCTTGATGACACCTGATGATACAAAGATGACATCAACCCCCCCCAACTATCACCCCACTTGCCACAGCACCAGGGCAAGTAGGAAGAGAGAGGCTAAGTGCCAGAATTAGCGCATCCTATGGGGCGGCTGAGAGATGAAGTTTTTAGTCTGGGATAGGGCCAATATAAATAGCCTCTTTCTTAGCCTATTAACTCCTCTCTGACATCAGATGTACTATCCTGTCCATGAAACCTGTGCCAATCTGACCATGGACGGAATAGTACGACATAGGCGTTCGCCGCCGGGTGTCAGCAGATTATCACAGCTGACACCCAGGACTGTGTGTCAGGAGCGGTCACGGACCGCTCCCGGCACATTAACCCCTGGCACACAGCGATCAAACATGATTGCGGTGTACCAGGGGCACAGGGGAGCATCACGCAGGGAGGGGCTCCCTGCGCGCTCCCCTGAGACCCTCAGAACAGTGCGATGTGTCGCGCTGTTCTGAGGGTCTCTCCTCACTGCAGGACCCCGGATACAAGATAGACGCCGGGTCCTGCAGGGAGGCGGCTTCCTCAGTGCCTGCTGAGAGCAGGCACTGAGAAGCCTGCAGCGATGCTAGTGCGATCGTTGGTGTGACAGAGTGCTGTGCACACTGTCACACCAGCGATCTGACATTTACAGTGATGTCCCACCCTGGGACAAAGTAATAAAGTGAAAAAAATAAAAACACGGATTTTGGTAAGAACTTACCGGTAAAATCCTTTTCAGCGAAGGAAGGGAGGGAGACACAGGAATTCATTACTGATGGGTAGGCGGAGCCCCAGATCAGGATGTCACCTCAGATCAAAAGAGTGCTGACTGGCTGGCCCCTCCAGCTCGGGCTCCTCCTACTCAGCTCCAGTCGTACCAAAGCTTTTAGGAAAAGAGCCAAGATCACCAGCGGAGCAACATAACCCCTTCTGAAGGAACTTCAGAGAAAAAACACAAGGATACAGGTTATGCATGCAAAGAAAGCCAAAAACCACAGAGTTCCAGGTACTACTCACGGAACCTGACTACTGCGATGAGCTGGCGATGCTGGAACAGAGCCTTAGCGCGCTGACCTCAGCCCAGATAATCGCTATCAGATAAGGGTCGCGCTGCATCTGAAAACATCAACACACTTCTGCCTTGGGAGGGTGCTGTGTCTCTCTTCCTTCCTTCGCTAAAAAGGATTTTACAGGTAAGTTCTTACCAAAATCCGTGTTTCAGCTGCAGAATGGAAGGGAGGGAGACACAGGAATTCATTACTGATGGGACGTCCCAAAGCAGTTCAAAAATAAGGGTGGGAAAAAAACAACAAGAGGCAGAAACCAACAACCTTAACAACAAAGCGCAACCAGCGCTAAACACAAGTTCATCCAGAACTTTAAACTACAGCTGCCTGCAGGACCTACGTCCGAGGGCTGCATCAGCGGAAGCACTGACGTCCACTTTATAAAACTTCGTAAACGTGTGGACAGAGCGCCAAGTTGCCGCCCGGCAGAGCTGCACTGCCGAAGCACCTTGGTGAAAAGCCACGATGAAGCCACAGCCCTCGTGGAATGGGCCTTGAATCTTAATCGGGCAAGGTTCACCCTGAAGACGGTAAGCTTCCAATATAGCTGACCGGATCCAACGAGCTATAGAATCCTTGGAAGCTCGTTGACCACGCCGACGACGACTGGAACCACAAATAGGGAGTCCGTCTTACGAAAACCTTGAGTAATAGATAGATAAAACTTCAAGGCCCGCACTACATCCAATGTGTGTAAAGCTCGCTCTTTCACATTCTTCGGATCCGGACAGAATGAAGGCAACACAATATCCTGGTTGACATGAAATTGTGACACCACTTTAGGCAAAAAAATCACCCCGAGTGCGAAGCACTACACGACCCGGGAAAAAAAACTCCAGAAAAGGAGGTGAACAAGAAAGAGCTGCCAACTCAGAAACTCTCCTCAAGGAAGTGACTGCAACAAGGAAAGCCACCTTCCAAGAAAGTAAAGAAAGGCTAGCAGAAACCATCAGCTCAAAAGGTCTATGCTGAAGAGCCTCCAAAACAAGGTTGAGCCGCCAAGGAGACACGGGTGCCTTCGCGGCGGAAACTTACGAGATATACCTCGGAAAAAGCAGAGTACGTCTCTATTTGAAGCAATGGTTCTCCGGAACAATAAGGACAGAGCAGAAATCTGACCTTTCAGGGTGCTGACTGCCAAACCCTTGTCTAGCCCATGCTGCAGAAAAGCCAACAGGTTGGGAATGGAAAATTTTCTCGGGTTCCGAGAGGACCCCAAACACCACAAAAAGAAGGTTTCCCAAATTTTGTGGTAAATCCTAGTAGTAGCCGGACTTCTTGCAGCACGAAGGGTAGTAATGACCTCGGCCGAGAAACCTCTACGGATCAAGATTTCGGTCTCAAGAGCCACGCCGTCAAACGCAGGGACATCAAGTCCGGATGACAAACGGGCCCCTGAGTCAACAAGTCCCGGTTGAAGAGGGAGTGGAAAAGGAGGTGCCGCCAACAGCGACATTATTGTCGAGAACCACACCCTTCTTGGCCAGTCTGGAGCTATCAAAATAGCTGGAATTCTCTCTAGTCTGATCCGACGCAGTACTAGAGGAAGTAAGGATATCGGCGGGAATACATAGATCAGCTCGAACTGATCCCACTGAGCCACTAGAGCATCCACCGCCACAGCCTTCGGGTCCTTGTACCTGGACATGAACGTCGGTAACTTGGCATTGGACCTGGATGCCATCAAATCCACTTGGGGGGTTCCCCAGCGAGAGCACAGTAGTGCAAAAACTTCGGGTGGAGGCTCCATTCCCCGGGATCCATCCTTCTGCGACTGAGAAAGTCCGCTGTAATATTCTGAACCCCTGGAATGTGAATCGCCGACAAGGCTGGCACACTGGCCTCTGCCCAAATCAGAATTCGGGACACCTCTACCATGCGGACTGGCAGACCGCTCAAAAAGACCGTCCAATGTTGGAGGCAAAGGAAAATCGCCCTCAATTCCAGGATGTTGATCGGAAGAACAGACTCTTCCGATGGACCATACCCCTGAATCCAGAGATTGTTCCAAACACCCCCAGCCCGTCAGGCTGGCATCGGTGGTTATGACTGACCACTTCGGAGGGAGGAAAAGATTCCCCAGGAGATGCCCCTGGCGTAACCACCATTTTGAGAATCCCGCCAACCGCGCGAGAAATGGTGCACGCAATCCAGCGATTGCGGAGGGTTCCATCGTCAAGATGAACCTTTGGAGGTCCTGGAATGGAAATGGGCAAAAAGGAATTGCCTCCATGGCGCCACCATCAGTCCCAGAAGGGGTACACTTCCTTTGGGGCATTGCCGTTGAGGTTTTCAAAATCTTTTCATGTCGAAGAAAATGATGTTTGTCTGGGGTTAGGGAAACTTCCGACCGAAATTTGGTCGGATGCATTCCAAAAAGGGATTGTCCTCGATGGTTCCAGGGAAGACTTCCCCCAATTAAACCAGCCAACCGAAGTCCTTCAGAAAACTGAGAACAAATCCGAGGTCAACCCCTCCTCCCCGAGGAAGCCCGTTTCAAAAGATCGTCCAGATAAGGGAAAAATGTAACCCCCTTTGTCTTCGAAGGTTTGCCTGAGGGGCGCCAGAATTTTTGAAAGCCCTTGGCGTGAGGCTTAAGCGAAGGCAGAGCCACGAACTGGTAATGTTTGACCTTTGGCAAATGGGAGAAAGCGCTGATGAGCCTTTCCGTGGGAATATCCCAAATAGGCTGCGAATGTCGATTGACACCGAAAATGTTCTTTTGGACGAGCGGGGCCAAAAAACGGAGCGAAGCGTCTCCTTGCGAAATTTCGGGCATGGACATGGGTTTAAATCGTTGGTTTCCAGAATCGGGCGAATTTGTTTCCTTTTTGGGAACATAAAAGGTTGGAATAAAAACCTTTCCCTCGGTCCTTGACGGAACCGGTATAAAATACACCCTTTTGTAGAAGAGATTCGACCTCTCGCTGTAGAGCGACAACAAGCTCGGGGTTCCGCGGAACGCGGTTGACAAAAAAACATTTGGGGGTCGAGAAGAAAACTTTGAAATGGGCCTGCGACCTTTTCCCCGGGGTTCCCGGGGAATATGGAACGCGAGCCATCCAAGTGGCTTGAAAAGGCAGGCAAACCCCCCACTCGAGAACCCTGAGGGAAACCCTGGCGTCAATCCGCTTTGCGGGCTTCTTGTTCAAGTTTCCGCTTGTCCTGGCGGAAACTCCGTTCCAGGGAGTACGAGTTTTCTGAGGGGTTTCTTTCCCGTGGGGAAGGGACGACCCGATCCCCCCCGAGGAAAAGGTGGGACGATCGCCTCCCCCGAAGGGACGCCCCCCCCCAAAAACACTAAGAGGGCCAGGTTACTGGAAACCCGGGAGACGGCCCAAACCCCCTGTGGTAATCCCTGTTTCCTTCGCCTTAGCCTTGGAAATCGCTCTGTTGAGGTCGGATCCAAAAAGATGGCCCCCCTTGTTAAGGTAAGGCCAACAACCCTTGTTGGGAAAACTGGTCCCCGGCCAATGTCTGAGCCTTAAAGTTTCTGACTGTGCCGGTGAAGTTGCGCTTTGGCAGCAGAGATGCCGTATCCAGACCGGCATCAAAGATTTTAAAGGCTCCCGTTTTTAACCATTCACAATTTTTCCCGTATCTCAGATAAGGAGATTCATTTTGCAACCCGTCTTCCCGAGTGCCAACAAAACCAGAAGAAGCTTCTAGCAGCACACATGATCCTGCATGCTGGAATCCATGACCGCAGCCTCATGTTGCTTTTGCGCAATTCTGTTTTTTACCAAAGGCTCTGAAACCGCTTTCCCTTAATAGGGAGTGTGGGATTTACTTTAAACTGAGATAAAGAAACATCCACCTAGGAGAGAAGTCCAATTAGCCTTTAATCCGCAGAGCAAGGATAAGTGTATCCAAGGAATTTGGGTTTCCCTGAAAAGCTTATTGGACATAGACGTTCCTCCTCTAAATTTTCACTATTAAGCTCATCCGAGTGGCAAGTTGTACGCGAGCAGGGGGCTCCTGGAACATGCGTGCTGATTTACCAGGGACACTTGTTACTCCTCCCGGTAACTGTAATATATCCTCATGGCTTCATTTAATGCCTCCGTACGCTTGTGAGGAACGCCCCTGCGGCTCGTCCGTATCTAAAACGGATATTTCCACCCCAATTTGGGGAAATTTTTGCCCAATTCGATAAAATCTACTCGCCCCGTGTAGAGGCGGTAAGGCCCCCGCGCCCCCTTCTCTGAGGGTTTTTGCGGGGAAAAAAATTGCCTTTTAAAGGGGGAAAAAAAAGTTTTTGACGTTGAGCGTTTTTCTTTCCAAATTTTTTACGCTGCCCCACCCAGGCTAGACGCTGTGGAGGTTGGTATTGATTGCCGCAAAGGCACGGGGGGCGTGGCCGGGCCCGGGTACTGAACTCTGTTGGGGCATGTTCCCCTGTATGAGAGGTCAAAGGGGGGGTTTAAAACCCCGCAAAAAAAAATAGGTTTTTTTTTTTTTTTTTTTTTAAAAAAAGAAGGGTTAACGCCCCCACCAGGCGGGGGGTTCCCCCCGCGGTATTCATTTTAAAAAAATTTTTTTTGGGGGAAAATTTAAAAAAACCCCCAGGGGGTTTAATATTGCAAACTCCCAAATATTTTTTAAATTTGTGACCCCCCCCAATTTTTTTGGGCTCTAAGGGGGATGCAGCTGCGGATAGCGATCGCTGCGCTGCAGGGGGGGAAAAACCCCCAAAAAACCCGTGGCCGTGGTGTCTTATGAGGAGAGGAGCGGTTGAGGGGGCCCGGGGGCCCCGTGAAAGGGGCCCCCACAGTGGGGAGTCGCAGGGGGAAAAGCCCCGAGCGCGTCTTTCCCCCTCGAAGACGGGAATAGTTTTGGGCCCCGCCCCCCCCTAGCTTTTAAAAAATGAGCGCGAAAAACCCCCCCCTGCTTCCCCCCCTGTCCCCCGGTATCTGCCTGCGGCAAAAGTTTTCCCCAAATTTTCCAATTTTTAAAAGCGCTTCACCGCAGCGCGAAAAATACTGACATACAAGTAATAGCGTTTTTACCCAAAAGCTAAAGGCCTCAACATTATTATTAAAAAAAATTTTTTGGGTATCACCCCCTTAGCGCCCCGGGACCCTCGGGGTTTCTGGGGCCTTTTCCCCGCTTCCCCCCCCGGGGGGGGGAACGCCAGGGACCGCACGTGTGTGGTTTTTTGCCCCCCCCCCGGGGAAAAATTCCTCAACCCCCCGGGGCCCGGGAAAAAGAAAATTTGCAGGGACCATTAAGTAGTTAAGATCCGCCAAAAAGGGGAGGCTGGTGGGGAAAAAAAAATTTTAAAAACATGTAATAGCGCTGCTCATCAGACCCCCAAAGCACAAACATAATTATAAAAAAAATTTTGTGTGGAGTATCACCCCCAAAAACCCAAAAGGGACCCTCAGGGGTTTTGGCGCTGTGCCCATGTTCCCCCCCCGGGGCGAGGAACCGGGGGACGCAGGGGGGTTTTGCGTCCCCGGGGAAGCTTCCTCCCCCCCGGGCCCCGGAAAAGGATTTCTGCGGGCTTTGAGAAAATACAGACCGAAAGGGAAAAAGGGTTGGGGAAAAAGCAGCGCTGGTACCCCTGGACCTCTAAACCAAACTGGTGCCCCAATTTCCCTTTTTCCGAATTTAATTTTTAAAATCTTCTGAGGAGGGCATTAGCGGGGGACCATCTTTTGGACTCAAATCTTAGACTGGAGCTGAGTAGGGGAAAACCCCAAAGCTGGAGGGCCCGTCTGATTTTTGACTGAGGTGACCCCCTGATCTGGGGCTGCCTCCCATCAGTAATAATTTTCCTGGGTTTTCTCCCTCCTTTCCCCATTCTCGTGAAAAAAAACCATTTTTAAAAAAAATTCCCCAAAAAAAAAAAAAAAAAAAATTTCCCCCCAAAAAATTCTTTTTTTCCCCTAAAAATAAAAAAACAAAAAAAAAAGCCCCACATTTTGGGGTATCGCCACGTCCTTAAAAGGGCCCCCCCCCCTTTAAAAACTGCCCAAAATATTAAAACCCCTTTAGTGAACCCCTTAAAAAAAAAAAAAAAAACAAAGCAAAAAAAAAATTTTTTTCCCCTACCTTGGGGAACAAAAGGGGAAAAAAAAAAAGGGCTTTTAAAAAAAAACGTATAAAAAACAGGTTTTACCGCTGAAAAACGTCATCTTGTCCCGCAAAAAAACGTGCCTTCTACGCATCATCAGCGAAAAAAAAAAAAAAGTTATAGCCAAAAAAATTTTAAAAGCGGTAAAAAAATAATTTTTTTTTATTTTAAAATTGTTTTTATTCTTTTTAAAACACCAAAACAAAAAAAAAATTTTTTAAAATTTTGGGGGAAACCCCGTAATCGTATGACCTAAAGGAAAAAAACTGCTTTATCAATTTTACCCCAAGGGAAAAGGTTTTAAAAGCCCCCCCCAAAAAAATTTTATAAAAATTTCTCTTTTTTTTTCTTTTTAAAACCCCCAAAAAACGAAATAAAAAGCGATAAAAAAATTTTAAAGTGAAAAAAAATTGGGGGCCAAAAAAAAAGTTTACTTTTACCGCAAAAATTTTGCCCCCACAGGGGCTCTGGGGCCAAAAAAATGCAAAAAATTATAGCTCTAAAATTTGGGGGGATGAAAAAAAATATTTTTTGCAATTAAAGCGCCCCTTTTGCGTGACAGCGGGGCCCAATCAAAAAAACCCCCTTTTAAATAAAAAAATCAAAATCCCCCTTTTTTCCCCCTTTTGATAGGGAAAATAATAACATTTAAAAAAGTATTTTTTTCCTTTTTTCCCCTTGGGTTGGGTTTTGGGGAAAAGTTGGTTGGGTTTTGGGGTTGGGGGAAAAGGGTTTTTGGGGGTTTTTTAGGGTTGGGGGTTTTGGGTTTTTGGGTTGGGAAAAAGGGGGTTTGGGGTGTGGGGGGTTGGGTTGGAAATTTTAAAATTTGGGGGGGTTCGCTTTTTTAAATTTAAAAGGGTTTTTACAATGTAAAAAGGGTTGATTTAATTCCCCGCCAATTCTGCGTTGAAAAAGTAAAAAGGGCTCCTTCATTCTGAGCTCTGAAAAGGGGCCCCAAAAAAGTAGTTTCCCCCCACATTTTGGGGGAAACTGGGTACTTGGCCCTAAAGAGAAATTTTGAATTTGGGGCCCTTTTTTTCCCCCTGTTCCCCCTTTTGGGAAAAAAAAAAACTGGGGGGGAAAATATTTTTTTTGAAAAAAAAAAAAAAAATATGTTTTTTTGTTTTTACGGTTTTTACGTTATAAACTTCTTTTGAAGAATTCGGGTTCCCCTAGCGCTCACCACAATCTAGATAATTCCCCGTGGGGTCTTTTTCCAAAAAAAGGGGCACTTGGGGGGGTTTCCCCCGTTTAGGCGCATCAGGGGTCTCCAAATGGGACCCCGACTCCTCCGACCAAAATTCCAAAAAAAATCGCAATCCCCAAAAGTCACTTTTCCCCCCAAAACCCCCGTGCGCCCATTTTATTTTTTTTTTCCCCCATATTGGGTATAAGCGTACTCAAAAGGAAATTGGCAAAACTTTTGGGGGGCCCAAATTTCTCCTGTTCCCCTTTTTGAAAATAAAATATTGGGGGGGAAAAAATCATTTTTGTAAAAAAAAAAAAAAAAAAAGGATTTTTAATTTTTACCCCCGTCGCTTTAAACTTCTGTGAAGCTTTTTTGGGGTTTTTAAAGTGCTAACCACCATTTGATAAGACCCGGGGGGGGGGCTATTTTCCAAAAGGGGGGTTTTTTGTCATGGGGGGTTTTGCCCCAAAGATCGTCGCAAAATTCCTTTGGGGCTTTCCAGTGAGCTGTGTTTTTTTTTTTTTGGGTTTTTAAGAGAGAGTTTTTTTTCCTAGCTCTTTTTAAGAGGGGGAAAACCCCCCCCCGGTGCTTTTGATTTTGTTTAATTGGGGTTTCCCCTTTTACCCCGCCAGTCTGGGGGTTAGACGCCGGTGAAAGATTCTTTTAGTCTAGGGGGCGGTTTTGGGTTTTTGAGAATATTTTTAACTAAAGCTCCTTGTTGTTTTTTCTCTTACAGTTTTTAGTTTTTTCTGGGACCTTAGGTTTTCCCCACTGTGTGTGGTGTTGTATGTATGACTTTTTTTTCTTTATTTTTTTGTCTTTTTTTGTATGTCTTTTTTTTTTTTAAAAACCTTTTTCCTTTTTTTTTCCCCTTTTGGGGTTTTTGGGGGGGCCTTTTTTGGACTAAAAATACAGTTGGCAGGGATTGATAGGAGCGGGTTTACGTGGGGGCCGGGAAACCCCTGTACCCCTAACAGTACTCCAGGTTGAGGGTTTTTTTTTGGCCCCAAAATTTTGGGTCAGTTTTGCCCCCGGTCCCCTCTAGCCGGAGAAGCGTTAAACGGATTCCGTTTGACCCCCTGGACATTCTGTCAGGAAAATTTAAAGTTTTCAAAAATTTTATGGATGTTATTTTGTATTTTTCCCCTTTTATTTTAGATTATTTTTTTTTCCTATTTTTATATATTTGTTTTACAGGTGACTTTTTTAGGGGCCTTTTAAAGTTTCCCCCGGGGTGTCATGGACCCCGTACCCAAAGGGGCCCCCGGAGTTAAAAGGGGTTTCCAGGGGGAATTTGGGGGTTTTTTTAAAGGGGCCAAGGTTTTGCCCCCCCCCGGGAAAAAACCGATTGAACCTAATTTTTCTCTCCCGGCGGGGGTTACGGGGGGGCGGGAAAAAATTTTTTTTTTTTTGGGGGAAATGTAAATTGTACTTTGGCTGCGGGCCCGGTAAAACTGGGAGGGGAAAAAGCAGGGGGGGGGGGAATTTTATCTGCTCTTAAAAGGGGGGGGCCCCCAATTTTTGGGGGTTTTTCTATTCCCCCGGGGGTCCCAGATCTCCAGTCAGTGGACGTTTTTTTTTCTCCCCTTTTAGTCTGGGTTTAATTTATGATCCGGATCGATTTTCCCCTTTTCTGAAAAAAAATTTTCGTAAAATAGGAAGGGAAATTTTGTCCAGCGGGGGGGAAATTCTTTTGGTTCCTTTTGAGGGGAAAAGGGGTACTCAGGGGAAATGCCCCGCCCCTTTGGACCCGTTTTTAAAAAGGGTTTCTGACAAATTAAAAATTTTTTTGGATCAGTTTGATTTCCTCCTTCACTGGAGGCTGCTATTGCCCTGCTTTTCGATTGATAACGACTTGGGGAAGGGCCCGGAAAAGGAAAAAATCCCCCCCCCGTGAGGGGCTCCCCCCTACTACAAAAATCCCTTATATGGGTTTCCCCCGGTCTTTTCCCGAGGCCCCTGAAAATTGGGGGGACATCATTTTGTAGGAGGGTTTTGGCGGTGCCCCAAAAAACTAGACAGGGGGTTTTTTTTTGGGGGAGAGGGACTTTTTTGGGGGGGGGGTCCATCCCGGCCCCTTTTGGGGGCCAAGGAAAAAACCTGGGAGTGTGTATTTCGTTCCCAAACCCCCCTCAGTTTCCGTCCCATAAAAGGGGTGGTGATTGGTACTGAAAAAGGGGCTTTTGTTTTTCTTGATAGGGGTTTGGGGGTAATCGGGGGACGCTGGGGGTTTCCCAGGTGCAGGGTAAAAAATGAGTGTTTGGAAAAAGGGGTTCCCCATACTCTTTTATTGTTTAAAAACCTTTGGTAAGGGGGGTTGGGGTAAAAGTGTTCATAACTTAATCTTGATTTTTGGGAAAAACATAAGACCCCAAATTTTCTTGTTATGGGTTGGAGGGTTTTTTTTACCTATTTTTTGTTTGGGGGTTTTGGGGTTTGGGTAAACAAAAAACCCTTTTATTGTTTTGGGAATCCAGAAAGATAAGCCATTTTGGGGGGTTTTTTTCGGGGGAAAAACGCATGAGCCGGTTGGGGGCGGTTGTGTTTTGGATTTTCCCCCCTTTTTGGGGGACTTTGGGAGATGTTCTCAGAGGGGGGTGTAAAGGTTACCTCCTCATGGCGCATATAAAAACTAAAAAAAGGGGATTCTGATGCCCATCTCGTTTTTTCCCCCCCCCGGGGGGAGGGGGATGGATGACCCCGGGTTTTCCCATTCCTCAGGAGGGGTTTTAGTGTCAGCTTTATGTTTTTGAGTTGGGGGGGGAGGGGTTTGGGGGGGTCGGGGGGGCCCCCCCCGGTGGGACTTCCAGGGGACTGATATTTAAAAATGGTTTTAAAATGAAAGGGTTTCGGGGAACCCCTTAAAACGGATGGTGTAGGGGGAGAGTTTTGGCGGATCTGAAGGTGAACGATTTTGGTTTGGTTGTTTCCCCCGGATAAAAAAACAAAAAATTTCCCCCCCCGGGGGTTTGGGGCCCCGATTCTTGGGGCGTAAGGATCGTTCCTTTAAATTTAACCCCGTGGGCATTTGGCCCCGGGGCCTCCCCTACTTTTTTAAAAACCCCTATGTTTTCCAAAAGGGGCTTAAAATTTAAAAAAATTTTTGGGGGGCCGTCCCCCCTTTCACTTTTACCCCTTTCAGTGGTGGTAAAATGAAAAAGGGGGAAAAAGAAATGGGAAAAAAATCATTGACTCACGTCTCGGGTCGCCGATCCTTCAGTACTTATTTTTTTGGAAAAGGGGGTATGGCCCGGGGAGGGGACGGGGGTTTCCCTTTTTTGGTTTTTAAAAACGCAGATTTTTTGGTTCGGCCTTTCAAAAAAACCCCCCCGGGACAGACCTGGTCATGAGGGTCCGGGGCCCCTGTAAAAGGGGGGGACTGTCATGGGGGGCTTCGCCCCCGAAGTCGTCGCGTTGCACATTCTGTTTCTCTAGTGAGTGTTTTTTTTTGGGGTTTTTTGGTAATGAGAGATTTAAATTTTTCCCCCTAGCTCTTTGCAAATTTTTTGGTTTTCCCCCCCGGGGCCCGGCTGCTTTTGATTATTTTAAAAATTAGTTTCCTTTTTTTTCCCCTGCCGTTGGGTGTTAGACGCCGGGGGGGGAAAGTTTTCATGTAGTTAGCAAAACTGGGGGGGTTTTTAAAAATTATTAAAAAAAAAGACCCCCTTTTTGTTGTTTTTTTCTTCAGCTTTTTTGTTTTTTTTTTGAGACCTTAGGTGTTCCTACTGTGTGTGAGTGTTGTTTTTTAAGACTTTATTTCTTTATTTCTTGTCTTTCTTGTATTCTTTTTTTTTTAACCCCCGTTACCTGAAAAATTTTTTTTGGGGTGGTTTTGGGGGGGCCCTTCGGGGGGAAAAAAAGAATACGTTGGCGGGTTTTTGATGGGGGGAAAGGGGGGTTTTTTACGCGGGGGGGCCGGGCCCTTCCCCCTCAAAACAAAAACCTTTTGGGGGTTTGGGGGGAAAATTTTTTTAGGCCCCAGTTTAGGGTCGCTTAGCCCCTGGTCACCCTTTTGCGGAGACAGCGTTATAACGGATTCCTTTTTGACCCACTGGACTTTCTGTCAAAAAATTTTCTATGTTTTCTTATATTATGGCTGTTATATTTTTTCCCCCCTTTTTTTGATATTTTTTTCTTTTTCCCAAAAATTTTTTTATCTGCTATACAGCGTGACTTTTGGGGGGGGGTTTTCCCCCATTTTTAGGCGCATCAGGGGCTCTCCAAATGAAAAAATTTACACTCCCAGGACCATTCCTTTTAAAGTCTGCAACCCAAAAAAGTATACTTCCCTTCCGACCCCCCAAAGTGTGCCTACAGTATTTTTCCCCCAAAAATTTTGGGGGACCCGTTTACTCAGGACAAATTGGACAAAAAAATTTTTTTGGGGGCCCAATTTTTTTCCTGTTCCCTTTTTGGGGAAAAAAAACATTTTGGGGGCAAAAAAAAAAATTTTTTAAAAAAAAAAAAATTTTTTTTTTTTAGGGCCCCGTAGTTTAAATTTTTGAAGAAAATTCGGGGTTCAAAAGTTTTTTTATACACATCTAGATAAAATTTCCCTTTGGGGGGCTAGTATCCAAAAAGGTGTCATTTGGCGGGGGTTTTCCCCCGTTTGGCAGGTTTAGGAGTTTTTTCCAAAAAAAGACAAAGGCAAAAAAGCCCCCAAATTTTCTTTGAAAAAGTTTAAAAAAAACACTCCCCTTTCCCCCCCCAAAATCCTTTTTATGCACCCAAAAAAGTGGTTTTTCCCCCATTGGGGGTATCAGCGTAATCAGGACAAATTTTTTCAATAACTTTTGGAAAACTTGGTACCCCTTTTGGGAAAAAAAAAAAAATTTGGGGGGAAAAGGAAAAAAATTTTTTTTTAAAAAAAAAATGATTTTTTAAAATTTTTGGCTCTTCGTTATAAAAAAATTTTTGGGGGGCACTTGGGGGTTCAAATTTTCACCCCCAAAAAAAAAGAAAAAGTTCCCCTTTTTGGGGGGGGGTTTTTTAAAAAAAGGGGTCATTGTGGGGGGTTTCCACTTTTTTTGGACTTTTTGGGGGGTCTTAAATGAACATGGGGTCAATTTTCCCCAATTTTCCCCCCCCAAATTTTTGGTTTGGGGAAAAAAAAAAAATGGGGCTCCTTCCCCCCCCCAGCTCTGCCGGGAAGGGGCCCCAAACAGGGGGTTCCCCCCACATTGGGGTATCAGCGTATCAGGACAAAAAATTTTACAACAACTTTTGTTTTCCCCAATTTTTTTTTTTTCCCTTTTTTCCCAGGGGAAAAAAATTTTAAAAAAATTTGTGACTAAAAGAAAATTTTTTTGGGGAAAAAAAAATTGGGTTTTTTTTTTTTCCCGCCGGGCGGGATTTTTTAAATTTTTGTAAAGGGGATTGGGGGGGTTTTTTTTAGGGCTCCCCAAAAGGGGTCTAGATAAGTTCCTTGGGGGTTTTTTTTCCCAAAAATTTGGGGGACTTGTGGGGGTTTTTCCCCGGGGTTTTGGCCCCCTCTGGGGAACTGCAAAAGGAAAAATGCCCCCCCAAACAACGCCTGCATTCCAAAAACGTTAAAAATTTCCCCTTTTCCAAACCCTGCCGTGCCCCCAAAAAATTTTTTTTTCCCCCCCCCCCCATAGGGGGGGATCAGCGTATCAGGCAAATTGGGACAAATTTTGGGGCCCCAATTTTCCCCTTTGGGGAAAAAAAAAAATTTTTTGGGCCCAAAAAAAAATTTTTTTTTGGGGAAAAAAATTTTTTTTTTTTTTTTCCCAAAACCCCCCCCCAATTAAATTTTGTGAAACACTTGGGGGTTAAAAAATTCCCCCCCCAAAAGATTAGATAAGTTCTTAGGGGGCTAGCCCCAAAAAAGGTGTCACTTGTGGGGGGTTTTTTCCCCTGTTTAGGAACTTCAGGGGCTCCCCAAAAAGCGACAGGGGCCCCTCCAAATTAAATTTCCCAAAACCAAAATTTTTTTTTAAAAAAATAAAAAAGGCGCCCCTTTCCCCTTTAAAAAAACTTACCGTTTTTAAAAAAAAGGGGTTTTTTTCCCCCCCACATGGGGTATTGGCGTATCAGGAAAAATTGTTAAAAAAAATTTTTTCCCCGTCCTTTTTTTCCTTTTCCCCCTTTTTAAAAAAAAAAAAAAGTTTGTAAAAGATAAAATTTTTTGGCTAAAAATTTTTTAAAAATTCTTTTTTTCCCTTTCCCAAAAGTTGCTTCAGTCCTGTGAAAAAAAACTGAAGGGGTTTTTAAAAACTTCTTGAATGTGGTTTTGTGCACTTTGGGGGTGCGGGTTTTTTGAATGGTGTTTTTTTTTGGTTTTTTTATGCTATTTTTGACCCTCAAAGTGACTTTAAATTTTTGGGGGGGTTTTCCCCAAAAAAAAAAGGGCCCCTTTTTAAAAAATTTTTTTTTTAAAAAAGAAAAAAACGGGGGGAAAAAATTTTTTCCCCCTTTTAAAATTTTCCCCCAAGAAAAAAAAATTTTTGGGGTTTCCCCAAAATTTTTTGCTGATGAAAAATTAAAATGTGGGAAATGTTTTTTTTTAAACCCCTTTTTTTGGGGAAAAAATTTTTCTGTTTTAAGGGAATAAAAATTAAAAATTTGGGGGAAAAATTTAAAAAATTTTTAAAATTTTCCCCCTATTGGGGGTTTTTTCAAAAAAAAACGCAATTTATTTCAAAGAAATTTTACACTAACTTTTTAAGTACAATTTGTCACGGGGGAAAAACTCAAAAAACGGAAAAAACCTTTTTTAAGCTTTCCCCGAGTTATAACCTCAAAAAAAGACAGTGGTAAAAAAATTTTTAAAAAAAATTTGGGGCCCCGGGCTTTAAAAAATGAAAAACCCCCCTTGGGGGGGTTTTAAAGGGGGTTTAAAGAAGTGGGTTTGGGGGCCCAATCAAGAGGGCCCCGCCCCTTTACCGGGTCCATTTCCAAAAAAGGGGTTTGGGGAAAAAATTTTAATCCAAAAAAGAGATCCTCTGGGGGGCCCAAAAAAAAACCTTTGACCCCCTTTACATACAGAGCATTTTCTCTCAAAATCTGGAACAAGCCCCAAAATTTTTTTACATGAGAGTCCCAGTTTTTTGGGAAAAAAAAAGTTTTTCATCCAAATAAACAATCAGAAATTTATCCAAAAACCCCCCAAGAAAATGTCATTAAAAAAAGGACTGGAAGAGGGAAAGGGAAAAAAATTTAGTCCCCCCCAAAGGAAAAATAGGTACTCAAATTCCCCTCTGGGGATTAAACGCCGCCCTTCCCTTCCCCCGTGCTTAATGCAAAAAAGGTTTTTCGCCCCCTGGGGTTTTAAGTTTTGGGAAAAAAAGGGAAACCTTTTCCCCCTGGAAAAGGGTTTTAAAAAATTTAAGGGTAACGGATATTGAAAATTTTAAAAGTGATATTTTTTAAAAGAGAGATAATAAATTTTACGGCCTTAAGGGGAAACCCCCCTTTTTGGGGCCCCCAAAAAAAAAAACCAGCCCCAAAGGGGGGAAAAAGGTGGTTTTTATATGACCCTTCTCAATAAAACCCTTTGGGGGTAAGACCCATAGGTCATGTTCAGGTACATAAAAAGTTAAAAGGCGCCCCCTTTGGGGGAATTTTAAAAAAACGGGGGACAAAAATTTTTTTTCGCAGTCTTAGCCCCCCCATGGGGGGGCAGGGAGCAGATTTACTTTCGAAAAAAACATCAGAAAAATCAGCCCCAAAAAATCGGGGAAAAACCCCGAGCCGGGGGGGAGGCAAAAAAAAAAAAGGAGGTTGGCATTAACAAATTGGGGGGCCCCAAAAAATTTTTTGGGTTTAGACACAGATTTCCAATCCCCAAAAAAAAATTATTTTTACTGTAAAAACCAAAGGGGGAAAACCCCCAAAAAATTTAAAAAATTATGCAGATTATTCAGCACCAAAAAATTTGCAAAAAATCCTGATGATCAGGTTTAACCCTCTTTTCACCGAGAGAGAATGGGGTTTATTCTCAGCCAAAGGGGTAGAATTTTTTCCCAGTTTTTGGGGAAAAGCTTCCGTAGGGGTTTAAGGGAAACCCCCCAAAGTTTAGCAAAAAACAAAATCCATCAGGTTAATAGCTGCTCCCGAATCAACAAAAAAAACCCCCCGGCAGAAAAAAGTGGGCAGGGAAACAAATCAGGGTAACCCGTCAACAGAAAATTTTTTTGAAAAAATACCCCCAAAAAAAATGAGGTCAAAACGTCTTCCCCGCTTAGGGCAGACTGAAATTTTTTGGGGCCCCCCCCCACAGTAGAAACTAACCCCCCCCGTTTTCGAAATTCAGGGGGGGGGTTTCCCCAAAGGCCCCTTTTCCTTAAAACTGCATGGGTTCAAAAAAGGGGGGGGTTTCAAGGGAAAAAATATTTTCCCCCCCCAAACCCCCTTTTTTCACGCAAAAAAAGGGCAATTTGAAAAAACTAATGACAAAAGAAACATTTAGAAGAGGGAGAGGGAAAACCCCCCCCTAACACTTTTCATTCTTGACAGACCCCTTTTCCCCCAAAAAGGGGGCCAAAAAAAACGTCATTCCATTTGGGGGGGATGCCCACTTTTGGGGGAAATTTTGACAGTACAAACTTTTTCGTCCTCAAGCCCCCCCTTTTTAAAAACCCCAAAAAGGGGGTTTTTTTTCCCCTTTTCAGTGCATTAGGTTCATCGTACCCCAAAAAACCCCCCCCCCCCCCGAAAAAAAAAATCAACATTATCAAAACAGGGCCCCCCTGTCAGGGAAAAAGCCCCAAACCTTTTTGGTTTTTCCCCGCAGGAGAGAGGGGGACAATTTGAACCTTTCTGGCGCGTTCCCTTTTGGGGGGTTTTGGTTTTTTAAAAGGGGGAAAAACCCCAAATTTTTTAAAAATTTTTTTTTAAAAAATTTTTGGGAAAAATTTTTTCGATCCCCCAAAAATAAATTGGCCTGGCGATTCCCCCGGGTTTCCCCAAAACCCCGGGGGCCCCCCCCAAAATGGGGAGCCAAAATTTTTTTCCCAACTTCAGTGGCAAAACTGATCCACCCCCGGGGGCCCGACCCCAACTGTGCCCCAAAAAAATTGAGAGAAAAAAAAAAATTTTTTTCCCCCGCACCCAGAGAAAAAGAGGGAATAAATTTTTAAAAAAAGAAAAAAAAAAAAAATTTTTTAAAAACTTCCCCCTTTTTTTTTTTCCCCTTTTTTATTTTTCCCTTCTGGGTTTTGGGGACCATATAATTTTCATTTTTGGGGGCCCGGGGATATGTTATGATTTGGTAATGGGGGGGGCAGGAAAAAAAAGGAAATTTTAAAACCCCGAGGGGTTTGGGGGAAACTACTGGTTGCAGAAAAACCCCCGACTAACCCCCAAAAAACAAAAAGGGCCCCGCCTTTGGGGGTTTCCCCACGTTGGTCCTAAAAGCCTCGTCAAGCCGGGAAAAGTTTAACTACACCAAAAAATGAAAGGGGAAAGCTATTGCCCAGGAGCAACCCCCAAAAAAAACATAGGAACCCCCAAAAAAAAAGGGGGGCAGTTAGAAAAGGGGGAAAATTTTAACAGACACAGGACAGAAAATAGTAACCCCCAAAACGTTGGGCCCAAATTTCCCCCTTTTGGAAAGAAAAAGGATGGGAACCCCCACTTACTGCAACCCAAAAAAAAACCAAAAAAAACCCCCAACTCTATAATTGAAAAAAAAACCTGAAAAAAAAAACAAAAATTGGGGGCCCCCCCAAAAAAAACCATTATAATGAAAAGGGAAAAAAAAAAAGGGTATGTAAAAAAAAAGATTGAAAAAAAAAAAAAGCACATACTTTTTAAAAAAGGGAACACTGAAAAATTTTAAAAAAAAAGGGGGTTTAAAATTTTTTTAAAAAAAATGGTAAACCCCAAATTTTAAAAATTAAAAAAATTAAAATAAAAACCCCACAATTCCCCCACAAATAAGGGTTCATCCCCCCCCCAGCCCCTAAAAAAAATATAATGGAAAATTTTAAAAAAATTTTTAAAACAAAACAAATCAAAATCAAAAATTACATTTTAAAATTTAAAAGTCCCCCCCCAAAAGGCCCTTTTAAAACCCGGAAAAAGGGTTTTGGCATTAACTAAATGCAAAAAAAACCTACCATTTTTTACCCAACCCCAGATTTTGCCCATTTTTTGGGGTAAAAAACCCCCTCTGGGGTTTTTACGCGGGTCTTTTACGGGGGGGGGGGGGGAGGGGGAGGGGGGGGGTTTTGGGGTAAAAGCTCACCCCCCCGCCGGGCGGTCTCTGCAGCCCCCTGCTTCCCCCCCGATTTTGGGGCCCCCTTTCCCGCGCGGTCACATGGCACCGCTTCCCCTTTAAAAAAAAGGGGAAAAAGGAAAATATTATGATTTAATGAGCGGGGGGGAAAATGAAAGTGCAGGAATGAAGCGCTGCGGTGGGCGTCGGGAGAAGAGGGAGGGCTTTTTGGGACGGCGGCGGGGGGGGGGAGTATTCGATATTTAAAATCCCCCTTTCCAAACCCCCGCGCGCTGCTTTTCCCCCGGGGCCCCCCGGGGCCCGTGACTTTTAGGCAGAGGGCGCGATGACGTCATTAGTGAGCGCCGGCCCCCTGCTGTTCATTCACAGCCAGGGGAGTCGACGAGGATGCACGCAGCGGTGCAGAGGAAAGGTAAATACTCAGATGCCGGGGTTCCGGCGACGGGGCAAACCCCCCGTCAGGACACCGGCACCTGGCCCCCAAAAAACTAGAGGTGGAGTATGTCATTTTTTTTTTTTTTTGCGCTGCAGCAGCTTTTTTGGGGGCCCATACTATGGGGCATGATTGTGCAGCATATGGGGCATTTTATAAAGATATGGGGGCATAATTTTTGGGATATGGGGGCATAAACTGTGGAACATATGGGGGGGGGGGTTGGAGCATTTTGGGGGATAATCTGGAACATTTTTGGGGGGTAAGCTGTTTTGGGAAAAAATTGGGGGGGGTTAAAAAGGAGCATATGGGGGGATAAAAAGTGGAACATATGGGGGCATAATATGGGGCATAGGGGGGCCCCCAAACTGGAACATTTTTGGGGGGGGGGAAATGTGGAAAAATATGGGGGCATAAATTTGGGGATAGGGGGGTAATCTGGAGCATTAAAAAGTGGAATATATGGGGGCATTTAAAAAGGAGCATATGGGGGGAAAAAACTGTGGAAAATATGGGGGAATCTTTTGGGCATAAAAAGGGGATAAAAAGTGGAAATATGGGGGGGGGGTTTTTTGGAGTTTTGGGGGGTAAGCTGTGGAACTTTTGGGTAATTTTTGGGTATTGGGGGGGTTTAAACTGTGGAACATATGGGGCATAATTGGAGCATTTTGGGGGTTTTAAACTGTGCAGCATATGGGGGGGATAATTTTGGGGAAAACATAGGGGGGGAAAAAACATTTTTCCCCCCGGGGGTTTTTAAAAAATCAATAATTTTTCCCCCGTTTTTTGTGGCAAAATTAGGGGTGGGGGGGGTTTTTTCAGGGTCATTTTTTACATGAGTATTTTTGGGGATATAAACCCAAACCCCAAAAAGTAAGGGGGGAAAGGAAAAAAACCCAAAATTTTTTAATGAAAAACCCCAAACCACATAAAAACCCCAAAACAACGGTGAGAAAATAAACACCCTGAAAAAAAAAATTTTTTCCAGCCCCGGGGGGGGGAAAAAAAGGGGGAAAAGGGTCGGGGGGAAAACCGAGCCCAACGCGTTTCGCCACCAAAAGGGGGTTCGGCGGGGCAAGAAAAGGGGAAACACACAGTGGAAACGTTTTTTTGAGGGGGTAATAAAAAAAATTCCCCGCGCTGAGAAAGTAGGAGTCACCATACACGCACGCCGACTCCCAAAAAAATGGCAGAGACAGGAAGAAACCCAAAAAGGGTATCCCAAATTTTGGGGCCCAAAGCTGCGCACTGCCCCCTGGGTCAAAAGGCCCTTTTACAGAGTAAAGGGGAAAATTTTAAGGGGAAACCTGGGGAAATTTGGGGTTTAAAAAGGGAGTTTTTAAAATTTGCCCCGACCCTGCCCCCGTAAACATGAAACAGATCGCCAGCACGAGCGTCCAAAAGGCACAATTTTCTATAGTTGGCGCAACAAAAAAACAAAACCCCCCAATTTTAAAATAGTGATGATCTTTTCCCCCCAAAAGTGAAAACCCAAAATTTTAAAACACGAAAACATAAAAGAAAAAAAGTTAAAAATTTTAAACCCATTAGTGTTTTTAAAAAGGGAAAAATTTTTAAAAGGTGAGTAATAAAGAAAAAAGCAATTGTATAAAACCCCTTTTTTAAAAAATCAAAAACATTCCCCATATTGGTGTAAATTTTCCCTTTTTGGAGTCAGAAGATCTGTGCGAATATACAGTCAGGGCCCCCCAAATTTTTTTTAGAATGACACAAATTTTAAATTTTTTTCAAAGTTTTTCTGTTTAAAATTTTTCAAAAAGGCAATTTGTTTTAAAAATCCGGGAAAAGTTTTTAAAGAGTGAACAGCTTAAAAAGAAATTTTCTTGAAAAAATCAATATTGGGAAAAAAAAGAATTTTTCCCCCAAAAAAAAAATTTTTTTAAAAATCTTTTTCCCGCCTCCCCTTTTAAAAGGACCAGTAAACCCCTTTTCAGTGTTTTTCCCCCTTAACACGGGGGTGGGTGTTGATGAGGACATGGTGGGGGTCAATCTGTCATGATTAAGAAAAAAGGGCCCCCAAAAGGGAAAATTTTTTAAAAAAGGAGGGGGTTTTTTTGGGGGCATCATTGTTTCTTTCCCTTTTAAAACCATGGTTATCTCAAAAAAAAACCCCGTGCGTGTTCATTGCAATGAAAAAAAAAGGCCCCAAAGGGGGGAAAGGGGTTTTATCGAACTGAAAGATTGACCTCAGTCAAAATTTCTATCGATCATAAAGAACTTCAAGGAGGGGGGTTTTTCCTTTGTTGCCAAAAAGGGTTTTCCGGGCGCCCAAAAAGCCCCCGCAAGCGCCGGGGGCCTTTTTTTAAAAGTGTTTCGCGCGGGTTTTGGGGTTTCAGCAGTGCAGACCCTTTTTTCAGGAAGGGCCCCCCCGGGGGTTTTTGAGTAAAACTGAACGCACTGTGGGGCGGGGGACCTTGGGAAAAGGCTTGGTCCAAGGGGCAGCAAAGAACCCAAATTTTTCTCCAAAAAAAAACATCATGGACGATGATATTCTGCAAAAGGTACGGGGAGGGGACCCCTGGGGGTGGGGTTTTAAAATTATTTTCTCTGAGGGAAACCCCCCCTTTTTGTTTGTTTGGGACTCAGGAAAAACGCCTCATTCGGAGAAAAAACAAGGTGAGGGGTTTTTCCCCCAGTCTTTTTCTATCCCAAAAAATTTTTTTAAAAAATCCTGAAACCATTCATTTTTGGGGGGGTTTCTTCTCACCCAAAGGGGGGAACCCCGGGCCCCTCCCCTTTTTTTCCTAAAAAACAGCCATGAATAAAGAAGGTCCCCGAAGGGCCCGCAAGGCAATTTTTTCCCAAACCCCCCGAGCAGTTTGGCAAAAAAAAGTCCCTTTTTCCCCCCCTTGATGGGCACCTTCCCTTTTAAAAAAAAAGGGGGTAACTAAATGGTGGGAAAAAAAAAACAAAAAAGTTTTTGGGGGCCAGGGGGCCCGGAAAATCCCCCAGTTTTAAAATTTCCCTTTTAGAACTTGTGGTAAAAAATAAAAAAGCCTTTTTGAACAAACAAAAACCAAAAAAAAAAAAATTCGGGGAAAAAAAAAAGCATTGATTGTGCAAGAAGGGAAAAGCTATCGGGGCAGGTTTTTGGGCCGAATTTTATTGAAAAGCATGCCCGGGAAATTGGGGGAGGCCCCCAGAAAAAAGGGGGGCAAAAATTGAAAAATTGACTTGCTGCATTAACTCATTCTGTAAAAATAAGCTTTTGTTAATCATATGTTTCAATTATTTATTTCTGTCTTGTATAAAAAAATCTGTCAAGCACAAAAAAAAACCCGAGGGGGGGGATATCATGTGAAAAATAATTATTTGTGTCATTCTCAAAAATTTTGGCCATGATGTACATGGCATAGCTCTAGTTGGGGGCCCATTTACACATAGATTAGGTTTGTGCGAAAACACCTAAATTTTTTTTTTTTTAAAAAAAAACAAAAAGGCAAAAATTTTTTAAAACCTACGCCCCCCCCATCTCAAGTTGCTTGGAATCAGAAATGAGCCAAAATATTATATTTTTAAAACCAAAAAGGGGTTTTTGATGTTTTTTAAAAAAAAAAAAAGGGGGTTTACAGCGCCCCGCCATTTAATGCAAAAAACCAAAAGATTTATTATTTTGACATTTCACCAATGATAAAAAACCCCCAAAATGATACAGAGTTTTCATAATTGAGACAAATAGCGTAAATCGATTTTTGGGAAAAAAAAAATCGCATTTTGAAGCCAACTTTAAGTCTCAAACAAAAAGTATAAAAAAAATTTTAATTGGGCCCAAAAAGGGGGGAGAAATTCCTAAAATCAAAAAAATGGCAAAGTGTATACAAAATTTTAAAAAAATTTTAAAAAATTTTTTTAGGTTTTTTTCAAAGAACGGGAAAGGGTAAACCCAAAAAAGGGGGGGGCATCTCGAACTTTTCGTAAAATCGAAAAAAAGGGGGAAAAAAATTTTTTACAATTTTTCCCAAAAAAAAAGGGGGGGTTCCCCGGGGGAGAAGATAAGTTTATTTTCCCCAAAAAAGGTTTTTTAAAGTGCATATATGGGGGAACCCTAATTTTCCTTTTTAACCCCTTTTTTTTGGGTTTTAATTTTTTTTTGTTCATTTTTTTTTTTTTTAATTTTTAGTGTTTTTCCCCCTTTTTTTCAAAAAAATTTAAAATATTATTTTTTTTCAGGTGTTCCCCCTTTATAGTATGTGGGTTTTTCTTTGGTTTTTTATCTGTTTTTCACATTTTTCCCCCCTTTATACCCCCTTTCATTATAATGTGTTTGGCGGTTTCACTCCTAATTCTGGTTTTTTGGTGGTTCCTTTTTTTGGGGGGGGTTTTTCATCCCTTTTCTGGAGTTTTTTGGGACAC
>JARQOD010000004.1:92169190-92217052 GCA_033576555.1 Oophaga sylvatica | reverse complement strand
GGTTTTGCCTTCTGATCCGACGAAGTTCTTCAAAGTACAAATTGACTCCCTTATACATAGTGCTTTAGACGACAATATTATCACCAAAAAAGAAGCAGAATTTTTGGTCACACCTTTTCCAGTTGTCCCCACTTTTTATGCACTTCCAAAGGTGCATAAGTCCCTTTCTGAGCCACCGGGCAGACCAATTGTGTCTGGAATTGGTAGCCTTTTCGAGCGGCCTTGTATTTATGTGGACCATTTTCTCCAACCCATAGTCATGTCTCTTGCATCTTTTACTAGGGACTCTACCCACCTGATGCAAACGGTTGAAGATTTGGTTATTCCAGATGGCACTCTTTTGGTGAGTATGGATGTTGAATTCTTGTATACGAGTATACCCCATCAGGGAATACAAGCTGTTTTGTATTTTTTGACAAAAGATCCAGAATGTTCTGTGGAACATAAAAATTTGTTCTGAGACTCCTCTATTTCATTTTGGACAAAAATTATTTTGTCTTTGACAGGAAATTTTACAGACAATTGACAGGGACTGCGATGGGGGCACAATGTGCACCATCTTATGCAAATCTTTTTTTGGGTTGGTGGGAGGAGCTGGTGGTTTATGAACATCGTGCCTTTGGGCCAAATGTATTAAGTTGGCAACGATATATTGACGACATTGTGTTTGTTTGGACGGGTTCAGTGGAGGACTGTAATTCATTCATTGAGGATCTGAATTGTAACAATCTTAATATTAAACTTATCTCCAATTTCTCAGATTCCTTAATTGAATTTTTGGATTTAAAGTTGTCAATTATCAATTCTGAGATTTCCTGTAATCTTTTCCGGAAAGCCACAGCCACCAACAGTCTCCTCCATTTTTCCAGTTTTCACCCCCACCACCTCAAGACTGGTATTCCCAAAGGACAGTTTCTCCGTCTTAGAAGAAATTGCAGTTCGGAGTTGGACTTTGGCACACAAGCAAAAGATCTATCCTACCGTTTTAAAAACGGGCTACCCTAAGAAAACAATATCTGGAGCCTTTCAATTCGCATCTTGTCAGAACAGAAAAGACCTCCTTACTAAAAAGGTACGTGAATCATCTCGACCATTGGCTTTGATTACCACCTTTAATAATCAATGGTCTGATATTCACCATTTGTTATCTGACAATTGGGACATCTTGATGAGTGATAGGAGGATTGCGTCTTATGTTTCTGACTCTCCCTGTGTGGTAGCAAGACGGGCTAGGAATTTAAAAGATAATCTGTGCCATAGCCATTATCAACGTCCCACCATTAGACTTAATCGTGGAAGTAAGACATTTGGATCTTTCCCCTGTGGCAATTGCAAAGTATGCCAATATATGATTGGACAAAATGGTTATTCCATCTCTACTCTTTCGTTTCAGATCAAACCTAAGGAGTTCTTTAACTGTAGGTCTCGCAATGTTGTCTATGCCATTTTTTGTAACTGCCCTAAGATTTACAGTGCCTACAAGTAGTATTCAACCCCCTGCAGATTCAGCTGGTTTGATAAGATGCAAATAAGTTAGAGCCTTCAAACTGCAAACGAGAGTAGGATTTATTAACAGAAGCATAAATCTTACAAAACAAAAAGTTATGTTGCTCAGTTGAATTTTAATAAATTTTAAACATAAAAGTGTGGGTCAATTATTATACAACCCCTATGTTTAATATTTCGTGGAATAACCCTTGTTTGCAATTACAGCTAATAATCGTCTTTTATAAGACCTGATCAGGCCGGCACAGGTCTGTGGAGTTATCTTGGCCCACTCCTCCATGCAGATCTTCTCCAACTTATCTAGGTTCTTTGGGTGTCTCATGTGGACTTTAATCTTGAGCTCCTTCCACAAGTTTTCAATTGGGTTAAGGTCAGGAGACTGACTAGGCCACTCCAACACCTTGACTTTTTCCCTCTTGAACCAGGCCTTGGTTTTCTTGGCTGTGTGCTTTGGGTCGTTGTCTTGTTGGAAGATGAAATTACGACCCATCTTAAGATCCTTGATGGAGGAGCGGAGGTTCTTGGCCAAAATCTCCAGGTAGGCCGTGCTATCCATCCTCCCATGGATGCGGACCAGATGGCCAGGCCCCTTGGCTGAGAGACAGCCCCACAGCATGATGCTGCCACCACCATGCTTGACTGTGGGGATGGTATTCTTGGGGTCGTATGCAGTGCCATCCAGTCTCCAAACGTCACGTGTGTGGTTGGCACCAAAGATCTCGATCTTGGTCTCATCAGACCATAGAACCTTGAACCAGTCTGTCTCAGAGTCCTCCAAGTGATCATGAGCAAACTGTAGACGAGCCTTGACATGACGCTTTGAAAGTAAAGGTACCTTACGGACTCGTCTGGAACGGAGACCATTACGGTGGAGTACGTTACTTATGGTATTGACTGAAACCAATGTCCCCACTGCCATGAGATCTTCCCGAAGCTCCTTCCTTGTTGTCCTTAGGTTAGCCTTGACTCTTCGGACAAGCCTGGCCTCGGCACGGGAGGAAACTTTCAAAGGCTGTCCAGGCCGTGGAAGGCTAACAGTAGTTCCATAAGCCTTCCACTTACGGATGATGCTCCCAACAGTGGAGACAGGTAGGGCCAACTCCTTGGAAAGGGTTTTGTACCCCTTGCCAGCCTTGTGACCCTCCACGATCTTGTCTCTGATGGCCTTGGAATGCTCCTTTGTCTTTCCCATGTTGACCATGTATGAGTGCTGTTCACAATTTTTGGGGAGGGTCTTAAATAGTCAGAAAAGGCTGGCAAAAGAGATCATTAATCCACACATGTGAAGCTCATTATTCTTGGTGCCTGAACTACTTCTTAATACTTTAGGGGGACCAAACAGAATTCTTGTGGTTTGAGGGGTTGAATAATAAATGACGCTCTGAATTAACTTTTAACGTTTAAAAAAAAAAAAAAAAAAATTAAATCAAAAATTTTTGCAGCAGTGCATTTCCCACTTCCAGGCTGATCTACAGTACAAATGTCACAATGCCAAGTTAATTCCGCATGTGTCAACCAGCTAAATCTACAAGGGGTTGAATGCTACTTGTAGGCACTGTATGTGGGCCAGACCACACAAGAGCTCAGAAGGAGAACACAACAACATCTATCAAATATTGCAACGGCCCAAAAAGGTTGTGAGAAGAACAAACTTCTATCTTCAATAGCAAGACATTTTCTTGATTACCATCATGGCAAGACGTCCAGCTTTAAAATTATGGGACTTGAAAGTGTTCATGTGAATATTAGAGGGGGTGATATTGTCAATCTTCTGCTCCGGTGTGAAAGCAAATGGATATATAATCTCCAAAGTCTCTCTCCTAAAGGCCTAAATGAGGAATTGCTGTTTACTGGGTACTATAAACAGCTATAGGATTGCCCTAGCCCGTATACTTTCAATTATTGTACCTTCTTAGGGTTATCTACAACAGCTCAATCCTGATTATGGGTATTACATCCTTATTATATTTTCTTACTTATTATTTTTTTACTTATTTTTTTGTGTTTCCCTTTTAGAGGTCTAAATGAAATAAACATATATGGTACATTGTAGTTTTCTTTCTTCTATTTTATTTTCATTTTTTGATCAGTAATTTTGTTGAGTGATATACCATAACATCCTGGTTTTTGACTTTGTATGGTTTTTCTTTATATACAGCTTTTTATTGTCGAATCAGTACTTTTTTCTTGTATGACATGCTTACCTCTTAAGGTCTGTCGGGGGAAATAACATCAATCTAGCCATTGTGGTTGGTCCCTCTATATCCAAGAACAATACTATCATCTAGATCATGTCATTTTCCAAAATATGTGCATAGATTGGGGTATTATTTTTATTTCCCATTCTATGTGAGTGGTACGATCTTGCTCTGTTCAGAGTTGGTGCATTTGATATGTTTGTTCTCCTTACACCAACACGAAATGTGTGTAGCTTGATGGCTGCACACATTTATGTGTTTATGCCTCTTTTGGCCTGTTTTTGAGATCATATTTTAGATCCTGATACTCTTGCGCACATATGTGCTAACTGTTGATACGTATTCTTCATTTGTTATTGATATATACCTGATTCATCTACCTTTCAAATATCAATGTGTTCATGTCCGGATATATTTAAATCTGGGTGTGCTCATAATTATTAACCTGATGTGGTACCCACTGTTTATTGGGGTTGTACTATATATATGTTGTGCAGACCTTTTGATTTAGTGATCACTTGTTTTTTCTAGGTCAATGTACTTACTAATTTGCGGCTGAGTGCGACCTTATGTAAGCTTGAGACGCGCCAGCGCCTTGCCATTTTGGTTTTTTGTTGTGCGCTTTTTTTACATTTTTGCACAACTAATCTGATGCATCTGGGTTATACTATGTATATATTGTGCAGACCTTATGATTCGGGGAACATCTGCACCTTTTAGGCCTATGTACACATTAATATGCGGTTGTTTTGACCTTATGCAAGCTTTAGATGCGACTGTGCTCTGCCCTATTGGATCACCTGCTATGCAACTAGCGGCTGGCCATTAGGGTTATACCATATATGCACTTTACAGACCTTTTTGTGATCATCTGTATCTTCTAGGTCTGTGATCATCCGTTTTTCTTGGTCAATGTACATATTATTATGCGGCTGATTGCGATTTTACTTAAGTTCGAGATGCCTTGCCTATTGGTTTACCCGTTACGCGTTCTTTGTAATAACCTGACGCATTAAGGTTTTTATCTTGTATACACGGTGCCATTCTCTTGATTTTAGGAATTTCTGTACCCTTTAGGTCAATGTACACATTGATATACGGTTGTTTGAGACTTCATGTTGGCTTCAGATGCGACTGTGTTTTGCCATATCGATTTATCTGCTATGTGTCTCAATTATGAAACTCTGTATCATATTGGGGGTTGTTTATCATTGGTGACACTGTCAGTATAATAAATCTTTTAGTTTTTGCATTAAATGGCAGGCGCTGTATAGACCTTTTTAAGTTTAGTAACATCTATACCTTTTAGGTTAATATACGAATATGTGGCTCATTATGATTCCAAGCAAGCTTGAGATGCGATGGCGTATTGCTTTATTAATTTGCCTGTTGTGTGTCATTCATAACAGCATTTATGGGTGATTACTGCACAAACACTAATCTGATGTTGTGCCATGTGGCCACTAGAGCTATGCCATGTATATGTCGCACAGATCTTCTGACTCCTTAGGTCATGTGCACACCAATATGTGAATGATTGCGACTTTACACAGGTCTGTGATACAATTGCGTTTGCTTTATTGGCTCACCTGTTATATGTTTCATTTAACAACACTAATAGGTTATTTTCAACATTATTTCATCATGAGTACGTGTACTGATTTGGCTTTTCACTTTTGAGGGGCATGATCATGCACTACTGAGATTGGGTATCTGTTATTTTGTTGCGTCCAACTATAGTACTTGTGCCATATGGACGCTCTGTGCTGGCGATCTGTTATCATGTTTACTGCGCATGCTCTGGTCAAACTTAAAGATCTCCCATCTGAACATACGTAGTCCCCAGGTTTACTTATATATTCATTTACGTCTGTACATGGCCTTTTGACGCATGCGCAGTAGCGTCAGCTTTCGGCCATATTGGTATACCCAGTATGCAGGGCCGGCTCCAGGTTTTTATGGGCCCCGGGCGAAAGAGCCTCAGTGGGCCCCTTTAACACAGACCACGATTCATGATGCACAGATACAGCAGAGAAATATGGGTACAGTACAATGCCAAATACTTCACTTCTTCCATTACATGAGTGATATGTATTGTAAATTGTACAATAGCTCAAAAAACACCAAATCCTCACAGCGCACAGAACAGACTGGACAGTACAGTCCTCCATACAATATTATGGGCACCACAGTCTCTCCCTCATTACCCATATAATACCCCATGCAGGATGTCACCCCCCATATAATGCTCCATACAGAATACTGGACCAAAAATAATGCTCCATACAGAATACTGGACCCAATATAATGCTCCATACAGGATACTGGTCCCCATATAATGCTCCATACAGGATACTGGTCCCCATATAATGCTCCATACAAAATATGGAGCTCTCCTCTGCACTGTACTGCGTTCTGCACTGTTACGGCTCAGGAAAGGGCGCTGTGGAAAGACTCTCCATTATCATCATGATTGTCTCCCCATCATCATCATTGTCTCTTTATCATCATCATTGCCTCCCCATCATCATTATGGCCTCCCCATTATCATCAATGCCTGCCCATCATCATCATCTCCTCTCCATCATCATCTTCTCCCCATCATCAATGCCTGCCCTATCATCATCTTCTCCCATCATCATCATCAATGCCTCCTCATTATCACATTTGCCATTCACACACAGACATGCACAAGCACAAGCCTCTCCACATAATACACACAACACACACACACACAAAGCACCGCACTACATACACACAGACACACATGTCTTACCTGTCCAGCGTCCGCGCTCTCTGCCACAGCCGGCCGCTGCATGATGACGTCATACAGCGGCGCTGCTGTGAGAGGAAGCGCCGGCGCCCCCTGGAGCCCGGAGCTGCGGCAGCGGAGGCACGGGAGAGGTAAGTATTGTGTCAGCTGATGCCGGGGCCCTGAGCAAGCGGGGGGGGGCCAGTGGCGGCGCTGACACCGCTCTCCTCTGCAAACGGGCGCGGGGGTGCCAGACTGCGAGTGGGCCCCCCGCCTGCTCAGGGCCCCGGCACTTGCCCGGGTGTGCCGGGTGCTGACGCTGGCCCTGCCAGTATGTGCTTCCTGTCTCTGCCACTTCCGGGAGTCGGCGTGCTGTGTTATGACGACGTCCTACAATGCTCAGCTGCTGTAAGTTTTTGATTATCTCTCTATAAAAACGTTTCCACTGTGTGATTAACCTTACCTGCCCCTGACGAAGCCACTGCGGTAGCGACACGCGTTGGGCACTGGCCCCCCTGCTCTCTCCCCTTTTTTCCTCCCCCTCTGGTCTGGTAATATTGTTTCTATGGGTGTTTATTTTCTTCATCCGTTGCTTTGGTTTTCATGTGGATTGGGTTGCATTCATCCATGTGTATTTTCCTTCCATTACATTCAGGATTTGATTTGATATAGGTTTATTTGCATATTAGTTAATGCACAACCTTTTCCTGGATTTAGGCCTTTGGGGGAGACATTATTTAATATGTAATTTTTGATTTTGATTTGTATTTGTATTATATATTGGTTATTTTGTCCATTATATTGTTTGAGGGGCTGTGGGGGCCATGAACCCTTATTTGTCGGGTAATTGTGTGTGTTCATTTTTAATGTTTTTAACTTTATAGTTGTTCACGCAGTTTTTTCAATAAAATTTAACTTTTCATGTTATTCAGGTGTTCCCTGGTTTATAGTATGTGCTTTTTCTTTGCTTTAAAAACACCTGAGATCACACGACCTCTACCACCTAAATTAGTTCTCTGGTGTAACAAAACTAAGCCGCAGCCACTGAAAAAACTGGAAAAAGCAAATGAACAAATAACAGTGGCTCAGATAAACTGAGAGGAGCACAAGCCCCCGGAGGGGACCAGGCTGACCTCCTCAGAAGTGCAGGGAACAATGCAAAAAGCAAGCACAAAAACAAAAACAGAAAATATCTTATCTGAGAGCAGGAGAAGAGGCAAGACTCAGCAAGCTTCCAAGTAAACCAGGAACCACAGTTGAGACAAGAACAATTGATCACCGGCAACCATGATGGGAGGGAACCTCCCTTATATAAGACCAGTCTGTAACTCCTGATTGCCAATCTTCATTGAATGGTTCAGTACTGTTTGTAACCACCAGAGGGAGCTTCTGCTCAGAATTCATTTCTAACACATTCACAACAGGGCACAATCTATGGAGCATCTATGGGGGCACAATCTATGGAGAAACTATGGGGCACAATACATGGGCAGCATATGGGGCACAATCTATGGAGCATCTTGTGGGGCATAATACATGGGGCAGCATATGGGGCATAATCTCATTTTCCACCATAGGCTTATAATCGAGTCGATAAGTTTTCCCAGTTTTTTGTGGCAAAATTAGGGGGGTCGGCTTATACTCGGGTCAGCTTATACTCGAGTATATACGGTAATTTGGGGTGGTTAGACCAAAAATGAACTTTTAGCCACAACCATAAATGTTACATTTGGAGAGAGGTCAACAATGCCTATGATGAAAGGAACACCATTTCTACTGTGAAGCACGGAGTTGGATTGCCGATATTTTGGGGATGTGTGAGCCCAAAGGCATAGGAAACTTGGTCAAAGTTGAAGGAAAGATGAATGCCGCACGTTATCAGCAAATACTGGAGGCAAATTTGCACTCATTTGCACGAAAGCTGCACATGGGACGTACTTGGACGTTCCAACATGACAACGATCCAAAACACAAGGCCAAGTTGACCTGTCATTCCCTACAGCAAAACAAAGTGAAGGTTCTGTAGTGGTCATTTCAGTCTCCTGACCTCAGTATCATTAAGCCACTCTGGGGAGATCTCAAGAGCGCAGTTTATGCTAGTCAGCAAAGTTATTTACAGGAACTGGAGGCTTTTTGCCAAGAAGAGTAGGCAGTTTTACCATCTGAGAAAATAAAGAACCTCATTCATAACTACCACAAAAGACTTCAAGCTGTCATTGATGTTAAAGGGGGCAATTGTTGTGAACACTTTAAATCCAGCTTCTGAGTTTGGGCTCCCTCTGGTGGTTGCTGCTGGTAATGGAGCTGGTCTGGTTGACAGAAGTCGATCACCTGAGGATGATTGGAGATCAAGTGTTACTGATTGGGGAGGTGATTGAGCAGCCGTCCCATGGTTGTTGCCGGTGATTTGTTTCTTCCCGAGCCTTCTGGAAGTCAGCTTGCTCCCTGCTGTGTCCTGCATCTTTCAGATAAGTTATTTGGCTGTTTAAATCTGTGGCATTTGTTTACCTTTTGCTTTTCTCAGTTCTCTGCCTTGCTGGAGTTAGTTCAGCCAGGTCCCCTGCCGCAGCTTGTGTCAGTCTTTTCTGTATTTCTAGTTCCCTGTTATTTCAGTATCTCTGTTTTGCGCCCAGCTCACACCAGAGTTCTGATATAGCGGGGGAGAGGTTGTGTGGCCTCAGTAATTTTGCATATCAGATGTGTTGGAATTTTTCTTAGGGTTTTTGCTGGATTGCAGACAGTATACTTTTCTATCCTGTTCTATCTAGACAGTTTGGGCCACAGCATTTGCTTATGCTATTTTCTGTCTGTGTTTGTGCTTCATCTGTCTCACAGGCAATATATGTTTGGGGGCTATCTATTCCTTTGGGGCTCTACTCCGGGGCAGGTAGCTTTCCCTTTCTCTCTTAAGGCTTAGTTAACTCTTTGGCTGTGTCGAGGTGTCTAGGTCATCGTAGGTATGTCCCACGGCTAATTCTAGTTGTGTTGTCAGTTCAGGGGTCTGCAATCCGCTAAGTTACGAACCTCTCTATTTTTCCTGTTATCCTCCTCGGTTACCGAATCACAACAGGCAATACACGGTATTAAGAAATGGGGTATGTAAACTTTTGAAAAGGGTCATTTGGCTATTTTGGGTTGTCATGATTTAAAAAGAGAAAACACAGTAGTTTGACACTAAATGCCTTCACCCAACCACTAACCATGAGTGGAGAAAAAGGTTTGGTGCTATCATTCATATTCTCTGAAAAAAGTACAAGAAAGCAAAAATTCTGCCGGGGTATGTAAACTTTTGAGCACAATTCTATGTCGGGCTCTACCATGAGGTCCAAGTCCATGCTGTGCTGGTGGCTGGGTAACAATGATGCTTGTTTCTTCCGTGCCTTCCACCAAACACGAACAGCAAGGGGAGGATTATTCTCTTTATCTGACAGCTGCTCACCCATCATCTCTTCCTCCTCCATTTGTTCCTCAGACCTTGCACATTCGATAACAGTTTGTCTGTTACCAGCAGCCCCCCTCGATCGCAGTAACCACCCTCCCTTGGCACCCGACCGTGTGAGGACAGTCTGGAACGTAGAGACAATGTTATCCTTTCCGCATTCTCCTCTTCTTCTGAGACCACCATCTCCTCCCGCAGGCTATTCAAAGTCTGCTCCAGCATATAGATGACCAGAATGATGATGCTGATGACGGCATCATCAGTGCTAACCATCTTAGTAGCCATTTCGAAACTGTGCAGAAGGGTGCAGAGGACCTTAATCTGTGCTCACTCCATAAAATGACATGTGCCACGTCCGTACTGCATTGGCTTAGGCTATACGACATGACATACTGCGTCAGGGCTCGTTGCTGCTGCCACAGTCGCTGCAACATGTGCAGAGTGGAATTCCACTGTGTCAGCACATCACATATCAACCTGTTAACTGGTATGGACAAAGACCTCTGCATCGATGCAATTCGTTGACCTGGGGGGTACGAACGGCGGAAATTAGCACACAGCTTATGTGCTTTCTGGAGCAGCTCACCCAGGCCAGGATAGTGGCGTAGAAAACGCTGTACCACCAGGTTGAGGAGGTGAGCCACACAAGGCACATGTGTGAGCTTGCCTCGCCGTAGGGCCGCCACCAGGTTTGCACCGTTATCAGACATGGACTTCCCTGCACCAGACCTCACATCACACAGGCAACATTATGGGTCAGCTGGCCTACGCCGATATACTGCTTTATTTATGACTGTGCCCGTTTTCTGATCTCATACTTATGCATGCTTACAAAGACCAGGAAGCTGCCACTATCTGGTGTGAGCAGGCTACATATACGAGTTGAGGATGGAATTAATGATTTTCTTTGGCAGTATCCCTGGGCAACCATATTGCACACTAGTGGCACTACAAGCACTTTATATATGAAATAGGACATTAGTGACATTCATTCAGGTCGAGCTTTACCAATACTCTGTATACATTTGTGATGTGTATACGTCCTTCACACCAGAACCTTTTTTCTGTATTTTGACTTTCCTTATATATATTGTGTGTAAAAATTCATTTACGCTTTTTTGATTAATAAAATGAATGTGTATTATAAATTTTGGTCTTAAACTCCATGTTTTCTGTAGAACCTACCTTGAACAAGCCTAATTCCCCCTTCCACCACGGCCTCGCTTTTTCCCAGTCATGTTGCTCAGTTATTTTGGTAGGAGCACAGAATTAGCAACAAAAAAATAGATTATAAACTCTGCACAACCTCTGCAAACAGCTGAATTTCAGCGGCAGTAAATGCCAAGGTGAAATATGGTGTGCTGTATCGTGTTAATCACAGAGTGTGGATGAGGTCTGTATGACAAAGAAGATATGCTACAAACAATTTGAAAGTCAAGTCCCCTACTGTATGACATTAGGAACAGAAGAATTTTTTGTGGCATCTGGATCAGGCCTCTATGACACACTAGGTGCTATAAACTATTTGAAAATCAGGTCCCATACTGTATGATGTTTAGCAACAGAAAACATTTCTTGATTATGAGCGCGAGATCTGCAGACAGCTTAATTTCAACCTGACAAAATGACAAAGTGTGATACGGCAGGCTAACTTTTTGCAACTGAAAAATTATAATCTTTTTAATGTGCATTAGGTCTGCAGACAGTTTCATATCACTACGGCACTAAGTGAGAAGGTGGGATACAGCAGATTGCCTTACATTTAGCTAGTGAAAAAATATTATTTAGAAAGCTATACTCGTGCATGGACACAATACAAGCAGTGCACAACACACTTGTAGGACATGTGCCCTAGTGGCTTTGTCTGTAACCAAAAAAGATGGATTTTGGTAAGACCTTACCTGTAAAATCCTTTTCAGCGAAGGAAGGAAGGGAGACACAGTCATTACTAGTGGGTAGGCGGAGCCCACACAGGATAGAACACCTCAGATTAAAAAAGTGTTGACCAGCCCCTCCAGCTTGGGCTCCTCCTACTCCAGCTCTCCAGTCCGTACACAAGCTAAGGAAGAGCAAATATCACCAGCGGAGCAACATAACCCCTTCTGAAGAACTTCAGAGAAAAAAAACAAGAAGACAGGTTATGCATATAACCGAAAAAACCACACAGTCCCAGGTACTACTCACTGAACCTAACCACTGAGATGAGCTGGCAATGCTGGAACAGAGCCTTAGCGCGCCGACCTCAGCCCAGATAATTGCTATCAGAGAAGGGTCACGCCGCATCTGAAAACACAACAACACACTTCTGCCATGGGAGGGAGCTGTGTCTCCCTTCCTTCCTTCGCTGAAAAGGATTTTACAGGTAAGGTCTTACCAAAATCCGTCTTTCAGCAGCAGATAGAAGGGAGACACAGTCATTACTAGTGGGACGTCCCAAAGCAGTCCAGAAATTAAGGGTGGGAAAAAACCAAAAGAGGCAGATCCCAACAATTTAGATAAATGCGCAACCAGCGCTAAATACAAGTTAACGAGAACTTTAAACTACAGCCGCCTGCAGGACCCTACGTCCTAAGGCCGCATCAGCGGAAGCACTGACGTCCACCTTATAAAATTTTGTAAACGCGTGGACGGAGTGCCAGGTCGCCGCCCGGCAGAGCTGAGCTGCCGAGGCCCCTTGATGAAAGGCCCACGATGAACCCACAGCCCTCGTGGAGTGAGCTCGAATCTTAATCGGGCAAGGTTCGCCCTTAAGTCGGTAAGCCTCTAAAATGGCCGACCGAATCCAACGAGCTATAGAGTCCTTGGAAGCTCGATGACCACGCCGACCACCTGCTGGAATCACAAACAGAGAGTCCGACTTCCGAAAACCTTGAGTAATAGACAAATAGAACTTCAAAGTCCGCACTAAATCCAATGTGTGCAAGGCCCGTTCCTTCGCATTCCTCGGCTCCGGACAGAGCGAGGGCAACACAATATCCTGGTTAACATGAAATTGTGACACTACCTAGAAAGTCGCCCCGTGTGCGAAGCACTACGCGATCCGGGTGAAACTCCAGAAAAGGAGGCGAGCAAGAAAGAGCCGCCAACTCAGAAACCCTTCTCAAAGAGGTGACCGCCACTAGGAAGGCAACCTTCCAAGAGAGCAAAGAAAGGCTAACAGAGTTCATAGGTTCAAAAGGCCCATGTTGAAGAGCCTCCAAGACAAGATTGAGCCGCCAAGGAGACACAAGCGGCTTCCGCGGCGGAAACTGACGGGTTACTCCGCGAAAAAAGGAACGCACGTCCCTACGCGAGGCGATAGCCTTCCGAAACAGCAAGGACAGAGCAGAAACCTGACCCTTCAGAGTGCTAACTGCCAAACCCTTGTCCAGCCCGTACTGCAAAAAGGCCAACAAATTGGGAATGGAAAAAATCCTCGGGTTCCTTGAAGAACCCGAACACCACGAAAAGAAGGCTTCCCAAGTCTTGTGATAAATCCTAGTAGTAGCCGGACCTCTGGCAGCTCGCAGAGTGGCAATGACTTCGGCTGAAAAACCTTGACGGTTCAAGATTTCGGTCTCAAGAGCCACGCCGTCAAACGCAGAGACTTCAGGTCCGGATGACGAACGGGCCCTTGGGTTAACAGGTCCGGGCGAAGAGGGAGTGGAAGTGGAGGCGCTGCCAGAAGCGACACCAGCGTCGAGAACCACGTCCTCCTTGGCCAATCTGGGGCTACCAACATAGCCGGGACTCTCTCTATTCTGATCCGACGCAATACCAGAGGAAGTAAGGATATCTGCGGGAACACATAGATTAGCTCGTATTGGTCCCACGGAGCCACCAGAGCATCCACCGCCACAGCCTTCGGGTCCTTGTACCTGGACATGAACGTCGGTAACTTGGCATTGAATCTGGATGCCATCAAATCCACTTGGGGAGTTCCCCAACGGGAGCACAGCAGTGCAAAAATTTCCGGATGAAGACTCCATTCTCCGGGATCCATCTTCTCGCGATTGAGGAAGTCCGCCGTGATATTCTGAACTCCTGGAATGTGAATCGCAGAGATGGCTGGCACCCTGGCCTCGGCCCATACCAGGATCCGAGACACCTCCATCATGAGCCTGAAACTCCTCGTCCCACCTTGATGGTTGATATATGCGACCGCCGTCGCGTTGTCTGTCTGCACTCGGACTGGTATACCGCTTAAAGGGACCGTCCAGTGTTGGAGGCAAAGGAAAATTGCCCTCAACTCCAGGATGTTGATTGGCAGGACAGACTCTTCCAACGACCATACTCCCTGAATCCAGAGATCGTTCCAGACACCCCCCCCAGCTCGTCAGGCTAGCATCGGTGGTTATGACCGACCACCTCGGAGGGAGGAAGGACTTCCCCAGGGATAACGCTTCCGGACGTAACCATGAGCATTTGGAGAGCCCTGGAATGAAATTGGGCAAACGGAAGTGCCTCCATCGACGCCACCATCAAACCCAGAAGGCGCATACATCTTCGAAGAGACATTGCTGTCGAAGACTTCATGACCTGTACATGTCGAAGAAGACTTGCTTGCTTGTCTGGAGGCTGCTCGTACCGTGTCAAAATGCATCCCCAAAAACAGGATTGACTGCGACGATTCTAGAGACGACTTCTCCCAATTGATCAGCCACCCGAAGTCCTCCAGGAGCTGAAGGGATAGATTGCGAGCCGTCACCGCCTCCTCCTTTGAGGACGCCACAATCAAAAGGTCGTCCAGATAGGGAAGAATCGTAACCCCCTGTCTTCGAAGGATTTCCATGAGAGGTGCCAGAATTTTCGTAAAAACTCTGGGCGCTGAGGCCAACCAGAATGGCAGGGCCACAAACTGGTAATGGTCCTGACCTATGGTAAAACGAAGGAAGCATTGGTGGGCCCTTCCGACGGGAACATGCAAATAAGCGTCGCGAATGTCGATTGACACCAAAAAGTCGTTCTGCGACAGGGCCGCCACAACCGAGCGAAGCGACTCCATGCGGAATTTCCGGGTGCGGACATGCCGATTCAATCTTTTGAGATCCAGAATGGGGCGAAATGTGTCCTCCTTTTTGGGGACCACAAAGAGGTTGGAATAAAACCCTCTTCCCCGGTCCTCCGGCGGAACCGGTACCACCACTCCCTTCTGCAGAAGGGAATCGACCTCCTGCAGTAGAGCGGCAAATAGCTCGGGCTCTGACGGAATGCGAGATTGGCAAAACCTGTCCGGGGGTCGAGAAAGAAACTCTATGAAGTATAGCCTGCCGACACAACCCGCGTCACCCAGGCGTCCGAAACGCGGGAAGTCCAAGTCGATTCGAATTGGAGCAGGCGACCCCCCAATCGAGAGCCCTCGAGTGAGACCCTGGCGTCAGTCCGCCTTAGCGGGCTTTTTGTCAGCTTCCCGCTTGTCTTGACGGAAGCTCTGTTTCCAGGGAGTGCGGGATTTCTGAGAGGTCTTTTTTCCTGAAAAAGAGGGACGACCCGATCCCAAGAGGGCTGACCGAACCGTCCCCTGGACCGAAAAAGCCGCCGACTATTACCGGCACAAGGCCTGCCAGACGCAGAAGCCACAGCTCTTCGCTGCGGTAAAGCAGTTTCTTTTGCCTTTGCCTTGGCAATCAGCTCCGTGAGGTCAGATCCAAATAGCTGACCACCCTTGTAAGCTAAGGATAGCAAACCTTGCTTGGAAACTGCATCCCCGGTCCACTGTCTAAGCCACAGTGCTATTCTGACTGTGACCGCCGAGGATTGTGCCCTGGACAGCAGTGACGCAGTATCCAAACCTGCATCACTGCCATATCGGGCAGCATCCTCCAACAACTTGAAAAGCCCATCTACCTCGGATAGCGGGGATCCATCCTGCCACGCCGTCCGTAGACAGTCCAACCAGCTCAGGGAAGCTTTACAAGCACACATGGATCCTAGCACCGCTCTGAATCCATGACCCGCGGCCTCGTAGATGGATTTCGCCGCCATCTCCGTTTTTCTGTCCAGCTGATCCTGCAGACTCGCCTTCCCTTTAACAGGAAGTAATGAGGATTTGCTAAGCTGGGATAAAGGGACATCCACTTCAGGAGAAGGAATCCAATTATCAATCAACTCCGTCGAACACTGATACAGTGTCTCAAAAAACCGTGTCCCCTGAAAACGTTTATCTGGACACAGGCGTTCCTTCTCCACTGCCTCATTAAGCTCATCCAGAGATGGTAATGCCGATCGCGACCTATGCGACTCCTGAAACATCCGGGCCGACTTACCAGGACGTCTAGTTACCTCCTCCGGTAACTAACGCCTCCCTCATGGCTCCAATAAAAGCCTCTGCACGGCCCAACAAAGAGGCAGAGTGTCCCTGCCGATCCTCCTTATCTGAATCGGACATCTCCCCATCGGAGCTTGAAGGGGAACTGTAACGCCTCCCTTCCATACCAGAGATCTCCGAGTCGCTACGCGGGAAGGATAGTATCGGCCTGTGGCGCTTCCTGCCATGAGAGGATCTAGCTGACACCTAATAACCTAGAAGGTCAGACGGGCCATCAATAGAACGAGTGAGGGCCTCCATTTTGACATCACTGAAACCTTCGACCACTGCGCTTGACGCCGTCGAGGATTCCTGCGTGTCAGATACCCGAGACTGATCCTGTAGCGGACCTGGGAGACGGTCCGCACCTCCTGGACCCTGATCTGACATGCCCTCACACAGTATATGGCAGGTTAAACCTGTCAGTAACTAGAAAGTGTGGTTTCTTAAGGAAAAGAAAAACGAACGCTGAAGGGTTAAAGCTCTTAAAGAGAGAGCTACCCCAGCTGTCCCCCAATTAAGGGTTAACCGCCTATCAAGGGGTTAATGTCGCAGACTCCCCACAACCTCTGTTAAATGAAAAGGGTGTGCGAGCCCCAGACAAAAAAAGGCCTCTATATGAGGTAACAGCTGCAGGACAGCGCAGTCTGCCACTTAATTGTGCCTCAGAAAGGTGCCCTGCGCTGTGGGGGTGAGGGGGTTAAGCTTCTGCCCTGACAGGCAGAAGCGACTCACCCAGCTGGCCGCGGTGTAGCGTTCCTTCGGTCTGTCGGGAGGAGAGGAGAGTGAGGAGCCCGAGGATCAGTAATGGATGCCGCGCTGTGTAAGAGAGAAGCCGGAAGAAGAGAGGCAGGAGGAAGCGCGCGCTCAGAGCGCTTCCTGCCCGCGAAAGACCGGGAAGACGCGAAGCCACGCCCCCCGCCGGCTTAAAAAAAAAGCGCGCGCGACTCCTCTGCTCTCCCCCGCTCCCATGTCCTGCAGGCATCCACCTGCGGACAAAAAACACAATCACCAACACGGAACATGTAGCAGCGGCTGCCGCAGCAGTCGCTGAAGCACTCAAAACACATTTTAAAATGCTGAGTACTCACCCAGCTGAGCGCCACAGGGACCCCCAGGGATTTGTGGCGCTGTGCCCATAGCTTCCCCCCAGGGCGGAGAACACAGTGACCCCAGAAGCGCGGTTTGCGTCCCCGCCAGGGAAGCAACCCTCATCCCCCGGGGCCGGCAGGGTTCTGCTGGGACCTCCTTAAAGGGTATACAGATCCGCCAAGGGAGGGGTGGGGGTCCAGCAGCGCTGAGACCCCTGAGACCTCAAGACCACGGGGGTCCAAGTCTCTGTCCAATAAAAATAAAAAAAATTTCTGAGGAGCTGCTCCAGCAGCGACTATCCTCTGTGACCTTAAATTTTAGACTGGAGAGCTGGAGTAGGAGGAGCCCATGCTGGAGGGGCCGGTCAACACTTTTTTAATCTGAGGTGTTCTATCCTGTGTGGGCTCCGCCTACCCACTAGTAATGACTGTGTCTCCCTTCCTTCCATCTGCTGCTGAAAAAAAAATGCTAGAAGGTAGATTTAACAGCCACACTGGACTCTAGCTACACTATCTGACTGATTTACAACCATCTTGCTAACTAGCTAAAATCTTGCTGCTAACAGTGCCAGCGTCAGGAGCAGCTTCTCTGTGCTTTTACAGTGTCAAAATGGCGCTAAAACAAAATGTCTGCTCTTTATATGTTGAGGGACTTGTGATTTCAGCAGCCAATTACATAAGCTGTTGTGTCAGGACATTGTGGGTGTCTCCTGCGCCCAGACTGGCTAGCCGCAATGTGAACAAATAAAGTTAGAGGAAAAAAAAATTCCTGTTTACAAGAACACAGCGCCTCTGAACTCTGCAAACCCCCTCCCCTCATCAAACACGTGCCAAATGCTCATGATACACCACCATTATCATTGCTAAAGTGCTGAAAATACTTTTGGGGCAATGCAAATATTTTCCCGCACTTTTTACCAAATGTTAACGATTTTTCCCGATTTTATAAAACTTTGCTCGTGTTTCTGATCACGAATCCGAATGAGCAATATTTGTGCCAAATCTTTTCCAAACAAATTCGCTCATCAGTAGCCATGACGACGTCGGGTAACCATGGTAACGTTCCAGACCCTGCGATGACGTCACAGGGTATCCGATCCAAAGTCAGAGGGGCTGTCTTCCCTCTGCCTGCTCCAGAAATGCTGTGATCGAGTTTGATTGCAGCACTTAGGGGGTTAAAGTGCCAGGAGTGGTGAGGGACAGCTCCTGGCACTGAGTGCCGGGTGTCAGCTGTAAGAATCAGCTGATTTCTAGCGGCAATAGCACGCACAGCCTCTGTGTGCATTAAATCGCCAGGATGTATCTATATGTCCCAGGTCAATGAGGTCCAGGTCACAGGGACGTATGCATACAGCTTAGGTGGAAGAGGGGTTCATTTTAGAGGGACTGTAAGTCATTTTTAGGGGGGAGGGAAGGGGAGACCATCCGCCAATGTAATAACTAGTATAGGTTAAGTATACCGTTGTGAGCTGATATTAATAACCTGGGAAGCTCCATGGGTATTACCCTCTACCCAGACTAAAAACATCTGCCCCCAGCTGTCCACTTTCCCTCTGCTGGTTATAAAAATTAAGCGGGAGCCTATGGCATTTTTTACAGAAAAATAATCATTTATTAAATACATTTACAGTAAGCTACACAAGCACTGTATTAATTATACATGTAATTGACATATTTATATATATTCTATATGTTTACATCTATTCTATTTTGGCGGGTCATGCTGTGACATCCGTGTGTACAAACTGGACAGCACTAACATGGTCAGAGTGCCGTGCAATTTGTTTCTCGCACCCACTGACTTGAATTGGCGAGTCTCATCCGATATACGAGGACAATTGCAGCATGATGCGATTTTTTTTCTCGGTCCAATTTCAGCTGAAGAATATAAAAATCGCAGATGAGTTGTGACTCATAGCTTAACAGTGGTCGGAGTGCACTCATCCATTTTCCTCGCAGATGAGTATGAGCCCTATTAGGGTTAACTGATCTTAAAGTGGCTGTCAATGTCTGATGAAATCTTCAACAACTGTTGCAGTATGCCAAAACATTATGTTGTGTAATGAACACACTGTTAGGATTCCGCTTCGTTTGCCAGTTCCATTGGTCGTCACGCGACCACAAGTATGTGATTTGTGCACTTATGGTAATGTGACAGCTAGAGTCTCAGCAGCAACTTGCAATGTTCTCGCATGGCTGAGCTGCCAGCCCAAACTGTGCAACAGTGATGCACAGGATCATAATTGCATCTCCGTTCTGCTTGTCTGTTCTATGTGGAAAATGAAAATGGAAAGGATAAAGGGAAGGGTGACCAGAGCCTAAAGGCTCCAATACCTTCAGTGGTATATGAACACCAAAGACTCCCATGTTATTATAAATTATTCTTCAGCATGAAAAATGGCTGTTGACTTTGCTTTTCTATACAATAAAAAGAAAGTTATACTAACGCAAAAAGGTCAAAAGAACAATCATTTCACTTCAGTCAGGTGTACAGTACAGAGCTCTATTGTTAAGTTTGGTGTACATCAGGGGGGGGAATTTTTTTTTCTGCCAAGGGCCATTTGGATATTTATACCATCCTTTGGGGGCCATACAAACTCCGCCCACAAATTACATCCTGACTCTGGCACTGTTGTCAGGACACAATCTTTCATTGCATGCCCTTCAGTGTTCAGTAGTGAACACTGTGCATTCAAAAAACAGCTCCCTGCCAAAGCACTGCGGTCCCTGAGAATCTGCCCAGGGGCTGAATAAAAGGTCATCGAATCGAGGGCCGTAAATGGCCCGGGGACCTGAGGTTTCCCACCCCAGGTGTACATGCTGGAAATCTTTCCGCTGTAAGAGCCAAGTGAAGGGCTCACAGGGTATGAAGATACTTTGGTGCTTGCAGTCATTATGGTTACATGGAAAGGAGCAACTTCACTGGCCAGATCGCAAATTTGAAATTATCTGCCTATTTTGGGACAGCTTTTACGTCTACATTATTGCTGTGCATAGTAGAAATAGTTAACACTCATTACTTTCGTCCACTACAGGAAAAAAATTGTTTTAAAAATGGACAGTAATATTTCCTACTCTTAGCAAAACTAAGCAGAAGAATTTGCAGAAAATACCTTACGCAGGATGTTCAGGCGGTACTTCAGCTTTGAATTCTCATCTCTCAATCCCTCTAAGCCTGGTGAGTCACCAACAAATACAAAGATTCTAAGGGCTTCAATCTCAGCAGTCAGAGATTTAATCTCAGCTTCCTAATAGAGAAAGACACAATGCCAGTAAAAAATTTACAATGCTTGCTAAAAAAAAATATATCAGAAAAAATTCATATGCAGGTAAGGGCAAAGTAAGTAGCTATTAATTCCTTCTGAGAAGTTTTCTCAGGGAAGATAATAAATGTACAGGTTAAAAGAAAAAAAAATATTTAAAATATTCCTGCCAGGTGGAGGCCAAAATAATCCTCATTTTCTGTTAGGTAAATGGAGCTTTTCTAAAGGCATTGTCACACTTAGCGATCGCACTAGCGATCACAACAACGACAAGACCTGGCGAGATCGCTGGTGCGATCGCTATGTGATCGCTAGTTAGATTTCAAACACAACTCATCAGCGGTCTGTATAACGACCTTTGCGGTCGTTGGGAAAACCTAGTCCCACCTGCGACGCTGGTGAAGTCGTTCATAAAGTGTGTCACACTCAGCGATTCAGGCTCACCAGAGGGACACCAATGACTAAAAAACGGCTCAGAACGTTCATAAGCGATCAGCGACATCTCAGCAGGGGCCACATCGCTGCTACATGTCACACACAGCTGCGTCGCTAACGAGATCGCTACTGCATCATGAAATTGGTGACTCATTAGCGATCTCGTTAGCAATCTCGTTTAGTGTGTACCTTAAGTTTATATGACAAACCTTAAGGGCAGTCCAGAAAATATTATTTGGACAGTTAGGGTATGTTTCCACGGAGCGCATTCATTGCGCTTTGGACGGAGCGAAAACCCTGCTCCGCCCAAAGCCCCGCTCCCTTCTGTACGCACGGTGATACCGCATTTGTTCATTGAAAACATGCGGTATCACCACATCGCATACACTGACAGCGTTATTTACCTTGCGGAGACTGAGCGTCTCCGCAAGGTAAACAGACATGCTGCGTTCTAAAAAGACGCGCCACATGTCCAGTTTCGAGGGTGTGTTACCCGCGTATTAGGACACATAGTGGAGACGGGATTTCTTCAAATCCCCTCCACTATGCTGTAACATCTGGATGTTGCAGATTAAACGTTGCGGCTCTACTCAGCGTTCAATCCGTAGCTAATCCGAATGTAACACGCCACGTGGAAACATACCCTTACACGTTTTGGCATTTTAGCTGTTTACCAAAACATATTCAATTTACAGTTAAATAATCAATATTATTATTATTCATTTATATTGCACCATTTATTCCATGGCGCTTTACATGTGAAAAGGGGGAAATATAGACAAGTACAATAGACATGTGTAAGACAAAGGATATACACGTACAGAAGGAGAGAGGACCCTGCCCGAGAGGGCTCACAGTCTACAGGGATGGGTGAGGATACGCTAGGAGAGGGAAGAGCTGTTTGTGCGTTGGTTCAGTAGGATGAGGATCATTGCAGTCTGTAGGCTTGTCGGAACAGGTGGGTCTTCAGGTTCTTCTTGAATGTTTCCGTTGTTGGTGAGAGTCTGATGTGTTGCTTCAGACAGTTCCAGAGTATAGAGGAAGCACGGGAGAAGTCTTGTATGCGGTTGTGGGAAGAAGAGATGAGGGGGGAGTAGAGAAGGAGATCTTGAGAGGATCGAATGTTGCGTGCTGGTAGGTACCGGGAGACCATGTCACAGATGTATGGAGGAGACAGGTTGTGGATGGCTTTGTATGTCATGGTTAGGGTTTTGAACTGGAGCCTCTGGGCAATAGGAAGCCAGTGAAGGGCCTGGCATAGGGGGGAGGCTGGGGAATGGCAAGGAGACAGGAGGATTAGTCGGGCAGCAGAGTGTAGGATGGACTGAAGTGATGCCAGAGGGGAGGCCAGAGTAGGAGGTTGCAGTAGTCGAAGCGGGAGATGACAAGGGCGTGCACTAGTATTTTTGCGGTTTCATGGTTGAGGAATGTGCGGATCCGGGAAATATTTTTGAGTTTGAGGCAGCAGGAAGAGGCAAGCGCTTGGATAAAAGTGGCTTAAAGTGCAAACTTTCAGCTTTAATTTGAGTTTATTCACATCCTAATTGTAGAAGGATTTACAAATTCCAATTTAATAAGTATCTGGCTCTTTTTAACCCATTTATGACCTTGGGTGTATCCTTACATCCCGGTCGCTAGGTAATTACCTATCTTGGACGCATGGATACGTCATGACGATTTTGCTCGTACAAAGGCTACTTCCAGTAGGAGGCACTAGAGTCATCATTGTCTCTAAAGAGACAATTCGCATATTTCCCAGAAGAGCACTGCGGCTTAAAAGTCTCCTCACCTCGGCAGGCATGATATGTCACTTTGTACAAGGAGAAACGTTACTCCTTGAATCCCAAAAACTGTCAAGTGCCCGAAAATGGAACCAATATAAACATCAACTCGTCCAAGAAAAAAAACAAGCTCTCACATGACTGACAGATGAAATGTAGAAAAATTATAGCTCTCAAAATATGGAAATGAAAGCGTTTTTAAGTGATTGACAGTAGCCAAATATAAAAAACGCTAATAAATCTGGTATCGCTGTAAATGCACCAACTCCAAGTATAAAGTCGCCTAATCACTTATACCACACCAGGAATGGCGTAAAAAATAAATAAAATCAATTATTCACCTACTATTGATTTTTTTCATTCTGATTCCAAAAATTTGCATCATTTTATTAAAAAAAAATGGAGACCTATTTAACCCCTTAACCCCCAAGGGTGGTTTGCACGTTAATGTCCAGGCCAATTCTTACAATTCTGGCCACGGTCCCTTTATGAGGTTATAACTCTGGAACGCTTCAACGGATCTTCGCGATTCTGAGAATGTTTTCTCGTGACATTGTACTTCATGATAGTGGTAAAATTTCTTCGATTTCTTGTGCTTATTTATGAAAAAATAGAAATATGGTGAAAATTTTGAAAATTTTACAATTTTCAAACTTTGAATTTTTATTCCCTTTAAACAGAGTAATATGTCACACAAATAGTTAATAAACAACATTTCCCACATGTCTATTTTACATCAGAACAATTTCAGAACCCAAATTTTTTTTTGTTAGGAAATTATAAGGGTTAAAAGTTGACCAGCGATTTCTCATTTTTACAACAAAATGTACAAAACCATTTTTTTTAGGGACCACCTCACATTTGAAGTCACTTTGAGGGGTCTATATGGCAGAAAATACCTAAAAGTGACACCATTCTAAAAACTGCACCTCTCAATGTACTCAAAAACAACATTCAATAAGTTTATTAACCCTTCAGGCGCTCCACAGGAGCTGAAGCAACATGTAAGGAAAAAATGAACCTTTAACTTTTTAGTCACAAATATGATCTGTTACAAACATTTTTTTTTTTAACAAGGGTAAAAAGAAAATGGACAGATAATGTTGTTCAATTTCTCCTGAGTACGCAGATACCCTATATTTGGGGGAAAACCACTGTCTGGGCGCACGGCAGGGCTCGGAAGGGAAGGACCGCAGAATGACTTTTTCAAACCAAAATTGGCTGGAATTGAGATTGGACGCCATGTCGAGTTTGGAGAGCCTCTGATGTGCCTAAACAGTGGAAACTTCCCACAAGTGACACCATTTTGGAAACTAGACCCTCTAAGGAACTTATCAAGATCTGTTGTGAGCACTTTGAACCCCTAAGTGTTTCACTAAAGTTTATAATGCCTGGGTGTGGAAAAAATAAAAAATAAAAAAAATTTCTACAAAAATGAATTTTTAGTCCCCAATTTTTGATTTTTCCCAAGGAAACTGGACCCCAATAGTTGTTGTCCAATTTGTCTTGAGAACGCTCATACCCCATATGTGGGGGGGAAACACTGAATGGGCACACGGCAGGGCTCGGAAAGGAAGTAATGACGTTTTGGAATGCAGACGTTGATGGGTGTCACATTCAGTTTGCAGAGCCCCTGATGTGCCTAAACATTGGAAACCCCCCAAAAGTGACCCCAGTTTGGAAACTAAACCCCCTAAGGAACTTGTCTAGATCTATGGTGAGCACTTTGAACCCCCAAGTGCTTCACACAAGTTTATAATGCCTGGGCATGAAAATTAAAAATTCTATTTAATTCACACAAAAATGATCTTTTAGTCACCAATTTTTTATTTTCCCAAGGGTAACAGGAGAAATTGGACCCCAAAAGTTGTTGTCCAATTTGTCCTGAGTACACTGATACCCCATATGTGGGAGAAAACTACTGTGTGGGCACACGTCAGGGCTCGGAATAGAAGTAGTGACTTTTGTAATGCAGACTTTGATGGAATGGTCTGCGGGTGTCATGTCGTGTTTGGAGAGCCCCTGATGTGCCTAAACAGTGGAAATCCCCCACAAGTGACCAGATTTTGGAAACTAAACCCCCAAAGGAACTTATCTAGATGTGTGGTGAGCACTTTGAGCCCCCAAGTGCTTCACAGAAATTTATAGCGCCCGGGCGTGAAAATAAAAAAATCATATTTTTTCCATAAACATGATCTTTTATTATTATTATAATTATTGTGAAATTTGTCCTGAGTACGCTGATACCCCATATGTGGGGTAAACTACTGTTTGGGCGCACGGCAGAGCTCAGAAGGGAAGGAGCAACGTTTGACTTTTTCAACGCAGAATTGGCTGGAATTGAGATCAGACGCCATGTCACGTTTAGAGAGCACCTGATGTGCCTAAACAGTGGAAACCCCCCAATTCTAACTCCAACCCTAACCCCAACACACCCCTAACCCTAGTCCCAACCCTAACCATAACCCACCCACAAACCTAACCCTAACACACCCCTAACAGAATCCCAACCCTAACTTTAGCCCCAATCCTAACAGGAAAACGGAAATAAATAAGTTTTTTAAACTTTATTATTTTTCCCTAACTAAGGGGGTGATAAAGGATGGTTTGATTTACTATTTATAGCGGGTTTTTATGTTTGACAGCTGTCACATACTAAAAGACGCTTTTTATTGCAAAAAATAGTTTTTGCATCACCACATTTTGAGAGCTATAATTTTTACATATTTTGGCCCACAGAGTCATGTGAGGTCTTATTTTTTGCTGGACGAGTTGACGTTTTTATTTGGGCACATGAAATTTTTTGATTGCTTTTTTTTATTATGATTTTTGGGAGGCAGAATGAACAAAAACTAGCAATTCATGAATTTCTTTTGGGGGTCGCTTTTATACCGTTCCACGTGTGGTAAAATTGATGAAGCGCTTTTATTCTTTGGGTCAGTACGATTACAGCGATACCTGATTTATATCATTTTTTTTATGTTTTGCCACTTTTATACAATAAAAACAATTACATATAAAAAATAACTGTTTTTGCATCGCTTTATTCTGCGAGCTATAACTTTTTTAGTTTTTCGCTGATGATGCTGTGGGGTGGCTCTTTTTTGCGGGACAAGATGACGTTTTCAGCGGTATCATGTTTATTTATATCAGTCTTTTTGATCGCGTGTTATTCCACTTTTTGTTCGGCGGTATAATGACAAAGCATTGATTTTTTGCTTCGTTTTTTTTTAAGGGGTTAACTAGTGGGACAGATGTATAAGGGGGGTTGTTACGGACGCGGCGATACCAAATATGTGTACTTTTGTTTATTTTTTTTATTTACAGGAAGAAATGAATTTATTGGGGAATATTCCACTTTTTGTTCGGTGGTATGATACCGCTGATAAAGCATTTTTTTTTGCCTTTTTTTAAGGGGTTAACTAAAGGGGTTAACTAGCGGGACAGTTTTATAGGGCGGATCATTGCGGATACTGCTATACTAAATATGTGTACTTTTATTGTTTTTTTTACATTAAAGAAATTAATTTATTGGGTAATATTTTTTTTTTTCCTTTATTTAGGATTTTTATTTTTTTTACATTTTTTCTTTGTCCCAGGGTTGGACATTACTGTATAAAGTGAGATCGCTGGTCTGACAGTTTGCACAGCACTCTATCAGACCAGCGATCTAACAGGCACAGTATGAGGCTTTCTCAGCACCTACTCTCAGTAGGCACTGAGGAAGCCGCCTCACTGCAGGGCACGGAAGGACCCCGCGGCCATCTTGGATCCGGGGTCCTGCAGGGAGGAGGCCCTCGGAACAACGCGATCACATCGCGTTGCTCTGAGGGTCTCAGGGAAGCACGCAGGGAGCCCCCTCCCTGCGCGATGCTTCCCTGTGCCTCCGGTACACTGCGATCATCTTTGATCGCAGTGTGCCAGGGGTTAATGTGCCGGGAGCAGTCCGGGTGTCAGCTGTGATAACCAGCTGACAGCTGATCGTGTATGATGTACTATCCTGACCTTGGGAATTAAGTCCCAGGGAACATGGACGGGATAGTATGTCCGATGACAGAAAGGGGTTAAAATAATGAACAAATCTTTATTACACATAATATCAATTCATTAAAATATAGGAATTGTAAGACAGTACATGATTGGACAACACATGGTACATTTAGGTAAGAAGTGGTAACAGTAATATCAAAATGACTTTTTATTGCATGATTATTCTTAAAAAAAGTCGTCTTAGCCCCTCTCTGCCATCTGACGCACTATTCCGTCCATGCACCCTGGGACTCAATTCCCATGGATAGAATAGTACGTCATACGCGATCAGCTGCGCTCACAGGGGGAGCGCAGCCGATCGCGGCCGGGTGTCAGCTGATTCTCAAAACTGACACCCGGCACTAAGTGCCAGGAGCAGACATGGACCGCTCTAGGCACTTTAACCCCCGGCACACCGTGATCAAACATGATTGCAGCGTTCCGGTGGCATACAGAAGTATCGCGCAGGGAGGGGGCTCCGTACGGGCTTTCCTCAGAACAACGCAATGTTATCGCATTGATCTGAAGATCTCCATGGAGAGCCCCGGCTCCAAGATGGCCGCGGGGTCCTTCCGAGTCCTGCAGTGAGGTGGCTTGCCAGTGCCTCCTGAGAGCAGGCACCAGCAAGCCTCCTTCACTGCCTGTCAGATCACTGATTTGACACAGTGCTGAGTAAAGTGTCAGAAAAGCTATCTGACTTTATATAGTGATGTCCCACCCTGGGACAAAGTAATAAAATAAAAAATAAAAAATAAAAAAAACGTGAAAAAATATTTTTTTTAAGAATTCCTAAATAAAGAAAAAAATTTCCCCAACAAACACATTATGTAAATAAATAAAAAAAAAAACTATAAAAGTACACATATTTAGTATCGCCGCGTTCGTAACGATCCGACCTATAAAACAGTCCCCCTAGTTAGCCCCTTTAGTAAATCCCTAAAAAAAAAAAAAAAAGGCAAAAAACTATGCTTTCTCATCAGCCGCCAAACAAAAAGTAGAATAACATGCAATCAAAAAGACAGATGTAAATAAATGTGGTACCGCTGAAAACGTCATCTTTTCCATCAAAAAATGAGCCGCCATACAGCATCAACAGCAAAAAAATAAGTTATAGCTCTCAGAATAAAGCAATGCAAAAATAATTATTTTTTATATGAAAGTTTTTATTGTATACACAGGCGCAAAAATATAAAAAAGATATAAAATCGCACTGAGCCAAAGAATAAAACTGCTTTATCAATTTCACCACACGCAGAACGGTATAAACGCCCCCCCACCCCAAAAGAAATTCAAGAATTGCTGGATTTTGTTCATTCTGCCTTCCAAAAATCAGAATAAAAAGCGATCAAAAAATGTAATGTGCCCGAAAATGGTACCAATAAAAACATCAACTCATCGCGCAAAAATGAAGCCCTCACACAACTCCGTGGGCCAAAGTATGTAAAAATTATAGCTCTTAACCCCTTTCTGCCATCAGACGTACTATCACGTCCATGGTACCTGGGCCCGTAAGACCATGGACGGGTTTGTACGTCACAAGCAATAGGCCGCGCTCCAGGAGCAAGGCCGATCGCGGCCGGGTTTCAGCTGATTATCACAGCTGACACCCAGCGCTATGTACCAGGAGCGGTCACGGACCACTGGCACACTGCGATCAAACATGATTGCAGTGTACAGGAGGCATACGGAAGCATCGCGCTGTTCTGAGGGCTTCCTCCTTGCAGGACCCCGGATCCAAGATGGCCGCAAAGTCCTTTGGGGCCTTGCAGGGAGGCGGCTTCCTCAGCGCCTGATGAGAGCAGGCGCTGAGGAAGCCTGCAGCACTGCCTGTGAGATCGCTGGTCTGCCACTTTAGTGAAGCACTTGGGGGTTCGAAGTGCTCACCACAGATCTAGATAAGTTCCTTAGGGGGTCTAGTTTCTGAAATGGGGTCACATGTGGGGGGTTTCCACCCTTCAGGTACATCAGGGGCAATGCAAATGCGACATGAATCCAATCTCGATTCCAGCAAATTTTGGTTTAAAAAAGTCAAATGGCGCTCCCTCCGAGCTCTGCTATGCGCCCAAACAGTTGTTCCCCCCCACACATGGGGTATCAGCATACTCAGGACAAAATGGAGAACAACTTTTGGGGTCCAATTTCCTTGGGAAAAATCAAAAATTAGGGACCAAAAAATCATTTTTCTGGAATTTTTTATTTTTTTTTCACACCCAGGCATTATAAACTTTAGTGAAACACTTGGGGGTTCAAAGTGCTCACCACAGATCTAGATAAGTTCCTTAGGGGGTCTAGTTTCCAAAATGGTGTCACTTGTGGAGGTTTCCACTGCTTAGGCACATCAGGGGCTCTCCAAACGCGACATGGCGTCCAATCTCAATTCCAGCCAATTTTTGTTTGAAAAAGTCAAACGGAGCTCCTTCCCTTCCAAGCTCTGCACATATGAGGTATCGGCGTACTCAGGAGAAATTGCACAAAAACTTCTTCTGTTAATTTTCTCCTTTTACCCTTGATAAAATAAAAAAATTGTTTGCAAAATATCATTTTTGTGACTAAAAAGTTAAATGTTCATTTTTTCCTTCCAAGTTGCTTCAGCTTCTGTGAAGCACCGGAAGGGTTAATAAACTTCTTGAATGTGGTTTTGAGTACCTTGAGGGGTGCAGTTTTTAGAATGGTGTCACTTTTGGGTATTTTCTGCCATATAGACCCCTCAAAGTGATCTCAAATGTGGTGGTCCCTAAAAAAAAATGTATAATTTGTTGTAAAAATGAGAAATTGCTGGTCAACTTTTAACCCTTATAACTTTGTAATGAAAAAAAAATTTGGTTCCAAAATTGTGCTGATGTAAAGAAGACATGTGGGAATTGTTATTTAGTAACTATTTTGTGTGACATATTTCTGTTTTAAGGGAATAAAAATTCAAAGTTTGAAAATTGCAAAATTTTCGCCATATTTCCATTTTTTCATAAATAACCGCAAGTTATATCGAAGAAATTTTACCACTATCATGAAGTACAATATGTCACGAGAAAACAATCTCAGAATCGCTAAGATCCGTTGAAGCGTTCCAGAGTTATAGCCTCATAAAGAGACAGTGGTCAGAATAGTAAAAATTGGCCTGGGGTTAAAATGTGGTGATGCAAAAACTATTTTTTGCAATAAAAAGCGTCTTTTAGCGTGTGACAGCTGCCAAACATAAAATCCCGCTATAAATAGTAAATCATGAAAAAGATAAATCCGGCACTCAGTGTAGGTAATTTGAAAGAAAATTCCTTTATTACAAAGTGCAATCCTCAAAATTTGTAACGTTTCGGTCAAAACATTTGACCTTCTTCAGACAAATTGCAAATGTACTGGGAGTAGAGTTGAGCGATACTTTCCGATATCCAAAAGTATCGGAATCGGAATGGTATCGCCGATACCCAAAAAATATCGGCGATACCCGATACCGATACCGGAAATCCAATGTAAGTCTATGGGAACAAAATATCGGAATTAAAAAAAAAACCCATTCTTGCCTTGTTGGTTAATTGTACATGAAGGAAAACAACAAAGAGTAATGTAGAATGTATTGGGGAAGGTTGAGGAGACATTAAAGGCATAGATGTTTAACCCAATCAAATGGAATAGCATAAATATTTTTTTTTTAAAGATGTTCGGATTGACGAAGAAATTGACAATGTTGTTAACGTTTTTTCTATTTTGACAAATATGTATATTTCACAACTTCCATGCTCTTCACCTTTTTAACTTTTGACACACTTTCTCCTTCATAATCTTCAGCAGCATCATCTTTTTCATCAAATTATTCTTCATCTTCACCTTCTTTATCTTCTTCTTAAACTTCTTACTATTCATCTTTTTGTTAACATTACTCATATTCTTCTTATTAAACTATTATTCTTATTCATATTGTACTTCATCTTCTTCATCATATTCTTATTTGTGACAGAGAATCCTGTACTTGTAATCTGTCAAAGTATGAATTTTTCATCCTTCCGTTCTTGCTGTCACAAAAGATTTAAATTACAACAGTATTTGTCCGTGTTCAGTTTAGCCTGCAGCAGCAGGCATTTTCCAGGGGCACCACGAGGAGGAACGGACTCACCCCCATACACTGCTTAGTCTTCTGCTTATAATTTAGAGCATATATTTTGCTCTTCATTTTGGTCTTATACTTCATGTTCTTCTGCTTTTTGATCTTCTGCTTATTGTTCTTAAGTCTCTTGTTCTGTATCTTGTAGTTTGTCTTAACCTTCTTAGTCCTGTTTGGTAATCTTTTATTTCTTCTTTGTGATGGTGTTTAGGCTGGTTGGCTTGATGCTCGTCGTCCTTGTGGTCGTCATCTTCTTCGGGGTGGTCATCAGGGTCGTCGTCTTAATTTTTGGAGATCCAGAGTGATTACCCAAAAAAGCATTGAAAAAATCTTCAATTTGTAAATGTAGCAGAAGGTACAAGAGTCAATGCAAGTAACGAGGACCAGCTGACTCTGCTGGAACCCGGAGGGGCAGCAGAAGGAAAAGAGCCAATGGCACAACCGAGGACCAGCTGACGTTACTGGGACACGGTTACTAAGCAGGAGGTACCTGTGCTCCAAAGCACTACCAAGGACCAGCAGACGTTGCTGGAACTCGGATACCGAGATGGAGGCACCTAGGCCAAAGGCACTGCGGAGAACCAGCTGACGGTACTGGAACCCGGACGGGTAGCAGAAGGTACAAGAGCCAATGCAAGTAACGAGGAACAGCTGACTGTGCTGGAACCTGGAGGGGCAGCAGAAGGAAAAGAGCCAATGGCACAACCGAGGACCAGCTGACGTTACTGGGACACGGTTACTAAGCAGGAGGTACCTGTGCTCCAAAGCACTACCAAGGACCAGCAGACGTTGCTGGAACTCGGATACCGAGATGGAGGCACCTAGGCCAAAGGCACTTCGGAGAACCAGCTGACGGTACTGGAACCCGGAAGGGTAGCAGAAGGTACAAGAGCCAATGCAAGTAACGAGGACCAGCTGACTGTGCTGAAACCCGGAGGGGCAGCAGAAGGAAAAGAGCCAATGGCACAACCGAGGACCAGCTGAAGTTACTGGGACACGGTTACTAAGCAGGAGGTACCTGTGCTCCAAAGCACTACCAAGGACCAGCAGACGTTGCTGGAACTCGGATACCGAGGTGGAGGCACCTAGGCCAAAGGCACTGCGGAGAACCAGCTGACGGTACTGGAACCCGGACGGGTAGCAGAAGGTACAAGAGCCAATGCAAGTAATGAGGACCAGCTGACTGTGCTGGAACCCGGAGGGGCAGCAGAAGGAAAAGAGCCAATGGCACAACCGAGGACCAGCTGACGTTACTGGGACACGGTTACTAAGCAGGAGGTACCTGTGCTCCAAAGCACTACCAAGGACCAGCAGACGTTGCTGGAACTCGGATACCGAGATGGAGGCACCTAGGCCAAAGGCACTGCGGAGAACCAGCTAACGGTACTGGAACCCGGACGGGTAGCAGAAGGTACCCATGGAAATTTAAGTTGACAGGCCGCGAGCCGGCCGCAGTTACCGAATCCCACAGTACTACAGTGGGTGATTGTCCTATTGTCACAACGGAAACAGCCTTTATTTGCATATCCCGCAGCACACATAGGAAGCACCTAAACTCCAAGCACCATAGAGTCGGCTAACCCGACCGCAACACGACAGGACAACTTATTGGAGGCTAAGTGACGTTTACACTGACAGGAAACAGATGGCGTGCTGTAACCAGTCTGGGCAGGAGTGAGTACCCGTGCCAATGACACTTCCGAGCAACAACTGGCGGTGTTGAAGCCCAGGGATGAGAAGACAACAGGGTGGAGGCAGCATGACTTTTTGCCATTCACACAGCAGGGGAACAGCTGACATTACTGAACCCCAGTAACACAGGAGCAAGTGTTGACTGTGCTAACAGCACTTCCGAGCAACAACTGGCGGTGTTCTAGCCCAGGGATGAGAATAGAACATGGTGGAGGCAGCAGGACTTTTTGCCGTTCACACAGCAGGGGAACAGCTGACATTACTGAACCCCAGTAACACAGGAGCAAGTGTTCACTGTGCTAACAGCACTTCCGAGCAACAACTGTCGGTGTTGTAGCCCAGGGATGAGAAGAGAACATGGTGGAGGCAGCAGGACTTTTTGCCGTTCACACAGCAGGGGAACAGCTGACATTACTGAACCCCAGTAACACAGGAGCAAGTGTTCACTGTGCTAACAGCACTTCCGAGCAACAACTGGCGGTGTTGTAGCCCAGGAATGAGAAGAGAACATGGTGGAGGCAGCAGGACTTTTTGCCGTTCACACAGCAGGGGAACAGCTGACATTACTGAACCCCAGTAACACAGGAGCAAGTGTTGACTGTGCTAACAGCACTTCCGAGCAACAACTGGCGGTGTTGTAACCCAGGGATGAGAATAGAACATGGTGGAGGCAGCAGGACTTTTTGCCGTTCACACAGCAGGGGAACAGCTGACATAACTGAACCCCAGTAACACAGGAGCAAGTGTTGACTGTGCTAACAGCACTTCCGAGCAACAACTGGCGGTGTTGTAGCCCAGGAATGAGAAGAGAACATGGTGGAGGCAGCAGGACTTTTTGCCGTTCACACAGCAGGGGAACAGCTGACATTACTGAACCCCAGTAACACAGGAGCAAGTGTTGACTGTGCTAACAGCACTTCCGAGCAACAACTGGCGGTGTTGTAGCCCAGGGATGAGAAGAGAACATGGTGGAGGCAGCAGGACTTTTTGCCGTTCACACAGCAGGGGAACAGCTGACATTACTGAACCCCAGTAACACAGGAGCAAGTGTTGACTGTGCTAACAGCACTTCCGAGCAACAACTGGCGGTGTTGTAGCCCAGGGATGAGAAAGAACATGGTGGAGCAGCAGGACTTTTTGCCGTTCACACAGCAGGGGAACAGCTGACATTACTGAACCCCAGTAACACAGGAGCAAGTGTTGACTGTGCTAACAGCACTTCCGAGCAACAACTGGCGGTGTTGTAGCCCAGGGATGAGAAGAGAACATGGTGGAGGCAGCAGGACTTTTTGCCGTTCACACAGCAGGGGAACAGCTGACATTACTGAACCCCAGTAACACAGGAGCAAGTGTTGACTGTGCTAACAGCACTTCCGAGCAACAACTGGCGGTGTTGTAGCCCAGGGGAGGAAGGAACATGGTGGAGCAAGACCTTTTTGCGTCACATAAAAAGCTATTACTCAAAACCCCAGTAATACAACCTTTAGCCCATGGTAGACACCTAAAACAAAAATGTAGTATATGTTAGCCAGGATAAAGATACATTGAGCATGTTGAAAAGCAATGCAAACCACAATTAAAATAGGTTAAATAATCTGCTATACGGTTTAAAATAAAAGCATACAAGTACATATCAGAATCCATTAATGATGGCTAAGTAACAGTATGTACACCATTTTTATTGTGTAGACAATGAATGGCTGACTTAAAAACATAATCAGCATTACAAGTTATCTTTGACATTCATGAAACTTTACATTTGGTGAATAATATCACTAAAAATTTTTAAAAATATCTAAAATTTCCATCATGTAATACTGATAATATGTGCCAATCATTTATATTAACAAACAAAAAATTTAAAAGTGCATAGTGCAGAGTGAAAACAGATATTTATGCCTGACTGTGGACTTGCAAGCATGACAACGGATAGATAAGGTATATATAGATGAGACTGCATAGCCACAGATGGTGAATGGCGATGTAATACTGTACCTCAATAAAGTGTGCGTTACTACTACATCCTTTTTTTTATATGCTTTATAAAAGGTTACGTGCATGTATGGTTGCGCCTTTGTTTGGACGCACAGACTGGCTTCCTGCTGTGACGCGTTGGGTATTGGAGCGTCTGTACGTCTTATGACGCAGACTAACATTCACGGTGCGCATCGTTCATCATCGCAAGCGTACCGACAACACAAAGGCGTTGTCATGACTGCTTTACTCAGTAAACATGCACCTATGATGAAACATACACGCATGTGCCCTATTACATAACAAGCTACAAGAAAAACGAGTGTGAGGTGTGACACAGCTGTTTTGTTAAGGTACAGTATTATATCGACATTGTACAGGTGTCGCTATTCAGTCTGATAAATAGATATCATTCACCTATTCTATCAGTTGTCGTTCTTTCAGCACCACTTACAGGTATATATTTTGCTATTGTGACTATGCACTATTGACTTTACCAAGGTAATGCATGATTTTTGTTAGCGATTATCATGTTTACATGAAGGACCTTTATGATATGGGCTGTTAACTTTCTAATTAAATATGTATTTTTTAAAATGACACAAATATAAGTAATGTTGAAGAGGACTATTCCTATATGCATTGTTTGCACAATATTACAGGTGTACATCACGTCCCTTAATCAACATTGGATTATTATATTTACTTGTATGCTTTTATTTAAAAGGCAAGAACACTGAAGTATAACCTTCGCACTGCAGCAGTTGTCAAAGTTCAACCCACATTATGCACTTCCAACATTGCAGAATTTGAGTCATGATGTGAGTTGGATTTGTCTAAGCTATGGAGTGACAAGGTTGACCATCAGTATCCTATAGCATAAGTAGGCTTTTGTGTTTGCATTTGTTTTCGACATGTGCATATCTGTAATAATATGTCACAATTATTTTGTAACAGATTTGTCACAAAGACTAATCATTTTATGGTTTTAAAGTTGACGTTTCAAATGTTTACAGCTTAGAAATCAGGGTGTAGCCTCATATCTATGTGTAGCACTAGACACTTTGACATGTCATGTTTTTTTCACCATGATTAGGTAGCTAGCAGTAATTTTTGCCGGACACACAGCAGGGGAACAGCAGGCGTTACTGAACCCCACAAACACATCAGCGATTGTTTTCATCTGTGCATCTAACACTTCTGAGCAGCAACTGGCGGTGTTGAAGCCCAGGGTCAAGGAGGGTGTAGGCAGAGGCCTAGTATGAAATGTTTGAAGTTGAAGTTGTAGTTAGCAGCAGTAATTTTTGCCAGACACACAGCAGGGGAACAGCAGGCGTTACTGAACCCCACAAACACATCAGCGATTGTTTTCATCTGTGCATCTAACACTTCTGAGCAGCAACTGGCGGTGTTGAAGCCCAGGGTCAAGGAGGGTGTAGGCAGAGGCCTAGTATGAGATGTTTGAAGTTGAAGTTGTAGTTAGCAGCAGTATTTGCAACACACGCAGGAAAGCAGGCTACTGAACCCCAAAACATCGCGATGTTTTACTGTGCACTAACACTCGAGCACAACTGCGGTGAGCCCAGGTCAAGGAGGTGAGGCAGAGCTGTGAGATGTTTGAGTGTATAGCAGCAGATTTTGCACAACGCGGAATGAGCTACTGACCCACAAACACATCAGCGATTGTTTTCATCTGTGCATCTAACACTTCTGAGCAGCAACTGGCGGTGTTGAAGCCCAGGGTCAAGGAGGGTGTAGGCAGAGGCCTAGTATGAGATGTTTGAAGTTGAAGTTGTAGTTAGCAGCAGTAATTTTGCCAGACACACAGCAGGGGAACAGCAGGCGTTACTGAACCCCACAACACATCAGCGATTGTTTTCATCTGTGCATCTAACACTTTGAGCAGCAACTGGCGGTGTTGAAGCCCAGGGTCAAGGAGGGTGTAGGCATAAAATATGAGTTATTGCCTTGTTAGTGGCCATTGCAAATATGTACTTCAAACAAGAATAAATGAAGTTTTACTAGGACAATAAAATGATGAATTTCAATTCCAAGAATAGAAAAATATTATACTTGGAGTCCTCTGTGGTTGATACGTTTAATGGCTAACTGAAAATATGGTAACAAATTCCAAGCTTTCGAGACTACTCAGGTCTCTTCATCAGGCTAAGACTAAAACAAAAATGAAGAATCACATATTTCTACACACAACAGGACACAGGAATAGGTAAGACAAGTGAGGGAGGGACAAGTGAGGGGAGACCGGCCAAAAAATGAGAACAAGGATGAATTATCAGCGCCACACAATAAGAGAAAAAATAATGGATTTACCTGTGGCAAAACAATTTTGTATGCCCGGTCATAGCATGATGGATATGGAATTACTGGTATTAAAATATAACTTCAAATATGAGAAAGATACAAAGGTTTCAGAATATAAGCTCATCATGACCTTTGACACTGTTAGTGATGGAATGAATAGATCACACGGATTTATGTCATTCTATATCAATTAAGGAATCTGCGTCTCTGCCCTTCCAGGGGCATGAAAACACAAAACCAGACCCCAATCAGAGGGCAATAAAACTTTCTATCCTTATCTAGGAACTGTTACAATATTTATGTTCATCCCTCTGTGATAATGAGAGTTCTGCTACACGTCACTTACTTGTCTTACCTATTTCACTATTCCTCTGTCCTGTTGTGTATAGAAATATGTGATGCTTCATTTTTTGTTTTAGTCTTTGCCTGATGAAGAGACGTGAGTAGCCTCGAAAGCTTGCAATTTGTTACCATCTTTTCAGTTATCCATTAAAAGGTATCAACCACTGCGGACTCTCAAGTCTAAATATTTTTCTATCTACTGGCTAACACGGTACGAAGATACACATGTTTCCTAACTTCAAGAATAAAAATAAAGACACTGCAAATATAAACGCATATATGCACATGCCAACAAGAAATGGAACAACACACCACCCAAAAAATTGGTTACAAAATATAGTGTTGTAAATTTAAGAATAAAAGTCCATTTTTGTATTTATGAATAATGCTTAAGGAACGCTATGTTAAACCATAAAATAGTGAAGACAATGGATTTTGTAATAGTCACTCATCATCATCATCATTGCAATTTAGATGTGACAGTCACAGACATTTCAATTATTTAAGTTAATAAAATCGTTACTTTGTACAGCATGTATGACATGTCCAGCATGGACTCATCAATGTGATGACACAATAATGTACGATAAAAAATAACCATTTAAAAAAACATAATGCATTGTCACAATTTAAGTGTGTGCCTGCAAGTGTAGGTGAAACAAAGGCTACGGATAGCAAAGGTATATTCTATGTCTGTATCAGACAGTGGACAGCCTCTGATGGGTAATGGCGATGTTATACTGTACGTCAATAAAGTCTGCGGCTGCAATCATGCATTTTTTGCTTGTACAGTGTTGAAGAGGGTAAAAGCATGTCTGGTTGCGCAAGGCTTTATCCGTCAACACTACCTTCCTACTGTCACGCGTAGGGTAGGGTAGCGTGTGTCAATTAGATGACTCTATAAAATGTGACGTTACGCAGCGTTATTGCGCCCTAGGGACGCCAAAAATACGACAGCAGTAATCATTTACTGTCTAATACTCCACCTATGACCAACAAAAAAAGAACGTTCCCTCTTTAACAATCTACAAGACTAACAACCATAATGGTTGACGCTGACTTTATTGAGGTACAGTATTACATCGACATTGTCCATGAGTAACTATGCACTGTGATACCTATATACCATTATTAATTTATATCTGTTGTGGTTGTTTCAACAGCACTTGCAGGTATAACTACCTATTGTCAGTATGCATGATGCACTTTCTAGATGTAATAATTTATTATTGCACATTATTACCAGGTTTACATGCTGGCCATTTCATATATGGTGTGTGAAGTTACAGTTGGCATCAGTATGTGTATTTCATAATGTCTGTCATAAATAAAACTCGTGATGATGATGATGAGGATTTTATGATTCGTACATCCATTGACTGCATTATCTTACAGGTACAGATAAAGTTCCTTAAAAAGCATTAATTGAAAAGTATGAAATGTACTTTTATGCATTAATTTCAAAATGTGAACACTATGTTTTAGTTTTTGTTACCATTTCTAATAGACATGTGCAGATATGCGCTGTGATGACAAATTATTATTTGTCCATATTTGTCATAAAAATTTATCATTCTAGGCCTGGAAAACTTCACAATTTCATGTTTTAAGCATAACAATCAGGGTGACGGCTCTTCCCTATTTGGAGCATGTTCGACATGGGTTTTTCTGTGCATGTGTAGGGAACAGGAGACTTCTTGCCGGACACACAGCAGGGGAACAGCTGGTGTTACTGAACCCCACTAACACTATAGCTTGTGTATTGGTCTGTGGACACGACACTTCTGAGCAGCAACTGGCAGTGTTGTAGCCCAGGGAGTAGAGTTCAGGTGGTAGAAAGATGAACATAACAGGAGACAAGGATAATGTTGCGAACCAGTTATTTAATCTGAAAACGGACAGACAAATTCTGGCGAGATCCATGCCTTGTTCATTTTCAGAAAAGTAAGCCGGTCTACATTATCGGAGGATAGTCGCATGCGACGGTCTGTTAGTACACCACCTGCAGCACTAAAGACGCGCTCCGATAATACACTGGCAGCAGGGCAAGCCAGCACCTCCAATGCATACTGGCTAAGCTCTGGCCATGTATCCAGCTTAGAGACCCAAAACTTGAATGGGGAAGAGCCATCTGGGAGTACACTGAGAGGGAAAGACATGTAGTCTGTCACCATCTTACGGAAACGTTGCCTCCTGCTGACTGGAGCCGTCTCGGATGGTGTAGACATTTGTGGCGCTGCCACAAAACTTCGCCACATTTGGAACATACTGGTCTTGCCCTGTGCAGAGGCGCTGCTTGTGCTCCCTCTTGTTGCAGAGCTGTCTCCACTGCCTCGACGCACAGAGCTGCTTTATAAAGCAGTAGCAGCAGCAGCAGTGCTCTCGGCTGGAATGGAGAACATTATGGATTGCACCAGTGTGTCTTGGTACTCCCGCATTTTACGCTCCCGGTTCAACGGTGTGATGAGGCTTTGTAAGTTGTCCCGGTAGCGAGGGTCTAGGAGGGTGTACACCCAATAATCAGACGTGGTGAGAATGTGGGCGATGCGGCGGTCGTTTCTCAGGCACTGCAGCATGAAATCAACCATGTGCTGCAGACTCCCAACTGGCCAAGAAACGCTGTCCCCTGCAAGAGGCGTAATCTCTGCCTGCTCTGCATCACCCCACCCTCGCTCTACATACTGACTAGAGCGTTGTGTACCTCCCTCTGGAGCGATGTCTTCCTCCTCCATTGACTCCTCCTCATCCTCCTCACAAAGTGAGCCCTGCCCAGCCCTTTGTGAGGAACCACGTTGCGCTGACTGTCCAGAAGGTGATGGAATTTGTGACTCCTCATCCTCCACCTCTTCCAAAACCTCATCCCTTAGTGCTTGCAGTGTTTTTTGAAGAAGGCAGATAAGGGGGACAGTCAGGCTGACTAGTGCATCATCTGCACTCGCCATCCGCGTTGACTCATCAAACGCACGCAAAACGTGGCAGATGTCCTTCATAGAGGCCCACTCAGTAGTGGTTAAGTGTGAACGGCGCAAATTGCGAGTTGATTGCGCCTGATGCAGCTGATACTCCATTACTGCTGGCTGCTGCTCACACAACCGCTCCAACATATGTAACGTGGAATTCCACCTGGTGGGTACGTCACATATGATGCGATGTTCAGGAAGGCGAAATCTGCGTTGCAGAGCTGCAATGCGCGATCTGGCGATGCTGGAACGTCGCAAGTGAGCGCACTCTAGGCGGACCTTGTGCAGCAGTGCATCAAGATCCGGATAGTCCCTCAAAAAACTCTGCACGACCAAGTTGAGCACATGTGCCAGACATGGTATGTGAGTGAGGTTGCCAAGGCCCAGAGCTGCCACCAGATTTCGGCCATTGTCACACACTACCAATCCTGGCTGGAGATTCGCTGGCAAAAACCACACGTCGCTCTCCTGCTTGATGGCAATCCAGAGCTCCTGCGCTGTGTGGCTTCGATTCCCCATGGAAATTAATTTCAGGACGGCCTGTTGACGTTTGGCCACGGCTGTGCTCATATCGGTCGCATCAGGTAAGCGTTCACGGGTCCATGTGGAGGTAGACCGTGACGGCTCCTGCAGCGATGATTCTGAGGAACTGGAGTAGGAGGAGGAGTCAATGTGGACAGACTTGATTCCTGCAATCCTTGGAGTTGGCAGAACACGTACAGCGCCACTCGCAAGATCTGTACCCGGCTCCACAACATTGACCCAATGGGCAGTGAGGGAAAGGTATCGTCCCTGGCCATGGGTACTGGTCCACGCATCGGTGGTCAGGTGGACCTTGCTACTGACGGCGTTTAGTAGCGCATGTTTAATTTTTCCCTCAACATGCTTTTGCAGACCAGGGACGGCTTGCCTGCTGAAATAAAATCGGCTGGGCACATTGTATTGTGGGACTGCCAATGCCATTAAGTTACGGAAACTGTCAGTCTCCACCAGCCTGAATGACAGCATTTCAAGGGACAGGAGTTTTGCAATGCCAGCATTCAGAGCCTGTGCTCATGGATGGTTTGCCGAGTATGGCCGTCTTTTATCCCGTGCCTGTGCTACCGATGGCTGTTTTGTGGCCTGGGAGTGTGAGGATGACAGGGAACTTGCAGCTGTGGGTGGAATAACACTGGGTCTCTGGACAACAGTGACAGAGGTTCTTCCATGGCGATCCTGTGAGGAAGCCGAACCAGCTGTGTGTGAGCTGGAGGAAGAGGCTCCAACACGAGCTGAAGATGTAGGTGCTGCTGTAGGTTGGCCTACATCTCCAGTGTGTCTTTGAACTCAACCACGTGCTTTGACCGCACATGTTTCCACATATTGTGGTATTAAGGTTACTGACACTTTTACCTCTTTTTACTTTTTGATTACACAGCTTGCATTTGACATAGCAAATATCATCTGCAAGTGTGTCAAAAAAGGACCACGCAGTGCAAGTCCTGGGAGCGCCCGTTTTGGCTGTTGGAAGAGAACTGCTACGAACGGGTGCCAAACTGGAGGCTACAGGCAACCGAGTCTGCAGCCTACCTCTCCCTACTGTTTGGACCGTTGGGGCAATCTCTTCTCAGAGCTGCTACCACCACCTTCCTGTTCCTCACGCCATGTTGGGTCTTGGACCTCATCATCTCCACTACCCTCTTCCAACACCTGCTGCTGTTGGGTGGTCTGGCCAGCACCATGCTCAACAGAAACTGGCACCTGAGTCTCATCATCATCAGATGCGTTCTGCGGTGTGCTGACCATCGGCACTGGCTCACCCGCCTCTTCACATTCAGAGAGACACAGCTGTTGCGCATCACTGCATACTGTCTCTTCTTCACATTCCAGAATGCTGCTTGGCTGGGCCCCTGTTTGCAAGCCAACAGATTCTGAGAACAGAAGCAGAGACTCAGCTGGCTCCAGTTCAGAACTCTCTGACTGCCTGGGCAATTTGGCAGGCGGTGAAGAGACAGATGGTTGTTCAACAGTGCTGTGGTCCTGAGAGGAGGTGGAAGCAATTGAAGTCGATGCATTGGCTGCCATCCAACCAACAACGGCTTCAATTTGTTCTTCCTGCAGCAGGGGGGTACGCTGAGCTCCTACAAAAGTGCGCATAAAGGAACGCTCACGGGGAAAACTGGTGGATGCTGTGTCACTGGGTGCGGCAGCAGCCACAGAATCCCCACGTCCTCTCCCTGCTGAAACTCCACGGCCACGACCACGTGCCTTACTCCCTGCCTTCTTCATCTTGGTAGATTGATAAAGAAAGTCAGAAAAGTTATAAGGCCTAAGTGTGGTTATTCCTCAGAGACTGCAGTGAACACTGCAGACAACTGTTCACTAGCTCTGAAAGGCTCCTTTGTGTACTTCTATAGTGTTTGCAACCAATGTATTGTATACGGATGGAAGCGCGTCACACTAATAGATTAGATTTTTTTCAAATATAATGGAGCAGCACCAATTAGAGAAAAATGTGAAGGATGAGGCAGTGACACACGCTCAGCAGACTACAACCAGCAGTGGTTGAAGAACTAACTGGAGCGTAATCTGCACTCAAAAAATGAAAAGCTCACAGACTACAGTGAACACTTCAGATAACTGTTCAGTAGCTGTGAAAGGACCCTTTGTGTACTTCTATAGTGTTTGCAACCAATGTATTGTATACGGATGGAAGCACGTCACACTAATAGATTAGATTTTTTTCAAATATAATGGAGCAGCACCAATTAGAGAAAAATGTGAAGGATGAGGCAGTGACACACGCTCAGCAGACTACAACCAGCAGTGGTTGAAGAACTAACTGGAGCGTGATCTGCACTCAAAAAATCAAAACCTCACAGACTGCAGTGAACACTGAAACACAACTGTTCACTATCTGTGAAAGGCTCCTTTCTGTACTTCTATACAACTCCATAAATAGTAAATCAAACCCCCCTTTATCACCCCCTTAGTTAGGGAAAAATAATAAAATAAAAAATGTATTAATTCCATTTTCCCATTAGGGTTAGGGTTGGGACTAAAGTTAGGGCGAAAGTTAGGGTTTGGATTAGGGTTGTGTTAGAGTTAGGTTTGTGATTACAGTTATGGCTAGGGCTGGGACTAGGGTTAGGGGTGTGTTGGGGTTAGGGTTGGAGTTAGAATTGGGGGATTTCCACTGTTTAGACATATCAGGGGCTCCCCAAACGCGACATGGCGTCCGATCTCAATTCCAGACAATTCTGCATTGAAAAAGCCAAATGGTGCTCCTTTCCTTCTGAGCTCAGCTGTGCGCCCAAACAGTGATTTACCCCCACATATAGGGTATCGGCATACTCGGGACAAATTGGACAACAACTTTTGGGGTCCAATTTCTCCCATTACCCTTGTGAAAATCAAATATTGCAGGCAAAAAGATAATTTTTGTAAAAAAAATATTTTTTCTTTTTACGGCTGTACATTATAAATTTCTGTGAAGCACTTGGGGGTTCAAAACAACAAAGAGTGTTTTCCTTCATGTACAATTAACCAACAAGGCAAGAATGTTTTTTTTTTAATTCCGATATTTTGTTCCCATAGACTTACATTGGATTTCCGGTATCGGTATCGGGTAGCGCCGATACTTTTTGGTTATCTTTTCTATTTTGGGTATGGGCGATACCCATTCTGATCCAAAACTTAGTGATATCGGAAAGTATCGCTCAACACTAGTCATCAACGAAATTTTACCACTATCATAAAGTACAATATTTCACGAGAAAATGTCAATCACCGGGATCCATGGAAGCGTTCTGGAAGTATCACCTCATAAAGGGATAGTGGTCAGAATTTTAAAAATTGTCCCGTCATTAACGTTCAAACCACCCTCGGGGGTTAAGGGGTTAAATATATAAATGTGTAATTTCACATATTTCCCAAAGTGGAATCAAAATAAAAAGATCTAATCACACCACAAATAGTTTAAATGGAAGAAGAGGATGTATTTAGGCTGTCTGCACACGTTTAGGATTTTTCGCGGGTTTTTTTTGCGTTTTTTTCGACGGAAAAAAAATGCTTAAAAAATGCATGCATTAAGCATCCTATGATTAGAATGCATTCTGCAATTTTTGTGCACATGGTGCGTTTTTTCCGCGAAAAAAGCGCATCACGGTAAAAAACGAAGCATGTTCATTAATTTTGCAGTAAATTTGCGTATTTCCCATTATATTATTGACCTAAAATGTTCAGGGAAAAAGCGCGGTAAAAACGCGCAAAAACCGCGATAAAAACGCATCCGTATTTCCTGGGAAAAAGTCCAATTTTTCTCAGGAAATTTATGCAAAGATTCCTGAACGTGTGCACATAGCCTGATAAATCACTATTGAAAGGCTACTTTCACACATTCGTTTTTTCCAATCCAGCTCCATCCGTCTAATTTTAAAAAAAAGACGGATCCAGAGCAGATTGGAAAAAACTGATGTGACGGATCAAGTTTAGACGGATCCGTTGTGAACTTTTGAACCCGAAAAATACAGTGAGCATGCTAGGAGGGAGAGAGAGAGGTAGAGGGAGAGGGAGAGAGAGAGATCCAGCACCCATTGACTTCTATTTAATCAGCAAGTCTGATGCGCCGCTTCAGGCGCTGTCCGTTCTTTCCGGCGGAAAAAAAAAAATGTTCGTGGACACGTCTTGTCTGGCTGCCGGAATTAAAATTTATGCCGGATACGGCAAAAAACTAACGAAACGGAAGGACATGCGGCGCAATCCGGCGCTAATTCATGTCAATGAGAAAAAAACAAATCCGGCAGTAAAAAAAAAAAAAAAAGGATCCTTTTTTTTTATAAAAAAAAGCCGGATCGTGCCTGACGGCGAAAAACTGATGTGTGAAAGTAGCCTTAGGGCCTGTGCACACTTTGCGTTTTTAGATGTGTTTCCGCTGCGTTTTTCAACGTGCGGAAACGCATCCAACCCACAGCACAGTGCACATCCAATGTAATCCTATGGGAACAGCAGGTCTGCTGTGCACATGCTGCGGAAAAAAATGCATGGTTTTTTTTGCACTATGTCAATTCTTTTTGCGGTTCTGTAACGTTTCCGCACCCATTGACTTCCATTATGTCAGTCAAACCCGCAGCAAAACCGCAGATGGAAAAAAGATCTGCGGTTTTGCTGCGGACTGGGGTGTCAAAAATGCGGCAGGGGAAGTGCTGTCATGTCAGGAGGAAGTGTGTGGGCGGGGATTTGTGTGTGTATGTGTGTGGAGAAGACGTCACCATACTGCAAGCAGCATGGAGGGCTATCGTAGCATGGGGATTGATGCAGGCCGTGTGATTGATTTGGTACGTATGTGAGTGTCTGTGTGAAGTCTGTCTGTGTGCGTCTGTCTGTGCGCGTCTGTTCTTCCCCATGCGACGATGGTGCGAGAATTGTACTCAGTCGCCATATGGGACTGCTACTCCCATCCAGCTATAGGATGGGAGAGTAGTCCCTGTGTCCGGCGACTAAACACAATCGTGAGTAATAAAAACAGAAAACACATAACACATACATGTAACATACATGACAGACAGTACATACAACATGCAACACAGAGTACATACTCACCATACAGCACACCTTCCCGAAGCCCTCGAACCCTAGGAAAAAATAAAATCCCCAAAAATAAAGCAATAAATACTCCCTGGTCCGCAGAAATCCTAATCGAGCGTCCCACGGCAATCTGTTCCGTCCTCCGGCGATACACTGACCGGAGCTATGCTCCGGTCAGTGTACAGCGGAGTTACCCGGAGTTCGGCAGCTCCGTGCTGTCTTTACGGCACTAGAGCTGCATGAGAATTTTCCCACGCAGCTGTGCCATAAAGCGAGAGTACCGGAGTCAATGAACTCCGGTAAACTCTCGCGCATGCGCAGTAATACACTGCAGGAGCTTAGCTCCTGTCAGTGTGTTACCGGAGCCGTGGAGAGCACTCACATCTCCTGATGTGACTGTTCTCCATGGCAGATCGTCGAGGGACATTCAATATTAAAGGACTGCGTCGGACCAGAGAGTATACAATTGCTTTGTTATTTTTTTTTTCCTAGGAGAACGAGGGCTTCGGTCGGATACCAGCTAAATAAAATTTGGTCAAAAACTTTGTTTATTTATTTCATTAAAGTATTTTTATCTAATGTCTTTGTGTTTTATTTTACCTTTTATTACTTTCGGATTAATAATGGATAGGTGTCTTATTGACGTCTCTCCATTATTAACCTGGGTTATTGTCACCTAACAGTCGAAGGTGACGTTAACCCCTTATTACCCCATATCCCACTGCTACAGGGGAGTGGGAAGAGAGAGGCTAAGTGCCAGAATTGGCACATCTTAGAAATGCGCCATTTCTGGGGCGGTTGCGGGCTGGTACTTGCAGCCAGGGGGGGTGCCAATATCCATGGCCCCTTCCTAGGCTATAAATATCAGCCCGCAGCTGTCTGCATAGTCTTTCTGGCTATAAAAATATAGGGGGACCTCACGTCATTTTTTTTTTGTTGGGTCCCCTATTTTTTATAGCCAGTAAAGGCTACGCAGACAGCTGCGGGCTGATATTCATGGCCTGGGAAGATCTGTGGGTATTAACCCCTTACCAGCCTACAACTATTGGCCCCCAACCGTCAGCTTTCCCACTCTGGCGCAGAAAATTGCACGAGAGCCCACGCAAATTTTTCCCCCATGCCCCTTTGGTTAAATCCCCCCAAAAAATGGTCTAAAAAAAAACAAAACCTTTTTTTTTCGGTTTTGCTTTTTGTTTATCGCTCTTGTTTTTTGTTTGGCTTTTTTGCTAGTTTCACCGAATACTAAAACTGACCAGCCACTATGATTCTCCAGGTCATTACAAGTTCATAGACACCAAACATGCCTAGGTTCTCTTATATCTAAGTGGTGAAAAAAAATTCAAAAATTTGCTAAAAATAAAAAAAAATAAAAATTGCGCCATTTTACGAGACCTGTAGCGTCTCCATTTTTTGTGATCCGGGGCCGGGTGAGGGCTAATTTTTTGCGTGCCGAGCTGACGTTTTTAAGGACACCACTTTTGTGCAGAGATGTTCTTTTGATCGGCCATTATTGCATTTTAATGCAATGTCGTGGTGACCAAAAAAAACGTAATTCTGGCGTTTTGATTTTTTTTCTCGCTACGAAGTTTAGCAATCGGGTTAATCCTTTTTTTTTATTGATAGATCGGGTAATTCTGAATGCGGCGATACCTAATATGTGTGATTTATTTTTTATTGTTTTATTTGATTGGGGCGAAAGGGGGGTGATTTGAACTTTTAGGTATTTATTTGTTTTAAATTTTTAAACTCTTTTTTCTTCTTTTGGCATGCTTCAACTATGGAGGCTAGAAATATGCACAACTCAATCGCCTCTGCTACATATGGGCGAGGAGCAGATCGCCCATATGTAGCAGATTTACTGCATTGCTGTGAGCGCCGACCACCACCGTTATAGCAAAATGGAGAATGGAAGGGGTTGGACAAGGAAATTACATCACATTTTTTTTTTCCTCAGTCAAGTTTGTCAAAGTTTATATATCTTTATTGCTGTAAAAAACGCAGACTATTCAAAGGAAAAACCGTACTGGAAAACCGCGTCAAAAACCATGTCCAAACCACACCTGCATTTTCTGCCAAGAGGTGCGGATTCTGTGCGGAAAAATCCGCAGGCAAATCCGCAACGTGTGCACAGACC
>JARQOD010000004.1:92100241-92169090 GCA_033576555.1 Oophaga sylvatica | reverse complement strand
TTCCTTCTCAGGAAAGAAATCCTCTCAAAAACTCGTACTCCCTGGAAGCAAGTTTCCGCCGGGACAAGCGGGAACTTGACAAGAAGCCCGCAAAGTCTAATTGACGCCAGGGGTCCACCGAGGATTCTCGAGTGGGGGTCGCCTGCTTCTTTTCAAGGCGACTTGGATGGCTCGCGTTCCAGATTCCTGGGAACGCGATAGTGTCGGCGGGCTATTTCATAGATTTGCTTCTCGACCCCCAAATGTTTTTTGTCATCTCCGCGTTCCGCGGAACCCGAGCTTGTTGTCGCTCTACAGCGAGAGGTCGAATCTCTGCTACAAAAGGGTGTAGTGATACCGGGTTCCGTCAGAGGACCGGGGGAAAGGTTTTTTATTCCAACCTTTTTATAGTTCCCAAAAAGGAGAACAAATTTCGCCCGATTCTGGATCTCAAGCGATTAAACCGCAGTCCATGCCCGGAAATTTCGCATGGAGTCGCTTCGCTCCGTTGTGGCAGCTCTGTCACAGAACGATTTTCTGGTGTCAATCGACTTTTTCCGCGACGCCTAATTGCATATTCCCATCGGAAAGGCTCATCAGCGTTTTCTTCGATTTGCCATAGGTCAGAATCATTACCATTCGTGCTCTGCCGTTCGGCTTAGCCTCAGCGCCAAGGTCTTTACAAAAATTCTGGCGCCTCTCATGGCAATCCTTCGAAGACAGGGATTACGATTCTCCCTTATCTGGACGATCTTTTGATCGTGGCTTCCTCGGAGGGGGATGCGTTGACGCTCGGATTTGTCTCTTCAGTTTCTGAAGGACTTCGGTTGGCTGGTCAATTGGGAGAAGTCGTCCCTGGAACCATCGAGGACGATCCTCTTTTTGGGAATGCATCTCGACAACTTTCGGTCGGTAGTTTTCCTACCACCGGGACAAACAGTCATGTCTTCTTCGACATGTGCAGATTATGAGATCCTCAACGCAATGTCTCTAACGGAAGTGTATCGTCTTCTGGGACTGATGGTGGCGTCCATGAGGCAATTCCTTTTTGCCCAGTTCCACTCCAGGACTCTCCAAAGGTTCATCTTGAGTCGATGGAATCAGTCGCAATCGCTGGATTTCAGTGTCACCATTTCTCGCGCGGTGCGGGATTCTCTAGAATGGTGGTTACGTCCAGGTATTCTCCCTGGGAAGTCTTCCTCCTCCGAAGGGGTCAGTCCATAACCACCGATCACCTGACGGCTGGGGGGGTTTGGAACAATCTCTGGATTCAGGGGTAGGTCATCGGAAGAGTCTGTTTCTTCCGATCAACATCCTGGAATTGAGGCGATTTTCCTTGCCTCCAACATTGGACGGTCCCTTTGAGCGTCTGCCATCCGATGCAGACAGACAATGCGACGGCTGTCGCGTATATCAATCACCAAGGTGGGACAAGGAGTTCCAGACTCATGGAAAGAGTTGTCCCGAATTCTGATTTGGGCAGAGGCCAGTGTACCACCATTTCGGCGATTCACATTCCAGGGGTTCAGAATGTTACAGCGGACTTTCTCAGTCGCAGAAGGATGGATCCCGGGGAATGGAGTCCCATCCGGATGTTTTTGCACTACTGTGCTCTCGCTGGGGAACTCCCCAAGTGGATTTGATGGCATCCAGGTCCAATGCCAAGTTACCGACTTCATGTCCAGGTAAAAGGACCCGAAGGCGGTGGCGGTGGATGCTCTAGTGGCTCAGTGGGATCAGTTCGAGCGATCATTATTCCCGCCGATATCCTTACTTCCTCTAGTACTGCGTCGGATCAGACTAAGGGGAAATTTCAGCTATTTTGATAGCTCCAGACTGGCCAAGAAGGGTGTGGTTCTCGACAATAATGTCGCTGTTGGGCGGCACCTCCTTTTCCACTCCCCCCTTCAACCGACTTGTTGACCAGGGGCCCGTTGTCATCCGGACTTGATGTCCCTGGCGTTTGACGGCGTGGCTCTTGAGACCGAAATCTTGACCCGAGAGGTTTCTCAGCCGAGGTCAATGCTACCCTTCGTGCTGCAAGATGTCCGGCACTACTAGGATTTACCACAAAATTTGGGAAACCTTCTTTTCGTGGTGTTTGGGGTCCTCTCGGAACCCGAAAAATTTTCCATTTCCAACCTGTTGGCTTTCTGCAGCATGGGCTGGACAAGGGTTTGGCATCAGCACTCTGAAAGGTCAATTTCTGCTCTGTCCTTATTGTTCCGGAGAACCATTGCTTCAAATAGAGACGTGCTCTCCTTTTTCCGAGGTATATCTCGTAAGTTTCCGCCGCGGAAGGCACCCGTGTCTCCTTGGCGGCTCAAACCTTGTTTTGAGGCTCTTCAGCATAAACCTTTTGAGCCTATGGTTTCTGCTAGCCTTTCTTTACTTTCTTGGAAGGGGCTTTCCTTGTTGCAGTCACTTCCTTGAGGAGAGTTTCTGAGTTGGCAGCTCTTTCTTGTTCGCCTCCTTTTCTGGAGTTTTTTCCGGATCGTGTAGTGCTTCGCACTCGGGGTGATTTTTTGCCTAAAGTGGTGTCACAATTTCATGTTAACCAGGATATTGTGTTACCTTCACTCTGTCCGGATCCGAAGAATGCAAAGAGCGAGTTTACACACATTGGATTTAGTGCGGGCCTTGAAGTTTTATCTATCTATTACTCAAGTTTTCGTAAGACGGACTCCCTGTTTGTGGTTCCAGCAGGTCGTCGGCGTGGTCAACGAGCTTCCAAGGATTCTATAGCTCGTGGATCCGTCAGCTATTTTGGAAGCTTACCGTCTTCGGGTGAATCTTGCCCGATTAAGATTCGAGCCCATTCTACGAGAGCTGTGCCTCATCGTGGGCTTTTCATCAAGGTGCTTCGGCAGTGCAGCTCTGCCGAGCGGCAACTTGGCGCTCTGTCCACACGTTTTCAAAGTTTTATAAAGTGGGCGTCAGTGCTTCCGCTGATGCAGCCCTCGGACGAGGGTCCTGCAGGCAGCTGTAGTTTAAAATTCTGGATGAACTTGTGTTTAGCGCTGGTTGCGCTTTGTTGTTAAGGTTGTTGGGTTTCTGCCTTTTGTTGGTTTTTTTCCCACCCTTATTTTTTAACTGCTTTGGGACGTCCCATCATAATGAATACTGTGGCTCTCTTCCTTCCATCTGCAGCTGAAACACGGATTTTGGTAAGAACTTACCTGTAAAATCCTTTTCAGCGAAGGAAGGAAGAGAGACACAGCACCTCCCAAGGCAGAAGTGTGTGATGTTTTCAGATGCAGCGCGACCTTATCTGATAGCGATTATCTGGGCTGAGGTCAGCACGCTAAGGCTCTGTTCCACATCGCCAGCTCATCGCAGTAGTCAGGTTCCGTGAGTATACCTGGAACTCTGTGGTTTTTGGCTTTCTTTGCATGCATAACCTTATCCTTGTGTTTTTTCTCTGAAGTTCCTTCAGAAGGGGTTATGTTTGCTACCCTGGTGATCTTGGCTCTTTTTCTAAAAGCTTGGTACGACTGGAGCTGAGTAGGAGGAGCCCGAGCTGGAGGGCCAGCCAGTCAGCACTCTTTTGATCTGAGGTAACATCCTGATCTGGGGCTCCGCCTACCCATCAGTAATGAATACTGTGTCTCTCTTCCTTCCTTCGCTGAAAAGGTTTTTAAACAGGTAAGTTCTTACCAAAATCCGTGTTTTGTTCATTCTGTGTCTGAAAAACTAAAAAAAAGCGATCAAAAAATTGTGCCCCAAAATGGTATAAAAAAGTCTACAACTTGTACAGCCCTTTTGCCAAATCATAAAAAAGTTACAGCTCTCAGAATATGGCAACAAAAAACACCACTTATTATAAAAAGCATTTTATTGTGTGATAGCAGCCAAAATATACAAAAACTACTGTATGTACTCGAGTATAAGCCGACCTGAGCATAAGCCAGGCACCTAATTTGGCCACGAAAAACTAGGAAAATGTATTGACTCGAGTATGAGCCCGGTATATGCATTGTCCCCTTATCTCCCTATCCTTGTATAAATGGCTCCTCATCCCTATCCTTGTATGCATGGCTCCTCATCCCTGACCTTTATCAAGGCTCCTTATCCTCGTCCTTGTCTGCATGACTCCCATCCCTGTCTTGGTATGCATGGCTCCTCATCCCTATCCTTGTATGCATGGTTTTCCTCATCCCATCCTTGAATGCAAGGCCCCCACGAAAAAAAAAACTCCTCCTTACCTTCCCTGCTGCGCCCTCACAGCATCCTGTCCGCTTCCAGCAGCTCCTGGTGCCGGCGATCACATGTCCCCGCTCATTAAGGTAATGAATATTCACCTCTCTCCACTCACCGGGGGACACGTGATCGCTTGGCCACAGAGCTGCTGGAAGCCGCGGCTGCGTCTTAACTGTGAGTGCTATATGAGAAAAAAATATTCATTGCCAATGCACTGAATATTCATTTCTCTTTAGCAGCGGCACAGTTACAGCCGTAGCTGCCATCTCCGCCTCCTGTGACCTGCTGCTCCACCGCTCCTTCTCCCCCACCGGCTTCAGGGACAATGATTCGTGTATAAGCCGACGGGGTATTTTCAGCACAAAAAATGTGCTGAAAAGCTCAGCTTATATAAGGGTATATACAGTATATAAATCTGTAATCGCACCAACCCCAAGAATTTATCCGCCTCATCACTTATACCACACTGTGAACAGCGCAAAATAAAAATAAGAACTATTCTTGTACTGCTGTCTATTTCTTCAAGCTACCTTACAAAAATCAAATAAGGCTCGGCTTACATTTATCCTGCGCTCTCCGATGATTGCTTACGTCGGGCTTCGTGTAAATTCCACAAAACCATGATTCAGACAAAACCCCGATGGAACCACTTACTTATGAGCAGATGGAGTCACTTTGATATGGTCTGTGTCCCATCATTTTAGTTGTCTTTTTAGCGCACAAGTGTGGGCGACAACAGATCTGTGTGCGCCTAAAAAGATTGAATCACCAGAACCAAACGAAGTACGAAGTGTCTCTATCTGCCTTGTAGTGGGTGGTTTCATCTAGATCCAGCGGAGGAGTCCTGAGAAATCATTTGCATATTCCCGATTCATTCTGGATATGTGAAGAGTCTCTGTGAGCTCAAAGAAAGCTGAATTTTTGGCCATTGCAGCTGAAAGGAGGACATCGGTAAAACCAGGGAGGAGTCCTAAGGAGATCATTTGCATATTCCCAGTTCATTCTGGGATAAGTGATGAGTCTCCGCGAGCTCAAAAAACGCTGGGTTTTGGCCGTTGCAGCTGAAAGGAGAACATCGGTAAACCAGGGTAGGAGTCCTGAGGAATCATTTACATATTCCTGGTTCATCTGGGATAAGTGATGAGTCTCTGTGATCTCCAAGAACACTGATTTGGCTGTTGCAGCTGAAAGAGACATCGTAAACCGCGAGCCAAATGGCGCGCAAATTTTTGCACATTTTTCACCCCATTTGATAACTCTTAACAATAAGAACATGGAAGAGTCCAGGAGCCATTTGCTGAGCTGCATTTCTGCTACATGTTCACAGACTTACCATGGAAAAGCTGAATTTCACATGCCACAAATGAAACTTGTGTCCCTGTTGGGGAAAAAAATTGCAAAATCTAGAAGAGAGGTTAACGATATTGAAAATCATTAAGAAGGTGAAGAGTTCTTAGACAGGGGCAGAATTATCTTTTCATGTTAGAGAAAGAGAATAAATTCAAAGTGTACCTGAAGAAACAGAATGGAAGCTTGTGACCCAGAGAAGCAGAAGGATCGGAGGCAGTCAGCACCCATACTGCTCAGAACCAGTTCCAGGCTCTCACACAGGAGAATGATAAGAAATACATCAAGATAAGACTTTGCCCACAAAGAAAAACCTCTACCCCTCAGAGTCCTCTGGGTTGGAGAAAGAAAAATGTTGTGAAGAAGAAACGGAGAGTTTGTGGTCATGGGGGATTCCCTGTTGAGAGGAACAGAGGCCATTATCTGCAGACCGGAAAACCTCAAAAAGAAATGTGCTGTCTTCCAGGTGCAAAAATTAAAGATGTGTCTGACAGGGATATCAGACTCTTCAGACCTACAGATGACTACCCATTCCTGCTAATACATGTGGGACAAATGACACCGCAAGAACGGACCTGAAACATCTGCCTGGCTTTGAAACTTAGGTAAAAAATGAAAGAACTGGGAGCACAGATGGTCACCTCTTCCATCCTCCCCGTGGATGCCATGAGCATAACTAGAAACAATGTGGGAAGGGAAATAAAATGCCAAAAAAGCCATATACCAGAAAAATACTATGAAACTCTGCTGTTAGAATGGAAAGGAAGAACAAAGACAAAGAAATCTAAATAATAAAAGTATTGGAGAAAGAAAAACCAATCACAAACAAAATATTTCTATACAAATGCACAAAGCATGGGCAACAAACAAGGAGAATTGGAACTACTAACGCAAGTAAAGAAATATGATGTCATTGGAATCACTGAAACTTGGTGGGACGATACCCCATGATTGGAATAAATGGTTAGAAGGAAACAACTTTTTACAAGAAGCAGACTTGATAAACGGGAGGAGGTGTATGTTAGTAAAGTTGTACCTGCACGAGATTGAAGCTTCAGAGACTGGGAGTTCTGTGGAAACTATTTGGGTAAGAATACAAAGAGAGAACAATGGAAAGAAAGAACACCATTGTAGCATTTACTACAGGTCGCCTGTGCAAGCGGAAGATATGGATGAACTCTTTATGCATTAAATAGCCAAGTTCTCCAAACAATATGACAAGTTTTCATGGGAATGTCAACTATCCAGACATTTGTTGGGAATCTCTCTCAGGCAAAACTAACAGGTCAAGCAAATTCTATCCTCTCTTGCTGACAACTTATTCTTCCAAAAGGAAGGGGAGAAAACAAGGGATCTGCTACCTTGGATCTAATCCTTAAAAACAGGAGAAAATGGTTGAGGAGGTAAAGTGCTGGAATCCGAAGAGGTAAGAGTGCTGGGACCCTAGAGGTACGACCATGCTATTGAGAATTTTGGTTAAATACAGGAGGAAGACCTGTGAAGACTCAACTTCAAGGTTAGATTTCACAAAGGCAGATATTAAGGACGCTGAAAGAGAATTGGGAGGATCCAATGGCTGGATACCTTAAGGACAAAAATGTCCAGGAAGGATGGAAATCTTTGAAAAATGAGATTCTCAAAAGCATAATCAACAATTCCGAAAAGAGGGAAGAATAGAAGCATTTAAGGAAACCAGGATGGATAACACATAACTTAAACACATGCAAAAAGGAAGAATGAAATGTTTATCAAATGGAAAGAGGGGGGCATATCTAAAGAACAATATAAAGCTGTCTCAAACCTGTAGGGCACGAATCAAAATTATCTAAAGCTGACAATGAATTAAGTCTTGCAAGAGACGTCAAAAGCAGTAAAAAAGGATTTTGGGGATATGTCAAAAGTAAAAGAAAAGTCAAAAGATGCTATAGGATTTTTACAGATGAAAATGATTAATGGTAAGAAAGGATGTTGAGAAGGCCGAACTTTTAAATTCCTATTTTGTATTTGTTTTTCTCTCAGAAAGGAAATGAACATCAACGATCTTCACTGTCCATTAAAGGAATAGAAGAATCCAGGATATCTATAAACAGAAAGACAGTGAGGAAACACTTAGCTAACCTAAATGAATTCAAATCTCCAGGTCCCGATGAATTACACCCCAAGTACTGAAGGAGATAGCAGAAGAAATTCTTGAACCACTGTCCATAATCTTTGAAAATTCTTGGAGAAACGGGAAAAGTCACAGAAGACTGAGAAGAGCAAATGTTGTTCCTATCTTCAAAAAAGGGAAGAAGGGACCCAGGGAACTACAGGCCGTGAGTCTGACTTCTATACCAGGAAATATCTTTCAACAAATTATTAAAGAACATGTATGTAAGAACCTGGATAAGAATGAATGATTAAACACAGTCAGCATGGGTTTGTAACTAATAAGTCATGTCAGACTAACTTAATTTCCTTCTATGACAGAATCACTGACTGGGTGGATCAGGGAAATGCTGTAGATATAGTATATCTTGACTTCAGCAAAGCATTGACAAAGTATCTCACACAATCCTTAATGAAAAAGTAAGTGCGGAATGGACAAGGCAACTGTTAGGTGGGTTCATAACTGGCTTGTGATCGAACCCAAAGAGTGGGCGTAAATGTTGCACATCCAGTTGGAAGAATGTTTCAAGTGGGGTACCACAGGGCTCTGTCCTGGTCCCTGTATTGTTCAACATCTTTTATCAATGATTTAGATGAAGGAATTGAGGGTAAACTGATTAAATTTGCTGATGACACAAAGCTAGGAGGGATAGCTAATACTAGCGAAGAGAGAGAGGATTCAAAAAGATATAAAATAGACTGGAGCAGTAGGCAGCAACTAACAGAATGGTTTTTTAAAAGAGAAAAATGCAAATTACTACATCTGGGCAATAAAAAGAAAAAGCTTATACAGAGTGGGAGGAATAGGGCTAAGCAACAGCACATGTGAAAAAGACTTGGGTATACTAATAGAGCACAGACTGAACATAAATCAACAGTATGATGCAGCAGCAATAAAGGCAAATACAATTCTGGGCTGAATTAACAGAAGCATACAGTCTAGATCACGTGAAGTAGTCATTGCCCTCTACTCCTCATGGTCAGACCTCATCTGGAATACTGTGTCCAGTTTTGGCACCACATTTTAAAAAATACATCAACAAACTGGAGCAAGTACAGAGAAGAGCAACCAGAATGGTGACCGTCTGCAAACCATGTCCTATGAGAACGGTTACAGGATTTGGGAATGTTTAGCTTGCAAAAAAGAAGACTGAGAGGAGATTTAATAGCTGTCTACAAATATCTCAAGGGCTGTAACATTGTAAAGGATCAACTTAATTCCATTTGCACAAGGAAAGACTGGAAGCAATGGGTGAAACTGAATGGGAGGAGGCACAGATTAGATATTAGAAAAAACTTTTGAAAAGGGTCATCAATGAGTGGAGCAGGCTGCCATGAGAGGTGGTGAGTTTTTCCTTCAATGGAAGTGTTTAATCAGAGCTAGACAGACATCTATCTAGGATGATTTAGTGAATCCTGTTTTGAGCAGGGGTTGGACCAGATGACCCAGGAGGTCCCTTCCATCTCTACAATTCTATGAATCTATAGATCGCTTTTTTGTGGGATTTACATGGAAATTCCTACGTAAGTGCTCACATTGAACACAAAATGTGATACCAGTCTTATTCTGGAAGTGATGGAATAATATTTTGTATCCCAAAATGTTACCAATAAAAACCCTAATTATCTCGCACAAAACCAGGCCGCACTCAGGTCCGTCATTTATCACTGGAACTATAGGGTTTCCCACGTTACTGGCAGAACAAAGACTCTGGAAAATCAATATGTCTCCCGCCCTCTCATATAAAATACAGTGAATTTTGCGCTCCCGAAAACCACATTAAGAGTCCACATGTTTGGCATTATTGTAATATAGAAAAAGCACTTAATTTACGGGTGCGTATCGCCAGATGCACAAGTTTGGGCACATCTGGTTCTACAGTGTATGGGAACACAATGAATGGGTACTAGACTGGCAGATTTTCAATTCTCCAGTCTAAAGCCTGTCATGGATGTTCCAAAATGGTCACCACACATAGATGAATTCATTGACGGGTGCAGTTTCAACAATGGGGTCACTTTTTGGGGGTTTTCTACTGTTCTGGCACCTTCGGTACACCGCAAATGTCACCCACAAACTATTCTAGCAAAATCTGTGCTCCAAAAGCCAAATGGCGCTCCTAAAACAACATGTTCGTAAAAAAAATGAAAATTTTTAATATGACTATTATCAATTTCTGTGTGGTACCTGTTGGTTCAAAATGCTCACTGTACCCCTGCATAAAATCATTGAGGGGTGTAGTTTCCAAAATGGGGTCACTTGTGTTTTTTTTCACAGTTTAGGCACATCAGTGGCTCTCCAAATGGACAAGACACCCGCAGGCCATTCCTTTAAAGTCTGCATTCCCAAACATCACTACTTTCCATCCGAGCCCTGCCATGTGCCCAAACAGTGTTTTTACTCCACATATGGGGTATCGGCGTAGTCAAGAGAAATTGCACAACACATTTTTTGGTCAATTTTCACTTGCGAGAAGTTTCCACTCTTTAGACATATCAGGGTCTTTCCAAATTTGACATGGCGTCCACTCTCTCATTTCCGGACGTTTTTGCTTTCAAAAAGTGAAACGGTGCTCCTTCCCTTCTGAGCCTGCCATGTGCCCAAATAGTAGCATTCCTCCACATATGGGTAGCGGCGTACTCAGTAGAAAATGTACAAAAAATTTTGGGGTTCATTTTCTTCTGTTACTCTTGTGAAATTAAAAACAAGTTGGACTTTTGTACATATTAGTTGGTAGATTGTGATTTTTTTATTTTTTGTTATTTTCACATCTCTATGTTATAAACTTCTGTGAAGCACCTGGGGGTTCCAGTGCTCATGACAAATTTAGATAAGTTCCGTAATGGGTCTAGTTTCCAAAATGGGGCCACTTGTGGGGGTTTTCACTATATAGGCACATTAGGGGCTTTCCAAACATGACATGGTGTCTGCTCTCGATTGCAGACATTTTTGCGTTCAAAAAGTCAAACGCGCTCCTTCTCTTCCGAGCACTGATGTGCGCCTAAACAGTGGATTTCCCACATATGGGGTATCGGCATACGCAGAGGAAATTGCACAATAATTATTTCCATTTTCTCCTGTTACCATTGTCAAAATAGCAAACTTGAAGCTAAAGTAAAATTTTTGTGAAAAATTAGTTAAATATTCATTTTTTTTCTTACCACATTGCTTTAGCTCCTGTGAAGCACCGGAAGGGTTAATAAACTTGTTGAATGTGGTTTTGAGTACCTTGGGAGATGCTGTTGTTTTGAATGGTGTCATTTTTGGATATTTTCTGTCATACGCCTCCCTAAGTTACTTTAAATGTGAGGTGGCCCCTAAAAAAATGGTTTGTAAATTTTGATCTAAAATGAGAAATAGCTGGTCGAATTTTAACCCTTCTAAGTTCCTAACAAAAAAAAGTTTCAAAAATTATGCTGATGTAAAGTAAACATGTGGGAAATGTTATTTATTAACTATTTTGTGTGCATAACGCTCTGATATAAATGCATAAGAATTAAGTTTGTAAATGGCAAAATTTCAAATTTTTTGCCAAATTTCCGATATTTTCTCAAATAAACGCAGGTAATATCTGAGAAATGTTACCACTGTCAATTCAGGGCTGTGGAGGTGGAGTCGGAGTTAGTTTTGGTCGGAGTCGTTAGAAATGTACCGACTCTGACTCCAGCTTTAAAAAAATTGATTAATATTTCATAATTTAACTTTCATATGAATTTTATAAATGTTACTCAAATATATATGTTCTATCAAACTATGAACAACAGTGATAAGCAGTTCTGCTGGAGATAGAGACATTTCTTACTTCTTGTGTGTCACTGTTCTCCACTGCCCTTATCTAATCTTATACTTGGTTAAAAACCTCATGCTTGCCCAACCCCCCTACTTACAATGTATGAAACTGAAAGTGAAAATGTGTTGCAAATTCTTAGTAGCAAAGCTCCTCCTCTAGACTAGATGTTTGCTAGGTGTGTGTCTTCCAAGCATCTCACAGCTGCTACTCAGAAGAGGAAGACTGTAAGAAGTATTATCCTTTCAACAAACTTTGCATCAGTTAACTTTGAGTACATGAGGAATAACAGTATTACTGACCACTATATCAGTTGTACGACCTGGCAATAATTTTGTACAATTGTTTTTAGGAAAAACAATTGTCATTTGGATTGTGAATGCAGAATTAAAAACCTGAGAATGTCAAAGAAGTGTCACATTAAATCAGCTGTATTTGAACATTTCACCATCACTCAAGATAGAAAACATTATGTCTGTCAGTGTATGAAAAATGATCCAGACGAAAACAAATGCTGTGGAGCCAAGTTCAGTACATATTCAGGCAAAGATAAAAATGCTCCTACCAGAGCTTCTAATCTAAAGAGACATTTATAGCGCTTTCATCCAGAAGTACTGAAAGCAGTGGATGAGAAAGACTGCATCCAAACCAATGAACCAGTGCCCAGCTCTTCCAGCCAAACAAAGGAGCAGAGAACTTTGCAGCCATCAGTTGCAAGATATTTTGTCAGTGACAAAGTTACTGTGACAATGACAGTAGATACATTTAAAAAACAGATCATAGAGCTTGTTGTAAAGGATAGTGTGCCTATTTCATTATTTTCACGACCAGCTTTTATGTGTCTGAATGGGGAAATGGCCCGCAAGCTTGGTGTTTCTCTGGAGAGAGAGAGTATTAGAAAATTAGTAATCGAAGAAGCTTTTAAACAATAAGGAAGAACTTAAAAAAAACTCTCAAGGGACGCTTTCTGTTTCTTAAAATGGATGCCTGAACACGTCACAGAGTGAACTATTTTGCCATCAATGTCCGATTTGTTTTTGACAAAAATGAAATAGTTACCAAGACATTGGCAGTAAAAGACACCAAAGCTCATCACACCAGTGAGTTTCTCCAGGTCTTGGTGGAAAAGGTTCTTCAAGACTATGAACTAAAAAAAGAGCAAGTTCTTTCTGTCGTAACTGACAATGCTTCAGATATGATAAGTACTATTAAGCTAATGAATGAGAGTAATGATGGTGACCAGCAGCTAGAAGAACATTCTGGGTCCACAGACACAGAAATGTTTGAAATAGAGGAACACAGTATTGTAACTGAGGAGCATACTGAAGTTGCTTCAGATGAACAGCAACATGATAGTTTAGATGATCTTGTTGAAACTGTGTCAATACGTTCTTTCATTCATCACTGTGTTGTGCATACGCTACAACTGGCTATAAGAGACAGTCTGCAAGAAGGACATGCTGCTGCACTGATTGGCAAGGTGAGAAAATTGGCTACTGTTGCCAGAACCCCTAAAGTTGACTCAATTTTAAAGAGACGTGCTGAAAAAGGGCAATTATTGATCAAGCCACACGATGGGGCAGTACTTACCGTATATACTCGTGTATAAGCCGAGATTTTCAGCACCTTTTTTCGTGCTGAAAATGCCCCCTCGGCTTATACACGAGTCATAGGGCAGAAACCAGCGGGGGAGGGGATGCCGCGGCAGGAGCCGGTGGCTGGGACATCATACTCACCCCTCCCCGTGCCATCGCTGAGCGTCCCTGCAATCCTGCGTTCTCCCTGGCTTCCTGCAGCTCTCCCCGGCTTCCTGCAGCTCTCCAGCACTGAGCTGTGGAAATACCCGCTCATTAAGGTCATGTAATATGGACGCGACGCCACTCCCATAGGCGTGGCCTCCATATTCATGGCCTTAATGAGCGGGTATTACATCACCGCTCAGTGCTGGAGAGCTACAGGAAGCCGGGAGAGCTGCAGGAAGCCAGGGAGAACGCAGGATTGCAGGGACGCTCAGCGATGGCACGGGGAGGGGTGAGTATGATGGAGGAGAGGACAAGGAGCACGGAACAGGACGGGGGGGAGAACGGTGGACGGGAGAAGCATGGAGGAGGACGGGGGAGAACGGAGGACGGGGAAGCATGGAGCAGGACGGGGGAAGCTTGGAGGAGGACGGGGGGGAGAACGGAGGACGGGAAGCATGGAGCAGGACGGGGGGAGATCGGTGGACGGGGGAAGCATGGAGCAGGAGGGGGGAGAACTGAGGATGGGGAAGCATGGAGGAGGACAATGAGCACGGAGCAGGACGTGGGAGGATGGAGGGCACAGAGGAGCACGGAGCAGGACGGGGGGCACAGGAGGACGGAGAAGGAATGGGGGAGCACAGCGGAGGAGGGGGGAGTACAGAGGAGAATGGGGGAGCACAAAGCTGGATGGGGGAGCAAGGAGCAGGACGGGGGCAGCACAGAGCAGGAGGGCAGTTTATACACCCGGCTTATACACGAGTCAATAAGTTTTCCCAGTTTTTTGTGGCAAAATTAGGGGGGTCGGCTTATACACTGGTCGGCTTATACATGAGTATATACGGTACTTAATGATTCAGCGCTTGGTTGAACTGAAAACCTTTCTTGTAGACATGGCTAACCCTCAACTGACGCTAAATGAAAGTCAGTGGAATCAGGTGACTGAGCTGGAAAAATTGCTAGAGCACCCATTTACAATGACTAAAAAATTACAAGCAGAGGACTTAACTCCAGGTATTTTCTTAAAGGAGTGGAAGAACCTGATGTTTCGTCTGCCCAGAGAGGAGGGTTAATTGCAAGTGGCATTGCTACATCAATGAAACGGAGAGAGGAGCTACTATTACAAAATAACATTCTTTTGGCAGCTGTTTATGTAGACCCAATGCATCGGATTCTTCTAGATGATCAACAGCTAACTAAAGGAAAAGAAGCTCTGTTTGAAATAGCAGTAAGGATGAAAGAGTTGCAGAACAGTCAGGAGGAACAAGAAGAATTTGGTTGTCCTGCCACATCTTCACCCTCATCAACTGATGAAGAATTTAATTTCGAAAAATATTTGGATCACAAGGACCGTGCAAAGCGTTCCCGCATAGAAGAAGAGTCATCCCCATTAAAGAACACAGCCAGTACATTTCAGCAGAATTTTTCATGTGCACTAAAAAAAACTGAGAAATTTGACCGTTCATCATAACTAACAGTGCAACAAGCGATTCCTCTGTATCCTGACAGTGTCAGAGATGTTGCCCAAGTGGTTACTGCTTTGCCACCAACCCAATTTAGTTTACAGAGGTTGTTCTCTGCTCTCAAAATAATTAGATCAGAGTTGAGGGCATCCATGAAGGAGGATCTGACAGAGGCAATACTTTTTCTGAGGACAAATTTATAGATTTCTTCTTATTAACTGCATAACAGTGTTTATTGCATATTTACTTACAAGAGTTTAGAAAAGTTTAGAAAAGTTATTTGCTATATTCTAATTGTATTCTAATAAATATAGTTTTTGCTCTAAGTGGTCTGATTACTCATAATATGATGGTGAGAAACTGAATAAGCACGATGTTAATATTTTACAACAGTAAATTTATTGTTACGAATTGGCCATTTATGAAGGAGTCAGAGTCGGAACCTGATAAAATTCAGGAGTCGGAGTCGCAACTGTGTCTTACCGACTCCACAGCCATGTCATGAAGTATAATAAGTCATGAAAAAACAATCTCAGAATCAGTGGGATCCATTGAAACGTTCCAGAGTTGTAATCACATAAAGTGACACTGGTCAGATTTCAAAAATTTGACTTGGTTATTAAGATCAAAATTGTCTTGATCACTAAGGAGTTAAATTGCCAATCAGTAAATATTTAATAGTCGTTAGAACATCAGTCATTATAAACCATATTTTTGCAATGCTTGTTTATTCTTTCATTATCCACCTACATCAATCTCCACCCATTCTATCCATTTTGCCTACATACTGTTACCTTCCTCTATTCTTTCATTCAATTTTTACTGTCAGTCTAGCTAATAACACCCCACAATGCAATATAAAATAAAAATTGTGTACAAATGCTGTTCCTCTTGGATTAGTGCAGTGTCCCCAGCATTCAGCTGACATTGGGTGTACTATAAATATATATATATATATATATATATATATATAAATATATATATATATTTTATATATATACTAGCTATGAACCCGTTCTACGCCCGGGTGGCAAGCATTTTTATAGGTATATGGTCTCCCATGCTGGTATGTGCTGCCCCCTCCTATCCTGGTATGCATGGCACCCCTCATCACTATCCTGGTATGCATGGCACCCCTCATCCCTATCCTGGTATGCATGGCACCCCATTCCTCATCCTGGTATGCATGGTCCCCTCATCCCCGTATCCTGGTATGCATGGTACCTGCTCATCCATATCCTGGTATTCATGGTTCCCTCCCACCCAATCCTGGTATGCATGGTCCCCTCACCCCCCCAATCCTGATATGCATGATCCCCTCACCCCCCCAATCCTGGTATGCATGGTTCCCTCACCCCCCCAATCCTGGTATGCATGGTCCCCTCACCCCCAATCCTGGTATGCATGGTCCCCTCACCCCCCAATCCTGGTATGCATAGTCCCCTCACTCCCAATCCTAGAATGCATGGTCCCCTCACCCCCCAATGCTGGTATGCATGGTCCCCCCCTCATCCATATCGTAGGATGTATGGTACCCCCTTAGCCCCCAATCCTGATGTGCATGGTCCCCTCAGCCTCCAATCCTGATTATGCATGGTCTCTTCACTCCCCAATCCTGGTAGGCATGGTCCCCTCACCCCCCAATCCTGATATGCATGGTCCCCTCACCCCCAATCCTGATGTGCATGGTCCCATCACCCCCAATCCTGATGTGCATGGTCCCCTCACCCCCCAATCCTGATGCGCATGGTCCCCTCACCCCCCAATCCTGAAATGCATGTTCCCTCACCCGCCTATCCTGATATGCATGGTCCCCTCACCACCCAATCCTGATATGCATGGTCCCCTCACCCCCCAATCCTGATATGCATGTACCCTCACCCCCCAATCATGGTATGCATGGTCCCATCACCCCCCAATCTTGGAATGCATGGTCCTCTCAATCCTGATGTGCATGGTCCCCTTACCCCCCAATCCTAATGTGCATGGTCCCCTCACCCCCAATGCTGATGTGCATGGTCCCCTCACCCCCCAATCCTGATGTGCATGGTTGTCTCACCCCCCAATCCTGATGTGCATGGTCCCCTCACCCCCCATTCCTGATATGCATGGTACCCTCACCCCCCCCAATCCTGGTATGCATGGTCCTATCACCCCCCAATCTTGGAATGCATGGTCCTCTCAATCCTGATGTGCATGGTCCCCTTACCCCCTAATCCTAATGTGCATGGTCCCCTCACCCCTCAATCCTGATGTGCATGGTCCCCTCACCCCCCAATCCTGATGTGCATGGTCGTCTCACCCCCCAATCCTGATGTGCACGGTCCCCTCACCCCCCTCAATCCTGTGCATGATACCCTCACCCCCAATCCTGATGTGCATGATCCCCTCACCCCCCAATCCTGGTATGCATGGTCTCATCACCCCCAATCCTGGTATGCATGGTCCCCTCACCCCCCAATCCTGTTGTGCATGGTCCCCTCACCCCCCAATCCTGATGTGCATGGTCCCCTCACCTCCCAATCCTGATGTGCATGGTCCCCTTACCCCCTATCTTGATGTGCATGGTCCCCTCACCCCCAATCCTGATGTGCATGGTCCCCTCACCCCCCAATCCTGATATGCATTGTCCCCACACCCCCCAATCCTGGTATGCATGGTTCCATCACCCCCCAATCCTGGTATGCATGGTCCCCTCACCCCCCCAATCTTGATGTGCATGATCCCCTCACCCCCCATTCCTGATGTGCATGGTCCCCTCACCCCCCAATCCTGATGTGCATGGTCCCCTAACCCCCAATCCTGATGTGCATGGTCCCCTCACACCCCCAATCCTGATGTGCATGGTCCTCTCACCCCCACAATCCTTATGTGCATGGTCCCCTCAACCCCCAATCCTGATATGCATGGTCCCCTCACCGCGCAATCCTGATGTGCATGGTCCCCTCACCGCGCAATCCTGATGTGCATGGTCCCCTTACCCCCAATACTGATGTGCATGGTTCCCTCACTCCCCAATCCTGATGTGCATGGTCCCCTCACCCCTCAACCCCCAATCCTGATGTGCATGGTCCCCTCACCCCTCAATCCTGATGTGCATGGTCCCCTAACCCCCCAATCCTGATATGCATTGTCTCCTCACACCTCCAATCCTGATATGCATGGTCCCCTCACCCCCCAATCCTGATGTGCATGGTCCCCTCACCCCCCAATCCTGATGTGCATGGTCCCCTCACCCCCCAATCCTGATGTGCATGGTCCTCTCACCCCAATCCTGATGTGCATGGTCCCCTCACCCATCTATCCTGATGTGCATGGTCCCCTCACCCCCCTATCCTGATATGCATGGTCCCCTCACCGCTATTAAACTGCACACATACCCCCAAAAAAACAAACATTTATACTCAACTTTTTTTCCTGTGCTCCAGCGCTGTACCGTTCTGCTGGAGTGAGAACGGTACAGCGCCAGGAGTACGCGCATGTCCATACCGTGCGGTCCAGCACCATATTGCTGAAGACACACTGTAAATGTGTCTTCAGCAAAATGGCGCCGGATAGCGCTATGTGCATGCGCGATTCCGACGCGCACTCCTGGTCTCCTGCCCCGGGAGAAGAGAAGCGCCGCGGCAACGCTCCTCCCGGTCAGGTAAGTATGTGAGTATGGCGCCGGTGCTTGCAGTACGCATACCGCGGTTTCCGGCACCATACAAAGTACTCACCGCTGGATGCCTCAATCTGTCTGGAGCCAGACTGCGCAGGCGTGTCGCGCTTGCGCAGGCTATAAAGGCTTCAGACAGAGTGACGCTCCTAGCTTTATATTATAGAAATATATAATCCAAAAAAATTAAGGACCTTTTTCAAGCCACATCTAGGACCGAAATGTCGCATATGGGCTAATAAACCACTCATTTCTTACATCTCGGAGTGCTGCCTTCATTTTTTTGGATCATATTATGAGGTTTGATATATACCTGGAAGGATTCTTTGCACCCTCATCATTATTTTGGTGCTGCTTTTCAATATTTTTTGCTATATATATATATATATATATATATATATATATATATATATATATATATATATATATAATATAACTCTGGGAGCGTCACTCTGTCTGAAGCCTTTATAGACTGCGCAAGCGCGACGCGCCTGCGCAGTCTGGCTCCACACAGAAGATGGCATCCAGCCGTGAGGATTGTGTATGGCGCCGGAGATTGCGATACGCGTAGACACTGAATGCATACTGGGGTCTCAGGCGCCATACTTACCTGACAGGGAGGAGCGTTGCTGCGGCGCTTCACTGGGCAGGACTGCGCGTCGGAGTCGCTCATGCGCATAGTGCTATCGGCGACCTTTTACTGAAGACACATTTGCAGTGTGTCTTCAGCAATATGGCGCCGGACAGCACGGTATGAGCATGCGCGTACTCCGGCGACACACTCCTCCAGCCTCCGGTAGAACGGACAGCGCTGGAGCATAGGGAAGAAAGGTGAGTATAAATGTTTTTTTGTATGTGTTCAGTTTAATAGGGGTGAGGGGTACCATACATATCAGGATAGGGGGGTGAAAGGTAGCATGCATACCAGGATAGAGGGGGTGAGGGGACCGTGCATTCCAGGATTGGGGTGAGGGGACCATGCACACCAGGATTGGGGTGAGGGAACCATGCATTCCAGGATTGGGGGGATGAGGGGACCATGCATTCCAGGATTGGGGGGTGGGAGGACCATGCATACCAGGATTGGGGGGTGAGGGGACCATGCATTCCATGATTGTGGGGTGAGAGGAACATGCATTCCAGGATAAGGGGGTGAGGGAACCATGCATATCGGGATTGGGGGTGAGGGGCCATACATATCAGGATTGGGGGTGAGGGGACCATGCATGCCAGGATAGGGTGGTGAGGGGACCATGCATACCAGAAAAGGGGGTGAGAGGACAATGCATACCAGGATAGGGGATTAAGGGACCATGCATACCAGGATTGGGGGTGAGGGATACCATGCATACCAGGATTGGGGATGAGTGGACCATGCATACCAGGATAGGGGATGAGGGGGACCATGCATGCCAAGATTGGGGAGTGAGGGGACCATGCATACCAGGATTTAGGGGTGAGAGGACCATGTATATCAGGATTGGGGGTGAGGGACCATGCATACCAGGATGGGGGGTGAGAGGACCATGCATACCTGGATTGGGTGGTGAGGGGACCATTCAATCCAGAATTGAGGGGTAAGAGGACCATGCATATTAGGATTGGGGTTGAGAGGAAAATGCATATCAGGATTGGGGGTGAGGGGACCATGCATATCAGGATTGGGGGTGAGGGGACCATGCATTCCAGGATTGGGGGGTGAGGGGACCATGCATACCAGGATGGGGTGTGAGAGGACCATGCATACCAGGATAGGGGAGTAAGGGGACCATGCATACCAGGATTGGGGGATGAGGGGTACCATGCATACCAGGATTGGGGGTTAAGGGGAACATGCATAGCCGAATTGGGGGATGAGGGGTACTATACATCCTACGATAGGGATGAGGGGGACCATGTGTACCAGGATTGGGGGGTGAGGGGACCATGCATACCAAGATTGAGTGGTGAGGGCACAATGCATATCGGGATTGGGGAGTGAGGGAGACCATGCATTCCGGGATTGGGGGGTGAGGAGGGCCATACATACCAGGATTTGGGGGGTGAGGGCACCATGCATACCGGGATTGGGTGGTGAGGGGACCATGCATACCAGGATGGGGGGGAGAGGACTATGCATACCAGGATTGGGTGGTGAGGGGACCATGCATATCAGGATAGGGGGATGAGGGGACCATGCATACCAGGATAGGGGTGATGAGGGACTATTCATACCAGGATGGGGGTGAGAGGACCAATCATACCAAGATTGGGGATGAGGGGACCATGCATACCAGGATAAGGGGGTAAGGGCTACCATGAATACCAGGAAAGAGGGGTGAGAGGACCATGCATACCAGGATAGGGGATGAGGGGACCATGCATACCAAGATTGGGGGTGAGGGGTACCATGCATACCAGGATAGGGGATGAGTGGACCATGCATACCAGGATAGGGGATGAGGGGGACCATGCATGCCATGATTGGGGGGTGAGGGGACCATGCATACCAGGATTTGGGGGTGAGAGAGGACCATGTATATCAGGATTGGGGGTGAGGGGACCATGCATACCAGGATGGGGGGTGAGAGGACCATGCATACCTGGATTGGGGGGGTGAGGGGACCATTCAATCCAGGATTAAGGGGTAAGAGGACCATGCATATTAGGATTGGGGGTGAGGGGACCATGCATATCAGGATTGGGGATGAGGGGACCATGCATTCCAGGATTAGGGGGTGAATGGACCATGCGTACCAGGATGGGGTGTGAGGACCATGCATACCAGGATAGGGGAGTGAGGGGACCATGCATACCAGGATTGGGGGATGAGGGGAACATGCATAGCAGAATTGGGGGATGAGGGGTACCATACATCCTACGATAGGGATGAGGGGTACCATGCATACCAGGATTGGGGGGTGATGGGACCATGTGTACCAAGATTGAAGGGTGAAGGCACAATGCATATCGGGATTGGGGGGTGAGGGGGACCATGCATTCCGGGATTGGGGGATGAGGGGTACCATACATACCTGGATTTGGGGGGTGAGGGCACCATGCATACCGGGATTGGGTGGTGAGGGGACCATGCATACCAGGATGGGGTTAGAGGACTATACATACCAGATTGGGTGGTGAGGGACCATGCATATCGGGATAAGGGGGTGAGGGGACCATGCATACCAGGATAGGGGATGAGGGACTATGCATACCAGGATGGGGGGTGAGAGGACCAAGCATACCAGGATTGGGGATGAGGGGACCATGCATACCAGGATAGGGGGATAAGAGGTACCATGAATACCAAGATTAGGGGATGAGGGCACCATGCATACCGGGATTGGGTGGATGAGTGGACCATGCATACCAGAATTGGGGGTTGTGGGGGTACAATACATCCTACGATAGGAATAAGGGGGGACCATGCATACCTGGATTGGTGGTGAGGCGACTATGCATACCAGGATTGGGGGGTGGAGGGCACCATGCATACCGGGATTGGGGGTTGAGGGATCCTGTATTCCAGGATTGGGGGAGCTGACCATGCATACCAGGATTGGGGGAGTGAGGGGACCATGCATACCAGGATTGGGGGATGAGGGCACTATACATACCAGGATTGGGGGATGAGGGGTACCATGCATACCAGGATTGGGGGATGAGGGAACATGCATAGCAGAATTGGGGGGTGAGGGGGTACCATACATCCTACGATAGGGATGAGGGGGACCATGCATACTAGGATTGGGGGTGAGGAGACCATGCATACCAATGATTGAGTGGTGAGGGCACAATGCATATCGGGATTGGGGAGTGAGGGAGACCATGCATCCGGGATTGGGGGTGAGGAGGGCCATACATACCAGGATTGGGGGGTGAGGTACCATGCATACCGGGATTGGGTGGTGAGGGGACCATGCATACCAGGATGGTGGGGGAGAGGACATGCATACCAGGATTGGGGGTGAGGGGACCATAGATACTAGGATTTGGGGGGTGAGAGCACCATGCATACGGGATTAGGGGGTAGGGGACCATGCATACCAGGATGGGGGGTAGAGGACCATGCATAACAGAAATTGGGGGGTGAGGGGACCATGCATATCAGGATAAGGGGTGAGGGGACCATGCATACCAGGATAGGCGGGTAAGGGGTACCATGCATACCAGAATTGGGGGATGAGGGCACCATGCATACCAGGATTGGGTGATGAGGGGACCATGCATACCAGGATAGGGGGTAAGGGGTACCATGCATACCAGAATTGGGGATGAGGGCACCATGCATACCAGGATTGGGTGATGAGGGGACCATGCATACCAGAATTGGGGGGTTGGGGGTACAATACATCCTACGATAGAAATGAGGGGGGACCATGCATACCAGGATTGGTGGTAAGGGGACTATGTATACCAGATTGGGGGGTGAGGGCACCATGCATACCAGGATTGGGGTTAAGGGACCATGCATTCCTGGATTGGGGGAGGGGACCATGCATACCATGATTGGAGGTTGAGGGAACCATGCATTCCAGGATTGGGGGAGGGGACCATGCATACCAGGATTGGGGGGGTGAGGGCACCATGCATACCAGGATTGGGGGTTAAGGGACCATGCATTCCTGGATTGGGGGAGGGGACCATGTATACCATGATTGGGGGTTGAGGGAACCATGCATTCCAAGATTGGGGGAAGGGGACCATGCATTCCAGGATTGGGGTGAGGGGACCATGCATTCCAGGATTGGGGTGAGGGGACCATGCATTCCAGGATTGGGGGGAGGGGACCATGCATACCAGGATTGAGGGTTAGGGGACCGTGCATTCCAGGATTGGGGGAAGTGGACCATGCATACCAGGATTGGGGAGTGAGGGAACCATGAATACTAGGATATGGATGAGCAGGTACCATGCATACCAGGGTAGGGATGAGGGGTATCATGCATACCAGGATACAGGGGTGAGGGTCCATGCATACCAGGATTAGGAATGGGATGCCATGCATGCCAGTATTGGGTGGGCGTGAGGGGACCATGCATACCAGGATAGGAGGGGGGCAGCACATACCAGGATGGGAGACCATATACCAATAAAAATGCTTGCCACCAGGGCGTGGAACGGGTTCATAGCTAATATATATATACATATACATGCACACACATACTAAATGGAGCCCCGATGCTATGGCATTGGGAGGGCACTAATGTCACCATGGGTGCAGGCTTTGCAGCATTGAGAATCCCCCTCCCATGTGCTCACCCCACCTATCCACTCTCTTTCCCCATGTGCTGACTTCTCCCGTTTGTGCTCTTTTTTTTTTTTACCTGTCTATCCCATGTGCTTTCCCCCTTGTCTGCTGTCTCTCTCCTTCCTTTTGCTGTGTTCTCCCCTCATGTGCTGTCCCATTTAAGCTGTCTTTCCCCTGTGCTCTGTCTCTCACCCCTGTGTCTGACGGTGTACAGAACATACCACAGGTCCTGGGCAGGGGAGGAAGCAAAAGACAATACTGACATTACAGCAGGAGATCGCAGAGGATACCTTTTTGTGAGGTAAAATATTGTTTAACAACAGTCAGTGAAATATTTTACCTCACAAAATGAATCCTCTGTTATCCCCTGCTGTAATGTCAGTATTTTCTTTTGCCTTCTCTCTTGCCTAGGAGATGTGGCATGATCCGTACACGGTCAGACACAGACAATTTTTAAAATGAACTTTCGTTCGTGGGAAAACCCCTTTACATAGTTATTAAGGTTGAAGGAAGACTTTAAGTCCATCTAGTTCAACCCATATCCTATCCTAACATGTTGATCCAGAGGAAGGCAAAAAAAAAAACCAAGTGGCAAACAGTAAGCTTCACATTGGGGAAAAAATTCCTTCCCGACTCCACATACGGCAATCAGCCTAGCTCCCTGGATCAACGCAGTATCTAGGAGACTAGTGAATTTTAGCCTGTAATATTATACTTTTCAAGAAAGGCATCCAGTCCCTTCTTAAATTTTAGTAAGGAATCACTCATTACAACATTAGACGGCAGAGAGTTCCATAGTCTCACTGCTCTTACAGTAAAGAATCTGCGTCTGTGATTATGGCTAAACCTTCTTTCCTCCAGACGTAGAGGATGCCCCCTTGTCCCTGTCACAGGTCTAAGAGTAAAAAGATCATTAGAAAGGTCTTTGTACTGTCGCCTCATATATTTATACATTATAATAAGATCACCCCTAAGCCTTCGTTTTTCCAAACTAAATAACCCCAAGTGTAATAACCTGTCTTGGTATTGCAGACCCCCCAGTTCTCTAATAACCTTGGTCGCTCTTCTCTGCACCCGCTCCAGTTCAGCTATGTCTTTCTTATACACCGGAGACCAGAACTGCACACAGTATTCTAAGTGTGGTCGCACCAGTGACTTGTATAGAGGTAAAATTATGTTCTCCTCATGAGCATCTATGCCTCTTTTAATGCATCCCATTATTTTATTTGCCTTGGCAGCAGCTGCCTGACATTGTCCACTAAATGTGAGTTTGTCGTCCACCCATACACCTAAAGGGTATGCCACACTAAACAGCGTCGCTAACGAGATCGCTAAAATACGTCACTATTTAGCGATCTCGTTCGTGACGCTAACGTGTGTGGCATGTAGCAACGACGTGGCCCCTGCTGTGATCTCGCTGATCGTTCACTAGAGTTATGGACCGTATTTAGATCGTTGGCGTCCCGCTGGTGAGCCTATATCGCTGTGTCTGGCACCTTTTGTGAGCGATGTGCGCTGTTTTTTACATCGCAATGACCGTTAAAGTCGCTAATGAGATCGCTAACCGCTTATGCGTCGTTAACGAGATCACTAAGTGAGGCAGCTACTAGCGACATTAAAACGATCACAAAAACGATCTCATTAGCTTGCGTCGTTATTGAGATCGCTAACGAGATCACTAAGTGTGGCAGTACCTTAAGTCTTTTTCAGTGACAGTTTTGCCCAGTGTTTTACAATTAAGCACATAATTATACATCTTGTTTGTTCTACCCAAGTGCATGACCTTACATTTATCCCCATTAAAGTTCTTTTGCCATTTATCAGCCCAAGCTACTAGTTTACATAAATCCTCCTGTAATATAAAATTGTCCTCCTCTGTATTTATTACCCTGCAGAGTTTAGTGTCATCTGCAAATATTGAAATACTACTCTGTATGCCCCCTACAAGGTCATTAATAAATATGTTAAAGAGAAGCGGCCCCAATACTGAACCCTGTGGTACCCCACTGCTAACCGTGACCCAGTCCGAGTGTGCTCCATTAATAACCACCCTTTGTTTTCTATCCATGAGCCAGTTCTTAACCCACTTACACATATTTTCCCCTATCCCCATTGTTCTCATTTTATGAATCAACCTTTTGTGTGGCACTGTATCAAAAGCTTTTGAGAAGTCCATGAACACCACGTCCACTTCATTCCCTTGGTCTAGTCCTGAACTTACCCCTTCATAAAAGCTTATCAGATTAGTCTGACAAGTACGGTCCCTCGTAAACCCATGCTGATACTGTGTCATGAGGTTATTCAGCCTCAGATACTCCAATATAATATCCCTTAAAAAACCCTCCAGGATTTTACCCACTGTAGATGTTAAGCTCACTGGCCTATAATTTCCAGGTTCAGTTTTTGCCCCTTTTTTGAATATTGGCACCACATTTGCTATACGCCAGTCATGTGGTACAGACCCCGTTATTATGGAATCTTTAAAGATTAAAAATAATGGTCTATCTATGACTGTACTTAATTCCTTCAGTACTCGGGGGTGTATCCCATCCGGGCCCGGGGATTTGTCAACTTTAGTGATTTTTAGACGCCGCCGTACTTCCTGCTGGGTTAAGCAGGTGACATTTAATGGAGAATTTTTTTTTATCACTGATCATGTTATCTGTCATGGGATTTTCTTGTGTAAATACAGCTGAAAAAAGTCATTTAGCATATTGGCTTTTTCCTCATCCTCATCCACCATTTCACCCAGACTATTTTTAAGGGGACCAACACTATCATTTTTTAGTTTCTTGCTATTTATGTAGTTAAAGAATATTTTGGGATTATTTTTACTTTCTCTGGCAATGAGTCTCTCTGCCTCAATCTTTGCTGTCTTGATTTGCTTTTTACAGAATTTATTCAGTCTTCTGTATTTATTTAATGCCTCATCACTACCTACTTGCTTTAATTCCCTAAACGCTTTCTTTTTGTCCCTTATTGCGCCCCTTACAGCTCTATTTAGCCATAGTGGTTTCCTCCTAATTCTAGCATGTTTATTCCCATAGGGTATATACTGTGCACAGGTCCTATTCAGGATGCTAATAAACGTCTCCCATCATCTCTCATCCGTTGGAAATTTGCCTTCCTGATGTTTAGTGTCCTTGTAACCCCTCGACTACACATCTTATTAAAGGATACATGAAAGCTTATTATTTTGTGATCACTATTACCCAAGTGACCCCCAACCCTTATATTTGATATGCGGTCTGGCCTGTTGGTTAATATTAGGTCTAGCAGTGCCCCCCATCTTGTTTGGTCCTGAACTAGTTGTGAAAGGTAATTGTCTCTCATAGTTGTCAGAAACCTATTACCTTTGCTGGAACTACAGGTTTCTGTTCCCCAATGTATTTCAGGGTAGTTGAAGTCCCCCATAATAATGACTTCTCCTTGAGTTGCTGCTTCATCTATTTGCTTTACAAGGATATTCTCTGTTGCTTCCATTATTTTAGGAGACTTATAACAAACCCCTATCAGTAATTTATTTTTCCCCCCTCCCCTAATCTCCACCCACAGAGACTCTACATCTTCATTAGATTCACAGATATCACGCAGGATGGGTTTTAAGGATGATTTTACATATAACACACACCCCCACCTCGCTTATTTTTACGGTAATTTCTAAACAGACTATAGCCCTGTAAATTAACCGCCCAGTCGTGGCTCTCATCCAGCCAAGTCTCAGCTATCCCCACCATGTCATAGTTATGTTCCAACAAAATTAATTCTAATTCTGCCATTTTGTTGGTGAGGCTTCTGGCATTAGTATACATGCACTTTATGTATCTCTCTGAACCTCTATTCTTTCTTAAATTATTAACTGTTCTAACCCCCCCCCATGCCACCCCCACCCCCAACTTCATTATTTTTGTCCAGGTCTCTATCTGCACTGCCTTTCCCTCCTATAAAATGAATACCCTCCCCCTAGTCCCTTTAATGTGACGGGCTTCCTCTGCCTGTAGACACGTCGCCATCTGCCGCCAGGATCAGCAGAATGATTCACTGCACCTGCGAGGAATTCGCACAGGCGCAGTGCGACGGTGTTCCGCTGGTGGTACTGTGCAAGAGGCTGTGTGAGTGTGTGCGCGGTGCGACGGTGTTCCACTGGTAGTACTGCGCAATAGATTGGTACCAACAGCAGTTTGCATATTGAGACACCTGTCACTTGGGTGTCCCAATATGGAGGTCGGTGAACTTCCTCCGCTTGGAATTCTGGGATACGGTGACATCTGGAGAGAACAGGAAATGAAAACATTACAAGGTAATTATATATATATATATATATATATATATATATATATATATATATATATATATATATATATATATATATATATACAGAACAGACCAAAAGTTTGGACACACATCATTTAAAGATGTTTCTGTATTTTCATGAAGGCATCAGAACACATGTGGAATTATATACTTAACAAAAAAGTGTGTAACAAGTGAAATTATGTCTTATATTCTAGGTTCTTCAAAGTAGCCACTTTTTGCTTTGATGACTGCTTTGCACACTCTTGGCATTCTCTTGATGAGCTTCAAGAGGTAGTCATCGGAAATGGTCTTCACTTCACAGGTGTGACCTGTCAGGTTTAAAGGGAATCTGTCACCCCATTTTTGCGATATCAGATAAAGATACTACAGAATAGTGCATCCCATAAGTAATCTATAGGAACCTATCATATCTCTTGACACCCCAGTTTTCATGTCAAAATACCTTTGTAAAGTTCGTTTTTCAGTATGCAAATACGTCCGGTCCGATGGGCAGCGATTATCCCCCCCCCCCCCCCAGTTCCTCGGCTTGTTCCACGTATCTTCGTCTGTGAATATCACAGACGGCATACTGTTTCCGTGCTTGTGCATTCAAAAGTGCCTTCGCGCGTGCGCAGTGTGCTTAAGTAGAAAATCAGTTCTGCGCATGCGCCAGTATTTCCGGCGTCCAGGAAATGACTGCTTGCCTTGGATGAATTTCGGGGCAAAGAAAGTCAGGCAAAATAGTGGCGCATGCGCAGTAATGATTTTATGGCAAACCACAGTGCGCACGCGCGAGGGGCTTTTTCAAAGTGCAAGCGCGGAAACCCGACGTGAACGCAAGAGAAGTGCGTAGGGCAAGAATGGAGGTGGTGGGGGAATGAGAATAAACGCCGCCCATCGAACCGGACCGCATGTATTTGCATACTGAAAAATGAACTTTACAAAGGTATTTTGACATGAAAACTGGGGTGTCAGGAGATAAGATAGGTACCTTTAGATTGCTTATGACATGCACAATTCAGTGATATCTTTATCTGATATCGCAAAAATGGGGTGACAAATTCCCTTTAATAAGTGGGATTTTTGTCCTTATAAATGGGGTTGGGACCATCAGTTGTGTTGTGCCGAAGTCTGGTGGATACACAGCTGATAGTCCTACTGAATAGACTGTTAGAATTTGTATTATGGCAAGAAAAAAGCATTTAAGTAAAGAAAAATGAGTGGCCATCATTACTTTAAGAAATGAAGGTCAGTCAGTCCGAAAAATTGGGAAAACTTTGAAAGTGTCCCCAAGTACAGTTGAAAAACCATCAAGCGCTACAAAGAAACTAGCTCACATGATGACTGCCCCAGGAAAGGAAGACCAAGAGTCACCTCTGCTTCTGAGGATAAGTTTATCCGAGTCACCAGCCTCAGAAATTGCAGGTTAATAGCAGCTCAGATTAGAGACCAGGTCAATGCCACACAGAGTTCTAGCAGCAGACACATCTCTACAATAACTGTTAAGAGGAGACTTTGTGCAGCAGGCCTTCATGGTTAAATAGCTGCTAGGAAACCACTGCTAAGGACAGGCAACAAGCAGAAGAGACTTGTTTGGGCCAAAGAACACAAGGAATGGACATTAGACCAGTGGAAATCTGTACTTAGGTCTGATGAGTAGTGTTGAGCGATACTGCTCGATATCTAAAAATATCGGATCGGAATGGTATCGCCGATATCACTAAATATCGGCGATATCCGATTCCGATACCGGAAGTCCCATGTAAGTCTATGGGAACAAAATATCGCAACTAAAAAAACACTTTCTTTCCTTGTAAACACAAAATATACACACTTAGAATACATATATATACAGGTCCTTCTCAAAAAATTAGCATATAGTGCTAAATTTCATTATTTTCCATAATGTAATGATTAAAATTAAACTTTCATATATTTTAGATTCATTACACACCAACTGAAATTTTTCAGGTCTTTTATTGTTTTAATACTGATGATTTTGGCATACAGCTCATGAAAACCTAAAAATCCTGTCTCAAAAAATTAGCATATTTCATCCGTCCAATAAAATAAAAGTGTTTAAAACAAAATAAAAAAAAAAACATCAAATAATAATGTTCAGTTATGCACTCAATACTTGGTCGGGAATCCTTTTGCAGAAATGACTGCTTCAATGCGGCGTGGCATGGAGGCAATCAGCCTGTGGCACTGCTGAGGTGTTATGGAGGCCCAGGATGCTTCGATAGCGGCCTTAAGCTCATCCAGAGTGTTGGGTCTTGCGTCTCTCAACTTTCTCTTCACAATATCCCACAGATTCTCTATGGGGTTCAGGTCAGGAGAGTTGGCAGGCCAATTGAGCACAGTAATACCATGGTCAGTAAACCATTTACCAGTGGTTTTGGCACTGTGAGCAGGTGCCAGGTCGTGCTGAAAAATGAAATCTTCATCTCCATAAAGCATTTCAGCCGATGGAAACATGAAGTGCTCCAAAATCTCCTGATAGCTAGCTGCATTGACCCTGCCCTTGATGAAACACAGTTGACCAACACCAGCAGCTGACATGGCACCCCACACCATCACTGACTGTGGGTACTTGACACTGGACTTCAGGCATTTTGGCATTTCCTTCTCCCCAGTCTTCCTCCAGACTCTGGCACCTTGATTTCCGAATGACATGCAAAATTTGCTTTCATCAGAAAAAAGTACTTGGGACCACTTAGCAACAGTCCAGTGCTGCTTCTCTGTAGCCCAGTGCTGCTTCTCTGTTTCTGGTTCAAAAGTGGCTTTACCTGGGGAATGCGGCACCTGTAGCCCATTTCCTGCACACGTCTGGCACGGTGGCTCTGAAAGTTTCTACACCAGACTCAGTCCACTGCTTCCTCAGGTCCCCCAAGGTCCGGAATCGGTCCTCCACAATCTTCCTCAGGGTCCGGTCACCTCTTCTCGTTGTACAGCGTTTTCTGCCACATTGTTTCCTTCCAACAGACTTCCCATTGAGGTGCCTTGATACAGCACTCTGGGAACAGCCTAATTGTTCAGAAATTTCTTTCTGGGTCTTACCCTCTTGCTTGAGGGTGTCAATGATGGCCTTCTGGACATCAGTCAGGTCGGCAGTCTTACCCATGATGGCGGTTTTGAGTATTGAACCAGGCAGGGAGTTTTTAAAAGCCTCAGGAATCTTTTGCATGTGTTTAGAGTTAATTAGTTGATTCAGAAGATTAGGGTAATAGCTCGTTTAGAGAACCTTTTCTTGATATGCTAATTTTTTGAGACATGATTTTTGGGTTTTCATGAGCTGTATGCCAAAATAATCAGTATTAAAACAATAAAAGACCTGAAAAATTTCAGTTGGTGTGTAATGAATCTAAAATATATGAAAGTTTAATTTTAATCATTACATTATGGAAAATAATGAAATTTAGCACTATATGCTAATTTTTTGAGAAGGACCTGTATATATATACATGTCATTGTGACATATATATATACATATATTTATAGTTTATTCACTTCTACATAGTAAAATAGCCTCTGATTCAATTGCCGGGTAAAGCCGGCATTTGTGAAAAGACAGAAGCACCCGAGGGTCCAGTCGCCACAGAGATGTTGCATCGCACCCAGCGAACAGGATTCAGAAGCTCGCTATAAGCGAGTCCTGTGTGCCTTAATTGAACTGTTTTTTTGCTTGAGAATTGCAAAAATCATCATAGACTGTATTTGCCATTTTTCCGTCATATCTGCGCCACGAGGCACAGGTGAAGAATAAGGGTGTGCTCTCGTGGGCGTACACTCACTCCGTGGAGCGAAAACGATGTCCGCACACTCTAAATGTTACTGCAATGTAAGATCGTGCCCCACAGCTCTGGAGTTCCGCCTCCTCATCCTCCTCAGTGGGCGTAAACGAACGCGAAGGTCCCGCCTCCCTACAAAAGATGTCGCCTCTCCTGATGCTAATGACACATGTGACTTTGCTGAGATGGCGAATGGACGTGAGCAGAAGTGGGAAGGGATGGAGGAGTCAGAGCTCTCCCCCCACAGAAGCGACCCGATTGCCACGGAGCCACCGTTTGGCACCCGGCCTGGAAACCCTCCTACGCTGGAAGAAGCGGAGGATACCCTGAGAGACCTGGCCCGGCACCGGGAGGAGGTCGCCAGGATGGAAGCGAGCTGGCGGGCCCTAAAACTACAATTGGAGCGGCGCCAATCCCTCTTACCCCCTGAAGTGTCTGTACCGGAAGGTGAGGCACCCGTTCCAGTAGAGGAGGCCGTGCGGGCATCCCAGCCCTTGCAATCTGAACCGGTTGCCAGTATTTCAGTGGAGGCACCCGTTCCAGTACAGGAGGCCGTGCGGGCATCCCAGCCCTTGCAATCTGAACCGGTTGCCAGTATCTCAGTGGAGGCACCCGTTCCAGTACAGGAGGCCGTGCGGGCATCCCAGCCCTTGCAATCTGAACCGGTTGCCAGTATCTCAGTGGAGGCACCCGTTCCAGTACAGGAGGCCGTGCGGGCATCCCAGCCCTTGCAATCTGAACCGGTTGCCAGTATCACAGTGGAGGCACCCGTTCCTGCAGAAAACGCCGCACCAGCACCCCAGATCCCGCTGTCTGCCCCCGTCGCTGAGGCAGAAGAAGCGACACCCGTCCTCATGGAGGAGGCCGCGCAGGCACCAGAGCTCTACCTGCCTGTACCGGAGCCCCGACCGTCATCTGTTCCAGAGCCGGCTGCTTCCGCCACAGGTGAGCGCCGCCAGGACTGGCGGGCGCCAGGAGAGCCAAACCGGACATCGTAAGCTGGCGTTTGATGGTGGAGACATGGAGATGCTGGTGGAGGAGAATTACAACCGGCGTCAGGAGGAAGAGTGGAGACGTCGGGAGCGGGAAGCAGAGCGACAAAGGGAGCAGCGAGAATCCCAAAAGCTTCGGCAACGTCACCTGGACAAGGACCTGGTAGAGAAGGCACGTATGAGAAAGGATAAAAGTACGCTGAGGGAGCCGCGGCGTAAGGGTGCAGTACGGAACTTTAAGTTAAAAGGTGGTTGGGGCTTCATCCAGGAGCCTGGACTTTATTTAGAAGTTTTTGTAACCCGGCGGGACGTGGAGGCTCACCTCCCAGAAGGACACCCGGGGAGGGACCTGTTGCCAGGAGACTTGGTGACTTACACCCGACACTGGGGTTACAATGGATGGTACGCCCTAAATGTTACCAGGTGCGACCCCTACTCCCCAGAGTGTCAGGAAACTGACAGACCCTACGAGCCTTCAGCCTCCCCCAACCAGGCCTCTGCACAAGTGCCCACCCCACGCCGTAAATCTCCCCAGCCTCCCTCAGTGGTCTCCTCAGCAGCCCCAGCTATGGACATGATAATGATAGCTGGCCCGTACCCGGCGCCTGTTAGGCCCCCTGGGGTTCGTTCAGTCCGGGACATAGGGGTCCAGACCCGGAGGGAGATGAAAGAGGTGGCCACACAGACCCAGATAGCGGGTCACGACGTCACTGTACAGGCCACACGACGTCATCAGGTCTGGGTGGACCCTCCTGTCACGGATGTTTGGCAAGCTCCAGAAGAGTACCAGGTGGTACCTGGAAGAGGCCAGCCAAAGAAGTCTAAATAACCCGGACAGGGTCTCTGTATGTAAATAGTTAAATTATTGATGTACCCGGACGGGTGAATGTTCATAAAAAGAAGTTTATTGTTGCCTTAATATACCCAGGTTGGGTAATGGTTTGATGTACCCGGACGGGTGAATGTTCAGAAGAACAAGTTTATTGTTGCCTTAATATACCCAGGTTGGGTAATGGTGTTTCACTGTAATGAAAATGTTGAACTTTGAAGCCATGAACTGTACTGGCTCACAAACTTTTCTGTAAATAGTTGGCACTTCGGTGCTCCATCTTGGTTTTACAAAAACTTTACTGTGCACTATTTTCAACTACCTCAGAAACTAAAAACCCGTTTGGTGTGGCCGAAAGTGAGGTCTGCTCAAGGAAAGTCTTGCAGCCCACCCAAGACCACAGTTGGAGGTTTGGAGCGGGTCCTCCACAAGCACAAGTAAAGGACACTGTGAAGTTACCCCGGTGGGGGTAGTCCTAAGAAGTCTCCACGAACTTCGGCACTAATGCTATTTGCACTTTTGTTGAATATGTATTTATTAACACACATGTATAACACATATCAAGGGTATGAACAGTAACAAAACATGTCACATAATATAAACCATTTGCACTTTTGTAATGTTATTATTAAAAATTTTATTATGCAACGTTTAACTTGAAGTGTTTCCTGCTTTCTTACTACGTCGCATAGTCCACTCTGCTACATCACTTTGCACCATTGCTCTATCTCACATCTATCTGCCCTGGAAGGATAGCGTGTTACCTGTAGAAGACTTTTCACCTACCTGCACTACACCATCCCTTCCAGAGGACCTGCACAGCAGCGCTGGACACCCTGACCAGGTACTACAGGTGGCGTCACGACAAACTACACGAACATTCTATCATCCCCTGGAAATATCCCACATTCCAGTGATCGCCCAGGTCACGGACCGAGCTGTGCTACTCGTGACATCCCCATAGAAGTCGACGTGATCGGTGCCGAGCACCCCGAAACCCCTGTCTCTGTGCGACTCAACTTCCCTCACTGTGCTGGCACTTTACATTTACAAATGCCTCTGGGTTTTTTTTTTGGGGGGGTGGGGAACATTCAGACTTTTGCTATGGGGCCCCATGATTTATATGTACGCCCCTGCTGCTGAGGCATGGTATTTAAGGCTGTTAAGGAGCCAACATACATGGACCTTGCCAGCAGCGTCGGACTGGAGTACCTTGGGCCCACCAGAGAAAATATATTCTTGCGGCCCAACATCATACTTCCCAACCTTTGAATAAGGGAAAGAGGGACAAAGGCTGTGGCACGCTGTGCATGCTGCAGAAAATTTTAGGCCATGCCACGTTGCACCACAGACTGTCCAGGAGTTGGTGGATGCTTTAGTCCAGGTGTGGGAGGAGATCCCTCACGAGACCATCCGTCGCGCTCATCAGGAGCATGGCCAGAAGTTGTAGGGAGGTCATACAGCATACCTCCCAAATTTGGAAGACAGGAAAGAGGATTAAAGGCTGCGGCGCGTGTTGTGCGCCGCTGAAAATTTTAGGCCACGCCCCGACAACACCCATTTCACAGCTAATCACACCCATATCCTCGCCCCAAGCGTAACCATTTAGCACTGCTGATCACACTGACTGGTAATGAGGGCACAGTGGCTGGTACTGAGGAAAAGAAAGAAAGAGCAGCGAGAGAGAAAGAACAAACAGAGAAAGAAAGAGAGGAAAGAAAGAAAAGAGAGAAAGAAAGAACAGAGAGAAAAAAGAACAGAGAGCGAGAAGGAAAGAACAGAGAGCGAGAAAGAAAGACTAGAGAGAGAGCCATAGGCGTAGCTAGGGTTTTGGTTTAGTGGGGGCAAAACTTCTGAGTGGGCCCATCATCAGAGAACCTCAGCAAATGACCGCGCTGTTGGCCAAAATAATCTATATATAAAAAGACCAATATTGATATTACCGCCATATGGTCTGTGTTAAATAATACCAGTCCTACAGAACATATAGATTACAGCACAGGTACAGATAATGACTTACCGCTGATGTTCTTTCTAATGGAATTGTTCACTTTTCATGTCTTTTCCATCTGGCCCACACCGACATGACGACTTCTCCAGCCAGGACTCGACTGCACCCCCATTAAAAAAAAAAAAAAAAAAAATCACCTCCCGGCTCCTGTGCTGCTCACTGTTCTCCCTCTCAGCGTCTGACAGCGGGCGCCGGCAGGTGATGTTATTGCGCCCGCTGTAATACGCTGAGAGGGGGATTATGGGAGAGAAGGAGCGCTCGCTCCTTCTCTCTCCATGCGTTCAGCTTTATCGGCTGGATGCCGATACAGCTGACCCTCCGATGACGGGTGGGGGGCCCACTGCTGGCACCGGGCCCCCCCAACGCCTGTTCAGGCCCCATAGCTTCCGGGCGGCAGAGCAGGGAGAGCGATTCTCCCTGCTCTGCCGCAGAATGTAACTGTATCGTAGCTCCGGGTGGGCCCCCTCAGAGCGCGGGCCCCGGGGCCACCGCCCCCTCTGCCCCGCGACCTATCCTTTCAAATCAGGGCCCACCACGCAGGAGCTGGGGCCCACCGTAGGTTTCTCCGGTGTCCCGGTGCCTCAGTCCGACCCTGCTTGCCAGCCTGATAATACCAGGCCACAGCAGTCTGCTTAGCTTGGCTGGTTAACAAAAATAGGGGATCCCCTCGAAAAAAAAACGGCGTAGGGGTCCCCCTATTTTTGTTAACCAGCCAAGTAAAATGCAGACTGCTGCGGCCTGGTATTAAAAGACTGTCAAGGCCCATGGATTTTGGCCCTCAACAGCCTGATAATACCAGGCTACAGCAGCCCCACATTTGGCGCATCAAAAGATGTGCCAATTGTGGCACTTTACCCGGCTCTTCCCAGTGCCCTGTAGCGGTGGCAAGTGGGGTAATAAGGGGTTAATGTCACCGTTGATTGCACGGTGAGAATAAGCCCGGTTAATAATGGAGAGGTGTCAATAAGACACCGATCCATTATTAATCCCAAAGTTTTTAAATGTATAAAAAAAAAGACACAGCAAGAAAAAAGTATTTTAATGAAATAAAAGAGACAACACAGTTTTCATTTCTTTTATTATACTCTCATTCCTGCGACGCCATCGATCTCCTGTAAAAAAAGAAAAAAAACAAACCAACAGTATACCACCTGTCCGACGCAGTCCATAGTAACGAGGGTCCCACGACGATCCAGCTCTGCTACATCGCAATGACAGGCAGAGCCTGTCATCTCGACGCAGCACAGCTGATTACCTGCTTCCCCGGCGGTGACGTCATCGGACTGACTGCTTTACGGCCGGGATTACCCAGCAGTCACTGCAGTTATCGCGAGAAACTGCATGTGACCGCCGGGGAAAGATGATGGCGGCCATCAAGCAGTCCAGCCCGTGACCGCCGGAGATCTTGTGCCAGGTAAGTGCCGCTGACTCCTGACAGACCCGACCGACGGACACTGACAGTGACAGTGACAAATCGATTCCGGTATCCGATAAGACGAAAATATCGGAACTAAGTATCGAAAGTCCGATAGAGCTAATATCGGCCGATACCTGATACTTGCGGTATCGTATCGCTCAACACTACTGATGAGTCCAAATTTGAGATCTTTGGTTCCAACCACCGTGTCTTTGTGCTACGCAGAAAAGGTGAACGGATGGACTCTATCTGCCTGGTTCCCACCGTGAAGCATGGAGGAGGAGGTGTGATGGTGTGGCGGTGCTTTGCTGGTGACACTGTTGGGGATTTATTCAAAATTGAAAGCATACTGGACCAGCATGGCTACCACAGCATCTTGCAGCGGCATGCTATTCCATCCGGTTTGCGTTTAGTTGGAGAATCATTTATTTTTCAACAGGACAATGACCCCAAACACACCTCCTGGCTGTCTAAGGACTATTTGACCAAGAAGGAGAGTGATGGGTTGCTACGCCAGATGACCTGGCCTCCACAGTCACCAGACCTGAACCCAGTCGAGATGGATTGGGGTGAGCTGGACCACAGAGTGAAGGCAAAAGAGCCAACAAGTGCTAAACATCTCTGGGAACTCCTTCAAGATTGTTGGAAGACCATTTCCGGTGACTACCTCTTGAAGCTCATCAAGAGAATGCCAAGAGTGTGCAAAGCAGTCATCAAAGCAAAAGGTGGCTACTTTGAAGAACCTAGAATATAAGACATAATTTCAGTTGTTACACACTTTTTTGTTAAGTATATAATTCCACGTGTGTTAATTCATAGTTTTGATGCCTTCAGTGTGAATGTCCAATTTTCATGGTCATGAAAATACTCAAAAATCTTTAAATAAGAAGGTGTTCTGCCCGTCTTATGTGTATGTGTACATAATCCTTGCAGACAGCATAAACCTTGATCCCAACAGTGATTTGATAGACACGTGATGTCTGTTACCAAGTTTATTGCAGGAATCGAATATGGTAAAAAACTGTGGAACAAATAACAGTATTTTACTATGTGCTCACAAACATGTGGCAAGCATACAATATATACACAATATACAATGGTGAGGGAACACACTATATGCATAACATGTAGTTACATATAACATGCGGTATATCCCATTCTTACTGCACAGTCAGAAAAGCATGGACTACAACTTTCACATTTTCATAACAGCATGATGTAAACATCCCAATATTTATACGGCTGTCAAGTTCATGGTGAATGTGTTTAGGACCTACCGATTGTGCGGCTACAGATCTGGATGTAAGAGATCACTATTGGATTCTGATGTCAGGAGGTACTCAGGAATGAACTGTCTTAGCTGTATACTGAGCAAAAAACATGGCTGCTGGGGCTGACTGCTGAGTCATCAAAGCTATGACTCATGAACTACGGTGTGGTAGATATGTCAAAAAACTTCAATATCAACAACCAAAGACATTCTATAAACGACCACTAGATGGTGCTGTTATACCACATAACAAATCTGAATGTTTACACAGAAAATTCTATTGGAACATCACACTCCTCGCCTGGTATATTAAAGATACCACTTTAAGGTACCTATGGAGAGAGCAACAAAATACAGTTCAGTGACTGGTCTGAGGAAAAGTTTAGGTTCGTGTTGCCTGCAGATCTTGACCTCCACTTTCCTAACTTTTCCATCTTCACTTGGAAACACTTTGGTTATCAGTCCCAAAGGCCAGTCATTTCTTTTTGACTGAGTGTCTTTGACAAGAACAACATTACCAACCTCCATGTTGGGTTTACTGGCTTGCCATTTATTCCGGGTCTGTAAGGTAGAAACATATTGCTTTTTCCATTTATCCCAGAAGGCGTCTGCTAAAGTTTGAACCCGTCTCCACTGACACTTGTACAAGTCTTTATTATCAAACTCACCAAGAGGTGCTGATGCTGTACCAACCTTTTGGGTAAGAAGTGTGGAAGGGGTAAGCAAGAGAGGATCCTCTGGATCATTCGGTATTGGTGTCAAGGGTCTGGCGTTTATGATTGCCACTACTTCAGCCATGAAAGTTGTGAGGGTCTCATGGGTAAGTCTTGAAGTTCCCAACTGTAGGAAGATAGAATCAAGGATCCTGCGAGCCAGGCCAATCTGGACTTGACCTTTGATATCTGTTGTTTTAAGGTAAGCGACTGCAGCTATCGCCTTTACTGAAGCGTCACAAAATATACACAACTGCTTAGTCTGAACCTCTGCAGCAGAGATGTGAGCATATGGTCTGTGAATGAGTAGATTAGACAAAGTCTTTAGAGAGTCTCTCCAGGTTACCCATAGAGCTTCTTTCTCTGGGGAAGTGGAGAGTCCCAATCACATGTGTCTGCAGTTAAATCTCTGAGGAGAGTCTTACCTTGGATGGTGACTGGTGCTGCAAATCCAAGTGGATCATATAGGCTGTTGATGGTGGATAAGACACCACGTCGTGTGAAGGGCTTTTGCTCTTGGTCAACTTGGAAGGTAAAGGTGTCAGACTTGAGATCCCAGCTGAGCCCTAAGCTGCGTTGCATGGGTATGGGGTCCGTTGCAAAGTCTAGGTCTTTCAGATCGCTGGCATGATCTTGAACTGGGAAGGCTGCCATAACATCTTCGCTGTTTGAAGCTATTTTATGCAGTCTGAGGTTTGAACAGGAAAGCATACGTTGAGTCCTCTTGAGTAGGCTGATTGCAGCCTCTGGTGAGGGAAGTGACTTTAGGCCATCATCCACATAGAAGTCTCTTTCAACAAACTTCTTAACGTCTTGTCCATAGTTTTCTTCACCTTCTTGGGCAGAGAGTCGCAGTCCATAAATGGCGACAGCAGGAGATGGACTATTGCCAAAAACATGTACCTTCATGCGGTATTCTATGACGTCTTTGGTAGGGTCGTTGTCGCTGAACCAAAAAAACCTCAAGAAGTTCCTGTGTTCTTTTTTAACTAGGAAACAATAGAACATTTGTTGTATATCAGCGACTATGGCAATAGATTCTTTACGGAATCTGATGAGGACACCAAGAAGCGTGTTATTTAGATCTGGTCCTGATAAAAGAACATCATTTAGGGAAACTCCCTGGTGTTGTGAGCTGGAGTCAAATACTACTCGGATTTGACCTGGTTTCTTGGGGTGGTAAACACCAAAGATTGGCAGATACCAGCACTCTTCTTTTTCTTTTAAAGGCGGGGCTACTTCTGCATGGTCATTTTCAAATATCTTGCTCATGAATGAGAAGAAGTGCTCCTTCATTTCTGGTCTTTTCTCAAAGTTGCGCCTGAGAGAACTGAAGCGTTTTGTGGCTTGAACTCTGTTGTTAGGAAGGCGGTTTCTCTGTGTTTTGAAAGGCAGTGGTGCTACCCAGGTATTTGTTTCATCTTTAGAGAATCCCTGTTCCATTATACTTAAGAAGGTCTCATCTTCAATAGAGCAAGCGGTCTTGTTGTCTTCCTTTGTCCTCTGGAACACTGTACACCCCAGATGATCTTCATCTTCTGCACAGTCCGGGTATAACACACTTGTAGGCTTCTCTCTTACAAGGAATCTGTTAGGACAAGGCTGAAAGAGGGATGGACGTCCATTTTCCAATGTATTTGTGAAGAGAGAATTCACAGTGGTTGGTTTGTGAACGCTTCCTAGGCAGACATCGCCTATAATGACCCACCCTAGGTCGAGCTTCTGAGCATAAGCAGAACTGTGAGGACCGTTTATCTGTTTCCTCACTTTGTGGACTCTTATGATGTCTCTTCCAAGCAGAAGTACTATTGGAGCGTCTGGGTTGACTTCAGGAATTAGGTGCGCTATATTTTTTAGATGTCTATGATGTGATGCTGCTGCAGGTGTAGGAATCTCTTCTCTGTTGTTTGGGATCTGATTGCATTCTATCAGCGTAGGCAGAGGCAGGGATGTTTCACCATTTAAGGATTCAATTTGGTAACCAGTAGCTCTTCTCCCTTTTTCTTCACTCACACCTGTGCAAGTCTTAAGTGAATATGCCGAGCTGTTTCCTTTAATGTCGAAGATATCAAAGAAAGTTGAATTAGCGAGAGACCTGTTGCTCTGATCATCAAGGATCGCATACAACTTTACAGCTTTCTCTTTGTGACCAATGGGGTAAACTGTGGCAAGACAGATCTTGGAGCAAGATTTGTTGCTAAGTCCTTCTCCACAGACTTGGGTGCACTGAGGTGTCACTTCAGGAGGTGTAGGGTCTCTCTGCTCCTCGCCGTGCTCTGCCACTTGGTCTGAGGGTGTGAGAGTCCATGGAGCTGGTCCTGGGTGTAAAGCTGTGTTATGCTCTTCACTGTCACATTCTGAGCATTTAATGTTTGTTGTACAGTCTTTTGCAAGATGTGAAGTTGCTGCGCAGCACCTGTAGCAAATGTGGTTTTCTTTGAGGAAAGTTTTGCGATCTTTGAGCTGTTTTTCTCTGAATCCTCTGCATTTCAACAACGAATGTGGTTTCTTATGCAAAGGGCATTCTTTGCACGGGTCTTTAGATGAGGTCTTATCAGTCTCTGCAGTACTATAAGTTTTGCGTGAAGTGTCTTGAAGAGATACACTGGTTTTGTGTACTGCCACTGGTGTATCTCTCAGGTTACGCATTGAGACAGGTTTACCTGATTTGGGGTACGTGGTGTCAAACATTGAGAAGTCAAAGCTGGGGTCATTTCTAATCTTTGCTTGTTGGTGTACAAAGTCCACAAAGAATGAGAATGGAGGAAATGTGACGTTGTATCGTTCCTTGTATTTGGAGCCTTGACCGATCCACTTATCTATCAGACCTTGCGGAAGTTTGCGTACTATGGGATTTACACCGCGTGCTGTGTCCAAGAATGCTAGGCCTTGTAAGTCTCCTTGAGCTTTGGCAACTTGAAGTTCTGTCAACAGATCGCTCAATTCTCTCAGTTTTTGGGAACCTTTACCTTGCATCTTGGGGAAATCCTCAATTCTTTTGAAGAGTGCGTTTTCTATCACTTCTGGTGAGCCGTAACACTCCTCCAGTCTCTCCCATATCAGGTTTAGTCCTCTGTCGGGATAGTCTAAATTGATGTCCCTAATCCGTTTTGCATGCTCTGTGGATTCATTTCCTAGCCACTTGACTAAAAGGTCCACCTCCTCGTTTGCAGACAGATCCAGATCTTTGATTGTATTTCTGAATGAGGATCGCCATGCTCTATAGCCTTCAGGTTTGTCGTTAAACTTGGAGAGTCCTTGGGTTATCAACTCACGTCGAGCAAGGAATTTGAGAACATCTGACATACCTTGATTTCTGTTTGATGAATCTGGAAACGAGCTGAGGTGCAGAGGTCCATGTGGGTTAGAGTAGTCTTTAAACTTGTCTTTGTTGTAATAACTACCATCTACTTGTTCCTTCTTGAAGGCTGGAGCTGCTCTGCAGTTGTCTGTCGGTTGGAATGCAGGTTGCATTGGGGACCGATGATATATAAAGTTACTGTCTTGCTTGATGTATGGCATTTGGAAGGCTGAGGCTGCTTGTTGTGTGACAGGATTAGGCTGGAGTTTGTAAGCAGGGGTTGACTCAGCTCCTGGACCGTAATACAGGCCGTCATCTGACTTAGCATACTGCAGTACGTATTTTGACGTGTGTCGTGCTTTGTCCTGTTGACTGAGCTCTGATCCAAGAATACTGCTGCGTCTATTACTTGCGATACTTGCTGCCTCCTCCAAAACTTCAGCCTCTGCCAGTGCAACTGCGGCTTCCCTCTCCAATGCTAGTTTTTTCATGTGTGCTTGTTGTTCGGCCAGAGCTGCTTTCATGTGTGCTTGTTGTTCGGCCAGAGCTGCTTTCATGTGTGCCTTCATTTGTGCTTCCTTTGCTTCTAATTGCCTTTCTTGCTCAGCAAACGATGCTCGCACTTTGGCAGCTTCTGCTTTTGCGCGGGCTATGGCGATGGTAGAGCTGCTCACTGACTTCTTTGAGCTTTTGCAGCTGGCTGAGATTGCAGATCTTGTGGTGAATGATCTACCTTCTGCGGCTGACATGGTGACGCTCTGACAGGATTCGCGCCCTTTCTTTCAGGCTTGACAGAAGCTTGCTTCCTACGATCACTATGTGCGAGCTGCGGTATCTTCTATCCAGCTTGTAGCGGGCAGTTTTACTGCGATCAGTATGTGAGAATCCGCAGTTCTTCTATCCAGCCTGCGAGGGTTAATAGTTTTTTACTGTTCTGCCCGTCTTATGTGTATGTGTACATAATCCTTGCAGACAGCATAAACCTTGATCCCAACAGTGATTTGATAGACACGTGATGTCTGTTACCAAGTTTATTGCAGGAATCGAATATGGTAAAAAACTGTGGAACAAATAACAGTATTTTACTATGTGCTCACAAACATGTGGCAAGCATACAATATATACACAATATACAATGGTGAGGGAACACACTATATGCATAACATGTAGTTACATATAACATGCGGTATATCCCATTCTTACTGCACAGTCAGAAAAGCATGGACTACAACTTTCACATTTTCATAACAGCATGATGTAAACATCCCAATATTTATACGGCTGTCAAGTTCATGGTGAATGTGTTTAGGACCTACCGATTGTGCGGCTACAGATCTGGATGTAAGAGATCACTATTGGATTCTGATGTCAGGAGGTACTCAGGAATGAACTGTCTTAGCTGTATACTGAGCAAAAAACATGGCTGCTGGGGCTGACTGCTGAGTCATCAAAGCTATGACTCATGAACTACGGTGTGGTAGATATGTCAAAAAACTTCAATATCAACAACCAAAGACATTCTATAAACGACCACTAGATGGTGCTGTTATACCACATAACAAATCTGAATGTTTACACAGAAAATTCTATTGGAACATCACAGAAGGTGTGTCCAAACTTTTGGTCTGTACTGTATATATTTATAATTACTCTTCTGCATTCCAGTAGTAGACAACCCCTCTAAGGTAGAAATGAAATGTGTATTTCAAAATGTGTGCAGATGTTTAGGAATTGCATATTTTGTCTATAAATACAAATTGTGTGTTATATTCGTTTACAGGCTAAACCACTTGGGAGATTGGGGCACTCAGTTTGGCATGTTAATTGCTCACCTGCAGGATAAATTCCCAAACTATCTCTCCGTCTCGCCACCTATAGGCGATCTCCAGGCATTTTACAAGGTATTTTTTTTTAAAGGTATACTTATTCCATACTCTATCAAATCATTGTGTGAAATTCAAGACACATTTTAATAATCTCCCAAATAGCAATTTTGAAGTTTTTTCCACACTATAATTCTTTAAAGGTGTTGTCCAGTTAAACAAAAAGTTACTCCTAATAGTACGTTATACAGCTTAGTAAGGCTGGTTTTACATTAGCTTTAGGGGGCTCTGCGGAGGGCTGCATACTTCCTCCGTTAAGCTCCGCCTACTTCCGCATACTTCTGCATGCGTCCTGCGTACCTATCTTTAACATTGGGTATGCAGGACATGCGGATGTATACGGATGCATTGTTTTGACGTGCCCACTGATCGCACAAAATGCAACATGTTGCGTTCCCGTGCATTCGGCTGGCTAGCCAAAATGACGCATCCGCATGTCCTGCATACCCAATGTAAAAGATAAGTACGCAGGACGCATGCAGAAGTAGGCGGAGCTTAACAGAGGAAGTATGCAGCCCTCCGCAGAGCCCCCGAACGCTAATGTGAACTTAGCCTAATATATTTCAGTTATGCAAGGCCTTAATCCTTAGATATCCTCTATATGGTTTTGGGTCCCAGCAGGTCCATTTCTGTCTTGTACTTGCTATTTGTACTGTAAGTGACAGGTGGTTGGTTCATTTCAATGGATAATGCAGCCCTCTTTATTTTTAGCTGATTCAGAATTGTTGACTGTTTAGATAATGAATTATACCAGTCTGCTGGTCTTCAGAGGGAGTTATTCTTTGCCAAGCACAAATCATAAAGAACTTTCTGGGACCCAGAAACAAAGCAAATATATAAAGATCTGGGCATGCTGTATAATGGCAGTGTATTTACAAGTCTATCTTACTATTTTAAGCACATTAAAAAATACTGTTTTTGTTTTTAACTGGACAATTCCGATACAACCTTTGGCCCCTGCTGCATCTCCATATACACCTGATGATTCTCCCATGGAAATATGGATTTTAGTAAATCTTTTGTTGAGAAGCTTCATGCTTGATGTCACTCCATTATTTGCCTACATTGTATGTGCATGGGTCATGTGAGTGTCACACTTGCATTTAGAGAACGCGAGTTCCTACACAACTGGCTTAAAGCGAACCTGTCATGAGAATTGTGCTCAGTAACCTACAGACACTGTCAGGTTGGCTCCGTTTATACTGATTAAAATTATACCTTGGTTGATGAAATTCGTCTTGTTTAATCTTTATTTGTACTTCTCAGTTATGCTACAGTGGCGTAGCATGATAAAGTGTATAATATGCATGTATTCATTTTATTTAGGCATTTTCTTGGGTAAAAAGTTATATTAATCATAATGGCTCTGGTGGCCGCATCTGCACAGTGGCATCTATCGCGTTCGATAGATGCTTCTGCGCAAGCGATGCAGCCTGCACTGTTTTGCAAGAGAAAAAAAATTTAGGCTCCATCAAGATTGCGGCGCCTGAGCAGTCGTATCACCGAAAGATGCTACTGCGCAGGCTCTGCCGCCGACATTTTGATGGAGCCAAATTTTTTTCTATAGCAAAATGACAGTGGCGCCTGCGCAGTAGCATCTATCGCATTCCGATAGATGCTACAACTCAGGTGCCGCCAGCGCCATCTTGATGTAGCTGTTTTTTTTCTCTAGCAAAATGGCGATGGATGCCACTGCGCAGGCATGTACGCTGGTGCTATTTTGAATAAGTATATATATTTTTTTTTTTACCATCAAAGCAAAATGCCTAAATAAAATGAATATATGCATATTATACATCGTTTCATGCTACAGCGCCTGCCTGATGAATGTGAATTTTTTTATTTTTTCAAACCATATTCTATTCTGTATGTAAAATATGGGGCAGGTCACTGAGGGATCAGTGACCGGTCATAAGCCATACAGATGAATTTGTAAGCACAGCACCACATAAAGACCCCAACACAGTCTGCCCCGGAGCAGGAGAATGTCATTAACTGAAAACTGCAAATAAAGATTAAACAACAATCACAAGACAGATTTCATCAACCAAGGTATCATTTTAATCAGTATAAGGCCGGAGTCACACATGCGAGAAAACTCACACGATTCTCATGCGAGTCTCTCGCATGAACACACGGCACTGCCACCGGCACTTGGACCGGAGCATGCGGCTGCATGTATTTTTATGCAGCCACACACTCCGCTCCGAGTACCGGCGGCAGTGCGGGGTGTTCATGCGAGAGACTCACACGAGAATCATGCGAGTCTCTCTCAAGAGTGATTCCGGCCTAACGGCGCCAACCTGACACTGTCTGTAGGTTACTGAGCACAATCTACTGACAGGTTCCCTTTAAATAAATGCATTTCATTTGCTAGGAATCCAAAAAGAGGTTTGATGAAGAGGAAGAGTTTAAGAAAAGGGCATATCAGTGTGTGGTGCAGCTACAAAGCAAGACTCCTAATATCCTCAAGGCCTGGAACCTAATCTGTGATGTATCCAGAAAAGGTGGGACTACTCAATACAATGCATATACTAGTTCAGGTCATGAGTATTTTGGTCCTTAATGAGCAGACATGGTTTAGAAAGGGCTGTGCGTACTTGCTTTTATTGCTCTTCTTTAATTATTTCTACATTGTCTATAGTATTAAATAGTTTATTTTTTAGGACTTAAACAAATATAATAATGATTACAGCATGCCTGTGGATGGTGCCCAAATAGGATCCTATCTCATATAAAACTTGTAGAAACTTGGCACTTGTGTGAATTGTTGTAAGAAGATAATTTTATTGTGTGCAGGTAATCCAAAAAAAGAAAAGACATTTTGGGTCATATAATGACCTTTATCAGTCAGATTGCAGTGTGCATAAGGATACACTGGGGTCCTGGGTTCAAATCCCACCAAGGACAACATCTGCAAGGAGTTTTTATGTTCTCCCCGTGTTTGCGTCGGTTTCCTCCAGGTACTCCGGTTTCCTCCCACACTCCAAAGACATACTGATAGAGAATTTAGATTGTGAGATAGTGATAATAATGTCTGTAAAGCATTGCGTAATATGATAGCGCTATTTAAGCAATGCATAATAAATATAGAAATAATGCAGGCAATAGCGAATGCTCTGTATAGGGGGCGCCACTCACTGCCACAGCTGATGTTGATTAGCCAGAGCTTTCGTTATTACCTTTATCCTTGTGCACAATGCAATCTGTCTGACTGATGAAGGTCATTATACTGTTTGACAGAAACCTCTTCTTTACCTTTGGATTGCCTGCATACTATAAAATTATCTTCTTAAAACAATTCACATGAGTGCCAAGTTTTCTACAATTACTAAATCAAACTTTTCTCCTACTCCTCATTGGGGGACACAGGACCATGGGTGTATGCTGCTGCCGCTAGGAGGCTGACACTAAGTGAACACAAAAAAAGTTAGCTCCTCCTCCGCAGTATACACCCTCATGCTGGCTCTGAGCGAACCAGTTCATGCTTCGTGTCTGTAGGAGGCACACAGGTCTGGTCTTCAAACTATTCTTCTTTTTTTTTTTTCTTTTTTCCACCATGAAGAAGAGATAGGGGCGGTGGACCCTATCAAAAGGGTCCAATCTCCCCAAACCAACAACAGGCCAGCACGTGGAGTGTCACCTCCACGTATCCTCTCCTGCGACGTGGGACACCATCTCAGACACAGCCCTGTCCACCCTGAGGTAGTGAAACCCTAGGCTGCACAGAGGCACAGAGATAGTCCGTGCGGCCCCCCACTACCTCACCAATGCTGTAAACTGTGGTGATGGAAGTAGGCGAACGGTCCCTCACCTCATCCTTTACAAGGGAAGACGGATTAAGTGTTATGTTCTGCTACAAGCACTAAGAAAAGAAAGGGATATCTGTCCCTACGATAAAACTAAGCTTGATCCCTACGATGTAACGGGGAACCTGATCCTGCGATCAGACCCGCTAAAGTCCTCAGCTAGTCTGTACGAAGACCTATAGATGCGAGGGAGGGATCCCTACCAGAACTAGGGACTGGGAGAAAAGATGGACACCTCCTAACAGAAGTTGTAGCAGTAAAAAGAAAAACAAAACAACATAGAAAATAGAGGTCAAAAGACCAGGCAAAACTAATATAGAAAGGTAACAAAGCACCCGGCTAGCTTAAGAGTAGAAATTACAATGAAGTCCAGCAAAGCCAGAAGGGCGGAGCAGGATTAAATAGGCCACAAAGGTCATGTGACCAGCAAGATAGAAAAAAACTAACAGGAGAGTTCTAACAGTACCCCCCTTCTAAGAGGATCATCCGGATCCCCTAGGCCCAGGCTTACCCGGAAACCTCTTGTGAAATGCTCTGACAAGTCTGGACGCAGAAACAACATCCGCCCTCACCCATGAGTTATCCTCGGGTCCGAAACCCTTCCAAACTACGAGATACTGCAAACTCCCTCTATACCAGACCCGGGCAAGGGGCAGCCCACGGGCCGCATTCGGCCCGCCGGCTGTCAGTGACCGGCCCGCGGAGGCGCTCCGGCAGATCAGCAAGGATGCATGATCTCACCTTGTCTGCCGGGACTCCTCCGGTTCCTTCCTTCTGCCGTGACTTAGAGACACGCCGGGCGCTTGATAGACACGCCGGGCGCGTCCTCTCTGACGCTAGGGGGCGGGGGCAGCTCGCAACCTCTGAAGCTGGGATCCCTGGATGGACTGAGGCGGTGACTCATCCCGCGCACCGCCGACAGAGCAGCGGCTATGTAAGTCAGTGCGGGGATAGGGGGGGCGGTGGTGGGGGCCTTGGTGCTGCTCCAGAGCCTGCAGGGCAGGCATTCTGTATGGTCTCTGGAGCATGTGAGTTGGGCTGTGTTACACTGGTTATGAAAAGGAAGGGGGGAATGTTTCTGTATGTGACCGGCCGCGGGACACAGCTCACCGCGTCTGCCGGGACTCCTCCGGTTCCTGAGGAATGATGAGTACACGTGCTTCCACCCTGTCCCCTGCAGCAGCCACTCTGTTCTTCTGACACTCGGGCAGACAATTCTTCCAATGGGAGTCCCGATTCTCTGCCCGAGTGTCAGAAGAACAGAGTGGCTGCTGCAGGGGACAGGGGAGGAAGCACGTGGTATGTGTGTGCCACTCCTGTACTCATGATACATCAGGAACCACAGGAGTCCCAGCAGACGCAGTGAGCTTTATCATCCTTGCACCAGAGTGGACCCTGACCTCTGCGGGTCACAGTTAGCCCTTAAATATGTCAGCTAACATTAAAAAAGGAAGATTGATGCAGAATGCAGAGTTTTTAAAAAGGAATGGACTTCTAAATATTTATTTACTGAAGCCAAAGGTAAAGCTGTATGCTTAGTTTGTGGAGAGCAGATAGCTGTGTTTAAGGATTACAATTTAAGTCGCCATTATGAGACAAAACATGCAGAGAAATACAAGAACTTGACAGAGGCAGAGCAAGCACGGGCATCTGAAGATTTGCTATCAAAACTCCAAAGGCAGCAAGGATTTTTTTACAAAGCTCCACACATCCAGGGATGCACCCGTCAGGACAAGCTTTGTAATATCCCACAAAATTGCAAGAAACAGTAAGCCATTCTGTGAAGGGGAGTTCGTCAAAGAATGTTTGGTGGACTCTGCAGCGATAATTTGTCCTGAGAAAAAAGAAGCATTTTCAAATGTGCCCCTCTCCAGACGAACCGTAACAAGACGGGTAGAAGACATTGCGGGGAATTTGGAGTTTCAGCTGAAAAACAAAGTTGATGATTTTATTTTTTTTTTCCATGGCTCTGGACGAGAGCTGTGATATCCGTGATACCGCCTAGTTACTTATCTTTGTACGCGGAATAACAAAAAAATTTGAGATGACCGAAGAGCTGTTAGCTTTGCGATCAATGAAAGGTACACAACAGGGAGTGATTTGTTCACCGAAGTAAATGCATCCATGGACAAACTGGGCCTAAAATGGAGCAAATTAGTAAGTGTTATAACCGATGGCTGTCCAAATATGACAGGGAAAAATGTTGGACTTTTGAAGCGGATGCAAGATAAAGTGAATGAAATAAACCCAGAACAGAAATTGATATTTTTGCATTGCATTATTCATCAAGAAGTGCTGTGCAAGTCGGTGCTAAAAATCAGCCATGTTGTTGATGTTGTAACTAAGACAGTTAATTTCATCAGGGCAAGAGCGCTGAATCACAGACAGTTTGTTGCACTGTTGGAGGAGCAAGAAAGTGAACATAGTGACATAGGCTACCAGACAGCTGTGAGATGGCTCAGCCTTGGAAAGGTGCTTAAAAGAGTATGGGACCTGAGAGCTGAGATTCAGGATTTTTGTAAGATGAAAGGCAAAGACATCCCAGAGTTCTCAGATAAGCACTGGATAGCAGATCTGGCCTTTGCCATCGATGTGACTACACTAATGAATGAGCTAAATACCAAGCTCCAAGGCAAAGGCCTCTTTGCACATGAAATGTTCAGCTTGGTGACAGCTTTCATGAGAAAGTTGAAGTTTCTTTCTAGCCAATTGAAGGACAAAATTCTCACTCACGTGCCAACACTGAAAGAAGTCACACCATCAGCTGATCACCTCGACAAGTATTCATCCATGTTAGCGGCTTTACATGATGAATTTTCCAGAAGATTTGAAGAGTTCAAAGCAGTTGAGAGTGAAATGCACACGATTTCCTCTCCCTTTGCATGCTGTGTGGATATTTCACCCAGTGATGTCCAGTTAGAACTCATTGATCTGCAGTCTGACAATCTACTGGCAGAGCTTTTTAAATCAGTATCACTGCTGGAGTTTTATTCTTCTCTCAAAGAGGAAAACTTTCCAAACATAAGGAGGCATGCTCAGAGGATGTTGGTTCTCTTTGGATCTACCTACGTATGTGAACAAACATTCTCACTGATGAAGTTCAACAAATCCAGATACAGATCCTCTCTCAGTGATGATCACTTGTGTGCTGTTCTTCGCATATCCACCTCAGATATTGAACCTAATTTCAATGAACTTGTTCAGGCCCAAAACAGGCTAGATTACTCTCATTGAACATTTTCATGTTATTGAAATGTTTAATTTTCTGTTCTTTACGAAGTTAAAGGGATGCCGTTCGTTAAAAAACTAACATGATATCTTGACCTAAAATAGCAAGTTTTTTCCAAACACTGTTAAAGTTAACAATTTTCTAAAGTGAACAATCACAAGCTGGTTGCAGTTCAACATCTTATCATTAAATAATGATGTAATTAGGTCCTCCGTATTTTCATTGTATTTTAAATCTTTGCATTGTTTAACATACTGTTTGTTTATGAAAAGATAGCATATGTATATATACAGTCTTGGGTAGAACGGAGTTAATTATATTAGTCCGGCCCTCTAAAACCATCCCAATTTCTCATGCGGCCCCTGGCAAAATTAATTGCCCACCCCTGCTCTATACCGTCTAGAATTTAGGTTGCGGGAAATTTCATATTCCCTGTCATCCACCACTGGGGGGGAACAGTGGCAGAGGCGTTTCCATCCGACACATCAGCTCTTTTCAACAGAGAAACATGAAACACCGGATTAATCTTCCAGGAGGTAGGAACCTCCAACCTAACAGCCGATTGGTTAACAACCTGAAGCACCTTAAAGGGCCCTACAAACTTGGGACCCAATTTTTTAGAAGGAATCCTCAACCTCAGATTCTTAGAGGATAACCAAACCATGTCACCAATAGCAAACAAAACCTCTTGCCGTTTCCTATCAAAGTACCTTTTAGATTTTCTGTTAGCCTCCTGAAGATTACCACGCACATCCGTCCAAACTCTCTCCAAATCACCAGAAAAATTCTCCTCTTCAGGCACGGCCGATACCAATTTGGAGAATGACCCAAATGATGGATGTCTCCCAGTACAACAAAAAAAAGGCGAACAACCAGCAGAAGAGGATGTATGGTTGTTAAGAGCAAATTCAGCAAGTGGCAGAAACTCAGACCACCCCTCTTGATTGTCTGCCACAAAACAACGCAATACTGCTCAACATCCTGATTTTTCCTTTCTGTCTGGCCATTAGACTCAGGATGATATCCGGATGAAAACGACAAATGAACTCCCAACCTGTCACAAAAAGCGTTCATACTGACATTATTTCTGATAGGGGACCTCAGTTCGTGGCTCGTTTTTGGCGCGCCATGTAGTCTGACAATTTCCTTGACAAAGGCCTTAGCGAGAGTCTTAGCGCAGGGCAGTTTGATGAAAGGAACCAAGTGACACATCTTGCTAAAACGGTCCACGACCACCCAGATGACAGTGAAACCCTCAGAGGGGGGAAGGTCAGTAATAAAGTCCATAGCCAAATGTGTCCAAGGAGCACTAGGAACCTCCATAGGGCAAAGCAACCCCGCAGCAGGAGTATGTGAAGACTTAGACCTAGCACACACAGTGCATTGACGCACCCACTTAATGACTTCCTTCTGCCATCCAGGCCACCAAAAACTGCGACCCACAAGTGTCTTGGTCTCAGAGATTCCAGGATGACCTGCCAACCGAGACTCATGACACTCAACAAAGAAATCTCTCCTAAAGGTCCCAGGCAAAAACAACCTCCCATGGGGAGTGTTAGATGGGGCATTCTCCTTTGCTTTAAGAATCTCATCTTCCAACACAGAGTACAAAGCAGCAATCACAACCCCTTCTTGTAAAATGTTCTCCTCCTCCTCAGCACCAACCATGGGAGAAAAGCTGCGAGACAAAGCATCGGCTTTCACATTCTTAGTACCTGGGATGTAAGTAACCGAAAAATTAAACCGCGAGAAAAACAGTGCCCACCTAGCCTGACGGGCATTCAAGCGTTTGGCAGCATCAAGATAGATCAGATTTTTATGATCAGTGAAAACCTGAACGGGAAATTCAACATCTTCCAAGAGATGCCGCCAGTGTTCAAATGCGAGTTTAATGGCCAACAATTCCCGATTACCAATATCATAATTCAGTTCAGTCTCAGAAAATTTTTCTGAAAAAAATGCACAAGGATGTACTCCATCCGTGTTTTCCAGAGACAACACCGCGCCGACCCCCACAGAAGAAGCATCAACCTCAACCAAAAACGGTTTAGTCACATCAGGCTGCATAAGGATGGAGCAGAGCTGAACCTCCCCTTTAAAAACACAAAAGCTTCAATGGCCTCAGTAGTCCACTGAACCGCATTAGCACCTTTCCTGGTGAGATCTGTCAGTGGTTTGACAATAATAGAAAAATTTTTTATGAATTTTCTATAATAATTGGCGAAACCCAAAAACCTCTGTAGCGATTTCAAACCAATAGGCCTAGGCCACTCCTGCACAGCTTGAACTTTCAACGGGTCCATCTCAAAACCTTCGCTGGAGATAATGTAGCCCAAAAAACTAATTCTCTGTACAGCAAACTCACATTTCTCCAGCTTACCAAAAAGCGAATTGTCACTCAATAACTGTAATACCTCACGAACGCTCCGCCAATGAGACTCCAGATCCGGCAAATAAATCAAAATGTCATCCAAGTACACAACCACATTTTTGCCGATCAAAGGTCTAAGGATGTCATTAATAAGATTCTGAAAAAATGCAGGAGCATTGGTAAGGCCAAAAGGCATAACCAGATTCTCAAAATGACCCACAGGAGTGTTAAAAGCAGTCTTCCATTCGTCACCCTCCTTCATGCGCAACAAATTGTATGCCCCCCGAAGATCAATTTTAGAGAACCACTTGGCCCCCGCTAACTGGTTAAACAAATCAGGAATCAATGGCAGTGGGTAAGGATTGCGTACAGTAGTTTTATTAATCTCACGAAAGTCCAGACAAGGACGTAAACCGCCGTCCTTTTTTTTAACAAAAAAAATCCAACAGCCACAGGAGACTTGGAAGGCCTAATGTGACCGACGGCCAAGCTTGTCTGTATGTATTCCTCCAAAGCCTTTCTCTCAGGAATAGTAAGATTAAATAAACGACTTTTAGGAAGAGTCGCTCCAGGGACAAATTCAACAGTACAATCATAGTCTCTATGAGGAGGTAAAATCTGCGATTCCTTCTCAGAAAAAAACTTTCCAAAAATCCTGAATAGGTACAGATAGTTCCTCTTTATCCACAGCAGCAATACGCCCGTTACAACACTTGTCATAACACTTAGAACTCCAGGACTTAATTTCATTGGTAGACCAATCTGAAACAGGATTGTGCAATTTTAACCAGGGTAACCCCAAAATCACCGGAGAAGGTAAATTATTCAGTACTACCAAATCCAAATTCTCTTGATGAACACCATTAATTATAAGGGGAAATTCACAGACCTTGTGAGTAACATTCTTCAAGGGAGAGCCATCAACAGAAACCACGGCAATAGGGGATGACAAAGGTTTGGGTTTTAATTTCAGTTTTTCCAAGAATCCCCCATCAATCACATTCAGTGTTGAACCACAATCGACAAATACCCGAAAATCCATAAATTCTTCCTGAGCCGCAGTAGTAGTGGCAGAAAGAAAGACACCCTTAGTATTTAAACAGGCTATACGGTGGAACTGACCTTTTTTTTTTCTTTGTTCATACGAAGCACACAGTTCTTAATAAAATGGTCAGATTTGTCGCAATAAAAGCACAAACCTTCAGAGAACCTGCTGTCTTTTTCCTGAGAGCGAGGTGCCATCGCTCCAATCTCCATCGGCTCTCCAATGTCAGTACAGACCCTCTCAAAACTTGGAGCTGACATGGCAGAGGATTTACTCTCATTAACCCTTGCACGCAGCTCCTATCCACCCGTATAGCTAATTGCATAGCCTCTTGCAAGTTACCAGGTATGGGATAAGCAATCAGCAAATCTTTAACCCTTTCACTTAGCCCTGCAAGAAACAAACTTTTCAAAGCTGAATCTTTCCACCCCACCTGAGTAGACCACCGTCGGAAGTGAGTGCAATATTTTTCCACATTACCTGATCCCTGCCTCAAACGTCTCAACTCTGTCTCAGCTGATGAGACACGATCAGGATCATCATACAACAACCCCAAAGCAGAAAAAAAACTATCCACTGATCTAAAGCATGGATCACTAGGTTGCAGAGAAAAGGCCCACTCCTGAGGTTCTTTGCGCAAAAGTGACATTATGAACCCTATGCGCTGTGATTCATCACCAGAGGACCTGGGTCTCAAACGAAAATACAACAAGCAAGCATTTTTAAAAGAAAAAAAATCTTGTTGTTCACAAAAAATAAATCAGGCACACATACCTTTGGCTCCACGAAATGTGCTCCAGAACAGCTACTCACGTGTTGCTGAAGCTCGGACACCTCCAGAGAGAGTCCCTGCAGGCGTTAAGCTAACCCCTGAACCGACACCATTAGGGAAACAGGAAATCTTTCCTTAGAGATATTTTTCTTTGGGCTGGACTTACTGTTATGTTCTGCTACAAGCACTAAGGAAAGAAAGGGATATCTGTCCCTACGATAAAACTAAGCTTGATCCCTACGATGTAACGGGAGACCTGATCCTGCGATCAGACCCGCTAAAGTCCTCAGCTAGTTTGTACGAAAACCTATAGATGCGAGGGAGGGATCCCTACCAGAACTAGGGACTGGGAGAAAAGATGGACACCTCCTAACAGAAGTTGTAGCAGTAAAAAGAAAACAAACAACATAGAACATAGAGGTCAAAAGACCAGGCAAAACTAATATAGAAAGGTAACAAAGCACCCGGCTAGCTTAAGAGTAGAAATTACAATGAAGTCCAGCAAAGCCAGAAGGGCGGAGCAGGATTAAATAGGCCACAAAGGTCATGTGACCAGCAAGATAGAAAAAACCTAACAGGAGAGTTCTAATATTAAGGGTGCCTGCACCGTCCATTACTTAGCCCCCCTCCCCTCTAACCTGGCGCCCATGGAGCATATGAAGGAGGGTGAGCTGCGAGGGCTCCTGCAGCTCTTCGTCTTTTTCGGTAAGGCCAGCGTACTTTGGCCAGCGCCTTCATCCCTCAGTGTGTACTTCCAGCGTGCGAGTTGTGGCCCCGCATTCACGGCGCGCACCCCAGCATTGTTTCAGCTGGTACCGGAACTTTAATCCCCTGCTTTGTCCTGTACCAGGCCGTAGGCCAGCGGCCCCGCCCTCAGGCGCGTGTACTTTCCGGCGGGCCCGCCCACCCGCCATCGCTTTACAAAGAGGTGCTGCTTTTGAATCTTGACCACAGACAAGCCGCAGGTCTCGCTGCAGCCCTCCAGGACACTCAGGGGCACAGGACCGGGTAAGCGCTATGATTTTTAGTATACTTCATATATACTATAAGCAACCGCCCCAGCAGCAAACATCCCATATGAGCCAGTGGTACAGCATGTCTAGAAAGGCCAAGACTCATACGGTGTTATTCACCTCATGTACCTCCTGTCGGTCTGTTTTCCCGCGAGCGCAGAATAATCAATTATGTGAAGCCTGTAATTCCGAATGCGCTTAGGAGCTCTCTGCTGTGACCGTGCCTAGCCCTCCTGAACGGGCTGCATCTCTGTCGCTGTCCATAGCATCACTAACTAGAGCAATCGAATCCCTTCAGACCCCAGTAAAGGTATAGACAGTAGCTCGCATGTCTTGGAGAGATCCTCCCCCTCACAGGAGCCGTCGGCCTGCAAGTGCCTCTCTCACTCTAAGCAGACTCAGAGGAAACAAACCCATTCTGCGTCTCCCGGGCACTCCAGCGCCTCGGCATCCTTGAGCTCCGTTTCTCGCTCACCCTCACCAGAGTTCGGTAGCGATAAGAACTCAGATTACGACTCTGATGGGCCCCTCAATTTGGATGCGCCTGGTTATCAAGAGACAGTTGATAGTCTCATTGAAGCCGTCAATCAAAACCTGGAGATTGATGACAAATCCACTCTTACCACAGGCCACAAGGTGTCATTTAAAGGGGCCAAACGTCCTCATAGGTTGTTTGGCAGTCACCCAGAATTTGAGGACATAGTGCAGCGGCATAGGGAGTGGCCAGACAAGCGTTTCTCAGGTCAGACGGCGCATGAAGCAAGATACCCGTTTGCTTCTGATCCCCGCAAAAAATGGGCAGAATCCCCTTCAGTGGATCCACCCGTATCGCACTTGGCATCAAAAACCCTGCTATCCTTACCTAACGGGTCCTCTTTCAAAGTTCCCACTGATCGTCTAATAAAAAGCCTCGCTCGTTCAGTTTTTGAAGGTTCTGGTTCAGCTCACTCCCCTTCCTTTGCGACAACATGGGTGGCTAAGGCCATGGTATCCTGTGCAGAGTCTTTGAATAGAGCCCTGCAGGGTACTGACCTTCCACCTGAGGTAGTGGATCTCGCAAATCAGATCGCTTTGGCCGAAGACTACTTCATTAATGCGTTCCTGGACGCCGCTAACTGCTCATCACATGCAGCTGTGAATGCTATCTCTATTAGAAGATCTCTGTGGCTCAGGACATGGCGAGCAGACTCAACATCTAAGCAGTCCCTAACTTCTCTGCCTTACCAAAGCGGCCGGTTATTCGGTGAAAAGCCAAACTCATCTCAGACACCACAGGAGGGAAAAGTAACTTCCTCCCCAACAAAGGGTTAGGTGACCATTTCTTCTCCAACTTAGGCACGTTTCAGGTCCTTTCGCAGCCCCGGGTGGGCCACCTCGACCAATCCTGCCGACTCAGGTGGCCCGGCTCAGGGGGACAGAGATCGTCAAATCTCATATAGATCCAATTCGTTGGGGAAGAACCGTCCCCACTAGTCCAAATCTAAGGGACCAAGGTCCCACAGGCATTTTTCCGGTCGACACCAGCAGAGTAGATAGTCACCTGCTCTGGTTTCACCATTCCTGGCTCTCCGTCGTGCACAACGCTTGGGTCAGAGATCTGGTATCCTCCTGATACAAAATAGGATTTGTTGCCCACCCTCCAAAACATTTTTTTTCTTTACCGTCCCCCAAAAGTGAAGGCACACGCTCGGTCGTTGTTCAAAGCCATCGAGTTACTCCTTCACAAAGGAGTTATCATTCCTGTATCGCAAAACGAAAAATTCCAGAGGTTCTATTCAAACCTGTTGGTGGTTCCGAAGGACGGGACTGTAAGGCCCATTCTGGACCTAAAGCGCCTAAACAGATTTGTCAATATCAGACATTTCCGGATGAAGTCCTTCGCTCTGTCATTTCATCAATGGAAAGGAGAGAATTCTTGACCTCTATCGATATCTGAGACGCCTACCTTCATATCCCCATTTTTCCCTCGCATCAAACTTTCCTACGCTTCACTGTACACGGGCTACACTTCCAGTTTACAGACCTTCCCTTAGGGCTAGCTACTGCCACCAGGGTATTCACAAAAGTCATGGCGGCTGTCATGTCCATCCTGCATTCTCTTGCCATGGCCTTCTTGCCATATTTGGACGACGACCTGATCAAGGGAACATCTTTCCAGGCTTGCGAAGAATGCGTCAATATCACGTTGGATACGCATTCTCGTTTGGGGTGGCTGGTAAAATTAAAAAAGTCTTCCCCTGTTTCAGACCAGAAAATTTCCTTCTTAGGAATGATCTTCAACGCCTTCTGAGGGTAGGTAATTCTCCTTCAAGACAAGGTCCTAGCCTTCCTTCAGGGAGTCCAGGCACTTCATCAGCCAGTTCCTTGTGCCATCTGATTCTGCATGAGGGTCCTGGGGAAAATGGTGGCAGCAATGGAGGCGGTGCCATTTGCCCAGCTTCACCTCCGTCCCCTGCAGCATGCGCTTTTGGCAATCTGGGACAGGAGCCCGTTATCTCTCGACCGCCCATGCAGGCTATCCGCTCAGGTCAAGCAGGCACTCAGGTGGTGGAAGTTGAGTTCTTCTCTCCTTCAGGGGAAGTCCTTTCCCCCGGACCATTGGCTGGTGGTCACTACTGACGCCAGTCTCCTCGGCTGGGGAGCTGTTTTCCATCACTACACGGCTCAAGGACGTGGGTCGCCTCAAGAATTACGCCTCTCATTCAACCTCCTAGAAATACGGGTGACGGCCGTGGCTTACATCAATCACCAGAGGGGCACACGCATCGGGGCTGCCATGCGCGAAGTAGAACATATTCTCTGCTGGGCCGAGAGGAATCACTCAGTGATCTCAGCAGTCCTCATTTCAGGCGTAGAGAACAGGGCGGCAGACTTTCTCATCCGGCAGGGTCTCGCTTCGGTAGAGTGGTCTCTCCATCCAGAGGTTTTTCAACAGATTTGTCAGCGTTGGGGAACCCTGTATGTGGATCTGATGGCCTGCAGGTTAAACGCCAAGGTGCCCGAGTTTGTCGCTCCGTCCCGGGACCCAAAGGCTATCGGCTTGGACGCCTTGGTTCATCCATGGAATCATTTTTGTCTTCCGTATGCGTTTCCCCCGTTACCTCTGCTTCCGAAAGTCATCCGGTCGGAAGGGTTTCCAGTAATCCTGGTCGCCGCAGACTGGCCTCGTCGGGCAAGGTATGCAGAGCTAGTGTAACTGGTGGCCCAGGTCCCCTGGCAACTACCGGATCATCCTGATCTACTTTCCCATGGTCGAATGTGCCACCAGAACTCAGGGGCCCTGTGTTTAATGGCTTGACCGTTAAATTCTGGGTCCTGGGACGTAGTTACTACAATGATTAGCGCTCAAAAGCCCGCCTTGGCTCGTACCTATGACCGCACTTGGAAAGTATTTTTTGCATGGTGCAGAGACCGCGGTCGTCTTCTGCTCATTTTTTCCATTCCCAACATGTTAGAATTTCTTCAAACCCGCCTGGACTCGGGTTTAGCACCGAGCTCCCTCAAAGGACAGATCTTCGCTCTGTCCGTCCTATTTCAACGCAGGATTGCTTCCAAACTGCAGGTGACAACTTTCATTCAGGGGGTCTCCCACATGGTGCCTCCCTATAGAACTCCCCTGGACGTCTGGGACCTTAACCTGGTCCTAGGTGTTCTGCAGGAATCCCCTTTTGAACCACTGCAGGATGTCTCGTTAACGTACATATCATGGAAAGTCATTTTTCTCATTGCTATAACGTCAATCAGGCGGGTTTTGGACTTGGCTGCTCTTTCCTGCCGAGCCCCGTTTCTTATTTTTCACCGGGATAAAGTGGTTCTCAGACCAGCCCCTCGTTTTCTACCAAAGGTCGTTTCCTCTTTTCACATTAACGAGGACATTAACCTGCCCTCGTTTTGTCCTGCACCAGTACACCGCGTGGAAAAGGCCCTTCACACTTTGGATCTAGTGAGAGCTCTCAGGAGGTATGTGTCACGGACAACATCCTTTCGCTAGACGGGCGCACTGTTCATGCTCACCGAGGGTCAAAGGAAGGGACTCGCTGCCTCAAATTCGACAATAGCCAGGTGGATTCGTTCAGCTATTCAGGAATCTTACCACGTCAGAGGCAAGCCTATTCCAGCAGGGATCAGGGCGCTCTCCACGCGGGCGGTGGGTGCCTCTTGGGCCCTTCGGCACCAGGCATAGGCAGAACAGGTTTGCAAGGCTGCGACCTGGTCTAGCCTTCATACGTTTTCAAAAAGTATATACCCTATGGGAATAAACATGCTAGAATTAGGAGGAAACCACTATGGCTAAATAGAGCTGTAAGGGGCGCAATAAGGGACAAAAAGAAAGCGTTTAGGGAATTAAAGCAAGTAGGTAGTGAAGAGGCATTAAATAAATACAGAAGACTGAATAAATTCTGTAAAAAGCAAATCAAGACAGCAAAGATTGAGGCAGAGAGACTCATTGCCAGAGAAAGTAAAAATAATCCCAAAATATTCTTTAACTACATAAATAGCAAGAAACTAAAAAATGATAGTGTTGGTCCCCTTAAAAATAGTCTGGGTGAAATGGTGGATGAGGATGAGGAAAAAGCCAATATGCTAAATGACTTTTTTTCAACTGTATTTACACAAGAAAATCCCATGACAGATAACATGATCAGAGATAAAAAAATTTCTCCATTAAATGTCACATGCTTAACCCAGCAGGAAGTACGGCGGCGTCTAAAAATCACTAAAGTTGACAAATCCCCGGGTCCGGATGGGATACACCCCCGAGTACTGCAGGAATTAAGTACAGTTATAGATAGACCATTATTTTTAATCTTTAAAGATTCCATAATAACTGGGTCTGTACCACAGGACTGGCGTATAGCAAATGTGGTGCCAATATTCAAAAAGGGGGCAAAAACTGAACCTGGAAATTATAGCCAGTGAGCTTAACATCTACTGTGGGTAAAATCCTGGAGGGTTTTTTAAGGGATACTATTTTGGAGTATCTGAAGCTGAATAACCTCATGACACAGTATCAGCATGGGTTTACGAGGGACCGTTCTTGTCAGACTAATCTGATAAGCTTTTATAAAGGGGGTAAGTTCAGGACTGGACCAAGGGAATGCAGTGGACGTGGTGTTCATGGACTTCTCAAAAGCTTTTGATACAGTGCCACACAAAAGGTTGATACATAAAATGAGAACAATGGGGATAGGGAAAATATGTGTAAGTGGGTTAAGAACTGGCTCATGGATAGGAAACAAAGGGTGGTTATTAATGGAGCACACTCGGACTGGGTCACGGTTAGCAGTGGGGTACCACAGGGGTCAGTATTGGGGCCGCTTCTCTTTAACATATTTATTAATGACCTTGTAGGGGCATACAGAGTAGTATTTCAATATTTGCAGATGACACTAAACTCTGCAGGGTAATAAATACAGAGGAGGATAATTTTATATTACAGGAGGATTTATGTAAACTAGAAGCTTGGGCTGATAAATGGCAAATGAGCTTTAATGGGGATAAATGTAAGGTCATGCACTTGGGTAGAACAAATAAGATGTATAATTATGTGCTTAATTGTAAAACACTGGGCAAAACTGTCACTGAAAAAGACTTGGGTGTATGGGTGGACGACAAACTCAAATTTAGTGGCCAATGTCAGGCAGCTGCTGCCAAGGCAAATAAAATAATGGGATGCATTAGACGAGGCATAGATGCTCATGAGGAGAACATAATTTTACCTCTATACAAGTCACTGGTGCGACCACACTTAGAATACTGTGTGCAGTTCTGGTCTCCGGTGTATAAGAAAGACATAGCTGAACTGGAGCGGGTGCAGAGAAGAGCGACCAAGGTTATTAGAGAACTGGGGGGTCTGCAATACCAAGACAGGTTATTACACTTGGGGTTATTTAGTTTGGAAAAACGAAGGCTTAGGGGTGATCTTATTACAATGTACAAATATATGAGGGGACAGTACAAAGACCTTTCTAATGATCTTTTTACTCTTAGACCTGTGACGGGGACGAGGGGGCATCCTCTACGTCTGGAGGAAAGAAGGTTTAGCCATAATCACAGATGCAGATTCTTTACTGTAAGAGCAGTGAGACTATGGAACTCTCTGCCGTCTAATGTTGTAATGAGTGATTCCTTACTAAAATTTAAGAGGGGACTGGATGCCTTTCTTGAAAAGTATAATATTACAGGCTATATTCACTAGTTTCCTAGATACAGCGTTGATCCAGGGAGCTAGTCTGATTGCCGTATGTGGAGTCGGGAAGGAATTTTTTTTCCCCAATGTGAAGCTTACTGTTTGCCACTTGGGGTTTTTTTTGCCTTCCTCTGGATCAACATGTTAGGGCACGTTAGGATAGGATATGGGTTGAACTAGATGGACTTAAAGTCTTCCTTCAACCTTAATAACTATGTTACTATGTTACTATGTAAAACATTACAATATCCACAGTCAGACTTTGGCGGTTGCGAGTCTAGACAGAAGGATTCTGCAGGCAGCGGTAGCACACCTATAAACAGGTGGTATTTGTGGCTTAATCCATTAGTTCAGTTTCCCACCCAGGGACTGCTTTGGGACGTCCTATGTCCCCCAATGAGGCGAAGGAGAAACGGGGATTTTTATGTGTACTCACCGTAAAATCTTTTTCTCCAAGACACTCATTGGGGACACAGCACCCACCCTGATTGGCCTGATGGCTTTTTTTAGTGGGGGTTTTTGACCTGTTGTACCTGTGTTAAGTTGATTTTGTACTGCCACTGCTTTTGCACTGAACTGGTTCGCTTAGAGCCAGCATGAGGGTGTATACTGTGGAAGAGGAGCTAACTTTTTTTGTGTTCACTTAGTGTCAGCCTCCTAGCAGCAGCAGCATACACCCATGGTCCTGTGTCCCCCAATGAGTGTCTCGTAGAAAAGGATTTTACGGTGAGTAGACACAAAAATCCCTATGTCTGGGAGCGTATTAACCTCTTTACATCCTTGATATTTCCGTTTTTTAATTTTTTTGCTCCCCTTCTTTATTTCTCAGTCAGTATGGCCATGTAAGGAATTGTTTTTTATGGGGCGAGTTGTACTTTTGAACAACACCATTGATTTTACCATATAGTGTACAGGAAAATAGGAAAAAAATTCTTAGTGTGATGAAAATGCAAAAAAAAAGTGCAATTGCAGAAATATTTTTTTACCACATTCACTAAATGCTAAAACTGACCTTCCATTATTATTCTCTAGGTCATTAGGAGTTCGCAGATACCAAACATGTCTAGGTTCTTTTCTATTTAAGTGGTGAAAAGAATAAAAAATTGTTAAAATAAATTTTAAAAAATAAATGGCGCCATTTTCTATGACCCGTAATGAGCTAATGTTTTTGTTGACACCACTTAAGGGTACATGCAATGTTTTGATCGCTTGGTATTGCATTTTGCTGCAATATTGCAGCAACAAAAAATGTAATTCTGGTGTTTTGATTTTTTTCTTGTTATGCAGTTTATCATTCACATTACGGTAATTCTTTTTAGATTTTGGTAGATCGGGCGTTTCTGAACAAAGCGATACTAAATATGTGTTGTTTTTTTTTTTTTTAAATCAAATCTTTTTTTTATTGGTAAAAGAGAATATATAACAAAATTACAAGCCATCCAATAAACAATAACATGTTTATAATTACACTAGCTGAAGAGCCTGGCGTTGCCAGGGCATAGTAACTAACTGTGGTTAGTTATTACAAATTATAATGATTATATTGCACATTAATTGTCGCTGTATGTCATCTGTATTTAGTATATACCTGTGTCATCTCCTCCTGTATATAGTGTATACCTGTGTGTCATCTCCTCCTGTATATAGTATATACCTGTATGTCATCTACTCCTGTATATAGTGTATATACCTGTATGTCATCTCCGCTGTATATAGTATTTACCTTTGTCAACTCCCCTGTATATAGTATATACCTGTATGTCATCTCCCCTGTATATAGTATATACCTGTATGTCATCGCCCCTGTTTATAGTATATACCTGTATATCATCTCCCCTGTATATAGTATATACCTGTATGTCATCTCCTGTATATAGTATATACCTGTATGTCATGTCCTCCTGTATATAGTATATACTTGTATGTCATCTCCTCCTGTATATAGTATATACCTGTATGTCATCTCCCCTGTATATAGTATATACCTGTATGTCATCTCCTGTATATAGTATATACCTGTATGTCATGTCCTCCTGTATATAGTATATACTTGTATGTCATCTCCTCCTGTATATAGTATATACCTGTATGTCATCTCCCCTGTATATAGTATATACCTGTATGTCATCTCCCCTGTATATAGTGTATATACCTGTATGTCATCTCCCCTGTATATAGTGTATATACCTGTATGTCATCTCCCCTGTATATAGTGTATATACCTGTATGTCATCTCCCCTGTATATAGTATATACCTGTATGTCATCTCCCCTGTGTATAGTATATACCTGTATGTCATCTCCTCCTGTATATAGTGTATATACCTGTATAATAATAATAATAATCTTTATATAGCGCCAACATATTCCTCAGCGCTTTACAGTTTAACAGTTTCAAAACATAAGTCATAAGTAACAACGTTAACAATACAATAATTAAAGCAAAATAAGCCGACCCTGCTCGTGAGAGCTTACAATCTACAATGAGGTGGGGAGATACAAAGTACAGGTGTGTATATACAATGGTGCATTTACAATGATGGTCCAGCCATCTTGAGGGAGTGAGGGATGGATGGAGATAGTGAATGGGCTACACATACACACTTAAACATAGAACGACTTTGATTAGTGAATGTGATAGGCCACTCTGAACAAATGTGTTTTGAGGGAGCGCCTGAAACCATGCAAATTGTGGATAGTCCTAATTTCTTGGGGTAGAGCATTCCAGAGGATTGGCGCAGCGCGGGAGAAGTCTTGGAGTCGGGAGTGGGAGGTACGGATTAGTGCAGAGGTTAGTCGAAAGTCGTTTGCAGAGCGCAGCAGTCGGTTAGGCCGATAGATAGAAATGAGGGAGGAGATGTAGGGGGGTGCTGCACTGTGGAGAGCTTTGTGGGTGAGAACCAGTACTTTGAATTGGATCCTATAATTAATGGGCAGCCAGTGTAAGGACTGGCGAAGAGCGGACGCGTCCGAGTACCGTTTAGCCAGATGGATGACCCTGGCTGCTGCATTAAGGATGGACTGGAGAGGGGATAGTCGAGTAATGGGGAGGCCAAGTAATAGAGCGTTGCAGTAGTCCAGGCGGGAGTGGATCAATGCTACAGTGAGGGTTTTTGTTGTTTCCATGGTGAGAAAAGGGCGGATTCTAGAGATGTTCTTTAGGTGTAGACGGCAAGAGCGGGCAAGAGATTGTATATGGGAGGTGAAGGAGAGATTGGTATCAAACATAACACCCAGACAGCGAGCCTACTGCCGGGGTGTTATTATGGTGCCGCCCACAGAGAGGGAAATGTCAGATTTAGGGAGGTTAGTAGACGGCGGGAGCAGAAGGAGTTCAGTCTTGGAGAGGTTAAGTTTCAGATAGAGAGCGGACATGATGTTGGAGACTGCAGACAGACAGTCGGTGGCATTCTGTAGATCAGCGGGGGTAAGGTCGGGGGATGACGTGTATAGTTTTGTGTCATCAGCATAAAGATGGTACTGAAAGCCAAATCTGCTGATGGTCTGTCCAATTGGGGCCGTGTAGAGAGAGAAGAGAAGGGGGCCAAGGACTGAGCCCTGGGGTACACCGACAGTGAGAGGAAGAGGAGATGATGTGGAGCCAGAGAACGAAACACTGAAGGAGCGGTCAGAAAGATAGGAAGAGAACCAGGAGAGAACAGTGTCCTTAATACCTAGTGACTGGAGCCTAGACAGTAGGAGACAGTGGTCAACAGTGTCGAAAGCTGCAGAAAGGTCGAGTAGAATGAGAAGAGAGTGGTCGCCGTTACGTTTTGCTGTCAGAAGGTCATTGGTCACTTTGATGAGTGCAGTTTCAGTCGAATGTAGGGGGCGGAAGCCGGACTGTGAAGGGTCTAGGAGGGAGTAAGTGGAGAGGTAACGGGTAAGGCGGGAGTAGACTGGGCGCTCCAAAAGTTTAGAGATGAAGGGGAGATTGGAGACCGGTCTGTAGTTGTTTGTGCAGGAAGGGTCGAGAGCGGGTTTCTTTAGTAGCGGAGTGTTTGAAGGAGGATGGGAAAATGCCAGAGGAGAGTGAGAGATTAAAGAGTGTAGTTAGGTGAGTTGTGACAACTGGAGAGAGAGACTGGAGGAGATGTGAGGGGATGGGGTCGGTAATGCATGTAGTCGGACGAGAGGAAGAGAGGAGTCTGGAGACTTATTCTGTGATGGGATCAAATGTGGAAAGTGAGCCAGGGGAAATGCAGGGTGGGATGGGAGTCACAGCACTTGGTGGTTGAGAGCAGATTTCCTGACGGATAGTATCTATTTTTTCTATAAAGTGGGAGGCCAGGTCGTCAGCACAAATGTCTGTGATAGGGGCTTGTGCTTTTGGCCTGAGGAGGGAGTGAAAAGTGTCAAAAAGTTTCTTGGGGTTGTTGGCTAGTGAGGAGATCAGGGTGGTGAAGTAGGTCTGTTTGGCGAGGTGAAGGGCAGCATTATAAGTTCTTAACATGAATTTAAAGTGGATGAAGTCTTCTGGTGTGCGGGTTTTTCTCCAGAGGCGTTCAGCACTCCTAGAGCATCGCTGAAGAAGTCGAGCTTGCAATGTGAGCCAGGGCTGTTTTACTGTGTGTTTGGAGGTTCTGAGGGTGAGCGGTGCTACTTGGTCAAGGGTGCTTCTAAGAATGTCATTGTAGTGATGAACAGCCAGATCAGGACAGGAAAAAGAGGAGATTGGGGACAGCGATGAGTGTAGGGAGTCTGAAAGTGTCTGAGAGTTAATGGCTTGTACATTTCTGAATGTGTGGTAGGTAGGAGTGCGCTGGGTGGTGGAGGATTTGTGAGCGTGAAGGAGAGAATGTTGTGTTCAGAGAGTGGAAGCGGTGAGTTATTTAGGTGGGAGATTGAACAGAGGCAGACAAAGACCAGGTCAAGGGTGTTGCCATCCTTGTGTGTCTCAGAGGTTGAAAGCTGTGAGAGGCCTAGAGAAGTGGTTAGTGATAGAAGCTGAGATGCAGATGTGGAAGTAGGGCTGTTAATGGGATGTTGAAGTCTCCAAGGATAAGGGTTGGTAGTTCTGAGGACATGAAGTGCGGCAGCCAGGCTGAGAAGTGGTCAAGGAACTGGGTGGGCGAGCCTGGGGGCCTATATATGACCGCTACTCTGAGGGAGAGGGGATGGAAGAGCCTGATGGTGTGGACCTCAAAAGAAGGGAATGAGAGTGATGGAATTGGGGGGATGACCTGGAAAGTGCATTGTGGGGACAGGAGTATGCCAACTCCACCACCATGTCTGTTTGTGGGTCTCGGGGAATGGGAGAACTGTAAACCACCATAGGAAATGGCAGCAGGGGAGACAGTGTCAGAATCCTGAATCCAGGTTTCAGTGAGGGCCAATAGATTAAGAGAGTGGTTCAGAAAGTAGTTGTGCAGGAAGGATAGCTTGTTGCATGCAGACCGTGGATTCCAGAGGGCACAATTGAAAGAAGGAGATGAGGGAGTGCAAGTAATATTAACAAGATTATTATGGTTTCGGTATGAGGTAGGGTAGGGATTGAGGTTGGGGGATGGTGGACCAGGGTTGGGGAGATGTCCCCTGAAATCAGTAGGAGTAGGAAGATAAAGAGCAAGTAGTTGTTGGAATTGTAAGTAGGTTTTTTCTGTGATGTGTTTGAGCAAGATGGGCTGAGGTTTTTCAGGAAGGTGAGGAGTGCATGGGAGCTGTACATGGGAGAGGGAAGGATAGAGGGGCTGATGTGTATGAGTCGGGATGGGGCGGTGGAATGTGGATGGCAAGTGAACACAGGAGGAAATAGATAAAGTACATAATGAAAAAGAAGGCAAAGTGTGGGGTACCTGATTCCAGCCCTGATTAACTGCCATGAATAACTGCCGTTTTCAAGATGCTTGTCTTCTGTGATGCTTTGCTTCTGGGATGCATGCGCCCCCACAATGCATGCGCCCCTTAGACTACTCCTAAATATATAGCCCACACTACAGGGTCAGGAAAGTGGGATTGTGGGAGCTGCTTTGGGGTAATTTGACAGCTGGGGCCAGCACACCAGGGGGTGGTTAGATCATCAAAGGCACTAGAGATGGCTACATCTATATGTTATAGCACCTTCCACCTGATAACATCTCCCGCTCTATTTAGAATATACCTGTATGTCATCTCCCCTGTATATAGTATATACCTGTATGTCATCTCCCCTGCATATAGTATATACCCGTATGTCATCTCCTTCTGTATATAGTATATACCTGTATGTCATCTTCTCTGTATATAGTATATACCTGTATGTCATCTCCTTCTGTATATAGTATATACTTGTATGTCATTTGCTCTTGTATACAGTATATACCTGTATGTCCTTTCCAGGTTCCCTCCCGTGTTTACACATAGTTACATAGTTTTTAAGGTTGAAGG
>JARQOD010000004.1:91775902-92100141 GCA_033576555.1 Oophaga sylvatica | reverse complement strand
TGCATGGTCCCTCACCCCAATCTGATTGCATGGTCCCTCACCCCCAATCCTGGTATGCATGGTCCCTCACCCCCCAATCCTGATGCATGTCCCCCCCCCCTATCCTGTTCATTTCCCTACCCCAATCTGTATGCATGGTCCTCACCCCCAATCCTGATGCATGCCCCTCACCCCAACTGATGGCAGGTCCCTTACCCCAATCGATGTGCATGTCCCTCACCCCAATTGATGTGCATGTCCCTCACCCCCCCTGTGCATGTTCCCCTCACCCCAATCTGGTATGCATGGTCCTTCACCCCCAATCCTGGTATGCATTGTCCCCTCACCCCCATCCTGATGTGCATGTCCCTCACCCAATCTGATGTGCATGTCCTCACCCCCTATCTGATGCAGTTCCCTCACCCAATCCTGGTTGCATGTCCCTTTACCCATCTGGTATGCATGTCCTCACCCAATCCTGATGTGCATGGTCCCCTCACCCCAATCTGATGGCAGGGTCCCTCCCCCCAATCCTGATATGCATGGTCTCCTCACACCAATCTGGTGCATGGTCCCTACCCCATCCTGATGTCATGTCCCATTACCCCATATTCATGGAAGCAGGCCCTCACCCCATTGTAGCATGTCCCTACCCCCCCATTGGTATGATGTCCCTACCCAATCTGATTGCATGGTCCCCTTCACCCTCAACCTGATATGCATGGTCACCTCACCACCCCAATCCTGGTATGCATGGTCCCCTCACCCCCCAATCCTGATGTGCATGATCCCCTCACCCCCCTATCCTGGTATTCATGTTCCCCTCACCCCCAATCCTGGTATGCATGGTCCCTTCACCCCCAATCCTGGTATGCATTGTCCCCTCACCCCCCAATCCTGATGTGCATGGTCCCATTAACCCCCAATCCTGATGTGCATAGTCCCCTCACCCCCAATCCTGATGTGCATGATCCCCTCACCCCCCCTATCCTGGTATGCATGTTCCCCTCACCCCCCAATCCTGGTATGCATGGTCCCTTCACCCCCCAATCCTGGTATGCATTGTCCCTCACCACCCAATCCTGATGTGCATAGTCCCCTCACCCACAATCCTGATGTGCATGATCCCCTCACCCCCTTATCCTGGTATGCATGTTCCCTCACCCCCCAATCCTGGTATGCATGGTCCCTTTACCCCCCAATCCTGGTATGCATTGTCCCCTCACCACCCAATCCTGATGTGCATGGTCCCCTCACCCCAATCCTGATGTGCAGGGTCCCCTCACCCCCCAATCCTGATATGCATGGTCTCCTCACCACCCCAATCCTGGTATGCATGGTCCCCTCACCCCCCAATCCTGATGTACATGGTCCCATTACCCCCAATCTGATATGCATGGTCTCCTCACCACCCCAATCCTGGTATGCATGGTCCCCTCACCCCCAATCTTGGTATGCATGATCCCATCACCTCCCAATCCTGATATGCATGGTCTCCTCACCACCCCAATCCTGGTATGCATAGTCCCTCACCCCCCAATCCTGGTGCATGTCCCATACCCCAATCCTGATATGCATGGTCTCCTCACCACCCAATCTGGTATGCATGGTCCCCTCACCCCCCAATCTTGGTATGCATGTCCCATCACCCCCAAATCCTGATATGCATGGTCTCCTCACCCCACAATCTTGGAATGCATGGTCCCCTCACCCCCAATCTTGCTATGCATGGTCCCATCACCCCCCCATCCTGGTATGCATGGTCCCCTCACCCCACAATCTTGAATGCATGGTCCCCTTCACCCCTCAATCCTGATATGCATGGTCACCTCACCACCCCAATCCTGGTATGCATGGTCCCCTCACCCCCCAATCCTGATGTGCATGATCCCCTCAACCCCCCTATCCTGGTATTCATGTTCCCCTCACCCCCCAATCCTGGTATGCATGGTCCCTTCACCCCCCAATCCTGGTATGCATTGTCCCCTCACCCCCCAATCCTGATGTGCATGGTCCCATTACCCCCAATCCTGATGTGCATAGTCCCCTCACCCCCAATCTGATGTGCATGATCCCCTCACCCCCCCTATCCTGGTATGCATGTTCCCCTCACCCCCCCAATCCTGGTATGCATGGTCCCTTCACCCCCCAATCCTGGTATGCATGTCCCCTCACCACCCAATCCTGATGTGCATAGTCCCCTCACCCACAATCCTGATGTGCATGATCCCCTCACCCCCTTATCCTGGTATGCATGTTCCCCTCACCCCCCAATCCTGGTATGCATGGTCCCTTTACCCCCCAATCCTGGTATGCATTGTCCCCTCACCACCCAATCCTGATGTGCATGGTCCCCTACACCCCCAATCCTGATGTGCAGGGTCCCCTCACCCCCCAATCCTGATATGCATGGTCTCCTCACCACCCCAATCCTGGTATGCATGGTCCCCTCACCCCCCAATCCTGATGTACATGGTCCCATTACCCCCAATCCTGATATGCATGGTCTCCTCACCACCCCAATCCTGTATGCATGGTCCCCTCCACCCCCCAATCTTGGTATGCATGATCCCATCACCTCCCAATCCTGATATGCATGGTCTCCTCACCACCCCAATCCTGGTATGCATGGTCCCCTCACCCCCCAATCTTGGCATGCATGTCCCCTCACCCCCAAATCCTGATATGCATGGTCTCCTCCACCCACAATCTTGGAATGCATGGTCCCCTCACCCCCAATCTTGCTATGCATGTCCCATCACCCCCCCAGTCCTGGTATGCATGGTCCCTCACCCCACAATCTTGGAATGCATGGTCCCCTTCACCCCTCAATCCTGATATGCATGGTCACCTCACCACCCCAATCCTGGTATGCATGGTCCCCTCACCCCCAATCTTGATGTGCATGGTCCCCTCACCCCCAACCCTGATGTGCATGATCCCCTCACCCCCCAATCCTGGTATGCATGGTCCCATCACCCCCCAATCCTGGTATGCATGGTCCACTCAACCCCCAATTCTGATGTGCATGGTCCCCTTAACCCCCAATCCTGATGTGCATGGTCCTCTCAACCCCAATCCTGATGTGCATGGTCCCCTCACCCCCCAATCCTGATGTGCATGGTCCCCTCACCCCCCAACCCTGATGTGCATGGTCCTCTCACCCCCAATCCTGATGTGCATTGTCCCCTCACCCCCAATCCTGATGTGCATGGTCCCCTCACCCCCAACCCTGATGTGCATGATCCCCTCACCCCCCAATCCTGGTATGCATGGTCCCATCACCCCCCAATCCTGGTATGCATGGTCCACTCACCCCCCAATCCTGATGTGCATGGTCCCCTCACCCCCAATCCTGATGTGCATGGTCCTCTCACCCCCAATCCTGATGTGCATGGTCCTCTCACCCCCAATCCTGATGTGCATTGTCCCCTCACCCCCAATCCTGATGTGCATGGTCCTCTCACCCCCAATCCTGATGTGCATGGTCCCCTCAACCCCCAATTCTGATGTGCATGGTCCCCTCACCCCCCAATCCTGATGTGCATTGTCCCCTCACCCCCAATACTGATGTGCATGGTCCTCTCTCCCCCAATCCTGATGTGCATGGTCCCCTCAACCCCCAATTCTCATGTGCATGGTCCCCTCACCCCCCAATCCTGATGTGCATGGTCCCCTCACCCTCCAATCCTGATGTGCATTGTCCCCTCACCCCCAATCCTGATGTGCATGGTCCTCTCACCCCCAATCCTGATGTGCATGGTCCTCTCACCCCCAATCCTGATGTGCATGGTCCCCTCAACCCCCAATTCTGATGTGCATGGTCCCCTCACCCCCCAATCCTGATGTGCATGGTCCCCTCACCCTCCAATCCTGATATGCATGGTCCCCTCACCCCCCAATCCTGATGTGCATGGTCCCCTCACCACCCTATCCTGATGTGCAGTGTCCCCTCACCGCTATTAAACTGCACACATACCCCAAAAAAAACAAATATGTATACTGACCTTTCTTCCCTCTACTATATATATATATATATATATATATATATATTATTGTACAGACCAAAGTTTGGACACACCTCATTCAAAGATTTTTCTGTATTTTCATGACTATGAAAATTGTACATTCACACTGAATGCATCAAAACTATGAATTAACACATGTGTAATTATATACTTAACAAAAAAGTGTACAACAGCTGAAAATATGTCTTATATTCTAGGTTCTTCAAAGTAGCCACCTTTTGCTTTTATTACAGCTTTGCACACTCTTGGCATTCTCTTCATGAGCTTCAAGAGGTAGTCACTGGAAATGGTTTTCACTTCACAGGTGTTCCCTGTCATGTTTAATAAGTGTGATTTCTTGCCTTATAAATGGGGTTTGGACCATCAGTTGTGTTGTGCAGAAGTCTGCTGGATACACAGCTGATAGTCCTACTGAATAGACTGTTAGAATTTGTATTATGGCAAGAAAAAAGCAGCTAAGTAAAGAAAATCGAGTGGCCATCATTACTTTAAGAAATGAAGGTCAGTCAATCCGAAAAATTGGGAAAACTTTGAAAGTGTCCCCAAGTGCAGTTACAAAAAACATCAAGCGCTGCAAAGAAACTGGCTCACATGAGGACCGCCCCAGGAAAGGAAGACCAAGAGTCACCTCTGCTTCTGAGGATAAGTTTATCTGAGTCACCAGCCTCAGAAATCGCAGGTTATCAGCAGCTCAGATTAGAGACCAGGTCAATGCCACACAGAGTTCTAGCAGCAGACACATCTCTACAACAACTGTTAAGAGGAGACTTTGTGCAGCAGGCCTTCTTGGTTAAATAGCTGCTAGGAAACCACTGCTAAGTACAGGCAACAAGCAGAAGAGACTTGTTTGGGCTAAAGAACATAAGGAATGGACATTAGACCAGTGGAAATCTGTGCTTTTGGTCTGATGAGTCCAAATTTGAGATCTTTGGTTCCAACCATCGTGTCTTTGTGCGACACAGAAAAGGTTAACGGAAGGACTCTACATGCCTGGTTCCCACCGTGAAGCATGGAGGAGGATGTTTGATGGTGTGGGGGTGCTTTGCTGGTGACACTGTTGGGGATTTATTCAAAATTGAAGGCATACTGAACCAGCATGGCTACCACAGCATCTTGCAGCGGCATGCTATTCCATCCGGTTTGCGTTTAGTTGGACCATCATTTGTTTTTCAACAGGACAATGCCCCTATACACACCTCCAGACTGTGTAAGGGCTATTTGACCAAGAGGGAGAGTGATGGGGTGCTACTCCAGATGACCTGGCCTCAACAGTCACCAGACCTGAACCCAATCGAGAAGATTTGAGGTGAGCTGGACCGCAGAGTGAAGGCAAAAGGGCCAACAAGTGCTAAGCATCTCTGGGAACTCCTTCAAGATTGTTGGAAGACCATTTCTGGTGACTACCTCTTGAAGCTCATCAAGAGAATGCCAAGAGTGTGCAAAGCAGTAATCAAAGCAAAAGGTGGCTACTTTGAAGAACCTAGAATATAAGACATATTTTCAGTTGTTTCACACTTTTTTGTTAAGTATATGATTCCACATGTGTCAATTCATAGTTTTGATGCCTTCAGTGTGAATGTACAATTTTCATAGTCCTGAAAATACAGAAAAATCTTTGAATGAGGTGTGTCCAAACTTTTGGTCTGTACTGTATGTGTGTGTATATATATATATATATATATATATATATATATATATATATATATATATATATATATATATAATTAGAAATTATATATGTATGTATCAGATACTATATGGTGTTTTGTGTGTGGAGTGAGTGTGGCTATGCAAAGTGTGTGGGGTTTGATACATAAACACACACAACAGACACACATACACTCATTTTTATATATATATATATATATAGATAATAGACCATCACAGTCTCGTTATCCATTGAATTTAACCCATTCACGACCAGAGTTAATTTTGTTTATTGCACCCCTTTTTAATGTCTGGACTATGACTTACCGTATATACTCGAGTAGAAGCCCACCCGAGTATAAGCCAAGGCCCCTAATTTTGCCACGGAAAACTGGGTAAGTTATTTGACTCGAGTATAAGCTGGGTGTATAAACCGCCTTCCTGCTGTGCTCTCCCCGTCCTGCTCTGTGCTCCGCTGTGCTCCCCCCTTCCTGCTCCGTCCTCCTGTGTCCTCCATCCTGCTCCGTGCTCCTCTGTGCTTTCCAACCTCCCCCTCGTCCTGCTCCGTGCTCTCCATCTCCCCCCCCCTGTCCTGCTCCATGCTCCTCTGTGCTTTGCATCCTCCCCCTCGTCCTGCTCCGTGCTCTCCATCCTGCTCTGTGCTCCTCTGTGCTTTCCATCCTCCACCTCGTCCTGCTCCGTGCTCTCCATCCTCCCCCCGTCCTGCTCCGTGCTCCTCTGTGCTTTCCATCCTCCCCCTCTTCCTGCTCTGTGCTCTCCATCCTCCCCCCGTCCTGCTCCGTGCTCCTCTGTGCTTTCCATCCTCCCCCTCGTCCTGCTCCGTGCTCTCCATCCTCCCCCCTGTCCTGCTCCGTGCTCCTTGTCCTCCTCCATGCTCCCCCCATCCTCCTCCATCATACTCACTCTCCCCGTGCCATCGCTGAACGTCCTGGCAATCCTGCGTTGTACCCGGCTTCCTGCAGCTCTCCTGTGCTGAGCGGTGACGTAATACCGCTCATTAAGGCCATGAATATGGATGCCATGCCTATGGGAGTGGCGTCGCGTCCATATTCATGGCTTAATGAGCGGTATTATGTCACCGCTCAGCACAGGAGAGCTGCAGGAAGCCGGGTACAACTGAGGATTACCGGGACGTTCAGCGATGGCACGGGGAGGGTGAGTATGATGTCCCAGCCACCGACTCCTGCCGCGGCACCCCCCTCCCCCTCTGGTTTCTGCCCAATGACTCATGTATAAGCCGAGGGGCATTTTCAGCTAAAAAAAAGGTGCTGAAAATCTCGGCTTATACACGAGTATATACGGTAATTGTTTTTAGGTCATTGGAAGTTATGGAATTTAAAAAAATGTATTTTATGGACTTACAGCGCTGGACTTATTTTTTCTAAGTTCTGAAAACTTGCCGCGCATCAGAGGAGGTGAGCAGACACTAAACTTTTTTGTATATTTTACACACATACATACACTCATTTTTATATATATATAGATAATAGACTATCACAGTCTCGTTAGCCATTGAACTTATCCCATTCTCGACCAGAGTTATGTTTGTTTTTTGCTCCCCTTTTTTCCCAGAGCCATAACTTTTTTTTTTATTTTTCGGTCAATATGGCCACGTGAAGGCTTGTTTTTTGCGGGACAAGTTGTACTTTTGAACGACACCATTGTTTTTAACATATAGTGTACTGGAAAACAGGAAAAAAATTCCAAGTGCAGTGAAATTGCAAAAAACAGTGCAATTCCACAGTGGTGGGTATTTTTTTTTTTGTATATATTCTTTATTTAGAAAATTTCAATAATACAACAGGAAAGGAAAAAAAGGGTAAATGTTTCCAGATTTTTTTTTTTTTTTTACCATTTTCACTAAATGCTGAAACTGACCAGCCATTCTGATTCTCCAGGTCATTACAAGTTCACATACACCAAACATGTCTAGGTTCTTTTTTATTTAAGTGTTGAAATAAAAATCCAAAGTTTGGTTAAAAAAAAAAAACACCATTTTGCGAGACCTGTATTGTCTCCATTATTCATTATCTGGGTCTGGGTGAGGGCTTATTTTTTGCCTTACCTGGTGTAGGTACGATATTTTGATCAGTCGTTATTGCTTTTTATTGCAATGTAGCGGCGACCAAAAAAACGTAATTCTGACATTTTGAGATTTTTTCTTTTTACGCCGTTTAGCGATCTGATTAATTCTTTTTATATATTGAAAGTCTCCATGGGAGACTAGAAGCTGCACTACTTTGATCTCCTCTGCTACATACAGGCAATGAAATTCTCACTTGCTATGAGCACCGACCACCAGGCGGCTCTCATAGCAATCCCCAATGACAACAGTAGAGGTCTGCTGGATACCTCTGGTTGTCATGCCGACCCATCTGTGACCCGGGATCATGTGACGTGGTCACCAATGTGCTGGATCTACGACGCGCTTTCGGAAAGCGTGAGTTAAATGCCGCTGTCAGAAATTGTATGTACTGTGTAATGGTTGTGTCTGACATGCAGGGACATGGTCTTCATCATACCACATCTCTTGGGCAGAGGAGTATAGATACAGCCTGAGATTGCAGCTCATTCTTTCTGTGAGGTTAAACATCTTTAAAAATATTTTACCTCACAGAAAGAATCAGCTGTGACCCCTTGGTCTCCTGACTGTATACTCTCCTTTGTAAGTTATGCAAAAAGTTAATTTTATTCTGTCCCCCTACTTTAACCTTTCTAATACTTCTGTTTTTACAATTGTTTTACTTTAAGAATTTCAGAAAATTTATGATTCTCTGGATATTCGCATCATCAATAGAGGAGAATCTTACTATCAAGACAAAATGATCCAAGTGGTAAAAGAATATGAAGAGAAAGGTGGATATTCTTTTGTATTGTGTCTGTTGTTAAATGAGTCAATATATATTTGTTACCAGCATCTACAATGATATTTGTGTCAGTTAGCATTATGCATTGATTGTGTAATATGAAAATGCTCAGCATTTAAACACCATCAAATATAGTTTATGTAGACTTGCCTGCTAGTGCTAGTTCTTCTTTTGTCATGCTGGTTACATGCCAAATTAAAGGCTTTGTAACCCGAACAAAATACATTTCTTTATCGCTTCATTGGGAGACACAGGTTACCATGGATGTATGCTGCTATCGCTAGGAGGCTTGACACTAGGCAGAAAAAAAGGAAATAGCTCCTCGCCAGCAGTATACACCCATTGACAGGAACCAAGTAGTTAAGTTTAAGCTTAGTTGTCTGTAGGAAGTGGACTTGGATCTAACCCCAGATACGCAGTCGTTTCCTTTTCAGGTCTTGTTGTGTGTTATTAATCTTTTTCCTTTGTTTGTCAGATTCTTTGTCTTCAGGGTAACAGGGTGTAAGTTCTCACACTCTTTTTACCCACACTTATGCGACTGTGAGAGTCGGATTTTATATCACCCACATCGCACAACTCTCAGACCCACAGGCAGGACCTTATCCGCTGTCACCTTTCCGGGTGATTTCCGGTGGCCGGTCCTTTGCCTATTCCCCACCTCACCCCTCTCCTTGGAGAAGGCTGAAAGGAAGACATTGGTCACCAGCGGTGGCCTTCCCCCTTTTCATAAGGGGTTGATGCAATCTTCTGCACTATCTGGAGACTGTGTGGGAAGGAGGATCCCTGTTTCCAGTGACCCTCTCCCACCAGAGGGCTCCTGATGCGATCCTCATTGGTCAAGAGGACCGTGAACACACCGAGAGGTCTGTATGTCCCCCCCCCCCCCTCTCAGGCGCATAGCACATTCCCTTAGCAGGGGACTGGCTGGCTTGTTCCCTGTACAGCCCTGGCCATTGTCCGTCCCACTGGTTCCCCAGCCGATAAGACTCTCCGGTCTCCCCGCCGCACGTTTCCATTTCGCGCCCCTGCTCTGTGGTGTATTCGATTGCTATACCATCCTGTAGTTCTGTATAGTGGCAGACATTTTTCTGTCCACGTATTCCAGGCCACGCCTCCCGGCTTCCTCTGGCCGCTCATTACTGTGATTTAAATTGCGCGCCTTTTTTATCCAATGGAAAAGCTTCCCTTGGCTGCAGACCAATAGCCACGCCCCCAGCTTAAGTGCACGTCTTTCCCGCACTTTTGCTGCTATCATGGATCTTCCTCTCTCTGCCGATACACGCTCCGGCAATGTGGCCAATCAAACGGGTACTTTCGCTTCCCTCACCGGCAGGCTTTTTTAGACACGCCCACCGCAGCATTGCTCTTACCTGGGCTTAGCACAGCTGATGCTTCGTTACAGCATTGCACTTCCGTTACAGCATTGCGCTTCTGCGGACAGGATCGCCTCGAAGCTCCCTGCCAGTGCACGCCCCCGGTGCCTATTGGCTTTTCAGGCATGCCCTCTGCAGTGCACCATGCTTGTTGCGGCACAACACAACCGATGCTTCACAAATAGTTTTTTCTCTGCACTACCCACCGGAACCTCTCCATGCCTGCTACAGAGGGACAGATGCAGATGAGTCTTTGTCCCATCTTTGCCTCCACCTGGTGGCAAAGTTCATGTCTGCTTGGGCAAGAATGCTTCGCCAGGGCATCCTAGCGGCAGCTTCTCTGGATGAGATGGCAGGTTTGGCAAACCAGATTGCCCATGCTAGCAAATATCTTTTGACCGCCTCTTTGGATGCTGCCTGTTGCTCCGCTGGGGAGAACAGCAACATCATTGTTGTGCGCCGCATCCCCTGGTTGGAGGTGTGGATTACAAATTCATCTTCAAAAATTCAAGAATCAACTTTTTTCTTTCCTCCCAGAAGGACGTTTCTTTCGGCTTCGTTTGCCAAGTACAAAATATCCTTCTTTCAATCATTAGGTCTTGAAGTTTAAGTAAGCTCCACAATTGGTTGTTCTTTTAGAGAAAAAGTCATGTATTGGGTTTTTTTCTCTGTCCGACTACATAAATCCGCTTCAGTTCATGGTCACACTGACTCTGGAAAGGTCGACTTCCCGTGACTTTTCCACCCCAACGCACCTTCCCTTCTTCCTGGCGTTCCCTCCCCCTTTTTTTTCGTTGGCATTGCCCCTTCCCTCCCAGCCTTACTTCCCGCCGCATTTTTTCCAGGCTCGGAAGCACCGTGAATCGAGGAAAGAGGTTGCCTTCACACCATTAACTTGTACCTGACTTCCGTAGTCGGGTGCCCAAACATCGTTACTGTGCCCCCTCATCTCATACTAGTGTGACCCCGACTTCCATTGCCGGGTATCGCCCAAGTCTCACCAGACCACCACCAACACTTAAACATCCAATGAAGGTGATCCCTGCAATGCAAGCATCCCCGATTCCAAAATTTATTACCAGCTTTGAGGACCCACCAACACTCAAAATATGAATCAAATGTAGCAGAACCATCGGCTCACGAAGAGCCATCCGACACCATTCAGGAGTGGAAAATCCCCCCCCCCCCCCCATGGCGGAAACATCCAGGGAGCCATGGCTGACGGATTGCCCTTCCCCTGGGCTTAAAGGTAACTGCCCAAATATCTCCACTTGTAATCTGTATTATTAACATCTTTGCTGATAGCCACTGTGACCCGGTCGTTCTTCTCCTCCTGCGGGTGGGTGCATGGGCCTTGCTGAAAAAGCAGGAGAAAACTATTTAAATGAATATAAATTTTTATTAGTACAAAAAGACACATTAGAAAACAGGACAAGTATAATTGTCAAGGCTTTCAATGGGTTAATAGCCCAGAACTTCAAGAAGAATAGACCAACCACCTATATAATTTACATAAAGCCGAATGGCACTGCTTCATGAAGGGTAAATGTCCCTGTAAATGTACCATAGACACTAGAACAATTGAAATGTCTCACAAGGAGTTATGTTGGCTTACATAGCAGTTTACACAAGTGTGTGACATATTGCACTTTGCCCTATACACCATAAATTACTGACTCTGCAGTGGAGAGAAGCAGCTGCAGTAGGTATGGAATAACAACCGCATATGAAGTAGCCTATGTTAATTCTATCCTGCCCACCATAGCTGTAAGCTCCACCACAGAGCCAGAAAAAGCAATCACTATATAAGATAACATGTTAAATGTTATAGTGCCCACAAGAGAATAATGAAGAGATCACTACAATAACATGTCCATCATGGCGTAGTCAAGAAGGTACCTTGGTCTGGACTTGCTGTCCGACGTCCTTCGGTCAAAGAGGGCAATCGTCCTCGCCGCATCCTTTTTGTTTCCCAGACCCCTCCTCTGCCTATGTCACTTCCTAATCAATCCCGCCGGCTCACTGCTCACCCACTTCCCCCCCGGCTTTTTTTCCCAATTTCCCCCACTTTGTCTCTTCCTCCCTGCCAGTGTCATGCCCGCCTCCCTCCAACCCTCAGTGTCTCGTCCGGCAGCTACTTGACTCTGGAAAGGTCGACTTCCCGTGACTTTTCCACCTCAACACACCTTCCCTCATCCTCTCTCCCCAATAAAGGACAAGCCACAACCATTAGTCTTTGGATAAGAATGGCCACAGCAGCCAATTTTATCAATAATTAAAGACACTTGGTGTGGCCCTCGAAGCTACCACGGTCCTGGTCTGGTGATTTTTTCGTTGGCATTGCCCCTTCACTCCTAGCCTTACTTTTCGTCGCGTTTTTTCCAGGCTCAGAAGCACCATGAATCGAGGGAAGAGTTTGCCTCCACACCGTTAACCTGTACCCGACTTCTGTCGTTGGTACCCAAACATCGTTACCGTGCACCCAACCTTAATATGGGCCTTGTTAATCCCCTTAACTGATCGCTCCCCCCCGACAATTTTTCAGCTGCAGAATGGAAGGGAGGGAGACACAGGAATTCATTACTGATGGGTAGGCGGAGCCCCAGATCAGGATGTCACCTCAGATCAAAAGAGTGCTGACTGGCTGGCCCCTCCAGCTCGGGCTCCTCCTACTCAGCTCCAGTCTAAGATTTGAGGTCCAGAGGATGGTCGCTGCTAATGCAGCTCCTCAGAAGATTTTATTATTTTATATTCGGACAGGAGACTTGGATCACCAGTTGGTCTAGAGGTCTCAGGGTACCAGCGCTGCTGTACCCCAACCTCTCCCTTGGCGGATCTGTATTTACTCAAAGTCCCTGCAGAATCCTTGCCGGCCCTGGGGGATGAGGAGAGCTTCCCTGGCGGGACGCAAACCACACGTGCGGTCACTGCGTTCCTCGCCCTGGGGGAAGCATGGGCACAGCGCCAGAAACCCCTGAGGGTCCCTGTGGTGCTTTGGCTGGTGAGTACTCCACACAAATTTTTTATTATAATTATGTGTGAGTGCTTTAGCGTCTGAGTGAGCAGCGCTATTACTTGTATGTCAGTATGCTTCAGCGCTGCGGTGACAGCGCTGTTACAAGTAGATGTGGTGATCTTTTGTCCGCAGGCAGATACCTGCAGGACAGAGAGGGAGCAGGAGCGAGGGAGTTCGCGCTCAATATTCGAGCTGGCGGGGGGCGTGGCCTAACTATTCCCGGTCTTCTGAGCAGGAAGACGCGCGCTCTGGCGTTTCTCCTGCGACTCCCTCACTGTGGCGGCCATTACACAGGCTCCTGGGCTCCTCAGACCGCTCCTCTCCTCATAAGACACCACGGCCAGCTGGGTGAGTGCTGATTCCTCACCCCGCAGCGCAGCGATCGCTATCCTGCAGCTGCAGTCTCATTAGAGACATAAAATTGGCTGGGGCTCACAAAATATATATTGTGGTGAGTTTGCAATATTAACCCCTCTGAGGGTTATTTCTACCAGCTAAATTTTTTGACTGAATACCGCTGGGGTAACCCTGCTTGGTGGAGCGTTAACCCTTCAGCGTTTAAAAAAAAAAAAAAAAACGCATAGTTTTTGCTGGTATTACCGCTTTGACCTGCTCATACAGGTGAGACATGTCTGAACAGAGTTCAGATGCCGCGGACCATGTCCCAGTGCCATTACGGCAATCAGATACGCAGACCTCCACAGCGTCTAGTGCTGCGGTCGACAGCGGTGAAAAATTGGACGATATCGCTCGATCGATCAACAACTTGTCTGGACCTTTTAGGTCAATATGTGTCTGCTAATTCCTCTCAGAGGAAGCGACGCAGGCCGTTACCAGCCTCTACACGGAGCGAGTCAGATGTATCTGATATTGGGCAGAGTTCCCCTTTAAATTCGGATGGAGAAATATCCGATTCAGATGCGGACGAGCCGCAGGGGCGTTCCTCTATGGCGAAGCGTACGGAGGCATTAATTGAAGCCATGAGAGATATATTACAGTTACCGGAGGAGGTAACTAGTCGTCCTGGTAAATCAGCACGCATGTTCCAGGAGTCCCGTGCTTCGCGTACAACATTGCCAGCTCTGGATGAGCTTAATAGTGTAATAGAGGAGGAACGTCTGTGTCCAGATAAGCGTTTTCATGGAACGCATTTCTTTGATACACTTTATCCTTGCTCTGCGGAGTTAAAGGCTAATTGGACTTCTGCTCCTGAAGTGGATGTGTCTTTATCTCAGCTTAGTAAATCCTCACTACTCCCTATTAAGGGGAAAGCGAGCTTACAGGAGCCTTTGGATAGAAAAACAGAATTGGCGGCAAAAGCAAGCTATGAGGCTGCGGGTCATGGATTCCGAGCAGTGCTAGGATCCATGTGTGCTGCTAGAGCTTCTCTAGGCTGGTTGGCACGTCTGAAGACGGAGTTGCAAAATGAATCTCCGTTATCTGAGATACGGGAAACTTGTGAATGGTTAGAAACGGCAGCCTGTTATATCTTTGATGCCGGTCTGGATACGGCATCTCTGCTGGCCAAAGCGCAAGCTTCAGCGGTCACAGTCAGAAGAGCTTTATGGCTCAGACAGTGGGCCGGGGACGCAGTTTCCAAACAAGGGTTGTTGGCCTTACCTTACAAGGGTGGCCATCTTTTTGGATCCGACCTCACAGAGCTGATTTCCAAGGCTAAGGCGAAGGAATCAGCATTACCACAGCGTAGGGCCATGGCCTCGGTGTCCAGTAAGCCTGGTGTCTATAGTGGTCGGCGGTCCTTTCGGGCCGAGGACGATCTAGTCACTCCTCGTGGGGATCGGGTCGTCCTTCCTTCTCAGGAAAGAAATCCTCTCAGAAAACTCGTACTCCCTGGAAGCAGAGTTTCCGCCAGGACAAGCGGGAACTTGACAAGAAGCCCGCAAAGTCAGATTGACGCCAGGGGTCCACTCGAGGATTCTCGAGTGGGGGGTCGCCTGCTTCTTTTCAAGGCGACTTGGATGGCTCGCGTTCCAGATTCCTGGGTAACGCGGATAGTGTCGGCAGGCTATTTCATAGAGTTTGCTTCTCGACCCCCAAATGTTTTTTGTCAATCTCGCGTTCCGTTGGAACCCGAGCTTGTTGTCGCTCTACAGCGAGAGGTCGAATCTCTGCTACAAAAGGGTGTAGTGATACCGGTTCCGTCAGAGGACCGAGGGAAAGGTTTTTATTCCAACCTTTTTATAGTTCCCAAAAAGGAGAACAAATTTCGCCCGATTCTGGATCTCAAGCGATTAAACCGGCATGTCCATGCCCGAAATTTCGCATGGAGTCGCTTCGCTCCGTTGTGGCAGCTCTATCACAGAACGATTTTCTGGTGTCAATCGACATTCGCGACGCCTATTTGCATATTCCCATCGGAAAGGCTCATCAGCGCTTTCTTCGATTTGCCATAGGTCAGAATCATTACCAGTTCGTGGCTCTGCCGTTCGGCTTAGCCTCAGCGCCAAGGGTCTTTACAAAAATTCTGGCGCCCCTCATGGCAATCCTTCGAAGACAGGGGATTACGATTCTCCCTTATCTGGACGATCTTTTGATCGTGGCTTCCTCAGAGGAGGAGGCGTTGACGGCTCGGGATTTGTCTCTTCAGTTTCTGAAGGACTTCGGTTGGCTGGTCAATTGGGAGAAGTCGTCCCTGGAACCATCGAGGACAATCCTCTTTTTGGGAATGCATCTCGACACGTTTCGGTCGGTAGTTTCCCTACCACCAGACAAACAGTCATGTCTTCTTCGACATGTACAGATTATGAAATCCTCAACGGCAATGTCCCTACGGAAGTGTATGCGTCTTCTGGGACTGATGGTGGCGTCCATGGAGGCAATTCCTTTTGCCCAGTTCCATTCCAGGACTCTCCAAAGGTTCATCTTGAGTCGATGGAACCAGTCGCAATCGCTGGATTGCAGTGTCACCATTTCTCGCGCGGTGCGGGATTCTCTAGAATGGTGGTTACGTCTAGGGGCATTCTCCCTGGGGAAGTCTTTTCTCCCTCCGAAGTGGTCAGTCATAACCACCGATGCCAGCCTGACGGGCTGGGGGGGTGTTTGGAACAATCTCTGGATTCAGGGGGTATGGTCATCGGAAGAGTCTGTTCTTCCGATCAACATCCTGGAATTGAGGGCGATTTTCCTTTGCCTCCAACATTGGACGGTCCCTTTGAGCGGTCTGCCAGTCCGAGTGCAGACAGACAATGCGACGGCTGTCGCGTATATCAATCAACAAGGTGGGACAAGGAGTTCCAGACTCATGGTAGAGGTGTCCCGAATTCTGATTTGGGCAGAGGCCAGTGTACCAGCCATTTCGGCGATTCACATTCCAGGGGTTCAGAATATTACAGCGGACTTTCTCAGTCGCAGAAGGATGGATCCCGGGGAATGGAGCCTCCACCCGGAAGTTTTTGCACTACTGTGCTCTCGCTGGGGAACCCCCCAAGTGGATTTGATGGCATCCAGGTCCAATGCCAAGTTACCGACGTTCATGTCCAGGTACAAGGACCCGAAGGCTGTGGCGGTGGATGCTCTAGTGGCTCAGTGGGATCAGTTCGAGCTGATCTATGTATTCCCGCCGATATCCTTACTTCCTCTAGTACTGCGTCGGATCAGACTAGAGAGAATTCCAGCTATTTTGATAGCTCCAGACTGGCCAAGAAGGGTGTGGTTCTCGACAATAATGTCGCTGTTGGCGGCACCTCCTTTTCCACTCCCTCTTCAACCGGACTTGTTGACTCAGGGGCCCGTTTGTCATCCGGACTTGATGTCCCTGCGTTTGACGGCGTGGCTCTTGAGACCGAAATCTTGACCCGTAGAGGTTTCTCAGCCGAGGTCATTGCTACCCTTCGTGCTGCAAGAAGTCCGGCTACTACTAGGATTTACCACAAAATTTGGGAAACCTTCTTTTCGTGGTGTTTGGGGTCCTCTCGGAACCCGAGAAAATTTTCCATTCCCAACCTGTTGGCTTTTCTGCAGCATGGGCTAGACAAGGGTTTGGCAGTCAGCACCCTGAAAGGTCAGATTTCTGCTCTGTCCTTATTGTTCCGGAGAACCATTGCTTCAAATAGAGACGTGCTCTCCTTTTTCCGAGGTATATCTCGTAAGTTCCCGCCGCGGAAGGCACCCGTGTCTCCTTGGCGGCTCAACCTTGTTTTGGAGGCTCTTCAGCATAAACCTTTTGAGCCTATGGTTTCTGCTAGCTTTTCTTTACTTTCTTGGAAGGTGGCTTTCCTTGTTGCAGTCACTTCCTTGAGGAGAGTTTCTGAGTTGGCAGCTCTTTCTTGTTCGCCTCCTTTTCTGGAGTTTTTTCTGGATCGTGTAGTGCTTCGCACTCGGGGTGATTTTTTGCCTAAAGTGGTGTCACAATTTCATGTCAACCAGGATATTGTGTTGCCTTCATTCTGCCCGGATCCGAAGAATGTGAAAGAGCGAGCTTTACACACATTGGATTTAGTGCGGGCCTTGAAGTTTTATCTATCTATTACTCAAGGTTTTCGTAAGACGGACTCCCTATTTGTGGTTCCAGTCGGTCGTCGGCGTGGTCAACGAGCTTCCAAGGATTCTATAGCTCGTTGGATTCGGTCAGCTATATTGGAAGCTTACCGTCTTCAGGGTGAATCTTGCCCGATTAAGATTCAAGCCCTTCCACGAGGGCTGTGGCTTCATCGTGGGCTTTTCACCAAGGTGCTTCGGCAGTGCAGCTCTGCCGGGCGGCAACTTGGCGCTCTGTCCACACGTTTACAAAGTTTTATAAAGTGGACGTCAGTGCTTCCGCTGATGCAGCCCTCGGACGTAGGGTCCTGCAGGCAGCTGTAGTTTAAAGTTCTGGATGAACTTGTGTTTAGCGCTGGTTGCGCTTTGTTGTTAAGGTTGTTGGGTTTCTGCCTCTTGTTGGTTTTTTCCCACCCTTATTTTTGAACTGCTTTGGGACGTCCCATCAGTAATGAATTCCTGTGTCTCCCTCCCTTCCATTCTGCAGCTGAAACACGGATTTTGGTAAGAACTTACCGGTAAAATCCTTTTCAGCGAAGGAAGGGAGGGAGACACAGCACCCTCCCAAGGCAGAAGTGTGTTGATGTTTTCAGATGCAGCGCGACCCTTATCTGATAGCGATTATCTGGGCTGAGGTCAGCGCGCTAAGGCTCTGTTCCAGCATCGCCAGCTCATCGCAGTAGTCAGGTTCCGTGAGTAGTACCTGGAACTCTGTGGTTTTTGGCTTTCTTTGCATGCATAACCTGTATCCTTGTGTTTTGTCTCTGAAGTTCCTTCAGAAGGGGTTATGTTGCTCCGCTGGTGATCTTGGCTCTTTTCCTAAAAGCTTTGGTACGACTGGAGCTGAGTAGGAGGAGCCCGAGCTGGAGGGGCCAGCCAGTCAGCACTCTTTTGATCTGAGGTGACATCCTGATCTGGGGCTCCGCCTACCCATCAGTAATGAATTCCTGTGTCTCCCTCCCTTCCTTCGCTGAAAAGGATTTTACCGGTAAGTTCTTACCAAAATCCGTGTTTTCTAGGTACCATGTCGGACCACACCACTTTCACATTTGGGCACATCAACCCCAGCTGCCTTAAATCCCTTTTGATGTTGGTAATCAATCCCTTTCCCAAGCTAGATCCCAGATCATAACCCCCCCTATGTCTGGGGCTCCATAGAGGTACACTGCACGATAAAACTTGTGAAGCACCCATCTCCATGTTAATCCCCTGTACCCCAGCCACCTAATTACCGCCGTCTCCCTTGCGTAACCTAACTGTCTACCATCTGTCTGCCCGCCGTGCTCCCCAGAAAACATAAAAATGTCCTAAAATCCAGATTATGATTGGAACTTGTTCCTGTAACAAAACCAAAGAAAAATTTGTGAGATAGCCTATTCGCTAGACGGATTGGCTCCCACATATTCATGAGGTCATACGTAGGACCTTTACCGATGCGACTTCCACTGGCCAATCTTCCTTACAATTTCCGAGCTCAGCCCTCCCACCTCTGCATGAGTTGCAGCTCCGATGCAGAAAGAATGGCCTGCATAATTGCCCGGTTCAACGCCCGCCCTCACCAAGCACTTCTAGAACACTCTAATGTACTGATACTTGGACAAGAAGGACCTGTCCTCATGACACAACAACGGTCTTCTCTACCGAGGCCTGGAGGCCATGAGTCCCTCGAAACATTTCAAAGGGCAAATGACAGAACCTTTTACCTTTCCTAATAGTACACTTTTTCCTTTCCCCACCTGATCTGTTTTCGATCTTCTGATCCAAAATTCTAATCCCCTCTGAGTAGCCATGATGTCTCCAGCTAAAATGCCCCAGCCTTAGCTCTGCCTGGTGCCACCAATTCCCCTATCCTTATTGCCCCAAAAAATGCCAACGAGAATGCCAACCTAAACAAGCCTATCTCAAAACGTCACCTGCAAACCGCTTCTAAATGTAATCCTAAGTTCTCCAATAAACCGAATGACACAGGCTGCCTGTGGCCTGTTCCTTGCCGAAAACCCTTAAAGGCCTGTCTTACTAAAAAATTCTTTGTCAAATCTGTTCTGTTCCTCAGCTTAAACTCGAACGCTAACCCTGAAATTAATTGATTTATCTTCGCTATTGACCACTTACCGTCGGCATCTTGCCTAATTCCCATCAATAACACCCCTATCTGCTCTTCATCTGTCAAGTGCTCCCTCTCTTGTCCCAACCATTGTTCCCACCGCTCCCACGTCCGTAGAAAAGCTGTCTACGTGTTACTTGCTACAGATGACTTGATCAGTGGCTCGGCAGCCCTGATGCCACACTCCGGAGTCCGGGAGGGCAGGGCAGACCCTCTTCTGCTTCCGGGCCCCACACACGGAACCGCCCCCCACTGGAAACGAGAAAGTGCGTCAGCTATTGAGTTATATTCGCCTGGGACATGAGATGCGGTAACATGAGCATTAATGGACAAGCATTCTAACACCAGCTGGCACAACACTCTAATTACTGGCAGTGAGGACGTGATGATATTATTTATGTTATCACATTTAAACCACACCTTTTTTTTTTTTTTAGCCGCCCTTTCCATAATCTCACTGCTACTAAGATCGGGAAAATCTTCAGTAATGCAGTATTCCTGACCAGCCCAGACCGAACCCATTCATCCGGCCATTTGGCCGCGCACCATTGTCCTTGAAAGTAAGCTCCAAAACCAGAACTGCCTGCTGCATCCTTGTATAAGTCAATGTCTGAATTACTTTCTTAGGAGCGCAGGAAAGAGACTCAGACGAGGGATGGGGTTAAACCACAAAGATCGCCCATTATACTTCTCCAAGAATGTGTCCCAAACTGCCAGGTCCGCTTTATTATCCGCCGATAACCGCACATAATGATGGGGCGACTTCACACCCTTCGTTGCACCCGCTAATCTCCTTGAAAAAACTCTGCCCATAGGCATGACCCGGCATACAAAGTTTAAGCTGCCTAGCAAAGACTGAACCTCTTGCAGCGTCCATTTTTTAATGAAACCGTTGTTGTGAAGTTTAAAGCCGGATTTGGATACAAAATGATTTCCAAAACTTTAAACATCCCAAGGAGCACTGTGCAAGCGTTCATATTGAAATGGAAGGAGTATCATATCACTGCAAATCTACCAAGACCCGGCCTTCCCTCTAAACTTTCATCTCAAACAAGATGAAGACTGATCAGAGATGCAGCCAAGAGGCCCATGATCACTCTGGATGAACTGCAGAGATCTACAGCTGAGATGGGATAGTCTGTCCATAGGACAACAATCAGTCATACACTGCACAAATCTGGCTTTTATGGAAGAGTGACACGAAGAAAGCCATTTCTCAAAGATATCCATAAAAAGTGTTGTTTAAAGTTTGCAACAAGCCACCTGGGAGACACACCAAACATGTGGAAGAAGGTGCTCTGGTCAGATGAAATCAAAATCGAACTTTTGGCAACAATGCCAAACGATATGTTTGACATAAAGGCAACACAGCTCATCACCCTGAACACATCATCCCCACTGTCAAACATGGTGGTGGCAGCATCATGGTTTGGGCCTGCTTTTTTCAGCAGGGACAGGGAAGCTGGTTCAAATTGATGGGAAAATGGATGGAGCCAAATACAGGACCATTCTTGAAGAAAACCTGTTGGAGTCTGCAAAAGACCTGAGACTGGGACCGAGATTTGTCTTCCAACTAGCCAATAATCCCAAACATAAAGCAAAATCTACAACGGAATGGTTCACAAATAAACATATCCAGGTTAAAGGAAAAGGCGTTCCTCTCTACCAGTAGAAGACTCAGGGACCTTACAGAACCCATTAGACCGCAAGGCAGATTCACTGTTAAAAAGAACGTGGGAGTCCTGTACAGGGGCATTAAAACCTGCTATATCGGCTACATGTACAGCAAGATCCATGCTGGTCTGGCTAAATGATCTAGAGGAAAATATAAAAGCAGGCCTGTCCCGAGATAAGCTAATATCCAGCATTCCCCTGATCAGGGGTAGCGCAGCCTTTTTCGCAGACTCCTCAGCTGACTCAATACGCCTAGCCGCCAAGTCAGCGGGTTAACTAATGCTGCTCGTCGAGCACTTTGGTTGAAAGGATGGATAGGTGATGCGCAGACAAAATCTAAACTCTGCAGCCTTCCTTGCCAGGGTGAGTACTACTTTGGCAAAAAGTTGGATGAGATCCTCACCAAAGTAGGAGAAAGAAAAACTGGGTTCCCTAACACCTTTATTCCATCATATAGGACATGCTTCCGAAAGCCTACATTCAATAAAAAGGATTATAGGAACCAGGCTGGGCTCATAAAGGAGCAAGACAAAAGGGAACCTTCTTTGGCAAGCAACCCTTCAGATCGGAGGAGAAGCCACGGCAATTCTGACCTGCCGGTGGGTGGCAGACTAGCCCTTTTCAGTCAACAGTGGAAGCGGGTGACATCCAGCTCTTGGGCTATTAACCTGATAACATCTGGCCTAGAATTAAAATTTGTCCGGGTCCCCCCGGACACCTTCCTATTAACTTCTCTAAGCGCCCAATCTCAGCAAGAAGTCTTGGAGTCGGAAATAAGAAGTCTATTATCCAAAAGGGTCTTAGTGGAGGTTCCAGATCATCAAAGAGGAAAGGGGTTCTACTCCCCTCATTTTTGTTATCAAAACCAGATGGTTCATATAGGACTATAATAAATCTGAGGAAGTTGAACGTCTTTTTAGAGAACCCTAACCTTCAAAATGGAATCCATCAAATCAACCATAAAAATTTTGTTTCCCAGATGTTTTATGCCAGTGCTCGACCTCAAAGATGCCTATTATCATCTGCCAATATGTGCCGAACATCAAAAATATCTCCTGGTAGCAGTCTGGTTGGAAGGTCAAGTTTGTCACCTCCAATACACAGCAAAGCTCTTCGGGTTGTCGGTGGCTACCAGAGTTTTCACCAAATTGAGTCAGAGGTGATGTCATACTTAAGAGTAAAAGACACCCTTATAGTCCCATATCTAGATGATCTATTGGTGATAGGAAATTCCGCATCGCAATGCCAACAGCGTCTCCTTAACGTAATCTCGTCCTTACAGAAGTTGGGATGGCTAATCAATTGGGAATAATCCAGACTACGGCCGACATCCTGACATTCCTGGGCCTTCTGTTAGGCTCCGTAAGTCAGAGGTGCCTTCTTCCAGAAGCTAAGCAGCTAACAATTGTTAAGAAGGTAGAATCAGTAATTAACAACCCCACTATATCTCTTAGGGCCCCGTCACACATAGCGACACACCAGCGATCTCGACAACGATATGCACTTGTCAGGATCGCTGGTGTGTCGCTACATGATCGCTAGTGAGCTGCCAAACAAGCAGCGATCAGGACAGCGACACTGCGGGTAACGTCGCTTAGTTACCCGCAGTGTACGTTGGATACCAGCCCGCTGGTGCAGGGAGCTTGTAACCAAGATACACATCGAGTTTCCAGGCGCTGTGCGGCACCTGGAAACCCGATGTGTACCTTGGTTACCAGCTCCCCTGCAGCAGCGCGCTGGTATCCAACGTACACATCGGTTTCCAGGCGCCGCCCGGCGCCTGGAAACCCGATTTTTACCTTGGTTACCAGCTGATCGCTGGTCTCCTGCCTGCCACATGCAGCGATGCGTGCTGGCCAGCAGGAGATCAACAATCAAAAAAATGTCCAGGACATTCAGCGACGATCAGTGATACCCAGCAGGGGGACTGAATGTCGCACACAGCGATATCGCTAGAAAGATCGCTGTTGCGTCACAAAACTAGTGACTCAGCAGTGAGATCGCTGTGTGTGACGGGGGCTTTAGGCAGGGGATGTCTCTCCTTGGTTCATTGACATCATGCATTCCAGCTGTCCCTTGGGCTCAATTCCACACTAGACAACTACAGAACACTGTATTGCTCGAAGAGATAAGATTACAGGGTCATTTAGATCAGGGTTCCCCAACTCCAGTCCTCAAGGCCCACCAACAGGTCATGTTTTCAGGATTACCTTTGTAATGCACAGGTGATGCAATTATCACCTGGGCAATACTAAGGAAATCCTGAAAACATGACTTGTTGGTGGGCCTTGAGGACTGGAGTTGGGGAACCCTGATTTAGATGGTCTTATATCTTTATAGACAGAATTACTACAATCCTTGGGCTGGTGGCTAGAAGTAGATAATCTCTCAGGAGGAGTCCCTTAGGTAATAAAGCCTTCCAAAATAGTTTTTACAGATGCCAGTCCTAAGGGATGGGGAGCACACCTAGGGGAACAAGTAGTTTAAGGTGAATGGTCTAGTTTTGAAGAAAACGATTCATCAAATATATGAGAATTAAAGGCCGTTTACCATGCTATATACGATTTTCTTCCACAGTTACGGGGGAATCATATAAGAGTGCTGTCAGACAACATGACATCCATGGCATACATGAACCATCAAGGAGGAACAAAATCAGGAACTCTCTGTCTATAGCAGACAAAATAGTAACGATACCAGAAAAACATCTCCTATCTCTCTCAGCTCTGCATATCAGAGGAGTGGACAACTCAAAAGCAGACTTCCTCAGTCGCCAGACACTTCATCAGGGAGAATGGGTGCTCAACCATCGCATTTTCAAAATGATAACAGAGTTGTGGGGCACACCAGAGATAGACCTCTTCGCCACGAGATGGAACAGACAGGTCGAAAAGTTCACTTCATTGTCTCGAATGGACAATCCAGACGTTCTCGACTCCCTTCAGGTTCCATGGAGCTTTCATCAAGCATATGCCTTTCCTCCAATGATAATCTTACCTGTTGTAATCCGGAAGATAAGAGACGAAGGGGCGAATGTCATTCTAATCGCCCCCTTTTTGCCCAAGAGACCATGGTTTTCGTGGCTCAGAGCCATTTCAGTCTCGGACCCATGGATCCTCCCAGAGGATCGAGACCTATTATCTCAAGGACCCTTCTACCACCCTCAGGTGAGGGGATTACGACTGACTGCCTGGCAATTGAGAGGCAGATATTAAGATTAAGAGGCTTTTCCGAAGAACTAATTGAAACTCTCCTACAAAGTAGGAAGGAGGCCACCACAAAAATATATGTTAGAGTGTGGAGAAAATTCTTTAGCTTCTATCCAGCAGCCCTTTCTAAAGAAGTACCCATTCCGATCATTCTAGAATTTCTGCAGAAGGGACGTGATTTGGGCCTTTCAGTCAATACATTGAAAGTACAAGTATCGGCTCTAGGAGCTTTATATGGCTACAACGTGGCAGGAGATAAATGGATAGCTCGCTTTATGTCAGCCTTTCAAAGACTGGAACCGGTACATATTCCACAGATGCCACCATGGGATATCAACCTAGTGTTGGATGCCTTAACGACAGCCCCATTTGAACCTCTACATCTAGCCCCAATAAAATATGCTTCTCTCAAAACAGCCCTATTGGTGGCCCTAGTGTCTGCAAGAAGAGTAAGCGATATCCAGGCCTTATCGATAGATCCCCCTTTTCTATCAATATTCCAAGATAGGATAGTCCTAAAAACAGACCCTTCCTACCTGCCCAAAGTATCCACAAGATTCCATAGGTCGCAAGAGATTTTTCTTCCCTCCTTTTATTATAATCCCACAAGTGAGGAGGAAGAAAGATTTCACACACTAGATGTGAGAAGGGCCTAATAACTAATAACTTGCTTAGGCAGGACTAAACCCTGGAGGAAGAGTAGGGCTTTCTTTGTCTCCTTTCAGGGCTACAAGAAGGGATCAAGAATTACGTAGGGTACGCTGTCCCGGTGAGTTAGGGATGCAAGTACTCTAGCAAATCCTGTAAAAGGAGAAGATCCACCTCAAGGGGTGAGGGCACATTTCGCCAGAGCAGTGGCATCATCCTGGCTGAAAGAGCGGAAGTCCCCATAGAACTTATATGTAAGGCCGCAACCTGGTCCTCACTTTCCACCTTCTATAACCACTATAGGCTGGACTTGTCAGCCTCTGCTGATTTGTGGTTTGGTAGATCAATTCTTGACACGTTGGTCCCTCCCTAGGTGATTGTGTCTGTAAGTCTCTCAGTGGGTGCTGTCGTGGCGAGGAGAAAAAGCCGGATTACTTACCGGTAATGCTCTTTTATGGAGTCCAGGACAGCACCCACTCACGTCCCTCCCTAATGGTGGTTATACATAGTTCACTTATAGTGGTGAATGGGTCATAGGTTAAGTTACATAGGTTGTACAGATAGAAATTAATTGAATAGCCTTCTAATATAGTGGGCGGTTCCTCTCACTCTCTGTAACCCAACTGTGGGAGCGAGGGGGCTGCCCCTTTTATCTCTCCATAGGTTTCCTGTTCCTAGGGGCAGATCCCCTCTCTCAGTGGGTGCTGTCGTGGACTCCTTAAAAGAGCATTACCGGTAAGTAATCCGGCTTTTTGTGATACTGTACTTTGTGTTAATGATAAAATTTGTTTGATATGACCTACGTGTATTTGTGGAAAAAAATTGGAAATCTGGCAAAAATTTTGCAATTTTCAGACTTACCGTATTTTTCGGACTATAAGACGCACCGGACTATAAGACGCACCCAGGTTTTAGAGGTGGAAAATAGGGAAAAATATATTTGAAGCAAAAAATGTGGTAAAATATTTAATAACATACTATATATACTATATATATATGTGGTGTTATTATATATAATAGCATGTTATTATGTAGGAAGCTACGGGTAGGAGATGGTGCTGCGGGACCAGTGTGGTGTCTGTAAACTACTATGTGAAGACGCTGGAGGGTGAGTATAAGGCAGGGGTCACACATGCGAGAAACTCGCACGATTTCGTGTGAGTCTCCTGCATGAACACCCGGCACTGCCGCCGGCACTCAGACTGGAGCGTGCGGCTGCATAGAAATACATGCTGCATAGAAATAGAGACAGATGATAGAGACAGAGTTGATAGAGACAGAGATGATAGAGATGATAGAGACAGATGATAGAGACAGATGATAGAGACAGATGATAGAGGCAGAGATGATAGAGGCAGAGATGATAGAGGAAATATGAGAGATGATAGAGGCAGAGATGATAGAGCAGAGATGATAGAGACAGAGATGATAGAGACAATAGAAGAATGATAGAGACAGAGATGATAGAGACAGAGATGATAGAGACAGAGATGATAGAGACAGAGATGATAGAAATGTGACACGTATGCATTTCATGTGCGCATGATGCGCTGCACAAAAAAACGCAAGTGTGAAAGTAGCCTAACCTTTTAATTAATTCTCTGTTGTACAGTGTGTCTGAAGGACCTGTGATGACATCATGAAGAGGCAGGGCTTTGGTCATGTGATGCTCCAGCCCGCCCTCTTCATGACCTCATCACAGGTCCTCCACAGGAGCATTCAGCCTCCCATCAGCACAGCCCCAGGCTGTCAGGTATGCCAGCTGCTCCTGCTGCCTCCTTCTCCTTCAAACACCGATCTGCCCAGCTGCTGCAGGAATCAGGCGCTGGGGAAACTGTGTGGCTCTGTCATCTGCTGCTCCCCGCTCACTGCTTAGCTGATAGGTGGGCGGGGAAGCGGCTGATTAATATTCACTGCACTTAAGTAGGGACCAGGGGTTTCCCCAGCGCTTGTTTCCTGCAGTGGAGGGGATATTTTCTTGCCTCCTGCTGATCCCACTCCACCGCTGCCCCCTGCCCCCTCCCCACATGTTACTTTCCGACCATAAGACGCACCCACACTTTCCTCCCAAATTTGGAGGAAAAAAACTGCGTCTTATGGTCCAAAAAATATGGTAATTTTTATGACCTTAAATCAAAGTTATATCACACAAAATAGTTAATAAATAACTTTTCCCACATATCAACTTTACATCACCCCATTTTTTTAAAAACGTACCGTATTTTTCTGATTAAAAGATGCACTTTTTACCCCAAAAATTTTAGGGGAAAATGGGGGTGCGTGTTATAAGGCTGGGATGAGGGGATGTCCAGATGTGCGGCATGCCGCTGTGGGTGTTCAAGGCTCCGAGTGTCCAGTGCTGCGGGTGTCTGGTGCTGCCGGGGCTCTGCCGACATTTTGTGAAAGGCCAGAGCCCCCGCAGTTCCATAGTTTCCTATGTCGTGGACTCCGGGAAAATGGCTGCCGGGGTGGCGCATGCGCAGATGGAGATCTCGGCACCAAGATCTCAGGAGATGAGATCTCAGCAAAACACCTCCAGCGGCGCGCTGAACATCCAAACAACCCCTCATCCCAGCCTGCAGCAACGTTACACTCTTGCCTCCTCCAGCCGTGACCCTGGGACCCCGCTTCACCACAGCCACCACCCCCGGTAAGCAATAAGACGTATTGATTATAAGAAGCACCACCATTTTATTAATAAAAAAAAATTTTTCAGCAGCAGACTGGAAGGAAGGGAGACACACTAGTCATTACTAGTGGGTAGGCGGAGCCCACATAGGATAGGACACCTCAGATTAAAAGAGTGTTGACCGGCCCCTCCAGCTTGGGCTCCTCCTACTCCAGCTCTCCAGTCTAAAATTTGAGGTTCACAAGGATAGTCGCTGCTGAGAGCAGCTCCTCAGAAGATTTTTTATTTTTTACCGAAAAGAGACTTGGAGAGTCTCAGGGGTCTCAGCGCTGCTAGACCCCCACCCCTCCCTTGGCGTATCTGTATTACCCTGTAAGGTGGTCCCTGCAGAACCTGCCGGCCCTGAGGGATGAGGGTTGCTTTCCTGGCGGGGACGCAAACCGCACTTCTGGGGTCACTGCGTCCTCCGCCCTGGGGGAAGCGATGGGCACAGCGCCACAAATCCCTGGGGGTCCCTGTGGCGCTCAGCTGGGTGAGTACTCAGAACAGCATTTTAATGTGTTTGTGAGTGCTTCAGCGACTGCTGCGGCAGCCGCTGCTACATGTGTCAGCGTTGGTGATTGTACTTTTGTCCGCAAGTGGATGCCTGCAGGACATGGGAACGGGGCAGGAACGGAGAACGGAGGAGTCCCGCGCTTTTTTTGAAGCCGGCGGGGGGCGTGGCTTCGCGCTTTCCCGGGCAGGAAGCGCTGTGAGCGCGAGATTTCCTCTGCCTCTTCTCTTCCGGCTCTCTCCTCCAGCGCGGCGGCCATTGCTAGCCTCGGGCTCCTCACTCTCCGCTCCTCCCGTCTGAAAAACCGAAGGAACAGCACCGCGGCCAGCTGGGTGAGTCGCTTCTGCCTGTCGGGGCAAAAGCTTAACTCCCTCACCCCCACAGCGCAGGGCACCTGCCTGAGTAAAAGTGGCAGATTGCGCTACCCTGCGGCTGTAGTCTCATATAGAGATCTTTTTGGGGCTCACACACCCTTTTCATTTTAAAAAGGTTGTGGGGAGCCGGCGACATTAACCCCTATAGGCGGTTAACCCTTTCAGCGGCAGGAGTCCAGCCACTACCGAGACGTAGGTTCTATCCCAGTCTGAGGGATCAGAACGTAAAGGGTCAAATATTGCTGCTGGTCCTCATATTCTGCTGATATTTTAAATAGGGACAGCTGGGGTAGCTCTCCTTTCAGCTGCAGATGGAAGCAAGGGGGACACTTCTTTACTTCTGGGTAGGGCGGAGCCAGATAGTAGGACTAACCTCAGGTTCTAAAAATGGGTGTTGTCCGGCCCCTCCGGCTCTGGCTCCTCCTGCCGTACACTCCAGTTTCGACTTGAGGTCCAAGTAGGAAGGACGGCTGCTAATGCAGCTCCTCAGAAATCACCTCAGAAGAGTTTATTATTTTACTCGGACAGGGTCCTGGACTTTATGTCTAGAGGATCAGGGTACCGGCGCTGCTGGACCCCATCCTCTCCCCTGGCAGAAATGTATTCCCTAAATGGTGGTCATTGCATTTTCTTGCCGGCCCGGGGGAAGAGGTGGCTATCCCTGACAGGACGCATACCACGTTCTGGGTCACTGCGTTCCTTGTTCTCATGGGGAAGCAATGGGCACAGCGTCACATATCCGTGGAGGGTCCCTGTGGCGTTTTTGGCTGGTGAGTACTCTGCATTATATTTTGATATGTGCGAGTGATTACAGCGTCTGCGGTGACAGCGCTGACTGTTATTGGTGTTTCCCACTATTTTCTCATGATTGGGCATTTTTAAAAAAAAAAAAAAAAAAAAAAGCGATTTTTTTATTTAATATGTGCTGTGTGTTTTCGGCGCTGCAGCGCCGTTACAGTGTACAGGGAGAGGAGTGCAAAAGATCTCCTGCACTTTTTTTGACTGAGCAGAGAGGGGGCGTGGCTTCGGGCTTTCCCGGCTTTCTGATTACAGGAAGTGACTGGCTCCTTCTCTTCCTGCTCTCTGCGGCAGCCATTACAGCTCTCCTGGTCTCCTCTCCTCCGTTTCTGTACACAGGCATTTGAGACAACACCAAGCCAGCTGGGTGAGTCGCTGCTATCGCTTAGGCAGCAGCTTAACCCTTTAGCCTCCCGCAGCATTTTTTTGCTGTTTGCGCTCTCTAGCGCAGCGCTGCAGTTTTCTGATCATTGGGACATTGTATCCCTCAGCAACGGTCTGTGAGCTGTCTGCAGCGGGGGGGGGGGCGCCGTTGTTCACTGCTGGGGTATTCTTTTGCTTTTAAAAGAAGTTAACCCTTCAGCGTTTTGCTACTGTGTGAGACCACACTGCTCTGGTTATTCTCATCACTATACCATCTCAATAACCGGCATGTCAGATTTGAGTCAGGAGGCTGATCGTCTTTCTCGTCCTCTCCAGGACCAGCCCCGCGTTTCTGACACGATGGAATCCTCTGCACCTTCTAGCGCTGCTATTGGAGGTCGCTATGATATGATGCCAAGTTTGATATGCTCGCTACTGCTATTAGTGGGCTTTCTGACCTTTTGGGTCAGTGGGTATCCTCTAGACCTTCTCATAGCAAAAAGCGTCCCAGGATTGCTATGCCCTCCCCACTAAGTGACTCAGATGATTCGGGCAGAGAGGATTTTCAGGAGCACTCTGCTTCCTTGTCGGGCCGTGTAGATGCTTTTGTCAGGGCCATACGAGAGGTACTGCAAGTACCTGAGGAGATGAATGATGATGAAGGTATACCCAGATGGTACCATGGGTCGCAAAGATCACGTTTAGCGATGCCAGCTATGAGTGAGTTTTCTAAGAAAGTAGAAAAGGAACGCGTTTGTCCAGATAAGCGTTTTCAGGGGACAAGGTTGTTTGAAACCTTGTATCCTTGTCCAGCAGACCTATTTGCTAGCTGGATTCCGTCCCCTGAGGTGGATATTTCTTTATCTAAGCTTAACAAAGCTACTATGCTTCCCGTCAAAGGGAAAGCTACTTTGCAGGATGCGCTGGACAAAAAGTCAGAGACGGCGGCCAAGGCAGGCTATGAAGCTGCTGGTCAGGCTTTTAGAGTAGCTTTATCTTCCTATTGTGCTTCTAGAGCTTCCATGGGTTGGACAGCTCGCCTGCGGATATCCCTGCAAGATGGGTCGTCTTTACAGGCAATAGATGAGATCATTAAGTTAATAGAAGAATCAGACCAATATGTCTGTGACGCTCTTTTGGATATGGCTTCCCTAATATCCAGAGCTCAGGCTTCTACAATCACTGTTAGAAGAGCGTTGTGGCTTAAACAGTGGACTGGAGACGCGGTCTCCAAGCAAGGGTTGCTATCTTTGCCTTACAAAGGTGGTCAGCTTTTCGGCTCTGACCTCACGGAATTGATTGCTAAGGCTAAGGAGTCAGCGTTGCCTCAGCGTAGGGCAGCTACGGCTGCTTTTGGCACTGACAAAAAGCCCGCCAAAACGGACTGACGCCAGAAGTTCACTCGAGGATTCTCGAGTGGGGGGGCGCCTGCTCCTGTTTCAAGCGGTTTGGGTCTCCCGTTACACCCAAAAGTTCCGCATGGAGTCGCTTCGCTCAGTGGTGACTGCCCTGTCACAGAACAATTTTCTGGTGTCCATAGATATTCGCGACGCCTATTTACACGTTCCCATCGGAAGATCTCATCTGCGCTTTGCCATAGGTCAGGACCATTACCAGTTTGTGGCCCTCCCTTTCGGGTTGGCTTCGGCACCCCGAGTTTTTACAAAGGTGCTGGCACCTCTTATGGCAATGCTTCGGAGACAAGGGATCATGATACTTCCTTATCTGGACGATCTTCTGATTGTGGCATCCTCAAAGGAGGAGGCAGTGACGGCTCGCGATTTATCCCTTCAGCTCCTGGAGGATTTCGGGTGGCTGATCAACTGGGAGAAGTCATCCCTGGAGCCTTCTCAGTCAATCCTGTTTTTGGGCATGATTTTCGACACAGCGAAAGTGGTAGTTTTTCTGCCAAAGGACAAGCAAACCAGTATCCATTGTCTGGCACAGACTGTGCAGTCCTCAACGACAGTATCCCTTCGAAGATGTATGCGCCTTCTGGGGTTAATGGTCGCTTCGATGGAAGCTCTTCCGTTTGCTCAGTTCCATTGCAGAACGCTTCAAAGCTTCATTTTGAAGAGATGGAATCGTGCACAGGAAACACTGGATTGCAGGGTTTTAATCTCCCGCAAAGTGCGAGAGTCTCTGGACTGGTGGTTCCGTCCGGAACGGTTTTTCCCGGGAAAATCTTTTCTTCCCCTGTCATGGTCGGTCTTGACCACCGATGCCAGCCTGACGGGCTGGGGGGAGTTTGGAACAATCTCTGGATTCAGGGAGTTTGGTCACCGGAAGAATCGGTGTTACCGATCAACATCCTGGAATTGAGGGCAATTTTTCTTTGCCTCCAACATTGGACGGTCCCTTTGAGCGGATTACCAGTTCGTGTTCAGACGGACAACGCTACGGCGGTTGCGTATATCAACCATCAAGGCGGGACGAGGAGCTCCAGACTCATGTCGGAGGTATCTCGGATTCTGATATGGGCCGAGGCTCATGTGCCGGCCATTTCTGCGATTCACATACCAGGAGTTCAGAATATCCAGGCAGACTTTCTCAGCTGAAAGAGGATGGATTCAGGAGAATGGAGTCTTCATCCGGAAATCTTTGCACTTTTGTGCTCCCGATGGGGGACTCCTCAAGTAGTCTTGATGGCCTCCAGGATCAATGCCAAGTTACCAACTTTCATGTCCAGATACAGGGATCCGACCGCAGTGGAAGTGGATGCGCTGGTGGTTCCGTGGAGCCAATACCAGCTGGTTTATGTGTTCCCACCGATATCCTTGCTGCCGCTTGTGTTACGTCGGGTCAGGCTGGAGAGGGTTCCGGCTATTCTGATAGCCCCAGATTGGCCGAGAAGGACGTGGTTTTCCACGCTGATGTCGCTTCTGGCGGCGCCTCCCTTTCCTCTGCCTCTTCGACCGGACTTGCTCACTCAGGGTCCCGTGTGTCATCCGGGCCTGAGGTCTCTGCGTTTGACGGCTTGGCTCTTGAGACCGAGATTTTAACCCGTCAAGGGTTTTCAGAAAAGGTCATTGCCACTATGAGAGCGTCAAGAAGTCCGGCTACGACTAGGATTTACTACAGGATTTGGGAATCCTTCTTTTCATGGTGTTTGGGTTCTTCCAGGAATCCAAAGAAATTTTCATTACCCAACTTGTTGGTTTTTTTTGCAGCACGGGCTGGATAAGGGTTTGGCAATCAGTACCCTGAAGGGTCAGGTGTCTGCCCTGTCGGTGCTTTTTCGTAAAGCTATTGCCTCGCGTAGGGACTATGTGCCTTTTTTCGCAGAGCAGCCCGTCAGTTTCCTCCAAGGAAAACTCCTGTGTCGCCTTGGCAGCTTAATCTGGTTTTGAAAGCTCTTCAAAGTGCTCCTTTCGAGCCTATGGATGCTATTAATCTTTCTTTGCTTTCTTGGAAGGTTGCCTTCCTAGTGGCGGTCACTTCCTTGAGACTGGTTTCCGAGTTGGCGGCTCTTTCATGTTCGCCACCTTTCTTGGAATTTTTCCCGGATCGTGTTGTTCTTCGCACGCGACATGATTTTCTCCCTAAAGTGGTATCTCAATTCCATGTCAATCAAGATATTGTGTTGCCTTCGCTTTGTTCAGAACCAAAGAATGCGAAGGAGCGGGCCTTGCACTCATTGGACTTAGTGCGGGCATTGAAGTTCTACTTGTCAGTTACGCAGAGTTTCCGGAAGTCGGATTCTCTTTTTGTGATGCCAGCAGGTCGTCGTCGTGGTCAACGAGCTTCTAAAGATACTATAGCTCGTTGGATCCGGTCAGCTATTTTGGAAGCTTACCGTGTTATGGACGAACCTTGCCCGATTAATATTCGGGCTCATTCCACGAGAGCTGTGGGCTCTTCGTGGGCCCTTCATCAAGGGGCTTCGGCAGCCCAGCTCTGTCGAGCAGCGACTTGGCGTTCTGTTCACACCTTTACAAAGTTTTATAAGGTGGACGTCAGTGCCTCCGCTGATGCGGCCTTAGGACGCAGAGTCCTTCAGGCGGCTGTATTTTGAAAACTTCTAGTTAAGTTTATGTTGCGCCTGTTGCGCATGTATCAAGGTGTTGGCTTCTGCCTGTTTAAGGTTTTTTCCCACCCTTGTTTTTGTACTGCTTTGGGACATCCCAGAAGTAAAGAAGTGTCCCCCTTGCTTCCATCTGCAGCTGAAATACGAATTTTGGTAAGAACTTACCTGTAAAATTCTTTTCAGCAAAGGAAGCAAGGGGGACACTTCTCCCTCCCATAAGGCAGAAGGTGTTGTTTCAGATGCAGCGCGGCTCTCTCTGATAAGCGAGTTTCTGAGCTGAGATCAGCGCTCTACGGCTCTTTCCGGCATCGCCAGCTCATCGCAGTGGTCAGGTTTTGTGAGTGGTACCTGAGCTGTGTGGTATTCATGTTATGTGCATAACCTTGTTCTTTGAATCCTTTCAGTTTGGTTATGGCGCTCCGCTGGTGATTTATTTCTCCTTAGCTTGTGTACAAAACTGGAGTGTACGGCAGGAGGAGCCAGAGCCGGAGGGGCCGGACAACACCCATTTTTAGAACCTGAGGTTAGTCCTACTATCTGGCTCCGCCCTACCCAGAAGTAAAGAAGTGTCCCCCTTGCTTCCTTTGCTGAAAATAATTTTACAGGTAAGTTCTTACCAAAATTCGTATTTTTCAGAGCTTTAACCCTTCAGCGTTCTTGTTTCGTCCCTTAAGAAACCACACTTTTCTAGTTACTGACAGGTTTGACCTGCCATATACTGTGTGAGGGCATGTCAGATCAGGATCCAGGAGGTGCGGACTGTCTCCCAGATCCGCTACAGGATCAGTCTCGCGTATCTGACACGCAGACCTCGACGCCGTCAAGTGCAGCGGTCGGAGGCGTCAGTGATGTCAAAATGGATGCCCTCGCTCGTTCTATTGATGGCCTGTCTGACCTTCTAGGTTATTGGGTGTCAGCTAGATCCTCTCATGGCAGGAAGCGACACAGGCCGGTGCCATCCTTCCCGCGAAGCGATTCAGAGATCTCTGGTATGGAGGGTTCCCCTTCAAGCACGGATGGGGAGATATCCGATTCAGATAAGGAGGATCGGCAGGGACATTCTGCCTCTCTTTTGGGCCTTACAGAGGCTTTTATTGGAGCCATGAGGGAGGCGTTACGGTTACCGGAGGAGGTAACTAGGCGTCCTGGTAAGTCGGCCCGGATGTTTCAGGAATCGCATAGATCGCGATCGGTATTACCATCTCTGGATGAGCTTAATGAGACAGTGGAGAAGGAACGCCTGTGTCCAGATAAACGTTTTCAGGGGACACGGTTTTTTGAGACACTGTATCCGTGTTCGACGGAGTTGATTGATAACTGGATTCCTTCTCCTGAAGTGGATGTTCCTTTATCCCAGCTTAGCAAATCCTCATTACTTCCTGTTAAAGGGAAGGCGAGTCTGCAGGACCCGCTAGACAGAAAAATGGAGATGGCGGCGAAATCCATCTACGAGGCCGCGGGACATGGATTCAGAGCAGTGCAAGGTTCCATGTGTGCTGGTAAAGCTTCACTGAGCTGGTTGGACCGTCTACGGACTGCGTGGAAAGATGGATCTCCGTTATCCGAAGTAGATGGGCTTTTCGAATTGTTGGAGAATGCAGCCCGGTATGGCTATGATGCTGGTCTGGACACTGCGTCACTGCTGTCCAGGACACAATCCTCGGCGGTCACAGTCAGAAGAGCACTGTGGCTTAGACAGTGGACCGGGGACGCGATTTCCAAGCAAGGTTTGCTTTCTTTAGCTTACAAGGGTGGTCAGCTATTTGGATCTGACCTCACGGAGCTGATTGCCAAGGCTAAGGCAAAAGAAACGGCTTTACCGCAGCGAAGAGCTGTGGCTTCTGCGTCTGGCAGGCCTAGTGCCGGTAGTGGTCGGCGGTCCTTTCGGCCCAGGGGACGGTTCGGTCAGCCCTCTTGGAGATCGGGTCGTCCCTCTTTTTCAGGAAAAAAGACCTCTCAGAAATCCCGCACTCCTTGGAAACAGAGTTTCCGTCAAGATAAGCGGGAAGCGGACAAAAAGCCCGCTAAGGCGGACTGACGCCAGGGTCCCACTCGAGGGCTCTCGAGTGGGGGGTCACCTGATTCAATTCGAATCGACTTGGGTGTCCCGCGTTTCGGACGCCTGGGTGACGCGGGTTGTGTCGGCAGGTTACTTCATAGAGTTTTCTTCTCGACCCCCAGACAGTTTTTGCCAATCTCGCATTCCGTCAGAGCCCGAACTATTTGCCGCTCTACTGCGAGAGGTTGATTCCCTTCTGCAGAAGGGTGTGGTGGTACCGGTTCCGCCGGAGGATCGGGGAAGAGGGTTTTATTCCAACCTCTTTGTGGTCCCCAAAAAGGAGGACAAATTTCGCCCCATTCTGGATCTCAAAAGATTGAATCGGCATGTCCACACCCGGAAATTCCGCATGGAGTCGCTTCGCTCAGTTGTGGCGGCCCTGTCGCAGAACGACTTTTTGGTGTCAATCGACATTCGCGACGCTTATTTGCATGTCCCCGTCGGAAGGGCCCACCAACGCTTCCTTCGTTTTGCCATAGGTCAGGACCATTACCAGTTTGTGGCTCTGCCATTCGGGTTGGCCTCAGCGCCCAGAGTTTTTACAAAAATTCTGGCACCTCTCATGGCAATTCTTCGAAGACAGGGGGTTACGATTCTTCCCTACCTGGACGACCTTTTGATTGTGGCATCCTCAAAGGAGGAGGCGGTGACGGCTCGCAATCTATCCCTTCAGCTCCTGGAGGACTTCGGGTGGCTGGTCAATTGGGAGAAGTCGTCTCTGGAACCGTCACAGTCAATCCTGTTTTTGGGGATGCATTTCGACACGGTACGAGCAGTGGTGTCCCTGCCTCCAGACAAGCAAGCATGTCTCCTTCGACATGTACAGGTTATGAAGTCTTCGACAGCAATGCCCCTTCGAAGGTGTATGCGCCTTCTGGGTTTGATGGTGGCGTCCATGGAGGCATTTCCGTTTGCCCAGTTTCATTCCAGGGCCCTCCAAAGGCTCATTCTGAACCGTTGGGATCGATCGCAGGCTTCACTGGATTGCAGTGTCATCATCTCCCACAGGGTGCGAGAGTCTCTAGGATGGTGGTTACGTCCGGAAGTGTTATCCCTGGGGAAGTCCTTCCTCCCTCCGAGGTGGTCGGTCTTAACCACCGATGCCAGCCTGACGGGCTGGGGGGTGGTCTGGAACGATCTCTGGATTCAGGGAGTATGGTCGTCGGAAGAGTCTGTCCTGCCGATCAACATCCTGGAATTGAGGGCAATTTTCCTTTGCCTCCAACACTGGACCAGTCCGAGTGCAGACAGACAATGCGACGGCGGTCGCGTATATCAACCATCAAGGCGGGACAAGGAGTTCCAGGCTCATGGTGGCGGTATCTCGGATCCTGGTATGGGCCGAGACCAGAGTGCCAGCCATCTCTGCGATCCACATTCCAGGGGTTCAGAATATTACGGCAGACTTTCTCAGTCGCGAGAAGATGGATCCCGGAGAATGGAGTCTTCATCCGGAAATTTTTGCACTGCTGTGCTCTCATTGGGGAACTCCCCAAGTGGATTTGATTGCATCCAGGTTCAATGCCAAGTTACCGACTTTCGTGTCTAGGTACAAGGACCCGAAGGCTGTGGCAGTGGATGCTCTGGTGGTTCCGTTGGACCAATTCGAGCTAATCTATGTGTTCCCGCCGATATCCTTACTTCCTCTGGTGTTGCGTCGGATCAGACTGGAGAGAATCCCAGCTATGTTGATAGCCCCAGATTGGCCAAGGAGGACGTGGTTCTCGACACTGGTGTCGCTTCTGGCAGCGCCTCCATTTCCACTTCCTCTTCGCCCGGACCTGTTAACCCAAGGGCCCGTTCGTCATCCGGACCTGAAGTCTCTGCGTTTGACGGCGTGGCTCTTGAGACCGAAATATTGACCCGTCAAGGTTTTTCAGCCGAAGTCATTGCCACTTTGTGAGCTGCTAGAGGTCCGGCTACTACTAGGATTTATCACAAGACTTGGGAAGCCTTCTTTTCGTGGTGTTCGGGTTCTTCAAGGAACCCGAGGATTTTTTCCATTCCCAATTTGTTGGCCTTTCTGCAATTCGGGCTGGACAAGGGTTTGGCAGTTAGCACTCTGAAGGGTCAGGTTTCTGCTCTGTCTTTGCTGTTTCGGAAGGCTATCGCCTTGCGTAGGGACGTACGTTCCTTTTTTCGCGGAGTAACCCGTCAGTTTCCGCCGCGGAAGGCGCCTGTGTCTCCTTGGCGGCTCAATCTTGTCTTGGAGGCTCTTCAACATAGGACTTTTGAGCCTATGGTCTCTGTTAACCTTTCTTTGCTCTCTTGGAAGGTTGCCTTCCTGGTGGCGGTCACCTCTTTGAGAAGGGTTTCTGAGTTGGCGGCTCTTTCTTGCTCGCCTCCTTTCCTGGAGTTTCACCCGGATCGTGTAGTTCTTCGCACACGGGACGACTTTCTACCTAAGGTGGTGTCACAATTTCATGTTATACCAGGATATTGTGTTGCCCTCGCTCTGTCCGGAGCCGAGGAATGCGAAGGAACGGGCCTTGCACACATTGGATTTAGTGCGGGCTTTGAAGTTCTATTTGTCTATTACTCAAGGTTTTCGGAAGTCGGACTCTCTGTTTGTGATTCCAGCAGGTCGTCGGCGTGGTCAACGAGCTTCCAAGGACTCTATAGCTCGTTGGATTCGGTCGGCCATTCTAGAGGCTTACCGACTTAAGGGCGAACCTTGCCCGATTAAGATTCGAGCTCACTCCACGAGGGCTGTGGGTTCATCGTGGGCCTTTCATCAAGGGCCTCGGCAGCTCAGCTATGCCGGGCGGCGACCTGGCGCTCCGTCCACACGTTTACAAAATTTTATAAGGTGGACGTTAGTGCTTCCGCTGATGCGGCCTTAGGACGTAGGGTCCTGCAGGCGGCTGTAGTTTAAAGTTCTCGTTAACTTGTGTTTAGCGCTAGTTGCGCATTTACTTAGGTTGTTGGGATCTGCCTTTTTTGTTTTTTTCCCACCCTTAATTTCTGGACTGCTTTGGGACGTCCCACTAGTAATGACTAGTGTGTCTCCCTTCCTTCCAGTCTGCTGCTGAAAGACGGATTTTGGTAAGAACTTACCTGTAAAATCCTTTTCAACGAAGGAAGGAAGGGAGACACCGCTCCCTCCCATGGCAGAAGTGTGTTGTTGTGTTTTCAGATGCGGCGTGACCCTTCTCTGATAAGCGATTATCTGGGCTGAGGTCGGCGCGCTAAGGCTCTCTTCCAGCATTGCCAGCTCATTGCAGTGGTCAGGTCCAGTGAGTAGTACCTGGGACTGTGTGGTTTTTTGCCTGTTACATGCATAACCTGTCTCCTTGTTTTTTTCTCTGCAGTCCTTCAGAAGGGGTTATGTTGCTCCGCTGGTGATATTTGCTCTTCCTTAGCTTGTGTACGACTGGAGAGCTGGAGTAGGAGGAGCCCAAGCTGGAGGGGCCGGTCAACACTCTTTTAATCTGAGGCGTCCTATCCTATGTGGGCTCCGCCTACCCACTAGTAATGACTAGTGTGTCTCCCTTCCTTCCTTCGCTGAAAAGGATTTTACAGGTAAGTTCTTACCAAAATCCGTCTTTTACTTTTTTTTTTTTTTTTTTTATGAAGCTAAGGGTTAAAAGTTGACCAGCGCTTTCTCATTTTTACAACAAAATTTACCAAACCTTGTGCACGTGAAGTTGGGATGCAGTGCGCTGGTTGCTTCCAGCTACCCTCGCTGGAGCGCATGTGACGCGGTCCGGTCGCCGGAAGTGATTTCAGACGCTGGGCGTCTTCTGATGAGGTCACTTCCAGTTTCTGCATTCCATGGTGGAACGCAGCAGCGCAGATCGGAGAAGGCCTGCAGATACCGCCTATGATCATTTGCCCTCACACCGGGAACATAGGGGGACGAGTCCCTCAAGTGCTAAGGAGGCGCTGGTCCAGACGCCTGTATAAGATCCCTGGACAGAGGATGGATTAAGGTACGACCAATCCAATGGTGGTAGCATAAAGAGTTTAGGTCTTTCCCACTCTACATCTGTGGAGCCCAGTACTGCTCCAGTCCCTGTAAGTATTCAGTATTTGGGATTCCCCTCCATGGTGCACGTACAAGGCATGAGGACGCTTTCTTTCAGGGGGACAAGGAACCTGCACCAAGTAGCAAATCCAAGACCATGAGTTGCGAGTGTGCAATCTGTGCAAAGAAACTTGTATCTTCACATGGAAAGCCCCTATGTCATGAGTTCCCCAAATACAATTTTTAGAGAGGAGCAACCCACCTTAACCCCTTTGCCCACAAGGGTTGTTTGCATGTTAATGACCAGGCCAATTTTTACCATTCTGACCACTGTCCTTTTATGAGGTAATAACTCTGGAATGCTTCCCTGGATCCCGGTGATTCTGACACAGTTTTTTCGTGACATATTGTACTTCATGATAGTGCTAAAATTTATTTGATATTACTTACGTTTATTTGTGAAAAAAATGGAAATTTGGCGAAAATTTCACAATTTTCCAACTTTGAATTTTCATGCCCTTAAATCACAGAGATATGCCACATAAAATACTTAATAAATAACATTTCCCACATGTTTACTTTACATCAGCACAATTTTGGAACCAAAATTTTTTTTTGTTAGGAAGTTATAATGGTCAAAAATTAAACAGCGATTTCTCATTTTTACAACACCATTTTTTTTAGGGATCACATCACATTTGAAGTCACTTTGAGGGGTCTATATGATAGAAAATACACAAAAGTGACAACATTCTAAAAACTGCACCCCTCAAGGTACTCAAAACCACATTCAAGAAGTTTATTAACCCTTCAGGTGCTTCACAGGAGCTAAAGCAGCGTGGAAGGAAAAAATGAATATTTAACTTTTTAGTCACAAATGATCTTTTACAAACTTTTTTCATTTTCACAAGGGTAAAAGGTGAAAATGGACAGATAAATTTGTTGTGCAATTTCTCCTGAGTACGCCAGTACCCCATATGTGGAGAAAAACCATTGTTTGGGCACACGGCAGAGCTCTGAAGGTGCTCAAAACCACTTCAAGAAGTTTATTAACCCTTCTGGTGCTTCATAAGAATTTTTGGAATGTTTAAAAAAAAAACATTTAAGTTTTTTCACAAAAAATTTACTTCAGATCCAATTTTTTTATTTTCCCAAGGGTAACAGGAGAAATTGGATCCCATAAGTTGTGCAATTTCTCCTGAGTACGCCGATACCCCATATATGCAGGTAAACCAGTGTTTGGGCACATGGCAGAGCTCGGAAGCGAAGGAGCTCTGTTTGACTTTTCAGTGCAAAATTGTCTGGAATTGAGATCAGACGCCATGTCGCATTTGGAGAGCCCCTGATATGCCTAAACAGTGGAAACCCCCCACAAGTGACACTATTTTGGAAACTAGACCCCCTAAGGAACTTACCTAGATGTGTGATGAGCACTTTGAACCTCCAAGTGCTCCACAGAAGAAAATTTGTTTGAGTCTCTTTACATCTTCTTCAGAGATTGTAATTCTAAATTTTGATTTTAATTTTGTTTTTCTTTGTTTTTATATAATGTCAGCATATATATGTCCAAACTATCTGGATGGCTGGAATTAATTGTATGCAAATAGCCCACCAATTAAATTTCTCGGAAACACTATTTCATTGTGAACAATCTGCCTGAAATTCATATCATGGCTAAGACGTAAAGTCGAAACGCGTCCATCATTTCTAGGCTCAGAGCCAGTGTGTATTTAGTGCTTGACACCATATATTTGGACTATTTTTAACTGTATCTATTAAAAGTTACTTATTACCCTCACTTCTCGCTGGACACACATGATTTCTATTGGACTTCATTATGGTTGCTTCTCTCTAGTCCATGCGAGGTGTCGGCATGCAAGCAGGAGGTCAAGACAAGGATGTGGTGAGCTGATTTTCCTCTATATTTTCCATGTTTATTTATATCCGTCATTTTGATCGCGTGTTATTCCACTTTTTCTTCGGCGGTATGATGATAAAGCATTGTTTTTTGCCTTTTTTTCACTGTAGGAGTTAACTAGTTGGACAGTTTAAAGGTCTAGTCGTTGCAGGCGCGGTGCAACCAAATATGTGTACTTTTGTTTAGATTTTTTTTCATTCTAATATTTATTTAGTGATAGAATAAATATTGATTATTTTTATTTTTTAAAAATATTTTTACAATTATTAAATTTTTTTTTTTTACTTTATTCTAACTTTCACACTTTGTACCACAATGGGACAATCATTTTTTGCAGTCTGATCGCTTCTATAGCATGCAGATGAAGCAGCATCTGCATGCTATAGAAGCTGTCAGCACTGCACACTGACCTGAGAGACTTGCTGATCATGCACTGCGCATGACAGTAAGTTTCTTAGCTCTGGTAACCCGGAAGCTGCATAAAAGCATCAGCCATACTGCATACCGGTGCGCAGCAATGTCATCCCCAAGTGACCCTGTTTCGCGCCCAGCTGGGGAGCTGGTGGTGCCACGTCGCAGCAGCAGGAAAAGTGGTAGTGGACACTCTAAGCAGAGTGGTTCCACGAACAGGACTGGAGGAAAATTATCTCTCTCCACGCCTCAGCCAGGTCCTTCATCTCCACAGCCGGTACCACGCTGACAAAGCTTCACTGGTTGAATGTTATTGATCACACCTGTCAAGCTGATGCCCCCCCCCCTTCTTCTCTGTGTATCCTTAGGCTAAAAAGACGGACAAATCCAAACATAAGGATTGTGCCCTATGCTCCCAGCCCCTTCTGGACACTTATCCTAAAAGATTGTGTCAAATTTGTATTGGCCATACCCTTCAGGAGGAGAGTTCAGTAAGACCTGAGGACATGCGCCTAATGATTAGGGAAGACCTACAGGCCTAGGGGGTGCTGAGAGTATCACAGGAAGAAAGCCCTTCAAAGAGGTCACCCCACTCATGGGCGGATCCTCTTCGGACAGTGGAGAACTTAATTCAGACGCTTCACAAGAGTCTTTTTCCTCAGAGGAAGAACACGTGTTTTCCAACTGACAGTATTAATAACTTGGTCAAATCGGTGAGGTACACAATGGGGTTATCAGAGCCTAAAGACCCCAAAACTCCCCAGGAGATTGTTTGCGGGTCTCTCCCAGCGAAAGGGTTGGGCATTTCCAATAATCCCGGCCATAAAAGAATTGGTGAAAAAAGAGTGGAAAAAGCAGGGGCAGAGAGGTTTTATGCCCGTAGCATCCAAACGGCGGTAGCCTTTCAATGATGAAGATCTGGCCTCCTGGGCTAAAGCGCCAAAGATAGATGAGGCTGTTGCCTCAACTTCCCGCCGGTCCTCCTTGCCAGTGGAAGACACTGGAATTCTATCAGATCCCGTAGATCGGAAGGCTGATGCGCTTCTCAAAAGATCCTGGGAGTCATGCATAGGGGCACTCAAACCAGCAATATCGGCCAAGTGTACCGGCAGGTCGATGTTGATAGCGTTAGATCAGCTGGAGGAGAATATAATAAAGGCCTGTCTAGGGACAAGCTGCTTTCCTCCATCCCTCTAATCAGAGGCGCGGCAGCCTTTCTATGGGACGCCTCAGTGGACTCTCTCCACCTAGCGGCTAGGACGGCAGGACTAACCAATGCAGCCCGAAGGGCGTTATGGTTGAAAGGATGGAAGGGGGACGCACAAACCAAGTCTAAACTCTGTGCTATGCCCTGTCAGGGTGAGAACCTGTTTGGCGCGGTATTAGATGAGATCCTGACCAAAGCAGGGGAAAGAAAGAAGGGGTTCCCTAATCCATACATTCCATCCTACAGGAGGGCATTCAGGAAGCCGTCGTTTGGCATTAAAAAAGACTATGAGTCAGGACCGCTGGAATAATAAAGACTTCAAGCAGAAGGGAAACCTATTCGGTAGACGTCCCTTCAAGTCGGGAGATAAATTCCGGTAGCTCCAACCTACCAGTGGGTGGCAGATTATTACACTTCTGCTATCACTAGAGAGCGATCATAGCTAACTCCTGGGCCATTAGCATAGTAACATCGGGCCTAACATTAGAATTTGTCCGGAGTCCTCCGGAATCCTTTCTATTGACTTCTCTAAAGTCCCAGGCTCAGCAAGAGGTGTTAGAGTTAGAAATTAAAGGCCTGTTGTCCAAAAAAGTGCTAGTGGAGGTTCCAGCAGATCAAAAAGGAGAAGGCTTTTACTCCCCCTTGTTTCTGGTATCCAAGCCAGATGGCTCATTTAGAACCATAGTTAATTTAAAAAAGCTGAATACCTTTTTGAGATCTCGAACCTTCAAAATGGAATCTATACGATCAGCTATAAAACTTTTATTTCCCAGATGCTACATGGCGGTCGTGGATCTCAAGGATGCGTATTACCATCTACCGATACATATCTCGCATCAGCGCTTCCTCCGAGTGGCAGTCATATTAGAGGGCCACATCCGTAATCTTCAGTTTGCGGCGATGCCCTTTGGGCTATCTATGGCACCCCTCGTCTTCACCAAACTAATGCTGGAGGTGATGTCACATTTACGATTAAAAGATACCCTGATAGTCACGTACCTGGACGATCTTCTAGTAGTGGGGAATTCGTTCCTCCAATGTGAGCGCAGGCTGTCTGATGTAATCTCATCCTTACAGACTTTAGGTTGGCTGATCAACTGGGGAAAATCCAGGCTACACCCGGTAACCTGTCAGACGTTCCTAGGCCTTCATCTCAGTAAGGCAGAGATGTCTGCTGCCGGAGGCGAAAAAATTAACCATAATTAATAAAGTACTTCTCGTGATAGATAGTCCTTTAATATCCTTGAGAGAAGGTATGTCTTTGCTAGGCTCTTTGACCTTATGTATCCCTGCAGTTCAGTGGACCCAGCTTCATACTAGGAGGTTGCAGAGAACATTCTACAAGAAGAAGAGAGATTACAGGAACAATTAGAGGGCATAGTATCCCTACCGTCGGAAGTAATTAGTGTTCCCTGACCTGGTGGCTGAATCCAAATAATCTCTCGGGAGGAGTTCCTTGGGTAGTGGTCCCCTCAAATATAGTAACTACAGATGCCAGCCCCTTAGGGTGGGGAGCACATCTAGAGGAAAATATGGTTCAGGGACGGTGGTCTAGATCAGAAGCGGATGACTCGTCAAACGTGAAAGAGCTAAAAGCTATATATCACGCCATATGTAACTTTCTTCCGCAGCTGCAAGGGACTCATACAAGGATTCAATCGGACAACACCACCTCCGTGGCATACTTAAACCACCAAGGAGGTACACGATCAGTGACTCTCATGTCTATCTCGGAAAAAAATTTAAATTTAGCGGAAAAACATCTCCTGTCCTTGTCAGCTCTACACGTCAGAGGGATAGACAACGTCAAAGCAGATTTTCTCAGTCGCCATACCGTACATCAAGGGGAGTTGGTGCTCAGCCGTCAAATCTTCAAGATGATAACGGTCAGGCCGGACATAGACCTGTTCGCCACAAGGCACAACAGGCAGGTTGAAAGGTTCGCTTCATTATACAAGACAGACAATCCAGACATACTCGACGCTTTGCAGAACCCGTGGACGTTTCGCCAAGCATACGCCTTTCCTTCAATGATACTCTTACCGATTGTCAGCCGAATGATAAGGGAGGAAGGAGCAAGAGTAGTCTTAATAGCCCCGTTCTGGCCCAAGAGGCCGTGGTTCTCATGGCTGAGGGCCATGTCGGTCTCCGACCCATGGATCCTCCCTTGGGACCAGGACCTTCTCTCACAAGGACCCTTCTATCACCCAAAGGTCAAAGACTTACTTCTCACGGCCTGGAATTTGAGAGGCATTTATTAAAACTAAGAGGATTTTCAGACAGTTTAATTGATACCCTTTTAAATAGCAGGAAGGAGGCCACGACTAAAATACATACCAGAGTCTGGAAAAAATTTCTAACTTTTCATTCAGTAGGCCTATCCAGTGAAGTACCTATCCCGGCTGTCTTAGAATTCCTGCAGAAGGGGCCGAGTTAGGGCTGTCAGTGAATACACTGAAGGTTCAAGTTTTGGCTCTAGGAGCCTTATATAGTCATGACGTGGCAGACAACAGATGGGTAGCTCGGTTTATCTCAGCTTGCCAGCGAGCAGACCCAGTCCATATACCGCAGGTGCCACCCTAGGACCTCAATTTAGTCTTAGATGCCTTGACGGAAGCCCCATTCGAGCCCTTCCATTCAGTCTCAATCAAATATGCCTCATTAAAGACCGCTTTACTAGTGGCCTTAGTATCATTATAATCACATATAATGCCCACTGCAATCAATCAAATCCCATAAGGGTCAATATACCACAGCACAAACGATTCACATTAGTGGTAGCAAGAAATAACAATATGCACCACAAAATGGTATAAAGATAACAATTCTTTATTAATCTAAAAGTATGCAACAAAGTTACATATAAAATATAACTTAGAAGGTGCAAAATACACAATACTAATAAGAAGGGACAAACAATCCATAGGAATTATTAACCAGCAGCTGTTGCCAATTAGACTATGCAGCTGCAGTGGGGCAGAGGGACGTCCGAGGAATATTCACCAGCAACTTTGCGGTATGTTATCATGCTTATTGGCTCAACACATTAGTATTGCTGTGCAGCATTCTGGGGAAATGGGATCACTTGTATTGTAGTAGTAATTGGATGTGCACTGATTATTTAGGTGTGATTTTTCCCACTGCAGCTGCAAGCATATAGTCTAATTGGCAATAGCTGCTGGTTGATAAATAATTCCTATGGATTAATCATCCCTTATTAGTATTGTATATTTTGCACCTTCTAAGTTATATTTTATATGTAACTTTGTTGCATACTTTTAGATTAATAAAGAATTGTTATCTTTATACTATTTTGTGGTGCATATTGTTATTTCTTGCTACCACTAAAGTGAATGGCCTTAGTATCAGCAAAAAGAGTGAGTGATCTCCAGGCCCTATCAATAGATCCTCCCTTCTTGTCAGTATTCCCTGACAGAATAGTGCTGAAAACAGACCCGTCCTCCTCTCCCTAAGGTAACCTCTAAATTTCATAGGTCTCAAGAAGTCTACCTTCCCTCCTTTTATGATAACCCCACATCACCACAGGAAAAAAGATTTCATGCCTTAGACGTAAAGAGGGCCGTCTTAGCATATTTGGACAGGACTAGACCCTGGAGGCAGAGCAGGGGTCTCTTTGTGTCTTTTCAGGGTAACAAAAAGGGGTCAAAAGTCACGAGGGGCACGCTGTCTCGATGGATCAGAGACGCGATAGCACTGGCATATTTGGCAAAAGGGAAAGACCCACCGCAGGGCGTGAAGGCACATTCCAAACAGGGCATATCTTCCTCCTGGGCTGAAAGAGCAGATGTCCCGATTAACCTTATATGTAAGGCTGCAACCTGGTCTTCACCTTCTACATTCTATAACCACCATAGGCTAGACTTATCTTCCTCGGCGGACTTAGTCTTTGGTAGGTCAGTTCTTAACACAGTGGTCCCTCCCTGGTGATTGTCTCTGAAGATCTCTCAGTGGGTGCTGTCGTGGCGAAGAGAAAAAAACGGATTACTTACCGGTAATGCTCTTTTATAGAGTCCTCGACAGCACCCACTCACTTCCCTCCCCTAGTTATAGTTACACGCGGTGCATTCCGGTGGGTGAGGGATTAGTTGTATATAGATGACTATACATAGCTTAAGAGTGTAAATATGTATATATACTTTAAATGTATTGCGGAGCAAATTAACTGAAACTTGTGTGGCGGTTCCTCTCATTCTCTGTAATCCAACTGAGGAGCGAGGGGGGCCCCCCCTTTTATCTCTCTGTAGGTTTCCTGTTCCTAGGGGCCGATCCCCTATCTCAGTGGGTGCTGTCTTGGACTCGAGCATTACCGGTAAGTAATCCGTTTTTTTCCCTCTGAGAACATAGATGAACTCCTTATGGCTGTAGGAGTACCATGGAGGGGGAAGATGAGAAGACTACACGTACGGTGCAAGAGGAGATGTTCAGCGGTCTCCATTCAAGGAGGAAGCTAGTGTTCCCCCATATAAGAACATCCGAGAGTTAGACTTTATTTTACCGTTGATGGAGCTGTATGGCTGCTTGTTCTTTGCGGAACAAGATTTTGACTTTGAGCACTTTGATCGCAGTTCTAATGCATTGCATTAGGAGCATTACTATGCTTTGTAACTGTCAATGTTGCGCTGACACATGTTAGTTAAATCATGTACTGTGCATGATCTAGTAACTTGCCAGAGCCTGGTAACCCGAATTTTGTCATGACGACATCAGGGCAACGATACGGCCCCCTCAATAACGTCCCGGAGGTGCCAATTGGAGGGCAGTAGGCGCTCCCTCCCTCTGCCTGCCTTCTAAATGCTGTTATTGATTTTGATTGTAGCATTTAGGTAGTTAAACTACTGAGAGCAACGTAGGCACTGCTACTAGCAGTGAGTAACCGGTATCATTGGACAAACATTATATTTGAATTAAAATTCCAAAGACAAAAAAATACAAAAAGGAACTGCAAATACAAAGGTTAGGTAAACCAAAATATTGAAAAGGATGTACAAAAAAGGTCAATCAAACCTATTACACATATCAAGACGGTTAGTACTTATGATGTTCAATGCTTCAAAAAGTCAAGTACAAAAAAGCAAGAGCTTATAGTATATTAATGCTTCAAAAAAATCAAGTATTCGAGCAGTAAACAGTCCTCATTTGAATAGTTAAAGACCTTTTTAACAAACAGAATAATCCAGTTAAATTCACACCTTAAGTGCTATGTGCTTTAAGTTAAGGATAAAAGCATTGAAGTGGACAAACTGCAAGTGCATTGGGCCTAAAGAGATAAAGAAGCGATTGATTCTTACTCATAAGTATATAGAGGTCAAAGGAAGATGTATAGATGTAAATAAATCATTACAAAACGTTTTTACACATATTGCTCACATAGTTTATCATAAGCTATCTATTAGAAACATTTTTTTCTCTGTGTGCTTGTTAAAAATCCAACCAAATGGAAGAGATCATATATGAAAGCAATGGATTACTTAAGATATATACGGTATATGTAAAGGAATGAAATGCATAGAAATCAACCTAAATGCATATACATCACAGTTGGTGCCTGTGGTATTCAATGCATAGAGTAATCAATAGTCCCTTCAAATAAACAGCCTGTGCCAACAAATGTTTTAAGTAAATATAGAATAAAGTGCTCGGAAAATCATTCCATAGTGCCACAGATAAGCATACTGCTTATAAAAGGTGCCAGCTGAATAAATAACAAGCGAGAAGAAAAGAAATCTCTAAGTGATTAGGTATACATGACCTGATTGCAGTATGGTGCCCCGACGCACTTTTTGCGTTTAGCTTCTTCCTTGGGGGGGTAAGTAGTATGCATGTGATGATTTAATGTGCTTTTTATACCATGTGTAGTCATTAGTGGCAGCGGCAGGGAGCAGCGCTTCCGTCGACCAAGCAGGACGCGACGTTACCATAGTTCGGCGACTGGTCAGCTCCCTGTCCGACGTGTCAGGACAGGCGGCGGAGTCAGCACACGGAGCGGACGCCCAGCAGTCTACGGGAGCGCACACCGCTCAAGGATATCCAGGCTTGATCTATGTGGATGGATAGAAGATTCTGTATATCCTGTGATTCGTCACTTCCTAAAAAATACATATTTTTACAGTGTACTGGTGTAAATGTGGATGGTGATGTTAGTTTAAATCCATGTTGCTGCAGATAAGCATATGTAATTAAGTGCCTGGCAAGAGAAGACAGACTAATGGCTGATGTGTGTAAGATGGACTTATGATGAAAATGTGCATGCAAATGAATAAAGAGGGTAAATGTCTGGGTGCCTAGAGGAGACAAGCTAATAGCAGATGTGTGTAAAGGTACTGTCACACTAAGCGAGATCGCTACTGAGTCACCGATTTTATGACGCAGTAGCGATCTCGTTAGCGACGCAGCTGTGTGTGACATGTAGCAGCGATGTGGCCCCCGCTGCGATGTCGCTGATCGCTTATGAACGTTCTGAGCCGTATTTTGGTCGTTGGTGTCCCGCTGGTGAGCCTGAATCGCTGAGTGTGACACCCTTTATGAACGACTTCACCAGCGTCGCAGGTTGGACTAGGTTTTCCCAACGACCGCAGAGGTCGTTATACAGATCGCTGATGAGTTTTGTTTGGAATCTAACTAGCGATCGCACCAGCGATCTCGCCAGGTCGTGTCATTGTCGTGATCGCTGGTGCGATCGCTAAGTGTGACAGTGCCTTAAGAGTGACTAATGGTAAAAATGTGCATGCAAATGAATTAAGAGGGAAAGTAAATATAAAAGTGATAGGAAAATAAAATTAAAAGAAAACGCAAGATAAGCATGGTTGAGTGTCATATAAATGCGTTGTTAGTGAAGTTTAAAACTAATGTTTAAATAACTAGTGTTACGCAGACTTTGCTTATCCACTATTGCAAAAAAGGGTTAAGATGTGAATTAGACATTATCAAACAAGCGTATAAGAGTAGGTACACAATGTACTTAATTCATGTCTGGACTGCACTATCAGTCTAATTCAATAAGGGAAAAAGTAAGGTGCACATTTGCATTAAGTGATTGTATAAAATTATGAATAAGTGCACTAATGTGAGATTTTTAAAAGAATAATAAAGTGCATTTTGAAGTGCCCATATGAATCTGAATTGCACTATCAGTCTTAATCTAGTAAAAAAAATAATTTAAAAAAAAAGAAATAAAAGGAACATTTATGTTAAGTGATTATATGGTATCAGCACATAACTAGTACGTGCATTATTATGGAAGAATAATAAAGTGCATCAGTGCATTGAGAAGTGCCCATAAAGTGCAGAAAGGATTTCTAAACAAGATAGTTTTGTGAACAGTTATATTTATTAACTCAGTAGATCAATATATAAAGATAGAAAATCAAAAAGACTTTTCTAAAAGAGATTCTTTACTGATATTGTATTTCCATTTTAAAGTTCTTTTGATATTACTAAAGTGCAACACAACAATCCCACATCAGCCAGTGAAGCCATCAAAGCAATCTCCACAGCCACAGATCTCCGAAGGATCCCATCGCTACCCATGGTAAATGCATAGGATGAATAACTCCAAAGGATCCCATAGCTGCCTATGGTAAATGTATAGAATGAATAACTGCATAGATGAAAAAAAGTGAGATTAATTAAAAACATGTACAACACAAATATTAAAAACATGATATAAAACAAACATATACAAATTAAAACAACAAATTTTAAAGGACAGCAGAGAAACTCAAAACTTCATTTAATCCATTGGGTTGGACTGTATCAATTTTGGAGATCCATTTGACTTCCAGTTGGGCCAGTTTTTTTTCTCCAATTGCCTCCCCTTTGGTCAATATATACAGTACATTGTCAATACACATCATTTTTAAAATTTTGGCATCACAGTCATACATGGTCTTAAAATGCCTAGGTATACAGTCATGGCCAAAAGTTTTGAGAATGACACAAATATTATATTTTCACATGATCTGCTGCCCTCTGGTTTTTATGAGTGTGTTTGACAGATGTTTTTATCACAGACAGAAATATAATTGCAAACATTTGAGGAACAAAAGCTTATATTGACAGTTAGAATGAGTTAATGCAGCAAGTCAATATTTGCAGTGTTGACCCTTCTTCTTCAGGACCTCTGCAATTCTCCCTGGCATGCTCTCAATCAACTTCTGGACCAAATCCTGACTGATAGCAGTCCATTCTTGCACAATCAATGCTTTCATTTTGTCAGAATTTTTAGGTTTTTGTTTGTCCACCCGTCTCTTGATGATTGACCACAAGTTCTCAATGGGATTAAGATCTGGGGAGTTTCCAGGCCATGGACCCAAAATCTCTGTTTTGTTCCCTGAGCCATTTAGTTATCACCTTTGCTTTATGGCAAGGTGCTCCATCATGCTGGAAAAGGCATTGTTGATTGCCAAACTGCTCTTGGAGGGTTGGGAGAAGTTGCTCTTGGATGACATTCTGGTACCATTCTTTATTCATGGCTGTGTTTTTAGGCAAGACTGAGAGAGAGCCGATTCCCTTGGCTGAGAAGCAACCCCACACATGAATGGTTTCAGGATGCTTAACAGTTGGCATGAGACAAGACTGGTGGTAGCGCTCACCTTGTCTTCTCCGAATGAGGCGTTTTCCTGATGTCCCAAACAATCGAAAAGGGGATTCATCAGAGAAAATAACTTTACCCCAGTCCTCAGCAGTCCACTGCCTGTACCTTTTGCAGAATATCAGTCTGTCCATGATGTTTTTTCTGGAGAGAAGTGGCTTCTTTGCTGCCCTCCTTGAGACCAGGCCTTGCTCCAAGAGTCTCCGCCTCGCAGTGCGTGCAGATGCACTCACACCAGCCTGCTGCCATTCCTGAGCAAGCTCTGCACTGCTGATAGCCCGATCCCGCAGCTGAAACACTTTTAAGAGACGGTCCTGGCGCTTGCTGGTCTTTCTTGGGTGCCCTGGAGCCTTTTTGGCAACAATGGAACCTCTCTCCTTGAAGTTCTTGATGATGCGATAGATTGTTGACTGAGGTGCAATCTTTCTAGCTGTGATACTTTTCCCTGTTAGGCCATTTTTGTGCATTGCAATGATGACTGCACGTGTTTCTTTAGAGATAACCATGATTAACAGAAGAGAAACAATGATGCCAAGCACCAGCCTCCTTTTAAAGTGTCCAGTGGTGCCATTCTTACTTAATCATGACAGATTGATCTCCAGCCATGTCCTCATCAACACCCACACCTGTGTTAATGGATCAATCACTGAAAAGAGGTTAGCTGGTCCTTTTAAGGCAGGGCTGCAATGATGTTGAAATGTGTTTTGGGGGATAAAGTTCATTTTCTAGCCAAATATTGACTTTGCAAGTAATTGCTGTTAAGCTGATCACTCTTTATAACATTCTGGAGTATATGCAAATTGCCGTTAGAAAAAGTGAAGCAGTAGACTTTGTAAAAATTAATATTTTTGTCATTCTCAAAACTTTTGGCCATGACTGTAGGTTTTAAAGTTGAAATTTCTTCAATTTCCCGAGAATTCATTATGTCCCTGTAGTGTTCCCTTATGCGGTTTTTCAATGGTCTAGAAGTCAGGCCAATATATTTTCCGCCGGACGCCACACAAGGATCGAGGGACGCGGGCATGACACTGGGAGGAAGGAGTGACGTTGGGGAGAAGCTGGGAGGGGAAGGGGTGAGCAAAAGACTAGTGAAAGTGAGCACTGGCTAAAGCTAAGGGGGGGCAGGGAGGAAGTGACATAGGGAATAAGGAGGTGGGTCGCAGGGAAAGGACTCATAAGGATGGACAGAGGGGTAAGGGTTCCTATTTCACTGCGTTCAACTGGACAGGACATGGACAGCTGATAGCGAGGCTGCAAGCAGCAGCCAGCGGTCACCCCCCGGGCTGGCTGGAAGAGAGGATTAATGCAATCCTGGGAGGTGAGGGGGTTAATCGCGGCACATATAATCATAACCGCGTGTCACGGGCGGCGCCATCTTGCTTCCATTGTCCTTTACAAAGGACCCAGGAAAAAGGGCTGTCTTTAGAGGCGCCTGATGCGAATTTACATAAGGAGGGGCCGTCCATACCGATGCCTGTGGGAAATGAAAGGCCTATTAGGCCTGCCTGCAGGACTAGGCCCCCGGACAGGCTGTCATAGCAGATGCCTGTTCGGATACAACGTCGCTGCAGGAGCCCCGCCAGAGATCCCCCGGTCCCAACGTTTAGCGGACGTCGGGGCAGAAGCCCCTCCAGAGACCCCTCGGTTAGTAGACGTTGCGGTAGAACCCTCTCCAGAGACCCCCCGGGGCAGGGTTTGATAGTCCTTGCGGTAGAAACCCCTCCACAGAAACCACGGGGCCAGGGCTTAGTAGACAGAGCAGGGCCCGGGCAGAGAGGGATTTTAGCTAGACTCATGGGCCCCGAACATGGCAGGAGGAGAGCTCATGCTTGCGGGGAGAAACTGCGACCATGCCTCCCATCGCAACAGTGGAGAGGCAAAGACCATCCTGACAACCGTAGAGGAGCATCGGTCCACCGATCGACAGAGAAACCCCTGTGCGTCTTAACCAGGATGAGTCCGAAGAGGAGGACGACGTGGAGGAATCCATAACCACAACGGCCGGAGGGATGACGGCTCCCGGGTGGCCTGGTAATTATGACTCTATGCTGTGTCTGTCCCCTTTTGCAGGCCCATCACAAGGGGGTGGGGGTTATCAGGGACCCCATGGAGAAAATTTGTTTCCCTACACATCAACCTCAGATTATACTAGCAGCGAGATAAAGGTACTGCTAACAACCTTAAAAAATGAGGGTAGACCGTTTAGAGGGGCCCGGACCAGCGCACTTATCCGCCTCGACTAGTCCTTGCACTATTCAAAGGGGGAGCTTTAGTGAGGGGCAGTGGCCATGTCGAAGACAATGTCAGCAGGGCAAGGGGAAAGTGTTCACCTAGATGACAGGGCATGGGGGGAGGTATATATCGGTTTCCCAGACCCCCTTGGTGCCCATCTTAAAAAAGAAGTAAGATCAGTTTTCAGAAGTTGGGAAAAGAGGGGAATAAAAAGAATGAGGAGGAAAGGCGACATGGTCAAATGATACAGCACACTTTCGCAAACTGGTTACAGGCTTTTGCGATCTTAGCGAGCGCTAAAAGAGATACATAGGGCACTGAAACTTAAAAAATTGAGGCTACGAGAAGTTCAGTCCTTGCTAGGCAGTCTGAACTTTGCATTTCGGGTCATGCCTATGGGCAGAGATTTTTCTAGAAGGTTAGCGGGGGTGACGGCTGGTGTGAAATCGGCTCATCATTACGTTCATCGGCTGATAAAGCGGATCTGGCAGTCTGGAGCACATTTTTGGAAACATAACAGGCGATCGTTGATGATGGACATTGTATGTTGTAATTCGGACATTGATTTATACATTGATGCAGCAGGTAGTTCTGGTTTTGGGGCTTACTTTCAAGGTCAATGGTGTGCGGCCAAATGGCCGGAGGAATGGGTCAGTGCGGGTCTCGTCAAAAATATAGCATTGCTTGAGATTTCCCAATTTTGGTAGCGGTGACATTGTGGAAAGAGCAGCTAGAAAACAGAAAAGTTATTTTCAAGTGTGATAACATGGGCGTGGTGATGGCCATAAATAACATAACCGCTTCTTCCCCTCCAGTAATTACAGTACTACGCCGGTTGGTATTAGAGTGCTTATCTATCAATGCTCATTTTACCGCATCACATTTCTCTGGAGAATATAACTGACGCACTTTCTCGTTTCCATTGGGTGCGGTTCCCGGCGCTGGCCCCAGAGGCAGAATAAGAGGGCCTATCCTGCCCTCCCGGACTCTGGAATGTGGTATTAGGGCCGCCGAGCCATTAATCATTTCATCGTTAGCAAGCAGCACTTGGGCAGCCTATCAGCGGGTATGGCAGATTTGGGAACAATGGCTAGGACAAGGAAAGGAGCACTTAACAGAGGAGGAGCAGGTGTTATTGATGGGAGTTAGGCAAGCAGCAGATAGTAAGTGGTCTACAGCAAAGTTAAATCAGTTAATTTCCGGGTTAGCTTTTGAATTTAAACTTAACAATACAACGGATTTAAGAAAAAAATTTTAAGTCAGACAGCCGCTCAAAGGTTTCCGAAAAGGAAAAAGCCAAATGGATAACAGGCGACCAGTGTCACTCGGATTACTAGAGAAGTTAGGCTTACAATTAGGTGTAGTATGCAGGTCGCGTTTTGAAATGGGATTTTTTAGGTTGGCATTTTCATTGGCTTTTTTCGGGGCGGTGAGAATAGGGGAATTAGTAGAGACAAGGTTGGGGGCATTTTAGCCGAGAACATCATGTTAACGGAAAAGGGGGTAGAATTCTGGATCAGTCAAAAACAGATCAATTAAGTAAAGGAAAAAGGGTAGGGTGAAGAATTCCTTTATGTGCCCGTGATATTTATTACTGCCAGGCCTAGGCATGTTGGACCATTGTTATGTCTTGAGGGCGGGTCATTGTTATCGAAATATCAGTTCATGAAGGTGTTTTGCAGGTGCTTGGAAGCTGCTGGCTTGGAGTCACACAGCTATGCAGGCAATTAATTTCGGATTGGGGCCGCAACAGAGGCGGCAATAGGAGGCTTGAGCTCTGAAGTTGTAAGGAGGATTGGCCGGTGGCAGTCACAACGGTTCCGGTCTTGCGTACGACCATATGGGTACGAGGGAGAGAAATCTTCGGGTAACTAAAAATGTCACTAACTTATGTTTCCACTTCTCATTTGGATTCTGGACCACTGATAAATTTACTGGGGAGCGCTTCAAGCGGACAGACGGACTGATGGGAGACAGTTGGGTTACCCAAGGGATAGGGCGGTGGTTAGATGGCTGGGTTTTAGGGGGTTGTCATGGAATCAGGTAATTTACGAGTTTCAACAAGCAGTTCATCTTCATAGAGCCCCAGATATTTTAGTCTTGCATGTCGAGAGGAATGACTTGGGAGCTCGCTCGGGGAAGGCATTGGCTAGCAACATTAAAAAGGACCTGAGGCGCATATGGGTGGCGTTCCCAGGATTGAAAGTTGTGTAGTCTGACATTGTACCCAGGAGATTTTGGTGCGGGGTGCTGTCGGTGCCAAGGATTAACAAAGTACGCGTAAAGGTCAATAAAACAATATACAAGTTTGTAGTGCAGAATGGGGGTGTGGCGGTATGCCATACAGGTTTGGATTTTGCTGAAAAGGATTTCTGGTTGGCAGATGGGGTTCACTTGAATGCAGCAGGAACGGGTCTGTGGATTACAGGGTTACAAAAAAATATTTAGAATTGAGAGTCCTCAGTGGTTGATACCTTTTAATGGCTAACTGAAAAGATGGTAACAAACTGCAAGCTTTCGAGACTACTCGGGTCTCTTCATCAGGCAAAGACTATTCTTTGCCTGATGAAGAGACCCGAGTAGTCTCGAAAGCTTGCAGTTTGTTACCATCTTTTCAGTTAGCCATTAAAAGGTATCAACCACTGAGGACTCTCAATTCTAAATATTTTTCTATCTACTGGCTAACACGGTACTAAGATATACATCTTTACTGTATCAAAATGCAGGGTTACAAAAAGGCATGCAGACGGCCACAGCATTGCTAGTTGGTGGGGTCTCGAGCACCTGAGGGGTCAAGGTGCCCTCGGTGTGGCGTTGGTGGGTCCTCGAAGTTGGTAAAAATTAGGTGTGGGGATTCTTGAAAGGCAGGAATCCCCTTCATTGAATGGTTTATGTGGGGGTGGTCTGGTGATATTGGGGTATCACCCAGCGATGGAATGTCGGGGTCACATTAACACGATATGTGGGTGATACTCGGCGATGGTATGTCGGTATCACATGATCATGAGTTTTGGGCAATACCCGGCGATGGAACGTCGGGTTTACGGTGCGGAGGCAACCTCTCCCTCGGTCCCATGGTGCTTCTGAGCTGGTAAAAAACGCTGCTGGGAGTAAGGGGAGGGAAGGGGCAATGCCATGGAAAATCAACAGACTTTTGTAGCTTTGAGGACCTCACCAAGTGTCTTTTAATTATAAATTAATTGGCTGCTGTGGCCGTTATTATCCAAAGAATAAATGGCTGATGTGTCCTTTGTTTATGGGTGGTGGGTGTGGGGGAGCTCCGTTGAGAAGGGGATGTGTGGGTGAAGGGGGTAGGTCACGAGAATTGACCTTTCCAGGATCAAGTACCCGCCGGACGCCACACAAGGATCGAGGGAAGCGGTTAGGGTATGACACTGGGAGGGAGGAGTGACGTTGAAGAGAAGCTGGGAGGGGGAGGACAAAAGACTAGTGAAGGGGGCACTGGCTAAGGCTAAGGGGGGGCAGGAAGGAATTGACATAGAGAATAAAAAGGTGGGTCGCAGGGAAAGGACTCATAAGGACGGACAGAGGGGTGATGGGTCCTCTTTCACTGCGGTCAACTGGACCCACCCACCCGCCCTAACAGAAGAAGGAATTCCGGGTCACAGCGGCAATCATCGGGACGTTACCATGTCAACTATACTATCGACGTGAAGATTTAATTTGGTAGTTTATATTGGCATTTTACCTTCTAGGCTCAGGGAAAGGTAATCCTTCAGTCATGGTTCCCTGGATGTTTTCCCCCCACAGGGTTTTTTTTTCGTCTCCTGAGTGCTGTCGGATGCCTCCTTGTGAGTCGAAGGGTCTTTCTACTCTGAGCCATTAATATCTTGAGGCGTTGGTGTGTCCTTGAAGTTGGTAAAAATTGGGTGTGGGGATTCTTGAAAGGCAGGAATTCCCTTCATTGGATGGTTGATGTTGTGGTGGTCTGGTGATATTGGGGTGACACCCGGCGATGGAATGTCGGGTTCACATTTACGGTGTGGAGGCAACCTCTCCCTCGGTCCCATGGTGCTTCTGAGCTGGTAAAAATCGCGGCTAGGAGTAAGGGGAGGGAAGGGGCAATGCCATGGAAAATCACCAGACTTTTGAAGCTTCGAGGACCTCACCAAGTGTCTTTTAATTATAAATAAATTGGCTTCTGTGGCAATTATTATCCAAAGAATAAATTACTGATGTGTCCTTTGTTTACGGGTGGGGGTGAGGGGAGCTCCATTGAGAAGGGGGAAATTGTAGGTCACGAGAATCGACCTTTCCAGGGTCAAGATTTTGTTACATGGACATACTGCATAGTATACCACACCAATACTGTTAGGCCTCTTTCACACATCCGTTTTTTTACTTAAGGCATGATCCGGCGTGTTGCTAAAAAAACGGATCTGGTACCGGATGCGTTTTTTCAGCTGCAGATGGAAGGAAGAGAGCCACAGTATTCATTACTGATGGGTAGGCGGAGCCCCAGATCAGGATGTCACCTCAGATCAAAAGAGTGCTGACTGGCTGGCCCCTCCAGCTCGGGCTCCTCCTACTCAGCTCCAGTCTAAGATTTGAGGTCCAGAGGATGGTCGCTGCTAATGCAGCTCCTCAGAAGATTTTATTATTTTATATTCGGACAGGAGACTTGGATCACTAGTTGGTCTAGAGGTCTCAGGGGTACCAGCGCTGCTGTACCCCAACCTCTCCCTTGGCGGATCTGTATTTACTCAAAGTCCCTGCAGAATCCTTGCCGGCCCTGGGGGATGAGGAGAGCTTCCCTGGTGGGACGCAAACCACACGTGCGGTCACTGCGTTCCTCGCCCTGGGGGGAAGCATGGGCACAGCGCCAGAAACCCCTGAGGGTCCCTGTGGCGCCTTGGCTGGTGAGTACTCCACACAAATTTTTTATTATAATTATGTGTGAGTGCTTTAGCGTCTGAGTGAGCAGCGCTATTACTTGTATGTCAGTATGCTTCAGCGCTGCTGTGACAGCGCTACTACATGTATGTCAGTATGCTTCAGCGCTGCTGTGACAGCGCTGTTACAAGTAGATGTGGTGATTTTTTGTCCGCAGGCAGATACCTGCAGGACAGAGAGGGAGCAGGAGCTGGGGAGTTCGCGCTCAATATTCGAGCTGGCGGGGGGCGTGGCCTAACTATTCCCGGTCTTCTGAGCAGGAAGACGCGCGCTCTGGCGTTTCTCCTGCGACTCCCTCACTGTGGCGGCCATTACACAGGCTCCTGGGCTCCTCAGACCGCTCCTCTCCTCATAAGACACCACGGCCAGCTGGGTGAGTGCTGATTCCTCACCCCGCAGCGCAGCGATCGCTATCCTGCAGCTGCAGTCTCATTAGAGACATAAAAATTGGCTGGGGCTCACAAATATATATATTGTGGTGAGTTGGCAATATTAACCCCTCTGAGGGTTATTTCTACCAGCTAAATTTTTTTGACTGAATACCGCTGGGGTAACCCTGCTTGGTGGAGCGTTAACCCTTCAGCGTTTAAAAAAAAAAAAAAAACGCATAGTTTTTGCTGGTATTACCGCTTTGACCTGCTCATACAGGTGAGACATTGTCTGAACAGAGTTCAGATGCCGCGGACCATGTCCCAGTGCCATTACGGCAATCAGATACGCAGACCTCCACAGCGTCTAGCGCTGCGGTCGACAGCGGTGGAAAATTGGACGATATCGCTCGATCGATCAACAACTTGTCTGACCTTTTAGGTCAATATGTGTCTGCTAATTCCTCTCAGAGGAAGCGACGCAGGCCGTTACCGGCCTCTACACGGAGCGAGTCAGATGTATCTGATATTGGGCAGAGTTCCCCTTTAAATTCGGATGGAGAAATATCCGATTCAGATGCGGACGAGCCGCAGGGGCGTTCCTCTATGGCGAAGCGTACGGAGGCATTAATTGAAGCCATGAGAGATATATTACAGTTACCGGAGGAGGTAACTAGTCGTCCTGGTAAATCAGCACGCATGTTCCAGGAGTCCCGTGCTTCGCGTACAACATTGCCAGCTCTGGATGAGCTTAATAGTGTAATAGAGGAGGAACGTCTATGTCCAGATAAGCGTTTTCATGGAACGCATTTCTTTGATACACTTTATCCTTGCTCTGCGGAGTTAAAGGCTAATTGGACTTCTGCTCCTGAAGTGGATGTGTCTTTATCTCAGCTTAGTAAATCCTCACTACTCCCTATTAAGGGAAAAGCGAGCTTACAGGAGCCTTTGGATAGAAAAGCAGAATTGGCGGCAAAAGCAAGCTATGAGGCTGCGGGTCATGGATTCCGAGCAGTGCTAGGATCCATGTGTGCTGCTAGAGCTTCTCTAAGCTGGTTGGCACGTCTGAAGACGGAGTTGCAAAATGAATCTCCGTTATCTGAGATACGGGAAACTTGTGAATGGTTAGAAACGGCAGCCTGTTATATCTTTGATGCCGGTCTGGATACGGCATCTCTGCTGGCCAAAGCGCAAGCTTCAGCGGTCACAGTCAGAAGAGCTTTATGGCTCAGACAGTGGGCCGGGGACGCAGTTTCCAAACAAGGGTTGTTGGCCTTACCTTACAAGGGTGGCCATCTTTTTGGATCCGACCTCACAGAGCTGATTTCCAAGGCTAAGGCGAAGGAATCAGCATTACCACAGCGTAGGGCCATGGCCTCGGTGTCCAGTAAGCCTGGTGTCTATAGTGGTCGGCGGTCCTTTCGGGGCCGAGGACGATCTAGTCACTCCTCGTGGGGATCGGGTCGTCCTTCCTTCTCAGGAAAGAAATCCTCTCAGAAAACTCGTACTCCCTGGAAGCAGAGTTTCCGCCAGGACAAGCGGGAACTTGACAAGAAGCCCGCAAAGTCGGATTGACGCCAGGGGTCCACTCGAGGATTCTCGAGTGGGGGTCGCCTGCTTCTTTTCAAGGAGACTTGGATGGCTCGCGTTCCAGATTCCTGGGTAACGCGGATAGTGTCGGCAGGCTATTTCATAGAGTTTGCTTCTCGACCCCCAAATGTTTTTCTGTCAATCTCACGTTCCGTCGGAACCCGAGCTTGTTGTCGCTCTACAGCGAGAGGTCGAATCTCTGCTACAAAAGGGTGTAGTGATACCGGTTCCGTCAGAGGACCGAGGGAAAGGTTTTTATTCCAACCTTTTTATAGTTCCCAAAAAGGAGAACAAATTTCGCCCAATTCTGGATCTCAAGCGATTAAACCGGCATGTCCATGCCCGGAAATTTCGCATGGAGTCGCTTCGCTCCGTTGTGGCAGCTCTGTCACAGAACGATTTTCTGGTGTCAATCGACATTCGCGACGCCTATTTGCATATTCCCATCGGAAAGGCTCATCAGCGCTTTCTTCGATTTGCCATAGGTCAGAATCATTACCAGTTCGTGGCTCTGCCGTTCGGCTTAGCCTCAGCGCCAAGGGTCTTTACAAAAATTCTGGCGCCCCTCATGGCAATCCTTCGAAGACAGGGGATTACGATTCTCCCTTATCTGGACGATCTTTTGATCGTGGCTTCCTCGGAGGAGGAGGCGTTGATGGCTCGGGATTTGTCTCTTCATTTTCTGAAGGACTTCGGTTGGCTGGTCAATTGGGAGAAGTCGTCCCTGGAACCATCGAGGACAATCCTCTTTTTGGGAATGCATCTCGACACATTTCGGTCGGTAGTTTCCCTACCACCAGACAAACAGTCATGTCTTCTTCGACATGTACAGATTATGAAATCCTCAACGGCAATGTCCCTACGGAAGTGTATGCGTCTTCTGGGACTGATGGTGGCGTCCATGGAGGCAATTCCTTTTGCCCAGTTCCATTCCAGGACTCTCCAAAGGTTCATCTTGAGTCGATGGAACCAGTCGCAATCGCTGGATTGCAGTGTCACCATTTCTCGCGCGGTGCGGGATTCTCTAGAATGGTGGTTACGTCCAGGGGCATTCTCCCTGGGGAAGTCTTTCCTCCCTCCGAAGTGGTCAGTCATAACCACCGATGCCAGCCTGACGGGCTGGGGGGTGTTTGGAACAATCTCTGGATTCAGGGGGTATGGTCATCGGAAGAGTCTGTTCTTCCGATCAACATCCTGGAATTGAGGGCGATTTTCCTTTGCCTCCAACATTGGACGGTCCCTTTGAGCGGTCTGCCAGTCCGAGTGCAGACAGACAATGCGACGGCTGTCGCGTATATCAATCACCAAGGTGGGACAAGGAGTTCCAGACTCATGGTAGAGGTGTCCCGAATTCTGATTTGGGCAGAGGCCAGTGTACCAGCCATTTCGGCGATTCACATTCCAGGGGTTCAGAATATTACAGCGGACTTTCTCAGTCGCAGAAGGATGGATCCCGGGGAATGGAGCCTCCACCCGGAAGTTTTTGCACTACTGTGCTCTCGCTGGGGAACCCCACAAGTGGATTTGATGGCATCCAGGTCCAATGCCAAGTTACCGACGTTCATGTCCAGGTACAAGGACCCGAAGGCTGTGGCGGTGGATGCTCTAGTGGCTCAGTGGGATCAGTTCGAGCTGATCTATGTATTCCCGCCGATATCCTTACTTCCTCTAGTACTGCGTCGGATCAGACTAGAGAGAATTCCAGCTATTTTGATAGCTCCAGACTGGCCAAGAAGGGTGTGGTTCTCGACAATAATGTCGCTGTTGGCGGCACCTCCTTTTCCACTCCCTCTTCAACCGGACTTGTTGACTCAGGGGCCCGTTTGTCATCCGGACTTGATGTCCCTGCGTTTGACGGCGTGGCTCTTGAGACCGAAATCTTGACCCGTAGAGGTTTCTCAGCCGAGGTCATTGCTACCCTTCGTGCTGCAAGAAGTCCGGCTACTACTAGGATTTACCACAAAATTTGGGAAACCTTCTTTTCGTGGTGTTTGGGGTCCTCTCGGAACCCGAGAAAATTTTCCATTCCCAACCTGTTGGCTTTTCTGCAGCATGGGCTAGACAAGGGTTTGGCAGTCAGCACCCTGAAAGGTCAGATTTCTGCTCTGTCCTTATTGTTCCGGAGAACCATTGCTTCAAATAGAGACGTGCTCTCCTTTTTCCGAGGTATATCTCGTAAGTTCCCGCCGCGGAAGGCACTCGTGTCTCCTTGGCGGCTCAACCTTGTTTTGGAGGCTCTTCAGCATAAACCTTTTGAGCCTATGGTTTCTGCTAGCCTTTCTTTACTTTCTTGGAAGGTGGCTTTCCTTGTTGCAGTCACTTCCTTGAGGAGAGTTTCTGAGTTGGCAGCTCTTTCTTGTTCGCCTCCTTTTCTGGAGTTTTTTCCGGATCGTGTAGTGCTTCGCACTCGGGGTGATTTTTTGCCTAAAGTGGTGTCACAATTTCATGTCAACCAGGATATTGTGTTGCCTTCATTCTGCCCGGATCCGAAGAATGTGAAAGAGCGTGCTTTACACACATTGGATTTAGTGCGGGCCTTGAAGTTTTATCTATCTATTACTCAAGGTTTTCGTAAGACGGACTCCCTATTTGTGGTTCCAGTCGGTCGTCGGCGTGGTCAACGAGCTTCCAAGGATTCTATAGCTCGTTGGATTCGGTCAGCTATATTGGAAGCTTACCGTCTTCAGGATGAATCTTGCCCGATTAAGATTCAAGCCCATTCCACGAGGGCTGTGGCTTCATCGTGGGCTTTTCACCAAGGTGCTTCGGCAGTGCAGCTCTGCCGGGCGGCAACTTGGCGCTCTGTCCACACGTTTACAAAGTTTTATAAAGTGGACGTCAGTGCTTCCGCTGATGCAGCCCTCGGACGTAGGGTCCTGCAGGCGGCTGTAGTTTAAAGTTCTAGATGAACTTGTGTTTAGCGCTGGTTGCGCTTTCTTTGTTAAGGTTGTTGGGTTTCTGCCTTTTGTTGGTTTTTCCCACCCTTATTTTTGAACTGCTTTGGGACGTCCCATCAGTAATGAATACTGTGGCTCTCTTCCTTCCATCTGCAGCTGAAACACGGATTTTGGTAAGAACTTACCGGTAAAATCCTTTTCAGCGAAGGAAGGAAGAGAGACACAGCACCCTCCCAAGGCAGAAGTGTGTTGATGTTTTCAGATGCAGCGCGACCCTTATCTGATAGCGATTATCTGGGCTGAGGTCAGCGCGCTAAGGCTCTGTTCCAGCATCGCCAGCTCATCGCAGTAGTCAGGTTCCGTGAGTAGTACCTGGAACTCTGTGGTTTTTGGCTTTCTTTGCATGCATAACCTGTATCCTTGTGTTTTTTCTCTGAAGTTCCTTCAGAAGGGGTTATGTTGCTCCGCTGGTGATCTTGGCTCTTTTCCTAAAAGCTTTGGTACGACTGGAGCTGAGTAGGAGGAGCCCGAGCTGGAGGGGCCAGCCAGTCAGCACTCTTTTGATCTGAGGTGACATCCTGATCGGGGGCTCCGCCTACCCATCAGTAATGAATACTGTGTCTCTCTTCCTTCCTTCGCTGAAAAGGATTTTACCGGTAAGTTCTTACCAAAATCCGTGTTTTAGCCTTCACTTTCATTAGCGCCGGATCGCGCCTGATGTCGTTGCGTTGCATCCGTTTTTGTCCGAATCCGGCGGAAATAGACATTTCGGCGACAGGACAAAACGGTCACTGCAACGTTTTTTTTTTTTTTTTTTCCGGAGCCGCCTGATAGTGCCTGAAGCGGCGCATCAGGCGGCCGGAAATAATACAAGTGTATGGAACCGGACCAGTCTTTTGTGCAATCCATCAAAAGACTGATCTGGATTCTGGAAACCAAGGTTTCTCTCTCTCTCTTTCTCTCTCTCTCTCTCCTCGGTCCGGACATGAGTACCTTCATTTTCTGGCTGCAAAACTTCTAAATCCGGGTTCAAAAGTTCAGAACGGATCCAGCAAAAAAACTGATCCGTTGCATCAGTTTTTTCATTTCAGCGCCGGATCCGTCCCTTCAGGCATTCGACGGATTATGCCTGACACAAAAAAAAGGATGTGTGAAAGAGGCCTTACAGGTGATGTGTTGTGTGATGGTGAAGGTCTTTCTTCCATCACTTGACTGAAATGTTGTTCCTCGGTACACATTTGGGCAAGCAATACAATTATTGCACGGAAAAAATCCCCATTTGGGGCCTCTAGAGATAAATGCTTGTTCGATGCTCAGTCCTTTATGATAACTGTGGACTAATAGATCCTTAAGGTTTCGCGATCTTTTGTATGTACTGTACGGTTTATTGGCCAGGCATTTAGTCAATTTTGAATCCATTTTTATCATCGGCCAATATTTCTCTAATGCATGTCTCATGGATAACCACTTCTTATTGTATGTAGAAATTAATCTCACCTTTCCTTCATCAACAGATTTAGCCCTATGCTGTAATAGGTCTTTTCTCTGTGTTGATGTTGCTTTTTTCAGGCCTTTCTTGATGCAACGTTTAGAGTAGCCCCTTTCTTAAAATCTTGCTGTGAGCGTGTTCGCCTGTTTGCAAAAGAGTTCATCATTTGAGCAGGTTCTTCTAATTCTTAAACTGGCCTTTAGGTATTCCAGTTATTAGAGGCCTAGGATGAGAAGAGGTTGCATTTTTAAAGGGAATTTACAGCAGTTTCCTTATGAAAGACATCTGTCTCAATACGTTCACTCTCTCTCTTGTGAATTATAACATCCAAAAATTCAATTTGGTTCTGATTGTACTTAGATGTGAGTTTAATGTTGAGTTTGTTGTCATTTTGCATTTCAAAGCAAGTGAGAAGGTCCTATTCTGTGCCCTGCCAAATCATAAAAATGTCATCAATGAAAAGTACCCACAACAGGACCTTCTCTATGAATGCTATGGGGTTGGTGAAAAAATAGATCTTTCCCACATGCCTAAAAATAAGTTGGCGTATGATGGAATGAACGCTGTCCCCATAGCCGTACCTTTATTTTGCAAATAAAATGTTTCCTTGAAAATGAAATAATGTTTCAACACAAATTCCAAAAAGGTAATTTAAAAACATTCAGATCACTGTTATCATGAGACATGTCCAAAAAAATCTTTGTTGCTAGAATTCCATCCTGATGTTGGATGGACGTATACAGGGATTCAACATCTAAAGTGACGAGCCACATGTCGCTCTCCATAGGTATCCCTTCAATTTTGTTCAGTAAGTTGCCTGTATCCTTAATGTGTGAGGGTTGTGTGTACACCAAAGGTTTTAGGTGGAAATCCAAATACTTACCTACTATCTCACATAAGCTTCCATTCCCTGAAACAATGGGTCGGCCAGGGGGATTAGTCATATACTTGGGGATCTTTGGAATGAAGTAGATGAAGACCACTCTACGGTACGTGGGTAACAGATTATGTTTTATATCTTTAGTGATGATTCCTTCCACAAATGCTCTCTCCAAGATCTCCTGTAGTTCACTATGGAAAGCCAAAGTACGTTTAAAGGTTAGTCTTCTATAGCATATGGGGTCCCTCAACTGCCTGAATGCTTCTTTTTCATATTGTTTAGTGGGCCAAAGCACCACAATTCCCCCTTTATCAGCTGGTTTTATAATACCAGCTGATAGAGCTTGTAATTCCTTCAAGGCTTTTCTCTGAGTAGGGGTCAGATTATCATTGGTTATTTTAGAGGAGTTTGTGTGAAATTCATTCGTTACCATTCTGACAAATAGTTTGACATTGGGATACAAATTCAATGGTGGATTTTTTGGGGGGGTTGGTGGTGTAAACTTACCCACAGTTGTTGGTTGCTCTTGTTCTAGGCTCAATTCTTCCAAAATAATAATAGCCTCTTGTTCCTTAACTGTCCATTCCACTCCTGCTCTGGATTTATCATGAAGTTTTTTAAGAATTAGTTTCTGTGCAAACAGATGAAGATCTTTTATGGCTGAAAAAAGATCAAGACTAAGACCCCGACTCAATACTTCAATCTGTGGTTCACTCAATTCAACATCTGTTAGAAAAGGGCTACTCTAAATGTTGCATCAAGACCAGTCTGAAGAAAGCAACATCAACACAGAGAAGAGACCTATTACAGCCTAGGGCTAAATCTGTTGATGAAGGAAAGGTGGGATTCATTTCTACGTACAATGAGATGTGGTTATCCATGAGACATGCATTAGAGAAATATTGGCCGATGCTAAAAATGGATTCAGCATTGACTAAATGCCTTAATAATAAACCGTCTAGTACATACTAAAGATCGCGAAACCTTTAGGACCTATTAGTCCACAGTTATCATAAAGGACTGAGCATCGAACAAGCATTTATCTCTAGAGGCCCCAAATGGGGATTTTTTTTCCGTGCAATAATTGTATTGCTTACCCAAATATGTCCCGAAGAACAACATTTCAGTCAAGTGATGGAAGAAAGACCTTCACCATCACACAACACATCACCTGTAACAGTATTGGTGTGGTATACAGTCATAGCCAAAAGTTTTGAGAATGACACAAATATTAATTTTTACAAAGTCTACTGCTTCACTTTTTCTAATGGCAATTTGCATATACTCCAGAATGTTATAAAGAGTGATCAGCTTAACAGCAATTACTTGCAAAGTCAATATTTGGCTAGAAAATGAACTTTATCCCCCAAAACACATTTCAACATCATTGCAGCCCTGCCTTAAAAGGACCAGCTAACCTCTTTTCAGTGATTGCTCCATTAACACAGGTGTGGGTGTTGATGAGGACATGGCTGAAGATCAATCTGTCATGATTAAGTAAGAATGACACCACTGGACACTTTAAAAGGAGGCTGGTGCTTGGCATCATTGTTTCTCTTCTGTTAACCATGGTTATCTCTAAAGAAACACGTGCAGTCATTATTGCAATGCACAAAAATGGCCTAACAGGGAAGAGTATCGCAGCTAGAAAGATTGCACCTCAGTCAACAATCTATCGCATCATCAAGAACTTCAAGGAGAGAGGTTCCATTGTTGCCAAAAAGGCTCCAGGGCGCCCAAGAAAGACCAGCAAGCGCCAGGACCGTCTCTTAAAAGTGTTTCAGCTGCGGGATCGGGCTACCAGCAGTGCAGAGCTTGCTCAGGAATGGCAGCAGGCAGGTGTGAGTGCATCTGCACGCACTGTGAGGCGGAGACTCTTGGAGCAAGGCCTGGTCTCAAGGAGGGCAGCAAAGAAGCCACTTCTCTGCAGAAAAAACATCATGGACAGACTGATATTCTGCAAAAGGTACAGGCAGTGGACTGCTGAGGACTGGGGTAAAGTTATTTTCTCTGATGAATCCCCTTTTCGATTGTTTGGGACATCAGGAAAACGCCTCATTCGGAGAAGACAAGGTGAGCGCTACCACCAGTCTTGTCTCATGCCAACTGTTAAGCATCCTGAAACCATTCATGTGTGGGTTGCTTCTCAGCCAAGGGAATTGGCTCTCTCACAGTCTTGCCTAAAAACACAGCCATGAATAAACAATGGTACCAGAATGTCCTCCAAGAGTAACTTCTCCCAACCCTCCAAGAGCAGTTTGGCGATCAACAATGCCTTTTCCAGCATGATGGAGCACCTAGCCATAAAGCAAAGGTGATAACTAAATGGCTCAGGGAACAAAACATAGAGATTTTGGGTCCATGGCCTGGAAACTCCCAGATCTTAATCCCATTGAGAGCTTGTGGTCAATCATCAAGAGACGGTGGACAAACAAAAACCTAAAAATTCTGACAAAATGAAAGCATTGATTGTGCAAGAATAGACTGCTATCAGTCAGGATTTGGTCCAGAAGTTGATTGAGAGCATGCCAGGGAGAATTGCAGAGGTCCTGAAGAAGAAGGGTCAACACTGCAAATATTGACTTGCTGCATTAACTCATTCTAACTGTCAATATAAGCTTTTGTTACTCATTTGTTTGCAATTATATTTCTGTCTGTGATAAAAACATCTGTCAAAACACCCATAAAAACCAGAGAGCAGCAGATCATGTGAATATATAATATTTGTGTCATTCTCAAAACTTTTGGCCATGACTGTACTATGCGGTATGTCCAAGTAACAAAATCTATATTGACCTGACTTCTAGACCGTTGAAAAACCGCATAAGAGAATACTACAGGGGCTTAATGAATTCTCGGGACATTGAAGATATTTCAACTTTAAAACCTATACCTAGGCATTTTAAGACCATGCATGATTGTGATGCCAAACTTTTAAAAGTGATGGGTATCGACAAGGTATATATTGACCAAAGGGAGGCAATTGGAGAAAAAACCTAGTCCAACTGGAGGCCAAATGGCTCTCCAAAATTGATACAGTCCAACCCAATGGATTAAATGAAGTTTTGAGTTTCTCTGCTTTCCTTTAAAATTTGTTGTTTTAATTTGTATATGTTTGTTTTATATCATGTTTTTAATATTTGTTTTGTACATGTTTTTAATTAAGCTCACTTTTTTCCATCTGTGCAGTTATTCATTCTACATATTTACCATGGACAGCGATGGGATCTTTCGGAGTCATTCATCCTATATACTTACCATGGACAGCGATGGGATCTTTTGGAGTTATTTATCCTATATATTTACCATGGGTAGCGATGGGATCCTTCAGAGATCTGTGGCTGTGGAGATTGCTTTGATGGCTTCACTGGCTGATGTGGGATTGTTGTGTTGCACTTTAGTAATATCTAAAGAACTTTAAAATGGAAATACAATATCAGTAAAGAATCTCTTTTAGAAAAGTCTTTTTGATTTTCTATCTTTTTATCTTGATATACTAAGTTAATAAATATAACTGTTCACAAAACTATCTTGTTTAGAAATCCTTTCTGCACTTTATGGGCACTTCCCAATGCACTGATTCACTTATTATTCTTCCATATTAATGCGCGAACTAGTCATGTGCTGATACCATATAATCACTTAATATATATGTTCCTTTTATTTCTCTTTTTTATTATTTTTTTACCGGATTAAGACTGATAGTGCAATCCAGATTCATATCTTTGCACAATATGGGGACTTCAAAATGCACTCATGCACTTTATTATTCTTTTAATTATCTCACATTAGTGCACTTATCATAATTTTATACAATCACTTAATGCAAATGTTCACCTTACTTTTTCCCTTATTGAATAAAGGGTATGCCACACTAAGCCAGATCGCAAACGAGATCGCTAAAACGTCACTATTTAGCGATCTCGTTAGCGAAGTCGTTGTGTGTGGCATGTAGCAACGATGTGGCCCCTGCTGTGATGTCGCTGATCGTTCACTAGCGTTCTGGACCGTTTTTTGATCGTTGGCGTCCCGCTGTTGAGCTTATATCACTGTGTTTGGCACCTTTTGCGAACGACGAGCGACCTCGTTTGTGACGCATATGACAGAGGCGCAGGCGGGACTAGGGTTTTCAGCAGCAGATGGAAGGAAGGGAGACACAGTCATTACTAGTGAGTAGGCGGAGCCCACACAGGATAGAACACCTCAGATTAAAAAAGTGTTGACCGGCCCCTCCAGCTTGGGCTCCTCCTACTCCAGCTCTCCAGTCTAAAATTTGAGGTCACAGAGGATAGTCGCTGCTGGAAGCAGCTCCTCAGAAGATTTTTTTATTTTTATCGGACAGAGACTTGGATCACCAGTGGTCTTGAGGTCTCAGGGGTCTCAGCGCTGCTGGACCCCCACCCCTCCCTTGGCGGATCTGTATTACCCTTTAAGGTGGTCCCTGCAGAACCCTGCCGGCCCCGGGGGATGAGGGTTGCTTCCCTGGCGGGGACGCAAACCGCCCTTCTGGGGTCACTGCGTTCCCTGCCCTGGGGGGAAGCGATGGGCACAGCGCCACAAATCCCTGGGGTACCTGTGGCGCTCAGCTGGGTGAGTACTCAGCACTTTTAATGTGTTTGTGAGCGCTTCAGCGGCTGCTGCGGCGGCAGCCGCTGTTACATGTAATCATTAGTGTTGAGCGATACGATACTGCAAATATCGGGTATCGGCCGATATTAGCTCTATCGGCCTTTCGATAATTCGTTTCGATATTTTCGTCTTATCGAATACCGGAATCGGATTTGTCACTGTCACTGTGAGTGTCCGTCGGTCGGGTCTGTCAGGAGTCAGCGGCACTTACCTGGCAGAAGATCTCCGGCGGTCACGTCCTGGACTGCTTGATGGCCGCCATTATCTTCTCCCTGGCGGTCACATGCAGTTTTTCGCGATAACTGCAGTGACTGCAGGGTAATCCCGGCCGTAAACCAGTCCGATGACGTCACCGCCGGGGAAGCAGGTAATCAGCTGTGCTGCGCCGGGATGACAGGCTCTGCCTGTCATTCTGATGTAGCAGAGCTGGATCGTCGTGGGACACTCGTTACTATGGACTGCGTCGGTCAGGTGGTATACTTTTTTTTTTTTTTTTTTCATTTTTTTACAGGAGATCGATGGCGTCGCAGGATGAGACTGTAATAAAAGTAATGAAAACTGTGTTTTTTTTTTTTTATTAAATTAAAAAACTTTTTTATGAACATTCACCCGTCCGGGTACATCAACAATTTAACTATTTACATACAGGGACCCTGTCCGGGTTATTTATAATTCTTTGGCAGGGGTGTTCCAGGTACCACCTGGTACTCTTCTGATGCTTGCCAAACATCCGAGGCACCAAGGACCACCAGGACCTGATGACGTCGTGTGGCCTGTACAGTCAAGTCGTGACCCGCTATCTGGGTCTGTGTGGCCACCTCTTTCATCTCCCTCCGGGTCTGGAACCCTATGTCCCGGACTGAACGAACCCCAGGGGGCCTAACAGGCGCCGGGTACGGGCCAGCTATACTTATCATGTCCATAGCTGGGGCTGCTGAGGAGACCACTGAGGGAGGCTGGGGACATTTACGGCGTGGGGTGGGCACTTTTGCAGAGGCCTGGATGTGGGAGGCTGAAGGCTCCGAGGGTCTCACAGGTTCCTGACACTCTGGGGAGTAGGGGTCGCACCTGGTAACATTTAGGGCGTACCATCCATTGTAACCCCAGTGTCGGGTGTAAGTCACCAAGTCTCCTGGCAACAGGTCCCTCCCCGGGTGTCCTTCTGGGAGGTGAGCCTCCACGTCCCGCCGGTTCACAAAAACTTCTAAATAAAGTCCAGGCTCCTGGATGAAGCCCCAACCACCTTTCAATTTAAAGCTCCGTACTGCACCCTTACGCCGCAGCTCCCACAGGGTTCCTTTATCTTTTCTCATCCGGGTCCTTATCTGCCCGGTCCTTCTCCAGCTGACATTGGCGAAGCTTTTGGGATTCTCGCTGCTCCCTTTGTCGCTCTGCTTCCCGCTCCCAACGTCTCCACTCTTCCTCCTGACGCCGGTTGAAATTCTCCACCAGCATCTCCATGTCTCCACCATCAAACTGCAGCTTACAGTGTCCGGTTTGCGGCAGCTCTCCTGGCGCCCCCCAGTCCTGGCGGCGCTCACCTGCGGAGGAAGCAGCCGGCTCTGGAACAGATGACAGTCGGGGCTCCGGTACAGGCAGGTAGACCTCTGGTGCCTGCGCGGCCTCCTCCATGAGGACGGGTGTCGCTTCTTCTGTCTCAGCGACGGGGGCAGACAGCGGGATCTGGGGTGCTGCCGGTGCAGAGTTTTTTGCAGGAACGGGTGCCTCCACTGCGACAACGTCAACCGGATCACATTGCAAGGGCTCCTCTACTAGAACGGGTGCCTCACCTTCCGGTACAGACACTTCAGGTAAGAGGGATTGGCGCCGCTCCAAGTTTATTTTTAGGGCACGCCAGCTGGCTTCCATCCTGGTGACCTCCTCCCGGTGCCGGGCCAGGCCTCTTAGGGTATCCTCCGCTTCTTGCAGCGTAGGAGGGTTTCCAGGCCGGGTGCCCAACGGTGGTTCCGTGGCGATCGGGTCGCTTCCGTGGGGGGAGAGCTCTGACTGCTCCATCCCTTCACACTTCTGCTCGTGTCCATTAGCCATCTCTGCCAAGTCACATGTGTCATTAGCATCTGGAGAGGGCCCCTCTTTTGTAGGGAGGCGGGACCTTCGTGTTAGTTTCCGCACACTGAGGAGGATGAGGAGGCGGAACTGAAGAGCTGTGGGGCACGATGTTACATTGCAGTACCATTCACAGTGGTCGGCCATCGTTTGCGCGCCACTGAGTGACACCCACGAAGAGCACGCCCTTCTTCTTCACCAGTGCCTCGCCGTGACGCAGATATGGCTGAAAAATGGCAAATACATTCTCTGATGATTTTAGCAATTCTCAAGCACAAAACCAGTTCAATTCAGGCACACAGGACTCGTTTATAGCGAGCTACAGAATCCTGTTCGTGACGCCCAAGTTGAGTCGCACAGAGCCAGAAGTTTTGGGGGTACTCGGCACCGAGCCCGTCGACTTCTATGGGGTATGTCACGGCTTTACCCGGCAATTGAATCAGAGTCTATTTTACTATGTAGAAGTGTATAAACTATAAATATATGTATATATATATGTCACAATGACATGTACAGTCAGGGCCAGAAATATTTGGACAGTGACACAATTTTCGCGAGTTGGGCTCTGCATGCCACCACATTGGATTTGAAATGAAACCTCTACAACAGAATTCAAGTGCAGATTGTAACATTTAATTTGAAGGGTTGAACAAAAATATGTGTTAGAAAATGTAGGAATTGTACACATTTCTTTACAAACACTCCACATTTTAGGAGGTCAAAAGTAATTGGACAAATAAACATAACCCAAACAAAATATTTTTATTTTCAATATTTTGTGGCGAATCCTTTGGAGGCAATCACTGCCTTAAGTCTGGAACCCATGGACATCACCAAACGCTGGGTTTCCTCCTTCTTAATGCTTTGCCAGGCCTTTACAGCCGCAGCCTTCAGGTCTTGCTTGTTTGTGGGTCTTTCCCTCTTAAGTCTGGATTTGAGCAAGTGAAATGCATGCTCAATTGGGATAAGATCTGGTGATTGACTTGGCCATTGAAGGATGTTCCACTTTTTTGCACTCATGAACTCCTGTGTAGCTTTGGCTGTATGCTTGGGGTCATTATCCATCTGTACTATGAAGCGCCGTCCAATCAAGTTTGCTGCATTTGGCTGAATCTGGGCTGAAAGTATATCCCGGTACACTTCAGAATTCATCCGGCTACTCTTGTCTGCTGTTATGTCATCAATAAACACAAGTGACCCAGTGCCATTGAAAGCCATGCATGCCCATGCCATCATGTTGCCTCCACCATGTTTTACAGAGGATGTGGTGTGCCTTGGATCATGTGCCGTTCCCTTTCTTCTCCAAACTTTTGGCTTCCCATCATTCTGGTACAGGTTGATCTTTGTCTCATCTGTCCATAGAATACTTTTCCAGAACTGAGCTGGCTTCTGGAGGTGTTTTTCAGCAAATTTAACTCTGGCCTGTCTATTTTTGGAATTGATGAATGGTTTGCATCTAGATGTGAACCCTTTGTATTTACTTTCATGGAGTCTTCTCATTACTGTTGACTTAGAGACAGATACACTTACTTCACTGAGAGTGTTCTGGACTTCAGTTGATGTTGTGAAGGGGTTCTTCTTCACCAAAGAAAGTATGCGGCGATCATCCACCACTGTTGTCTTCCGTGGGCTCCCAGGTCTTTTTGGATTGATGAGTTCACCAGTGCTTTCTTTCTTTCTCAGGATGTACCAAATTGTAGATTTTACCACTTCTAATGTTGTAGCAATTTCTTGGATGGGTTTTTTTTCTGTTCTTGCAGCTTAAGGATGGCTTGTTTCACCTGCATGGAGAGCTCCTGTGACCGCATGTTTCCTTCACAGCAAAACCTTCCAAATGCAAACACCACACCTCAAATCAACTCCGGCCCTTTCATCTGCTTAATTGAGAATGACATAACAAAGGGATTGCCCACACCTGTCCATGAAATAGCCTTGGAGTCATTTGTCCAATTACTTTTGGTCCCTTTAAAAACAGGGTGCACATGTTAAGGAGCTGAAACTCCTAAACCCTTCATCCAATTTTAATGTGGATACCCTCAAATGAAAGCTGAAAGTCTGGACTTCAACTGCATCTGAATTGTTTTGTTTCAAATTCATTGTGGTATTGTCTAGAACCAAAATTAGATAAATGTTGTCTCTGTCCAAATATATATGGACCTAACTGTATATATATATATATATATATATATATATATATATGTATTCTATGTGTGTATATTTTGTGTTTACAACGAAAGAAAGGTTTTTTTTTTTGTTGCGATATTTTGTTCCCATAGACTTACATGGGACTTCCGGTATCAGAATCGGATATCGACGATATTTAGTGATATCGGCGATACCATTTCGATACGATATTTTTAGATATCGAGCAGTATCGCTCAACACTAGTAATCATGTTGGATGACTGTGTTTTTTGTCCGCAGGTGGATGCCTGCAGGACATGGGAGCGGGGCAAGAGCGGAGGAGTCACGCGCTTTTTTGAAGCCGGCGGGGGGCGTGGCTTCGCGCTTTCCCGGCTTTTCGTGGACAGGAAGCGCTCTGAGCGCGTGCTTTCTCCTGCCTTTTCTCTTCCGGCTTCTCTCTTCAACGCGGCGGCCATTATTGAAGGCTTCCTCGGGCTCCTCACTCTTCCTCTCCTCTCCACAGACCAAAACACAGCACCGCGGCCAGCTGGGTGAGTCGCTTCTGCCTGACAGGGCAGAAGCTTAACCCCCTCACCCCCACAGCGCAGGACACCTTTCTGAGGCACAATTAGGTGGCAGACTGCGCTGTCCTGCAGCTGTTTTTCCTCATATAGAGGAATTTTTTTGTCTGGGGCTCGCACATCCTTTTCATTTAACAGAGGTTGTGGGGAGTCTGCGACATTTGTTAACCCTTAATTGGACAGCTGGGGTAGCTCTATCTTTAAGAGTTTTAACCCTTCAGCGTTCGTTTTCCTTTCCTTTAAGAAACCACACTGTTCTAGTTACTGACAGGTTTAACCTGCCATATACTGTGTGAGGGCATGTCAGATGAGGGTCCAGGAGGTGCGGACCGTCTCCCAGGTCCGCTACAGGATCAGTCTCGCGTATCTGACACGCAGGAGTCCTCGACGGCGTCAAGCGCAATGGTCGGAGGTTTCAATGATGTCAAAATGGAGGCTTTCACTCGTTCTATTGATGGCCTGTCTGACCTTATAGGTTATTGGGTTTCAGCTAGATCCTCTCATAGCAGGAAGCGCCACAGGCCGGTACTATCCTACCCGCGTAGCGACTCGGAGATCTCTGGTATGGAGGGTTCCTCTTCAAACTCGCATGGGGAGATGTCCGATTCGGATAAGGAGGATCGGCAGGGACTCTCTACCTCTCTTTTGGGCCGTACAGAGGCTTTTATTGGAGCCATGAGGGAGGCGTTACAGTTACCGGAGGAGGTAACTAGACGTCCTGGTAAGTCGGCCCGGATGTTTCAGGAGTCGCATAGGTTGCGATCGGCATTACCATCTCTGGATGAGCTTAATGGGGCAGTGGAGAAGGAACGCCTGTGTCCAGATAAACGTTTTCAAGGGACACGGTTTTTTGAGAGACTGTATCCGTGTTCGGCGGAATTGATTGATAATTGGATTCCTTCTCCTGAAGTGGATGTCCCTTTATCCCAGCTTAGCAAATCCTCATTACTTCCTGTTAAAGGGAAGGCGAGTCTGCAGGATCCGCTGGACAGAAAAACGGAGATGGGGCGAAATCCATCTACGAGGCCGCAGGTCATGGATTCAGAGCGGTGCTAGGATCCATGTAAAGCTTCCCTGAGCTGGTTGGATCGTCTACGGACGGCGTGGCAGGATGGATCCCCACTATCCGAGGTAGATGGGATTTTCAAGTTGTTGGAGGATGCAGCTTGATATGGCAGTGATGCAGGTTTGGATGCTGCGTCACTGCTGTCCAGGGCGCAATCCTCGGTGGTCACAGTCAGAAGAGCACTGTGGCTTAGACAGTGGACCGGGGATGCAGTTTCCAAGCAAGGTTTGCTATCTTTAGCTTACAAGTGTGGTCAGCTATTTGGATCTGACCTCACGGAGCTGATTGCCAAGGCAAAAGAAACGGCTTTACCGCAGCGAAGAGCTGTGGCTTCTGTGTCTGGCAGGCCGAGTACCGGTAGTGGTCGGCGGCCTTTTCGGTCCAGGGGACGGTTCGGTCAGACCTCTTGGGGATCGGGTCGTCCCTCTTTTTCAGGAAAAAAGACCTCTCAGAAATCCCGCACTCCTTGGAAACAGAGTTTCCGTCAAGACAAGTGGGAAGCTGACAAAAAGCCCGCTAAGGCGGACTGACGCCAGGGTCTCACTCGAGGGCTCTCGATTGGGGGGTCGCCTGCTCCAGTTCGAATCGACGTTTCGGACGCCTGGGTGACGCGGGTTGTGTCGGCAGGCTACTTCATAGAATTTTCTTCTCGACCCCCGGACAGGTTTTGCCAATCTCGCATTCCGTCAGAGCCCGAGCTACTTGCCGCTCTACTGCGGGAGGTCGATTCCCTTCTGCAGAAGGGAAAGTGGTACCGGTTCCGCCGGAGGACCGGGGAAGAGGGTTTTATTCCAACCTCTTTGTGGTCCCCAAAAAGGAGGACAAATTTCGCCCCATTCTGGATCTCAAAAGATTGAATCGGCATGTCCGCACCCGGAAATTCCGCATGGAGTCGCTTCGCTCGGTTGTGGCGTCCCTGTCGCAGAATGACTTTTTGGTTTCAATCGACATTCGCGACGCTTATTTGCATGTTCCCGTCGGAAGGGCTCATCAACGCTTCCTCCGTTTTGCCATAGGTCAGGACCATTACCAGTTTGTGGCCCTACCATTCGGGTTGGCCTCAGCACCCAGAGTTTTTACAAAAATTCTGGCACCTCTCATGGCGATCCTTCGAAGACAGGGGGTAACGATTCTTCCCTACCTGGACGACCTTTTGATTGTGGCGTCCTCAAAGGAGGAGACGGTGACGGCTCGCAATCTATCCCTTCAGCTCTTGGAGGACTTCGGGTGGCTGGTCAGTTGGGAGAAGTCGTCTCTGGAACCGTCGCAGTCAATCCTGTTTTTGGGGATTCATTTCGACACGGTACGAGCAGTGGTGTCCCTGCCTCCAGACAAGCAAGCGAGTCTTCTTCGACATGTACAGGTTATGAAGTCTTCGACAACAATGTCCCTTCGAAGGTGTATGCGCCTTCTGGGTTTGATGGTGGCGTCGATGGAGGCACTTCCGTTTGCCCAATTTCATTCCAGGGCTCTCCAAATGCTTATTCTGAACCGTTGGGATCGATCGCAGGCTTCGCTGGATTGCAGTGTCATCATCTCCCACAGGGTGCGAGAGTCTCTAGGATGGTGGTTACGTCCAGAAGCGTTATCCCTGGGGAAGTCCTTCCTCCCTCCGAGGTGGTCGGTCATAACCACCGATGCCAGCCTGACGGGCTGGGGGGGTGTCTGGAACGATCTCTGGATTCATGGAGTATGGTCGTCGGAAGAGTCTGTCCTGCCGATCAACATCCTGGAATTGAGGGCAATTTTCCTTTGCCTCCAACACTGGACGGTCCCTTTAAGCGGTCTTCCAGTCCGAGTGCAGACAGACAACGCGACGGCGGTCGCGTATATCAACCATCAAGGTGGGACGAGGAGCTTCGGCTCATGATGGAGGTGTCTCGGATCCTGGTATAGGCCGAGGCCAGGTTGCCAGCCATCTCTGCGATTCACATTCCGGGAGTTCAGAATATCACGGCGGACATCCTCAGTCGCGAAAAGATGGATCCCGGAGAATGGAGTCTTCATCCGGAAATTTTTGCACTGCTGTGCTCCCGTTGGGGAACTCCCCAAGTGGATTTGATGGCATGCAGGTTCAATGCCAAGTTACCGACGTTCATGTCCAGGTACAAGGACCCGAAGGCTGTGGCGGTGGATGCTCTGGTGGCTCCGTGGGACCAATTCGAGCTAATCTTTGTGTTCCCGCCGATATCCTTACTTCCTTTAGTATTGCGTCGGATCAGACTGGAGAGAGTCCCGGCTATGCTGGTAGCCCCAGATTGGCCAAGGAGGACGTGGTTCTCGACACTGGTGTCGCTTTTGGCAGCACCTCCATTTCCACTTCCTCTTCGCCCGGACCTGTTAACCCAGGGGCCCGTTCGTCATCCGGACCTGAAGTCTCTGCGTTTGACGGCGTGGCTCTTGAGACCGAAATCTTGACCCGTCAAGGTTTTTCAGCCGAAGTCATTGCCACTCTGCGAGCTGCCAGAGGTCCGGCTACTACTAGGATTTATCACAAGACTTGGGAAGCCTTCTTTTCGTGGTGTTCGGGTTCTTCAAGGAACCCGAGGATTTTTTCCTTTCCCAATTTGTTGGCCTTTTTGCAGTACGGGCTGGACAAGGGTTTGGCAGTGAGCACTCTAAAGGGTCAGGTTTCTGCTCTGTCCTTGCTGTTTCGGAAGGCTATCGCCTCGCGTAGGGACGTTCGTTCCTTTTTTCGCGGAGTAACCCGTCAGTTTCCGCCGCGGAAGGCGCTTGTGTCTCCTTGGCGGCTCAATCTTGTTTTGGAGGCTCTTCAACATGGGCCTTTTGAGCCTATGGACTCTGTTAGCCTTTCTTTGCTCTCTTGGAAGGTTGCCTTCCTAGTGGCGGTCACTTCTTTGAGAAGGGTTTCTGAGTTGGCGGCTTTCTTGCTCGCCTCCTTTTCTGGAGTTTCACCCGGATCGCGTAGTGCTTCGGAAGTCGGACTCTCTGTTTGTGATTCCAGCAGGTCGTCGGCTTGGTCAACGAGCTTCCAAGGATTCTATAGCTCGTTGGATTCGGTCGGCCATTTTAGAGGCTTACCGACTTAAGGGCGAACCTTGCCCGATTAAGATTCGAGCTCACTCCACGAGAGCTGTGGGTTTATCGTGGGCCTTTCATCAAGGGGCCTCGGCAGCTCAGCTCTGCCGAGCGGCGACTTGGCGCTCCGTCCACACGTTTACAAAGTTTTATAAGGTGGACGTCAGTGCTTCCGCTGATGCGGCCTTAGGACGTAGGGTACTGCAGGCGGCTGTAGTTTAAAGTTCTCGTTAACTTGTATTTAGCGCTAGTTGCGCATTTATCTAGGTTGTTGGGAATCTGCCTTTGTTGGTTTTTTTGCCCACCCTTAATTTCTGGACTGCTTTGGGACGTCCCACTAGTAATGACTGTGTCTCCCTTCCTTCCATCTGCTGCTGAAAGACGGATTTTGGTAAGACCTTACCTATAAAATCCTTTTCAGCGAAGGAAGGAAGGGAGACACAGATCCCTCCCATGGCAGAAGTGTGTTGTTGTGTTTTCAGATGCGGCGTGACCCTTCTCTCATAGCGATTATCTGGGCTGAGGTCGGCGCGCTAAGGCTCTTTTCCAGCATTGCCAGCTCATCGCAGTGGTCAGGTTCAGTGAGTAGTACCTGGGACTGTGTGGTTTTTTCTGTTATATGCATAACCCTTCTCCCGTTTTTTTCTCTGAAGTTCTTCAGAAGGGGTTATGTTGCTCCGCTGGTGATATTTGCTCTTCTTTAAGCTTGTGTACGGACTGGAGAGCTGGAGTAGGAGGAGCCCAAGCTGGAGGGGCCGGTCAACACTTTTTTAATCTGAGGTGTTCTATCCTGTGTGGGCTCCGCCTACCCACTAGTAATGACTGTGTCTCCCTTCCTTCGCTGAAAAGGATTTTACAGGTAAGGTCTTACCAAAATCCGTCTTTTAGCGTCACGAAGCGGATCGCAATATCTGTAGGTTCTCTTTTGCGTCACAGAGAGGATCGCAGAAGTTGCAAAGCAGGCTAGCAGGACGCAGAGAGCAGGAGCGATGCTGGAAATTATGAATCAGAAGCGCTCAGTACATGCTAATGACAGATCCTAACGACCGCCAATGTCGTTAAAGAGACCGCTGATGTGTCGTTTATGAGATCTCCTGTTTGGCAGCTACTAGCGACCTAAAAGCAATCACACCAACGATCTCGTTAGCTTGCGTCGTTATCGTGATCGCTAACGAGATCGCTAAGTGTGGCAGTACCTTGAGGCTAAGTGCACACGTTCAGGAATATTTGCGGGTTTTTTTTGCGTTTTTTCCGCGATTTTCCGCGGTAAAAACGCGAAAAAAACGCAAGCATTAAGCATCCTATACATGTTAATTGATTCCGCATGTTTTGGCCACATGTTGCGTTTTTTTCCGCAAAAATAGCAACATGTTCATTAATTTTGCGGAATGTAAGCGGTTCATGTGCGGTGGTACCCAGGGTCTGGAGGAGAGGAGACTCTCCTCCAGACCCTGGGTACCATATCCCTGGTAAAACAATAATTAAAATAATAAATAATGATATTCTCACCTTCTGGCGGCCCCCGCAGCCTTCCCGCCTTCAGCGACGCTCCCGGCAACTCCCGGTCCCAAGAGTCCTTCGCGAGAATCACCCAGATGGCGTAGCGGTCTCGCGTGATGCTACGTCATCGGTGTGATTTGTCGCAATGCATCCTTGGGACCGGGAGTTGCCGGGAGCGTCGCTGAAGGCGGGAAAGCTGCGGGGGCCGCCGGAAGGTGAGAATATCATTATTTATTTTTTTATTATTTTTACATTAGATCTTTTTACTATTGATGCGACATAGGCGGCATCAATAGTAAAAAGTTGGTCACACGTGTCAAACACTATGTTTGACTCGTGTGACCAACCTGTCAATCAGTTTTCCAAGAGATGCTACAGATCGCTAGGAAAACGCTAGCATTCTGCAAGCTAATTACGCTTGCAAAACGCTATTATTCTGGCGGGAATACGCATACAAAAAACGTGCGTATTTCCCGCGGGAGAAGTGCGGGATTGCCGCGGCAAATTTCGCGCAACGCGTGTGAACTTAGCCTTAGACTGATAGTGCAGTCCAGACATGAATTAAGTACATTGTGTACCTACTCGTATACGCTTGTTTGATAATGTCTATTTCACATCTTAACCCTTTTTTGCAATAGTGGATTAGCAAAGTCTGCGTGACACTAGTTATTTAAACATTAGTTTTAAACTTCACTAATATAACGCAATTATCTGACACTCAACCATGCTTATCTTACGTTTTCTTTTGATTTTATTTTCCTATCACTTTTGTATTTACTTTCCCTCTTAATTCATTTGCATGCACATTTTTAACATTAGTCACTCTTAAGCCCCCGTCTCACATAGAGATATCGCTAGCGAGATCGGTGCTGAGTCACTAGTTTTGTGACGCAGCAGCGAGCTCACCAGCAATATCGCTGTGTGTGACATTCAGCGACGATCAGCCCCCCTGCCGGTATCGCTGATCGTCGCTGAAATGTCAGGACATTTTTTTGATTGCTGGTCTCCCGCTGACAGGCACGCATCGCTGCGTGTGACAGGCGGGAGACCAGCGATCCGCTGGTAACCAAGGTACACAGCGGGTTTCCAGGCGCGGGGCTGTGCCTAGAAAACCGCTGTGTACCTTGGATACCAGCTCCCTGCATCATCAGGGTGCTGGTATCCAAGGTACACTGCGGGTAACTAAGCGATGTTACCCGCAGTGTCGCTTGTACTGATCGCTGCCTGAGCTGCCTGTTTGGCAGCTCAGCAGCAATAATGTAGCGATACACCAGCGATCCTGATCGCTGGTGTATCGCTATGTGAGACCCAGCCTTAACACACATCTGCTATTAGTTTGTCTGCTCTTGGTACCCAGACATTTACCCTCTTTATTCATTTGCTTGCACATTTTCATAAGTCCATCTTTCACACATCAGCCATTAGTCTGTTTCCTCTTGAAACCCAGGCACTTATTTACATATGCTTATCTGCAGCAACATGGATTTAAACTAACATCACCATCCACATTTACACCAGTACATTGTAAAAATATGTATTTTTTAGGAAGTGATGAATCACAGGATATACACAATCTTCTATCCATCCACATAGGTCAAGTCTGGATATCTTTGAGCGGTGTGCGTTCCTGTAGACTGCCGGACGATTGGTCCCCATGGAGACTCGTCCTCTCCGTGTGTTGACTCCGCCTCCTGTCCTGACGTGTTGGACGGGGAGCTGACCAGTCGCGGGAGACGCCGAGCTATGGTGATGTCAATTCCTGCTTGATCGACGGAAGCGCTGCTGCTGCTGCTGCTGCTAATGACTACACATGGTATAAAAAACACATTGAATCATCACATGCATACTAATCCCCCAAGGAAGAAGCTAACACGAAACGCGCGTTGGGGCACCATACTGCAATCAGGTCATGTATACCTAATCACTAAGGCTAGGTTAACATTTGCATATATGTCCGCAGCGTATCATCTGCAAATGCATGTTTACGCAGCATTTTTTATCTGCATCATCTTACACATGACGCAAAAAAAAGCATTTGCATACGTTTTTGTTTTTATGCGCATGCGTTCGATATTTCCAGGTGCTGTAATCAGTTCCTGGACATGCACAGTCTGAAGTCCGCATGCGCATCGAACGCATCTATGCGCATGTCCTTGCGTATCAGTGTGTTCCCTTAGACAGTAATGCATTTTTTTTACACACGCATGCGCATTACTGCGCATATTTGACTGATTTTTGACGCTTCAAAAAATGCAACATGTTGCGTTCGCATGATCCACACAGAAAAGACGCATGCATACGAAGACGCATTTAAAATGAATCAAACGCATGTCCCTGTGTACACCATGTTAAAGATAGGTACACAATACGCATGCGGATCTATGCTGATCAAACGCTGTGCATACAGATGCAAATGTGAAACTAACCTTAAGGGTATGCCACACTAAACAACATCGCTAACGGGATCGCTAAAAAACGTCACTATTTAGCGATCCCGTTAGCGATGTTGTAGTGTGCGGCAGCTGCCAGCGACGAGCTTCCTGCTGTGATCTCGCTCGTCGCTGGAATCGCTCCGGACCCTATTTCATCGTCGGCGCTCCCGCTGGGTAAGTATTATCGCTGAGTGTGGCACCTTTTCTTAGCGATTTAGCGGTACTTTTGTACCGCTAAAGTCGTTAAGGAGATCGCTAACCGCGATAGCGTCCTTAACGATATCGCTAAGTTAAGCCGCACTCAGCGATATACAAACAATCCCGCTAGCGATCTCATTAGTATGCGACGCTAACGAGATCGCTAGCGGGATTGTGTAGTGTGGCAGTACCTTTAGAGATTTCTTTTCTTCCTTCTTGTTATTTATTCAGCAGGCACCTTTTATAAGCACTATGCTTATCTGTGGCACTATGGAATGATTTTCCGAGCACTTTATTCTATATTTACTAAAAAGATTTGTTGGCACAGGCTGTTTATTTGAAGAGAGTATTGATTACTCTATGCATTGAATACCACAGGCAGCAACTGTGATGTATATGCATTTAGGTTGATTTCTATGAATTTCATTCCTTTACATATATCTAAAGTATTCCATTGCTTTCATATATGATCTTTTCCGTTTGGTTGGATTTTTACCAAGCACACAGAGAAATTTTGTTTCTAATAGATAGCTTATAATAAATTATGTGAGCAATATCTGTAAAAACTTTTTGGAATGATTTATTTACATCTTTACATCTTCCTTTGATCTCTCTATACTTATGAGTAAGAATCAATCGCTTCTTTATCTCTAGGCCCAATGCACTTGCAGTTTGTCCACTTTGATGCTTTTATCCTCAACTTAAAGCACCTAGCACTTTAAGGTGTGAATTTAACTGGATTATTCTGTTTGTTAAAAAGGTCTTTGACCATTCAAATGAGGTCTGTGTACTGCTTGAATACTTGATTTTTTTTTTTGAAGCCTTAATATACTAAAAGCTCTTGCTTTTCTGTACTTGACTTTTTGAAGCATTGAACATCATAAGTACTAACCGTCTTGATGTGTGTAATAGGTTTGATTAACCTTTTTTATAAATCCTTTTCAATATTTTGGTATACCTAACCTTTGTATTTGCAGTTCCTTTTTGTATTTTTTGTCTCCTTTGGAATTTTAATTCAAATATAATGTCTGTCCAATAAAGATTCATATCATTTTTTTTTAGAAAAATATGGCATTTGCTTCCTTATGTTTATAGGTATATAATTAGTTGTGTAAGTGCCACCTTAAGCTAGGCCACCTTGCTTGGTTATAATTAAGGCTTTGGAAGGAGCTTGACTGCAAGATGGCACTGAAGAAGGATTCCCACAGCAAAGGAAGGAAAGACAGGAGCTGCAGGTAAATACCCAGAAAAGTCAGTGGGTTGTGTGGTACGAGGAGGAGATGACATTTCTTGGAGAGAAGGGCACCATAGAATATAAGATGGAGGCCAATCGTAGAGCTCAGGAGAGGGCATTGCTGGAGAGACAGGTCGCTGTGGAAGCAGCTGGAAGCCCCAGACTGTATCCTCCATGAGAGAATTCCCCAGAGTGTCCAGCAAGGACTTTAAGCCATTTAACCCCTTCACCCCCAAGGGTGGTTTGCACGTTAATGACCGGGCCAATTTTTACAATTCTGACCACTGTCTCTTTTTGAGGTTATAACTCTGGAACGCTTCAACGGATCTTCGCGATTCTGAGATTGTTTTCTCGTGACATATTGTACTTCATGTTAGTGGTAAAATTTCTTCGATATAACTTGCGTTTATTTTGAAAAAAACGCAAATATGGCGAAAATTTTTAAAATTTTGCAATTTTCAAACTTTGAATTTTTATTCCCTTAAAACAGAAATATATCACACAAAATAGTTAAGAAATAACATTTCCCACATGTCTACTTTACATCAGCACAATTTTGGAACCAAAATTTTTTTTTGTTAGGAAGTTATAAGGGTTAAAAGTTGACCAGCGATTTCTCATTTTTACAACAAAATTTACAAAGCCATTTTTTTTAGGGACCACCTCACATTTGAAGTCACTTTGAGGGGTCTATATGGCAGAAAATACCCAAAAGTGACACCATTCTAAAAACTGCACCGCTCAAGGTACTCAAAACCACATTCAAGAAGTTTATTAACCCTTCAGGTGCTTCACAGTAACTAAAGCAACGTGGAAGGAAAAAATGAATATTTTACTTTTTAGCCACAAAAATGATCTTTTACAAACTTTTTTTTTATTTTCACAAGGGTAAAAGGAGAAAATGGACAGATAAGGTTGTTATGCAATTTCTCCTGAGTACGCCAATACCCCATATGTGGGGGAAAACCACTGTTTGGGCACACGGCAGAGCTCGTAAGGGAAGGAGCGACGTTTGACTTTTTCAAACTAAAATTGGCTGGAATTTAGATTGGATGCCATGTCGCGTTTGGAGAGCCCCTGATGCGCCTAAACAGTGGAAACCCCCAACAAGTGACACCATTTTGGAAACTAGACCCCCTAAGGTACTTATCTAGATCTGTTGTGAGCACTTTGAACCCTCAAGTGTTTCACAAAAGTTTATAAAGCCTGGGTGTGAAAAAAAAAAAATCAATTTTCCACAAAAATGATTTTTTAGTCCCAAATTTTTGAATTTTCCCAAGGAAATTGGACCCCAAAAGTTGTTGTCCAATTTGTCCTGAGTACGCTGATACCCCATATGTGGGGGGGGGAAACTGTTTGGGCGCACGGCAGGGCTTGGAAAGGAAGTAGTAACGTTTTGGAATGCAGACGTTAATGGGGGTCATGTTCTGTTTGCAGTGCCCCAGATGAGCCTAAACAGTGGAAACCCCCACAAGTGACCCCATTTTGGAAACTAGACCCCCTAAGGAACTTATCTAGATCTTTGGTGAGCACTTTGAACCCCCAAGTGCTTCACACAAGTTTATAATGCCCGGGCATGAAAATAAAAAATCCTATTTTTTTCCCACAAAAATTATCTTTTAGTCACTAATTTTTTATTTTCCCAAGGGTAACAGGAGAAATTGGACCACATAAGTTGTTGTACAATTTGTCCTGAGTACGCTGATACCCCATATGTGGGGGGGAACCACTGTTTGGGCGCACGGCAGAGCTCGGAATGGAAGGAGCACCATTTGACTTTTTCCAACCAAAATTGGCTGGAATTGAGTTTGGATGCCATGTTGCATTTGGAGAGCCCCTGATGTGCCTAAACAGTGGAAACCCCCCACAAATGACCCCATTTGGGAAACTAGACCCCCTAAGGAACTTATCTAGATTTTTGATGAGCAATTTGAACCCCCAAGTGCTTCACACAAGTTTATAACGTAGAGCCGTAAAATTTAAAAATCATATTTTTTCCACAAAATTTATCTTTTCACCCCAATTTTTATTTTTCCAAGGGTAACAAGACTCCAAAAGTTATTGTGCAATTTGTCCTGAGTGCGCTGATACCCCATATGTGGGGGTAAACCACTGTTTGGGTGCATGGCAGAGTTTGGAAGGGAAGGAGCGCCGTCTGACTTTTTCAACGCAGAATTGGCTGGACGCCATGTCGTGTTTGGAGAGCTCCTGATCTGCCTAAACAGTGGAAACACCCATAAATGACACCATTTTGGAAACTAGACCCTCAAGGAACTTATCTAGATGTGTGGTGAGAACTTTGAACCCCCAGGTGTTTCACTAAAGTTTATAACGTACAGCCGTAAAATAAAAAATCTTTTTTTTTTTTTTTACAAAAATGATTTTTTCGCCCCCAATATTTTATTTTCACAAGGGTAACAGAAGAAATTGGAACGCAAAAGTTGTTGTCCAATTTGTCCTGAGTACACTGATACCCAATATGTGGGCGAAAACTACTGTATGGGCACACGTCGGGGCTCGGAAGGGAAGTAGTGACGTTTTGGATTGCAGACTTTGATGGAATGGTCTGGGGGCGTCATGTCACATTTGGAGAGCCCCTGATGCGCCTAAACAGTGGAAACCCCCCACAAGTGACCCCATTTTGGAAAATAGACCCCACAAGGAACTTATCTAGATGTGTGGTGAGCACTTTGAACCCGAAGTGCTTCACAGAAGTTTATAACGCACAGCCGTAAAAATAAAAAATCCTTTTTTTTTTTTTGCAAAAATGATTTTTTTCGCCCCAATATTTTATTTTTACAAGGGTAACAGGAGAAATTGGACCCCAAAAGTTGTTGTCCAATTTGTCCTGAGGACGCTGATACCCAATATGTGGGAGAAAACTACTGTATGGGTGCAGGTCTGGGCTCGGAAGGGAAGTAGTGACGTTTTGGATTGCAGACTTTGATGGAATGGTCTGGGGGCGTCATGTCGCATTTGGAGAGCCCCTGATGCGCCTAAACAGTGGAAATCCCCAACAAGTGACCCCATTTTGGCAAATAGACCCCACAAGGAACTTATCTAGATGTGTGGTGAGCACTTTGAACCCCGAAGTGCTTCACAGAAGTTTATAACGCACAGCCGTAAAAATAAAAAATCTTTTTTTTTTTTTGCAAAAATGATTTTTTTGCCCCAATATTTTATTTTTACAAGAGTAACAGGAGAAATTGGACCCCAAAAGTTGTTGCCCAATTTGTCCTGAGTACGCTGATACCCAATATGTGGGAGAAAACTACTGTATGGGTACACGTTGGGGCTCGGAAGGGAAGTAGTGACGTTTTGGATTGCAGACTTTGATGGAATGGTCTGGGGCGTCATGTCGCATTTGGAGAGCCCCGATGCGCCTAAACAGTGGAAATCCCCAACAAGTGACCCCATTTTGGAAAATAGACTCCACAAGGAACTTATCTAGATGTGTGGTGAGCGCTATGAAGCCCCAAGTGCTTCACAGAAGTTTATAATGTACAGCCGTAAAAACAAAAAAATATTTTTTTTTGTACAAAAATGATATTTTTGCCCCAGTTTTTTATTTTCCCAAGGGTAACAGAAGACATAGGACAAATTGCACAATAACTCTTGGGGTCCAGAGTACGCTGATACCCCATATGTGGGGATAAACTACTGTTTGGACGCATGGCAGAGCTCAGAAGTGAAGGAGCACCGTTTTACTTTTTCAACGCAGAATTGGCTGGAATTGAGATCAGACGCCATGTCACATTTGGAGAGCCCCTGATGTGCCTAAACAGCGGAAACCCCCCAATTCTAACTCCAACCCTAACCCCAACCACCCCTAACCCTAGTCCCAACCCTAACCACAAACCTAACCCTAACACACCCCTAATCCCAACCCTAACCCTAATCCTAACTTTAGCGCCAACCCTAACCCTAACTTTAGCCGCAACCCTAACCCTAACCCTAATGGGAAAATGGAAATAAATACATTTTTTTAATTTTATTATTTTTCCCTAACTAAGGGGGTGATAAAGGGGGGTTTGATTTACTATTTATAGCGGGTTTTTATGATTGGCAGCTGTTACGCTAAAAGACGCTTTTTATTGCAAAAATAGTTTTTTGCATCGCCACATTTTGAGAGCTATAATTTTTGCATATTTTGGCCCACAGAGTCATGTGAGGTCTTATTTTTTGCGGTACGAGTTGACGTTTTTATTTGTACCATTTTTGAGCAGGTGACATTTTTTGATCGCTTTTTATTTCGATTTTTGGGAGGTTAGAATGAACAAAAATCAGCAATTCATGAATTTCTTTTGGGGGAGGCGTTTTTATTGTTCCGCGTGTGGTAAAATTGATAAAGCAGTTTTATTCTTCGGGTCAGTACGATTATGGCGATACCTCATTTATATCATTTTTTTATGTTTTGGCGCTTTTATAGAATAAAAACAATTTTATATAAAAAATAATTATTTTTGCATCGCTTTATTCTGCGAGCTATAACTTTTTTATTTTTTCGCTGATGATGCTGTATGGCGGCTCGTTTTTTGTGGGGAATCTTCAATGCCACTTTGTCGGTGCGTAACCCAAAGTAAAGCCAGAAGAGCAGCAGATGTGGACATGTTCAACCTGTGAATGGAAATAAGACCACCAGAACTACAGTCACAGCCGTTGAGTGATTCTTCTTGTGGGGATAATTTTGAGTGTCTCTTGGGATAAAGTTCAGTTTAGACAAGAGGTAGAGACGGACCCTACCCTAGCTAGTTTTAGAACTTGGGCTGAAATAGGGCAGTTAGGAGAAAACGAGGAAATAATTATAAGGGAAAATGGACTCCTATATCGGGTTACCAACACTGACTCCCTAGATATACCCTGGACTTATAGCAAACAGTGGATTGTCCCTCAGAAATAGTTTCCCTATTACAACTTGCTCATGACATTCCTACTGCTGGCCATTAAGGGAAAACCCTGACTGAGAGACGATTGACTCAAATTTTCTATTGGCCTGGGATTTCTCAAGCCGTCACATATTTCTGCAGAACTTGCGACATCTGTCAGCGTAGAGGGCGACCGGGAGATCACCCAAAGGCACCCTTGCAACCGCTCCCTATAATAGAAGAACCCTATAAAAGAGTAGCTATCGATTGGACCTTTGGCTAAACCAAGTAAATCTGGAAAGCATTACATTCTCACTGTTGTGGACTCTGCCACCCGATATCCAGAAGCTGTGGCCTTGTCAAGTGTTTCTGCAGCCAAGGTGGCCGAGCCCCTGGTTACCATTTTCACTAGAGTATGATTTCCAAATGAGATCCTATCAGAACAAGCCTCCCAGTTCATGTCTGAGCTGGTACAGTCCAAAGAATAATCAAGCTTGGCCGACAGCACAACAGTCTATGGATGCACGTTCTAGTCCTCTGGATCCAGGGGGACAACAACATATCAAGTAATGAATGAAGAACAGCATACCAGTCCAGGTGAAGATCAATTCATATATTTATTTTTCCAGATGCGACGTTTCGACCTCCATAGGTCTTTTTCAAGCATAACAAACACCAAACATGGCAGCCTTATATAGGAAGTGGATAACATTCCACCAATCAGAAACAAGGAACTGCCAGCAATAATTAACACATACAATTGAAAAAAAGTGGTATAAATTTCATATCAAAATACATTAAAAATACATACATACATAGGGAGTGAAGAAACATGCAGTATTGAATAAAGAATATACATATTGCATCGTGTCCCATATCCGTGAACCTATCATATAGAAGCATTCTGATCACCATAGTAGCTATCCACAAAATCCTGCAATGAAAAAAAATGTAAACACAAGACTCACCAATAGATCTCAGCCTACTAACCCAGTGTAGAGGTGTGTTCAAGTCTACACCAATCAGCAGCGTTAATACACATATTCCTAGATTCCCTCACAAACCTGCAGCAACACACGGCGCCTGTAGTCACACTGTGGGGCACGCCCCTCAGTGCACGTCATACATTACCACCTATCAGCGCGCTCTATCAGCTCCTGTCAGCGGTATCACATGACTCATCTCATGACACCGCAATGACAGGAGGAAGCACAAGACGCATGCGTGCCCCCGATCACTTAGGCAACGTATACAAATTGAGATCGCGCAATCCATGCTCTCTCTCCACTAATACATAGAATCACACCTGTGAATGTCACACTAGGGGAACATTAAAGGAGCATGTGGAGATATGTTATCATAAAAATGGAGTCTAAGCCAAGACGCCAAATAAGAACGCACTATCCATGTAATGTAACCAGTGTCACGTAACATGACATCGCAGTGGCAAAAAAAAGCACAACACACGCGTACTCAGAACCACTGGGGCAACATACATAAACTATAATAACACAACCTGCACTCCACATGTAATAGATTGTACGATCATACACGAAGTCATCCAATATAGATTGTACGTAGGAAAAACATGGCACATATATAGAAACATATTGCCATTAATTAGAGACATCACCGAGGAACCCGCAATGCCAAATCCATGGCTAACCGTAATGTAGCATACATCCATCTCGCATATCCATCATATCTATCTTAGGAATAAGTGCAGATTAAATTAGAGGAAATACAGCTAATAAATGTATAAGGTGACAATATTGGCTACTCCATGAGACACAAACCCCACATACCGTAGTCTTTCAAATCAATCCCCTGCAACATAAAAGAAAAAAGAAAAAATCAATAAAAATTAATAAAAAATTAAAAACCACAGGAAAAAAGGGCCTATGTAGATGCAATGCTGATAACAGAGAATGACAGGGTTCTATCCAACACATACTTAGATTATAATCAATATTTAATCCCTTCGGTTGTAATGTACTCAATTTTGAAATCCATCTTAGTTCCTTACATTTCAAAAGCCTGGTTCTGTCACCGCCCCTTCTCTGAACCGGAACATCATCAATTACCCTAAACCTTAGTTGACTCCACAGAATGTTTCATCTCACAGAAGTGTTTCGGAATTGGTAATTCAATAGATTTCGTTCTAATGGTGCTCTTATGTTTGCTGATTCGCGCCTTGATTTCCATAGTCTCACCGATATATACTAACCCACAGGGCATGTAATCATATATATTACAAAACTAGAGGTACAGGTGTATCTGCCTCTAATGTCAATCCTTTTACCCGTATGTGGGTGATAGAAAAATCACCCTTAACCAGGTTCCCACAACAAGCACATCCAAGACGAGGGAAATTCCCAAGTCTCGGAGTGACTAAAGTTTTTTGTATGGAAACCTTATTGTAGCCTATATCCGATTTCACCAATTTATCCTTCAGGGTATGACCACGATTATATGAAAAAATAGGGGGAACCGAAAATTCCCTCACCTCAGGAAGACCCTGATGTAGTAGATGCCAATGTTTTTTCAAAATATTACCAACCCGATCACTAGCTGTGCAATATGTTGATACAAAAGGAATATGTTTATCCTGATTCCTGATACGTTTTGTCCTAGTCTCCTGTCTAGTCAAACTAACCGCCTGTTCCTTGTAATTCCTCAATTTGTCAGAGGAATATCCCCTTTTAATAAACTTCTGACACATTTCTTCAAGTCTCACATCAACCAGCGTGTCATCCGACACAATCCTCCGCACCCTTAACATTTGGCTCCATGGTAGAGATTCTACCATGTGCCTTATATGATGACTATCAAACCTGAGTAAACTATTTCTGTCCGTTATCTTTACAAACAAATCAGTGAGTAACAAATCATTTTCCTTATAGACCATGGTGTCTAGGAATTGTATCCGTTCCATAGAGTATGAAATAGTGAATTTCAACTCTGGATAAATGTCATTGAGTTCTTCCTGAAACCTAAGGAGAGTATCCAGTTGACCCTCCCACAATAAAAAAGTCGTCAATGTAGCGCCACTAGGCCCGGACATGACACCAGAAACCGGACTTGTACACATACTCATCCTCAAGTACCGCCATATAGATGTTGGCATAAGTGGGGGCCACATTAGACCCCATGGCGGTACCCCTCAACTGCAGGAAGTAATCATCCCCAAAGAGGAAGTAGTTCCTCCTGAGGATGAACTCCAGCAGCGAGAGGATAAGACGCGCACAGTCCGGCCCCATGTCCGAACCTGATAGCGCAACACCCACGGCCCAGAGACCTTTGTCATGTTCTATGGACGTGTATAGAGAAACAATATCCAAAGACACCAAAATGGTATCTGCTGTTACACTCAGATTTTCAACTTTATCCAAAAAATCCCCGGTGTCTCTTTATTCAATACTGCATGTTTCTTCACTCCCTATGTATGTATGTATTTTTAATGTATTTTGATATGAAATTTATACCACTTTTTTCAATTGTATGTGTTAATTATTGCTGGCAGTTCCTTGTTTCTGATTGGTGGAATGTTATCCACTTCCTATATAAGGCTGCCATGTTTGGTGTTTGTTATGCTTGAAAAAGACCTATGGAGGTCGAAACGTCGCATCTGGCAAAATAAAGATATGAATTTATCTTCACCTGGACTGGTATGCTGTTCTTCATTCATTACTTGAGCTGGTACAGTGTCTTTGGCGCACTTGTGGAGTACGAGCAATCCGAAAGACAACATATCATCATCAAACAAATGGACTTTGTGAATGATTCAATGGCATGCTGAAACATATGTTAAGGGCCTTCACTGTCAGGGATGCACACTGGAAGAAGTACCTACCCAATCTCCTATTTGGGAAGTCACCCAGGAGTCCAATGGTTTTTCCCCCTTTGAGCTCCTCTATGGAAGAAAGGTCAGAGGACCTTTAACCCTGCTAAAAGAATATTGGGAGGGCAAGTTGAAGATACAGGAACCCGTGTTATTCCATATGTCCTAAAGCTGCGGGCAACCCTGGCTCAACTTGCTAGTTTTGCTCAGGATCATGTGCAGATGGCTCAAACCAGACATAAGACATGGCATGACCGCAAAGCCCTCTATCGGTAGTTTGCAGAACGACAACAGGTCTTAATGATTGTTCCCCATCGGCAAAATAAACTTCAGACAACATGGGAGGGTCCTTTCCGGGTTCTCAGAAAACTTAATGACACCAGTTACCTCATTGCTTTAGATTACCAGGGTTTAAGACAAAAGACTGTCCATGTGAATATGATTAAGGAGTACCATGACCGGACTCCACCAGTGAAAGCCAGCTGTCGGCTAGCTTCAGAAGACAGTCAGGACGATGGAATCCTTAACTTAAGATTTCTGGTTGACAGCCAGACCAGGTCTCCTACCTTAAAAGCTGGTGCAGGTTTACGAAATTTATCTGCTGCCTTCTTGTACCTTTCCTGAGCCGATTCCAGATTCTCCTTTAGAAGATCCATATTCTTCTGTAAAGTCGTGACTCTTTCAGCCACTGCTGGCAAAGGCTTCTCTATGGGAAATCGTGGTAGAATGTTAGGATGATAACCTAGATTAGAGTAAAAAGGAGACTGTTTAGTGGAGGCACTCTGAGAGTTGTTGTAAGAGAACTCAGCCAATGGAAGTAGATCCACCCAATCATCCTGTAGGTGGCAGATAAAGCAGCGGAGATACTGCTCCAGAGTTTGATTGGTTCGTTCGGTTTGTCCATTAGTCTGGGGATGAAAAGCAGAAGAAAGGTTCACTTTAATGTCCAATGCTGCACAGAAATTTTGCCAAAACCTAGAAGTGAATTGCACCCCTCGATCCGAAATAACCTCATCCGGTACTCCATGTAAACGAAACACATCTTTAATCATCAAATCTGATGTCTGTTTTGCAGTGGGTAAGCCGACACAAGGGATAAAATGAGCTGCCTTTGTTAGACGGTCAACCACCACTAGAATAGTGTTCTTCCCTTGAGAGGTTGGTAATTCCACAATGAAGTCCATAGAAATGGATCCCCACGGGCGGGACGGGGTGGGAAGAGGCTGTAACAGACCAGTTGGTGAAGAGCGAGGTGTTTTGCATCTTGCACAAACCTCACACGAAGTGACATAGTCCAAAACATCCTTCCTACAAGTGGGCCACCAAAAGAAACGAGAAAGAAATTCCTGTGTCTTTAGAATTCCTCTATGCCCGGCTATTTTGGAATCGTGAATGAGTTGCAATACTCTCAATCTGACTGTTTCAGGTATATACAGACGTTGTCCCAGAATCCACACACCATTCTTAAAGACAAGACTTACGTCCCTTGGGGGTTGAGCCAAAAAAGAATCCGCATGGTATGCTTCCTTGATGTCTTTAATTAGGTCTTGATGATGAATCACTCCTAGGAATCTAGAGTCAGGAAGAATAGTCTTAGGAGGAGTAATTGGACGTGTCTCTGCTGAGTAAATCCTAGAGAGTGCATCAGCCTTTCCATTGCGCGATCCTGGTCTATAAGAAATAATAAAATTAAATTGGTTTAAGAAAAGATTCCAGCGAGCCTGGCGAGGAGTCAGGCACTTAGCCGACCTGATAAACTCAAGATTACGATGGTCTGTCAGAACAACTATTTGCTGTGCAGCTCCTTGAAGAAGGTGTCTCCATTCTTTGAAGGCGGCAATAATGGCCAACAACTCTCTATTGCCCACATCGTAGTTCTTCTCAGCCGAAGACAACTGCTGGGAAAAGAAGGCACAGGGATGCAAGACATTCTTCTCACCTGTTCTCTGAGAGAGTATAGCTCCCACGGCACAGTCTGAAGCATCCACCTCTATTATGAAGGCAAGCTCTGGGTTGGGATGTACTAGGATAGGTGCAGTGGTAAATTTATCTTTTAGACGGGAAAATGCTTCCTGGGCTTGGGAGTCCAGGAGAACTTAGACTCTTTCCGGGTAAGTTGGGTGATAGGTGACACTACCTCAGAGAAATTTCTAATGAAACGTCTATAGAAGTTTGCAAACCCGATGAAGCGCTGTACTCCTTCACATTTCTAGGACTTGGCCAATCATTGATGGCTTGGGTTTTACTTCCATCCATACTAATTCCTTGTGTAGACAGTACATACCCCAGAAATTGAATTTCGGTCTTATGGAATTCACACTTTTCAAGCTTGATGTAAAGATGATTTTGTCTTAGACGTTCCAAGACCATTCTCACATGTCCATGATGTTCCTCTGTGGAGTTAGAAAAAATTAAAATATCATCCAAATAAATTACCACGAATGTATCCAGGAGATCCCTGAAGATGTCATTCACCAAGTGTTGGAAAGTGGCTGGGGCGTACTCAGACCAAAAGGCATAACTAGATATTCAAAGTGTCCATAGCGTGACCTGAATGCAGTCTTCCATTCATCCCCAGGTCTAATACGGACTAAGTTATAGGCCCCACGAAGATCTAGTTTAGAAAAAATTTTGGCATGTCGCACTCTCTCCAATAACTCAGGGATTAAAGGCAATGGATAACGGTTTCTAATAGTAACCTTATTGAGTTCCCTATAGTCTACGCATGGTCTCAGGGATCCATCTTTCTTCTTTACAAAGAATATGGGTGCCCCTGCAGGAGATGAAGAGGGGCGTATGAAGCCCTTGGCTAGATTTTCGTCTATGTACTCTTTTAAAGCCTTCAGCTCGGGCCCCGCCAGGGGGTAGATCTTACCAAAAGGTATCTCTGCTCCAGGCAATAATTCAATTGGACAATCATATGGACGGTGAGGAGGAAGCTGGTCAGCGTTCTTCTTGTCACATAAATCCACATAGTCCTGGTATACAGCTGGTAGTTCAGGGACTGACATGGTTCCTTTAGGAACAGAGCAAGCTGAAATTTTTGGACTCATCTGTTTCTCTGGAAAGTGTAATTCCTTGGTCTCCCAGTTAATGGTAGGATTCTGAGCCTGCAGCCATGGTAGCCCTAGAATAATGGGAAAGTGAGGAGAAGAGATAAGCATAAAGGACAGTTTCTCTTGATGATCTTTACCCATAAGAACCTTTAAAGGCTCTGTTTCCTGATCCACTGGTCCAGAGGTCAGCAGGGAGCCATCCACAGTTTCCATCTGTACTGGAGTAGCCTTCTTCACTGAACGTATTCCCTGTTTCAGAGCAAAGGAGACATCCATAAAATTTCCACTTGCACCTGAGTCGATCATAGCAGAGCTAGACACCCAGGCTGAGTCAACCCAGAGTTTGATGGAAAGAAAACAGTGAGAATTGTTTTTTTTACAACTCAGCTGGGACACCGCTGAGGAAACTTGAAAGATGGCAGCATTTACACAGTCAACGTCCTCAGAGGTAACGGAGTTTAAGTCCGAGAAATCAAGATCTGTTGCTGCAGATCTCTCTGGAGCCTGAGGCTCGGACCTGACAGATCCCCTCTCGCAACACTCACAATGAATGAGTGCTGCAGTAGTCTTGCGAGAACGGCTGGGGCAGTTAATAATAAAGTGCCCTGACTTACCACAATAAAAACATAGATTCTCCTTAAAACGATGTTCCTTGCGTGCATCACTAACCCGTCGTAGTAAAGAATCTACCTGCATGGGTTCAGGTTCAGGTTCCGTGTAATCCTATTCAAAGGTTCCTTAGCTGGAGAGGAAGGTAGGAAAAGGTTAGTACGATTGCTTTCGAACCATCTCTCTTGCCTGCGTTCAGTTAAACGAGTATCAATACGGATGCAGTAGTTAATAAAGTCACCTAACGCAGTGGGAGGGTCGGCACGAGCAAGTTCATCCTTAATCAGTGGGGATAACCCCTTTCGAAAAATAGATTTTTTGGCGGAATTGTCCCAGGTGGTATCAAGGGCCCATCTCCTGAAATCCAAGGCATATTCAGCTACCGAGTGCTTACCTTGGCGCAAAGCTAACATGGCTGCTTCAGCTGTTGCACCTCGATTGGGGTCATCAAACACCTGCCCCATGGCTGAAATAAAATCATCAAGGTGATTCAAACAATCATCCTCAGTCTCAATCAGAGGGTTTGCCCACATCAAAGCCTTGTTGGTAAGCAACATAATTATAGTAAGCACCTTAGATCGTTCAGTAGGAAATTGTGAAGCATGTGCAGAAAAAAAAAGATTGCATTGATTAACAAATCCCTGAATTTTTCACGTTCACCACCAAAACGAAAAGGGGGCAACTTGGGAATCCCAGAACTCGGGGCTACGGCAGGAGCCTGGACTCGCCCCTCCAGAACCTCAATCCTGGCTCGCAAATCCTGGGTAGTCTGTCCAACCACTTGCAAATTGTGATTATTTAGGTCCTGAAGATTTGTAAAACGGGTCTTTATATTCTGCAAATCTGCAAGGATATTATCAGTCACTCCGCAAAGTTCCTTTATGCGGGCCTCCATTTTCCAGATCTTTTAAGACAGGATACTGGAAGAAGAGGAAAAAAAAAAAAAACAATAGTGTTCACCTGTGGCAACACTGAAGTAAGAAAAAACTTTAAGGGAACTGCTCACCTGGAATGGTTGTGAGAAGTCACAACCACTATCATCACAGAAAGCTTTCAACCAGACATCTGATATCCAGAGTTTCAGCAGACAAAAAGAGAAAAAAAAAAAAAAAACAATAGTGTTTACCTGTGATAACACTGCAGAAAAAAAAAAAACTTAAGGGAATTGCTCACCTGGAATGGTTGTGAGAAGTCACAACCACTGTCATCACAGAAAGTGCAACCGGACATCCGATATCCACAGGACAGCAGACAAGCCTTTCCAGACCCAGCAGACACTAACGTTTGGCTTCAGAATCTTGTAATGTATGTGGTACAGTTCATATAGCGTCTTGTGCTTGGGTGCGATGAAAATACTTGAGACACAGGTTGATAAAGAAAGTCTTGTATTGCTTCATACAAATTGGCAAAAATAAACACACAGGTTGCAAACACAGAAGCAGGAGACACAGCAGGCCAGAGTAATCTAAGCTCAGCAATAACTCTCCACAACAGATTCAGATCTTCTTCTCTGTTACCGCAAGTCCATGCAAACGTGAGGCTCTCAAGAGCAGAGTTCAGAGTCCACAAGTGCTTCAGAGTTCCTCAGTAGGAATGGCTGGAGTACAAGGTCCAAGGCTTCAGGAGTCAGAACACAGGTTCACTGCAGGCTAGATTCTGAAGCACTGATTGCTCAGCTGTGGCTGTTTAAGAAGCAAACGGAGAGAATCAGGGCGGGAACATGCAAGCTGGAAAACTCCATTTTGACTGAGGGCAAGATAGCTGCAGCAAAACAGAAAGCAAAATGGCCGACGAACAAACTGAGTTTCAGAAACAGATACACAGAACCTTACAAAATGACCGTACCATTAGTGATCCTTATCCAATACCCCATATTGATGAACTTCTAGACCAGCTAGCTGGGGCCCCATATGTCACTACCTTGGATCTCAGTAAGGGATATTGGAAAATCCCTCTGACGGAGGGAGGGAGAGAAAGGTCAGCTTTCATAACCCCCTTTGGTCTGTATGAATTTCTGAACATGCCTTTTGGAATGAAGAATGCCCCTGCAACCTTTCAGAGAATGGTAGACCAGATACTCCAGGGATGTGGCCATTTTGCTTGTGCCTACTTGGATGATACTGCCATTTTCAGCCAGACGTGGGAGGAACACATGAACCACGTAGCAGTTGTTCTTGACCATATTCTTGCTGCAGGCCTGAACATTCGACCTGATAAATTCCAGTTGGGGATGGGTGAAATCCAGTACCTGGGGCATAGAGTAGGAGGAGGAAAGCTATGTCCTGAACATGCCAAAACCCAGGTTATTAGAGATTGGCCTGTACCCCAAACCAAGAAACAAGTTATGGCTTTTTTGGGCACTGCCAGTTATTACCGAAAGTTTGTATCTCATTTCAACACTGTGGCCAAGCCTCTTACAGACGTCACCAAGAAAACAATGCCCCGGGTGGTGACTTGGACTCCAGCCTGTGATGAGGCTTTTAATCTGCTGAAAGACACCCTGGTCTGTGACCCTGTTTTGGCTGCTCCAGACTACAAGAGGAGGAGGTTTATTGTGCAGGTGGATGCCTCTTATGGACTGGGGGGCTGTACTAAGCCAGGTGAATGCAGCTGGGGAGGAGCACCTCATTGCCTACCTCAGCCGGAAACTGCTGGACCGAGAAGTGGCCTATGCAACCGTTGAAAAGGAATGCCTGGCTTTAGTATGGGCCCTAAGGAAGCTAAGGCCATATCTGTATGGAGGAGAATTCACTGTGATTACTGATCACAATCCACTCACTTTGTTGAATAGAGTCTCAATGGATGGGGACAATGGATGCTTACTATGATGGAGCCTGGCTCTTCAACCCTTTAACTTTATAATACAATATAGAAGAGGCAGTAAACACCAAAATGCAGACGGATTGTCCAGGCTGGAGGATCCCTGAGCCCTGTCAGTCATGACCACGTGTACTTTACCAGTCACCTGTAGAGGTCACTAGTCTGTACACAAATTGAGGGGGGAACGGGTTGTAACAGCATGTCCCTCCCTTGGCCTGTGTTCCTGGAGTGTAATGTAATGAGGTCTAGGTCCACCTCACCTGTACTGCATCTAGTGAGGGATTCTGTCTTTGTTCTTCTCAGCATGGGACTCAACCAATACACAAACTTGTAAGATTGAAATAAGCGTGTAGTTCCTGGAAGCTTCTCAATGTAGCCACATGTTAAAGGCACTGCCACACTTAGCGATCGCACTAGCGATCACGACAACAACTTAACCTGGCGAGATCGCTAGTGCGATCACTAGTTAGATTCCAAACACAACTCATCAGCGATCTGTGATTCCAAACACATCTCATCAGCGATCTGTATAACAAAATCTGCGGTCGTTGGGAAAACCTAGTCCCACCTGCGATGCTGGTGAAGTCGTTCATAAAGGGTGTCAAACTGAGCGATTCAGGCTCACCAGCGGGACACCAACGACTAAAAAATGGCTCAGAACGTTCATAAGCGATCAGCGACATCTCAGCAGGGGCCACATCGCTGCTACATGTCACACACAGTTAAGTTGCTAACGAGATCGCTACTGCGTCATAAATGGTGACGCAGTAGCGATCTCGTTAGCGATCTCGCTTGCGATCTCGCTTAGTGTGGCATACCCTTAAAAGTTGGCGTGAACCTCCCCATCGATGGGCTGATGCCAGGACACAGGACAATAGACTCATGTGTTGGCTGAGTCAGTTGTGTGGTGATTTGCGAATGCTGGGATCTTATGCTGAGATCCCAGTGACCGTGTGTATTGTTAGAAGCTGCCACGTGGGACTATGTTGTGTTTCTCATCTGCTGGATCCATTGAATTCACCGGAGGACTATTTCTATTTTCCCGGCGTCTGATTGCCGGTTGGCGCCTCCGAAACTTCCCCCTTTGTGTGGACGCATTGTGGACTAATTACGGATGCTGCAGAATTACTTTCATTTGTGTTGTTCCTGGTTCCATTAAATCTTGTTGGATTGTTTATCTGCCTGGTGTCTCTTCCTGCTCTGTCGCATACCCCGTCACACTTACCGACCTAAATGTATGGATTTCGTCCAAGGTTGTGAAATGGTTAAAGGGAATCTGTCATCAAATTTTTGCTGCTCCATCTAAGTGCGGCATGATGTAGGGGCAAAGACTCAATGTGTCAATTACTGAGTCCTTGCTGTCATTTTGATGAAATCCAGATATACAGTCATGGCCAAAAGTTTTGAGAATGACACAAATATTAATTTTTACAAAGTCTACTGCTTCACTTTTTCTAATGGCAATTTGCATATACTCCAGAATGTTATAAAGAGTGATCAGCTTAACAGCAATTACTTGCAAAGTCAATATTTGGCTAGAAAATGAACTTTATTCCCCAAAACACATTTCAACATCATTGCAACCCTGCCTTAAAAGGACCAGCTAACCTCTTTTCAGTGATTGCTCCATTAACACAGGTGTGGGTGTAAATGAGGACATGGCTGGAGATCAATCTGTCATGATTAAGTAAGAATGACACCACTGGACACTTTAAAAGGAGGCTGGTGCTTGGCATAATTGTTTCTCTTCTGTTAACCATGGTTATCTCTAAAGAAACACGTGCAGTCATCATTGCAATGCACAAAAATGGCCTAACAGGGAAGAGTATCGCAGCTAGAAAGATTGCACCTCAGTCAACAATCTATCGCATCATCAAGAACTTCAAGGAGAGAGGTTCCATTGTTGCCAAAAAGGCTCCAGGGCACCCAAGAAAGACCAGCAAGCGCCAGGACCGTCTCTTAACCCCTTCACCCCCAAGGGTGGTTTGCACGTTAATGACCGGGCCAATTTTTACAATTCTGACCACTGTCTCTTTATGAGGTTATAACTCTGGAACGCTTCAACGGATCTTCGCGATTCTGAGATTGTTTTCTCGTGACATATTGTACTTTATGTTAGTGGTAAAATTTCTTCCATATAACTTGCGTTTATTTATGAAAAAAACGCAAATATGGTGAAAATTTGGAAAATTTAGCAATTTTCAAACTTTGAAATTTTATTCCCTTAAAACAGAGAAATATGTCACAGAAAATAGTTAACAAATAACATTTCCCACATGTCTACTTTACATCAGCACAATTTTGGAACCAAAATTTTTTTTTGTTACGAAGTTATAAGGGTTAAAAGTTGACCAGCGATTTCTCATTTTTACATCAAAATGTACAAAGCCATTTTTTTTAGGGACCACCTCATATTTGAAGTCACTTTGAGGGTGTATATAGCAGAAAATACCCAAAAGTGACACCATTGTAAAAACTACACCCCTCAAGGTACTCAAAACCACATTCAAAAAGTTTATTAACCCTTCAGGTGCTTCACAGGAGCTGAAGCAACGTGGAAGGAAAAAATGAACATTTTACTTTTTAGTCACAAAAATGATCTTTTACAAACATTTTTTTTATATTCACAAGGGAAAAAGGAGAAAATGGACCGATAAAGTTGTTGTGCAATTTCTCCTGAGTACGCCGATACCCCATATGTGAGGGAAAACCACTGTTTGGGCGCACGGCAGGGCTCGGAATGGAAGGAGCGCAGTTTGACTTTTCCAAACCAAAATTGGCTGGAATTGAGAACGGACGCCATGTCGCGTTTGGAGAGGCCCTGATATGCCTAAACAGTGGAAACCCCCCACATGTGACCCCATTTTGGAAACTAGACCCCCTAAGGAACTTATCTAGATGTGTGGTGAGCACTTTGAACCCCCAAGTGCTTCACGCAAGTTTATAATGTAGAGTCGTGAAAAAAAAAAATCATATTTTTTCAACAAGCATGATGTTTTAGTCCCCAATTTTTATTTTCCCAAGGGTAAGAGGAGAAATTGGACCACAAAAGTTGTTGTCCAACTTGTCCTGAGTACGCTGATACCCCATATGTGGGGGGTACCACTGTTTGGGCGCACGGAAGGGCTCGAAAGGGAAGGAGCGCCGTTTGACTTTTCCAAACCAAAATTGGCTGGAATTGTGAACGAACGCCATGTCGCGTTTGGAAGGCCCCTGATGTGCCTAAACAGTGGAAACCCCCCACATGTGACCCCATTTTGGAAACTAGACCCCCTAAGGAACTTATCTAGATGTGTGGTGAGCACTTTGAACCCCCAAGTGCTTCACGCAAGTTTGTAATGTAGAGCCGTGAAGAAAAAAAATCATATTTTTTCCACAAGCATGATGTTTTAGTCCCCAATTTTTTATTTTCCCAAGGGTAAGAGGAGAAATTGGACCACAAAAGTTGTTGTCCAACTTGTCCTGAGTACGCTGATACCCCATATGGTGGGGGAACCACTGTTTGGGCGCACGGCAGGGCTCGAAAGGGAAGGAGCGCCGTTTGACTTTTCCAAACCAAAATTGGCTGGAATTGGGAACGAACGCCATGTCGCGTTTGGAGGGCCCCTGATGTGCCTAAACAGTGGAAACCCCCCACATGTGACCCCATTTTGGAAACTAGACCCCCTAAGGAACTTACCTAGATGTGTGGTGAGCACTTTGAACCCCCAAGTGCTTCACGCAAGTTTATAATGTAGAGCCGTGAAGAAAAAAAATCATATTTTTTTCCACAAGCATGATGTTTAGTCCCCAATTTTTATTTTCCCAAGGGTAAGAGGAGAAATTGGATCACAAAAGTTGTTGTCCAACTTGTCCTGAGTACGCTGATACCCCATATGTTGGGGGAACCACTGTTTTGGCGCACGGCAGGGCTCGAAAGGGAAGGAGCGCCGTTTGACTTTTCCAAACCCAAATTGGCTGGAATTGCGAACGAACGCCATGTCGCGTTTGGAGGGCCCCTGATGTGCCTAAACAGTGGAAATCCCCCACATGTGACCCCATTTTGGAAACAAGACCCCCTAAGGAACTTATCTAGATGTGTGGTGAGCACTTTGAACCCCCAAGTGCTTCACGCAAGTTTGTAATTTGGAGCCGTGAAGAAAAAAAATCATATTTTTTCCACAAGCATGATGTTTTAGTCCCCAATTTTTTATTTTCCCAAGGGTAAGAGAAGAAATTGGACCACAAAAGTTGTTGTCCAACTTGTCCTGAGTACGCTGATACCCCATATGTGGGGGGGAACCACTGTTTGGGCGCACGGCAGGGCTCGAAAGGGAAGGAGCGCCGTTTGACTTTTCCAAACCAAAATTGGCTGGAATTGGGATCGAACGCCATGTCGCGTTTGGAGGGCCCCTGATGTGCCTAAACAGTGGAAACCCCCCACATGTGACCCCATTTTGGAAACTAGACCCCCTAAGGAACTTACCTAGATGTTTGGTGAGCACTTTGAACCCCCAAGTGCTTCACGCAAGTTTGTAATGTAGAGCCGTGAAGAAAAAAAATCATATTTTTTCCACAAGCATGACGTTTTAGTCCCCAATTTTTTATTTTCCCAAGGGTAAGAGGAGAAATTGGACCACAAAAGTTGTTGTCCAACTTGTCCTGAGTACGCTGATACCCCATATGTGGGGGGGAACCACTGTTTGGGCGCACGGCAGGGCTCGAAAGGGAAGGAGCGCCGTTTGACTTTTCCAAACCAAAATTGGCTGGAATTGGGAACGAACGCCATGTCGCGTTTGGAGGGCCCCTGATGTGCCTAAACAGTGGAAACCCCCCACATGTGACCCCATTTTGGAAACTAGACCCCCTAAGGAACTTACCTAGATGTCTGGTGAGCACTTTGAACCCCCAAGTGCTTCACGCAAGTTTGTAATGTAGAGCCGTGAAGAAAAAAAAATCATATTTTTTCCACAAGCATGACGTTTTAGTCCCCAATTTTTTATTTTCCCAAGGGTAAGAGGAGAAATTGGACCACAAAAGTTGTTGTCCAACTTGTCCTGAGTACGCTGATACCCCATATGTGGGGGGGAACCACTGTTTGGGCGCACGGCAGGGCTCGAAAGGGAAGGAGCGCCGTTTGACTTTTCCAAACCAAAATTGACTGGAATTGGGAACGAACGCCATGTCGCGTTTGGAGGGCCCCTGATGTGCCTAAACAGTGGAAACCCCCCACATGTGACCCCATTTTGGAAACTAGACCCCCTAAGGAACTTATCTAGTGTGTGTGGTGAGTACTTTGAACCCCCAAGTGTTTCACTAAAGTTTATAATGCCCTGTGTGAAAAAAAAATAATTTTTTTTTCCACAAAAGTGATTTTTTTAGTCCCCAATTTTTTATTTTCCCAAGGGTAACAGGAGAAATTGGACCCCAAAAGTTGTTGTCCAATTTGTCCTGAGTACGCCGATACCCCATATGTTGGGGGGAACCACTGTTTGGGCGCACGGCAGGGCTCGGAAGGGAAGTAGTGACGTTTTGGAATGCAGACTTTGATGGAATGGTCTGCGGGCGTCATGTTCCGTTAGCAGAGCCCCTGATGTGCCTAAACAGTGGAAACCCCCCCACAAGTGACCCCATTTTGGAAACTAGACCCCCTAAGGAACTTATCTAGGTGTGTGGTGAGTACTTTGAACCCCCAAGTGTTTCACTAAAGTTTATAATGCCCTGTGTGAAAAAAAAAATAATTTTTTTTTTCCACAAAAGTGATTTTTTTAGTCCCCAATTTTTTATTTTCCCAAGGGTAACAGGAGAAATTGGACCCCAAAAGTTGTTGTCCAATTTGTCCTGAGTACGCCGATACCCCATATGTTGGGGGGAACCACTGTTTGGGCGCACGGCAGGGCTCGGAAGGGAAGTAGTGACGTTTTGGAATGCAGACTTTGATGGAATGGTCTGCGGGCGTCATGTTCCGTTAGCAGAGCCCCTGATGTGCCTAAACAGTGGAAACCCCCCACAAGTGACCCCATTTTGGAAACTAGACCCCCTAAGGAACTTATCTAGGTGTGTGGTGAGCACTTTGAACCCCCATGTGTTTCACTAAAGTTTATAATGCCCTGGCGTGAAAAAAAAATTATTTTTTTTTCCCACAAAAGTGATTTTTTTAGTCCCCAATTTTTTATTTTCCCAAGGGTAACAGGAGAAATTGGACCCCAAAAGTTGTTGTCCAATTTGTCCTGAGAACGCTGGTACCCCACATGTGGGAAAAAATTGTTTAGGCACACGTCGGGACTCGGAAGGGAAGTAGTGACGTTTTGGAATGCAGACTTTGATGGAATGGTCTGCGGGCGTCATGTTCCATTTGCAGAGCCCCTGATGTGCCTAAACAGGAAAAAAAAAACACAAGTGACATAATTTTAGAAATTAGACCCCCAAGAAGCTTCTCTAGATGTGCCCCCCTTCTGGAACTAATCTTTCCTGTAAAGTAAATTAGTAGTGCATGGAGGTGTGGTACAATTTGAAGCAATCCTTCATACACAGGCCAGGTTTTTCGGGGCAGGTGTCGCACTGATAAATGGTGTCCTTGCGTATTCCCCTTTTGTAACACACTCGGCACCTTTTTTGCGACTTTTTTTTTGCAGTTTGCGGGACCTCCCCCGGGAAATGCTGGCCTGGTACAATACGAGCACCTTCAGTTCCGGAAGTACTGGGGCCCTCTCCTTCCTGAGCGCCAAACATCAGGGCCTTGATCACTTCCTCCTGGAACTGAAGGTACGACGTATTGGTATGGCGTGCACATCGTGACAGCAGGAAAGCGTTGAGCATTGCCATTTGGACGATGTGCACGGACAGCTTCTTGTACCACACCTTGGCCTTTCTCAAAGCACTGTATGGTTGGAGGAGTTGATCAGAGAGATCAACACCCCCCATGTATTTGTTGTACCCAAGTACACAGTCCGGTTTGCGGACCTGTGTAGAGGTACCCCGTACAGTGCTGAGGGCGCTGCCATCACCGTGTATGGTGGTCAAGAGAAGGACATCTCTCTTGTCCTTGTACTTGACCACCAGAAGGTGGTCGCTACATTGGGCTCTGCTCTCACCCTTTCTGAGCATCTGCCCAAGCAGCGTCTTCGGGAGGCCCTTCTGATTTTTGCGGACGGTACCGCAGGATGCGGTACCACGCGCAAAGAGGGATTTGTGGAGTGGGATGCTGGTATAAAAGTTATCGGTGTAGAGGTGATAACCTTTATCCAGCAGTGGGTGAACCAAATCCCACACAATTTTCCCACTCACTCCCAGGACAGGAGGACACTCAGGGGGTTCAATCCTGGTGTCCTTTCCTTCGTAAACTCTAAAACGGTGAGTGTACCCTGATGTACTCTCACACAGTTTGTAGAGTTTGATTCCGTACCTTGCCCTCTTGTTGGGCAGGTACTGACGGAATCCGAGCCGTCCCTTAAAATGAACCAAGGACTCATCCACGCAAATGTCCCTTTTGGGCACGTACACTTCAGCAAACTTTTTGTTGAAGTGTTCGATGACCGGCCGAACTTTGAACAGACGGTCAAAGTTGGGGTCATCTCGTGCGGGACACTGTGCATTATCGTTATAATGCAAGAATTTCTGGATGCCTCAAAACGCGTCCGGGCCATGACCATTCGGAACACTGGAGCGTTATATAAAATATCAACACTCCAATATTGCCGAAGTTCTGGCTTCTTCAAGATCCCCGTGTGAAGGACCAGGCCCCAAAACTGCATCAATTCAACTGCGTCTACAGGAGACCAGTTAGAATATGATGAACGGGGGTTTTGCTCCAAAAATTGACGAGCATACAAATTTGTTTGCTCCACCATGTGATTAATAAAATCCTCAGAGAAAAAGACTTTGAAAAAGTCTATTTCTGTGAGGCCAGTGGTGTCAAACCTGATTCCTGATTCTGCCACAAAATCAGGAATCAGTGGCTCGTAATTTTCGGGGGGCGAGGTCCACACGGGATCCGCAGTGGGTTGCGCTGGTTCGGCTTCGGCTTCATCTTCGTCTTCTGGAATGGCGGCAGATGCCTCATCTTCTGTCCTGGGGCGTCTGCGTGGTGGTTCCGCAGGACCCGAGGAGGAAGATGAGGAGGGGGAAGAGGAAGAGGAATCTGAAAAATAAAGAAATGTGGGATCCTCTCCCTCGCTATCAGTGTCGGAGGCAAGAAAAGCGTATGCCTCCTCCAATGAATAGCGCTGTTGGGACGAACGGGACGGGTGGGACATTTTTTTGTAAATGTGGTGCTTGGGTGTAGTTTATTGATAACTGTGTATGTGTGGGGGGGGGATAGTGCTTGGTGTAAACTATGCTGAAAAGAAAAATCTAAAAGAAAAAAAAAATGGGGAGAAAAAAATGCCTGTGAAAAGAAAAGTCTAAAACAGCAGGCCCTAGCTGAACTGCGTCACATATCAAAGTTCGGTGGCTGCTAGATGTGGCGCAAGGAGGGGGTGAAAAAAAAAAAAAAGGGAAAACAGCTGGCACGAGATCTGATAAGTGAACTGCGTCTCTTATCAAAATTCGGCGGCTGCTAAATGTGGAAACGGAGGCGGCGCAAAGGCAGGTGAAAAAAAAGGAAAAAAAGTAAAGGAAAACAGCCGGTGCGAGCTCTGATAAGTGAACTGTGTCACTTGTCAAAGTTCGGCGGCTGCTAGATGTGGCGCAAAGGGAGTGGCGCAGGGAGGGGGTGAAAAAAAAACAAACAGGAAAACAGCCGGCACGAGATCTGATAAGTGAACTGAGTCACTTATCAAAATTCGGCGGCTGCTAAATGTGGAAACGGAGGCGGCGCAAAGGCGGGTGAAAAAAGAAAAAGGAAAAAAAAAAAAAAGAAAAGGAAAACAGCCGGTGCGAGCTCTGATAAGTGAACTGTGTCACTTGTCAAAGTTCGGCGGCTGCTAAATGTGGAAACGGAGGCGGCGCAAAGGCGGGTGAAAAAAGAAAAAGGAAAAAAAAAAAAAAGAAAAGGAAAACAGCCAGTGCGAGCTCTGATAAGTGAACTGTGTCACTTGTCAAAGTTCGGCGGCTGCTAGATGTGGCGCAAAGGGAGTGGCGCAGGGAGGGGGTTAAAAAAAAAAAAAGGAAAACAGCCGGCACGAGCTCTGATAAGTGAACTGTGTCACTTGTCAAAGTTCGGCGGCTGCTAAATGTGGAAACGGAGGCGGCGCAAAGGCGGGTGAAAAAAGAAAAAGGAAAAAAAGAAAAGGAAAACAGCCGGTGCGAGCTCTGATAAGTGAACTGTGTCACTTGTCAAAGTTCGGCGGCTGCTAGATGTGGCGCAAAGGGAGTGGCGCAGGGAGGGTGTGAAAAAAAAAAACAGGAAAACAGCCGGCACGAGATCTGATAAGTGAACTGAGTCACTTATCAAAATTCGGCGGCTGCTAGATGTGGAAACGGAGGCGGCGCAAAGGCGGGTGAAAAAAAAAAAAAAAAGGAAAACAGCCGGCGCGAGCTCTGATAAGTGAACTGCGTCACTTATCAAAGTTCGCCGGCTGCAGGGTGTGCGCACGGAGGTGGCGCAAAGGGGGCTGAGAGCACGTGTTGATCGGTGAAATGCGTCACCAATCAACGCTCGGCGGCTGGGTGTGTGCACGGAGGCGGCGCAAAGGGGGGGTGAAAAAAAGGAAACCCGCCGAACGCGAGCTCTGATAAGTGAACTGCGTCACTTATCAAAGTTCGCCGGCTGCAGGGTGTGCGCACGGAGGTGGCGCAAAGGGGGCTGAGAGCACGAGTGTTGATCGGTGAAATGCGTCACCAATCAACGCTCGGCGGCTGGGTGTGCGCACGGAGGCGGCGCAAAGGGGGGGTGGAGGGGGTAAAAAGAGGGGGAAGGGGGATGGGGAGGGAGGAAGAGAGGGATCAACACTTACGGTTGTAGTCTCTCTTCTTTTTTCTATCTTCTTTCTTCTTTTCTTCTGTCTTCTTTTCTTCTGTCTTCAGCACTACAAGGCCCAGCACAGGAGAGATCTGTTGTATGACCGCTCTGCAGGAATCCTCAGCAAGTGTGAGGACCCCTGCAGAACGGTCACTCACAGGTCAGAGCCAGGTGAGACAGGTCACAGAGCGGTCAATTCGCTTCTGTGACCTGTGATTGGTGGGATCCATCATAACAAGATCCCACCAATCAGAGCTCTCCTGGTTACCCTGGCAACCTGCCCAGGATCGGAGCTCACAGCTCCGATCCTAGGCAGGTCACAGCCAGGGCAGCAAGCCAGGTCACCTGCAGGGCACAGCGCGGTCACACAGCGATCAGACCGCTGCTGTGCCCTGTGATTGGCGCGATCGATGATGTCATCGATCGCGCCAATCAGCTCCTGCAGGCCCTACAGGGCCTGTCCTGAGCCTCCACAGCCGGATCGGTGCTTTTACAGCACCGATCCAGCCAGGATCGGTGCTATTACAGCACCGATCCGGCAGGTCAGCAGCAAGGCACAGCGCTCCTGCGCCGCGGCTGTGCCTTGCGATTGGCGCGATCGACGATAACATCGATCGCGCCAATCAGCTCCTGCAGGCCCTGCTAGGCCTGTCCTATGTTCCGGCCTAGGATCGGTGCTTTTATAGCACCGATCCAGCAGGAACCGGCAGGGCACAGCGCGGTAATACCGCTTCTGTGCCCTGCGATTGGTGCGATCGATATGATCGGCGATCGCGCCAATCCAGGGGGGTCTGCATAGTGCTAGACCCAGGCCTAGGATCGAGTACATCGGTACTCGATCCTAGCCTGGGATCTCACTGTTTCAGCCCATCTGATTGGCTGAAACAGTGAGAAAGGCTGCGATTGGCTGTTCAGAATTGAACAGCCAATCACAGCGATCGGGAGGCCGGAGAGGGGAGGACGCAGCCCGGGATGCCGACGTCATCTTCCTAGATTTAAGATGGCGTCGGAATTTTAATGCGATCACCGCGACTTTAGTCGCGATGTCGCATTAAAGGGCATGACGTACTATTCCGTCCATGGGAATTAGGTCCAGGGTCACATGGACGGAATAGTACGTCTGATGGCAGAGAGGGGTTAAAAGTGTTTCAGCTGCGGGATCGGGCTACCAGCAGTGCAGAGCTTGCTCAGGAATGGCAGCAGGCAGGTGTGAGTGCATCTGCACGCACTGTGAGGCGGAGACTCTTGGAGCAAGGCCTGGTCTCAAGGAGGGCAGCAAAGAAGCCACTTCTCTCCAGAAAAAACATCATGGACAGACTGATATTCTGCAAAAGGTACAGGCAGTGGACTGCTGAGGACTGGGGTAAAGTTATTTTCTCTGATGAATCCCCTTTTTGATTGTTTGGGACATCAGGAAAACGCCTCATTCGGAGAAGACAAGGTGAGCGCTACCACCAGTCTTGTCTCATGCCAACTGTTAAGTATCCTGAAACCATTCTTGTGTGGGGTTGCTTCTCAGCCAAGGGAATCGGCTCTCTCAGTCTTGCCTAAAAACACAGCCATGAATAAAGAATGGTACCAGAATGTCCTCCAAGAGCAACTCTCCCAACCCTCCAAGAGCAGTTTAGCGATCAACAATGCCTTTTCCAGCATGATGGAGCACCTTGCCATAAAGCAAAGGTGATAACTAAATGGCTCAGGTAACAAAACATAGAGATTTTGGTTTCATGGTCTGGAAACTCCCCAGATCTTAATCCCATTGAGAACTTGTGGTCAATCATCAAGAGACGGGTGGACAAACAAAAACCTAAAAATTCTGACAAAATGAAAGCATTGATTGTGCAAGAATGGACTGCTATCAGTCAGGATTTGGTCCAGAAGTTGATTGAGAGCATGCAGAGGTCCTGAAGAAGAAGGGTCAACACTGCAAATATTGACTTGTTGCATTAACTCATTCTAACTGTCAATGTAAGCTTTTGTTACTCATATGTTTGCAATTATTTTTCTGTCTGTGATAAAAACATCTGTCAAACACACATAAAAACCAGAGGGCAGCAGATCATGTGAAAATATAATATTTGTGTCATTCTCAAAACTTTTGGCCATGACTGGTTTTGCTGCAGCTATTTGAATGTTGAGCTCTGAATACCTCTGCCCACACCGCTGATTGGCAGTTTTCTGTGTACACTATACATGGGTAAAAAGCTGTCATTCAGTGGTAGGGTCGGAGTTACACAGAGCTCATGAGCATGCTTGACTACATGGGTAGCAGGTTTACTACTCTTATGATAATCTCCTGCTGATAAAACGTTTGATTTTATAAAAACTACATCAAGTAGCCCAGTAGGTGACACATAGCTGGAATCATGAATCACTGTTTCTTTCTCTATATTATGCTGCTCTTAGATTTGCTGGCAAAAACCTGGTGACATCTGATAAAAAGAGATAATCTTTAATGATGTAACAAAATGCAAAGTAACTGAACAAAAGAGAAATCTAAACCAATATTTGGTGTGACCACTCTTTTGGCATCAATAATCAAAATTTATAGGTCCACTTGAGCAATGTTTTTGTTTTTTTTTAATGTTAGGTGTATGAATAACCAACTCAGCAGATCGATTTTTAAAGATATTCAGCAGTACCATCAGCTCAGAACTGGAAGTAACTGGTGTGACTGAACTACACCCATGCAATGTTCGTAAGAGTATGGCCAGAAGCAGTCTTTATTGAAGAATTGCAGCCAGAAACGATACCTTTGTAATGGAAACAAAGCCAAGTGAATCAACTATGCAAGAAAACAACTGGGATGCAGAAAAATGGCCAATGTGAAATATTTGTATTTGTAGTTTGTTCACCGAGGGCTGGAGAGCACTACGATAATGAGTGTTTGCATGGTGCATTTTAGCAAATGGAAATGGTGATTTGTTCATGAATAATGGTGTATTCAGTGCTTAGAAATAATGGCAGATTATTTTCTTGCAATAACATAAGTAAGGTGTTTGATTCTGCCTCAGGACATTGACCTCATTCATACAGCCAATGTCATTAAGCATTATCTTCAGCGTATAGAAGAACAAGAAGCCCTAGAATTGACAATATGACAGAGCCCTAATCTCAACAAAGTCAAGTCTGTTTAAGGTTACATGAAGAGAAAGAAGGATTTTCACAAATATTCATCTAGATCCGTGGTTCTCCAATGTGTTTAGAACAATCTCACTGACGAGTTCCTTCAAAAACTGTCAGCAAGTGTACCTAGAATTGATGCTGTTTTGACGGTATAAGCTTTAAGCTGCTCACATCAAAAATTGATTTGATGTAGATTTTTCTTCTGTTCATTTACTTTGCACTATGTTACTTGATAAAAATAAACTTAGCAATTTCATTTTTGCAAGCATTCTTCCTATGTTTCGTTTTTTCCCACACCTGCTTAAAATTTTGTACAGTACACTGTGTGTGTGTATGTGGTGTTAAGCTCTCAGGTTGCACGTGATTCGTGGACCCACTGTGCCATGGAGTTGACCTACGCTGGAGGGGCGTAACTAAGTAGCTACCTTGGTGTTGACTAGTTAGTGATGTCTGGTTTGTGCGGCATGTAGCTACCAGGTGCGATTCCAGGGTGGCGTCCGGCAGTAGCAGCCGACCCCACAGGTCTAGGCCTTAATCCAGATTCTTGGACAGAGCAGGACTTCCACTGGGACAAGTTCTAACTGTGCCGACAGGACGGCCACTTGAGACAGGTTCAAACTCTGCAGGCAGGATGGTCGATTGGGACAGTTTCAGACATGTGCAGACAGCATGGCCCCTTCTTTGGATGGGTTCAGACTGTACAGGCAAGACGGTACTTGGGACAGATTCAGATTGTGCAGACAAGACGGCCACTTGGCACAGGTTTAGACAAGAAGGCCACTTGGGACGGATTTAGACAAAACGGCCACTAGGGACAGGTACAGACACGCAGGTCTCAGGTAACAGTTCTGATACGGTCATGGAGTACAGATGACGCGGTTTCAGGATACAGACACCACCGAAGCTGTCACAGGAAAACAAGGACTATTTATACTGGACAAACCGAACACAGGATACGCTAATAGCTTTTAACAGACTAGGGACGGGGGACCTGGCAACATACAATTGTCCACACTAAACAACCTAATAGTAACTAGAGGGGTTGCTCAGTCACCTCCCTATTTGGGAGGTTGCCTTTTATACAAGATGCCTCCCATCTATTGATATCTGGGAGGGGCATTTACCATGTGTGCGTTCTGTCCCTTTAGGAACAGGAGAGCACGCGCACTAGGCGTGCTGCCGAGACACAGAGGTTTTCTTTAAATAAGCCTTTTTATAGTCAACTGTCTGCTGGAAACTTGTTTAATTAGACTTATCTGTGGTTAAATTCTTGTTAATTAGTATTTTGTAGTCTAAACTCTGGCTTTGCTCCTACAGCTTTCATTCGGTTGCAACCCAAAACATCCACAAGAAAAAAAAAATGCAGATTTCCCATTTATTTCTCTCTTCTCTGATATGATCGAGCACATCAGAGGAGAGAGAAATGGGGTTCCCTGAGCCCCCTCCCAGTACCCGTGGTGTCCCCCAGTCCCTCCTGCTCTGTCCCCCGGCCCTCAGCGTCTTCTTCCAGGAAGAAAATGGTAGGGGCATGCGCATACCCTATCACAGTGATCAAAATAAAAAAAATAGGAAATCAAACTCCCCTTTTTTCATCCCTTAGGGAAAAATAATAAAATAATGGAAAATGGAAATAAATACTTTTTTATCTTTGGGGCTAGGATTGGAGTTAGGGTTGGGGCTAGGGTTAGAGTTGTGTTGGGGTTACAGTTAGGGTTACGGTTGTGGTATTAGGGTTACAGTTGTGACGTGAGGTTACGGTTGTGTTGGGGTTAGGGTTGGAGTTAGAATTGAGGGGTTTCCACTGTTTAGATACATCGGGGGTCTCCAAACATGACATGTCACCCACCATTGATTCCAGCCAATTTTGGGTACAACAAGTCAAACAGTGCTCCCTCCCTTCTGAGCCTTGCCATGCGCCCAAACAGTGACTTTCCCCCACATGCAGGGTATCGGTGTACTCAGGAGAAATTGCACAACAAATTTTGTGGTCCATTTTCTCTTGTTACCTTTGTGATAATAAAAAAGTTTGGGTCTAAAGTAAATTTTTTGTGAAAAGAGTAAAATGTTATTTTTTTCCTTCCACATTGCTTAAGTTCTCGTGAAGCACCTGAAGGGTTAATAAACTTCTTGAATGTGGTTTTGAGCACCTTGAGGGGTGCAGTTTTTAGAATGATGACACTTTTTGGTATTTTCTGTCATATTGATCCCCCAAACTCACTTCAAATGTGGGGTGGTCCTTAACAAAAATGGTTTTGTAAATTTTGTTGGAAAAATAAGAAATCGCTGGTCAACTTTAACCCTTATAATGACCTAACAAAAAAAAATGGTTTCCAAAATTGTGCTGATGCAAAATAGACGTGTGGAAATGTTTCTTATTAACCTTTTTATGCAATATGACTCTCTGATTTAAGGGCACAAAAATTAAGTTTGAAAATTGCTAAATCCTCTAAATTTTTGCGAAATTTCATATTTTTTTTTCATAAATAAATGCAAATCATATGGAAGAAATTTTACCACTAACATGAAGTACAATATGTCACGAAAAAACATTCTCCTAATCAGTGGGATTCGTTGAACTGTTCCAGAGCTGTAAGCTCATAAAGTGACTGTTAGGCGTCGTGCGACAGCTGGATTTGAACCTGGATCTGAGGCATCAGTGGTCCCCCATCCAGGTCTCAGCCGGGGGAGAGGCTGCTTAGCTTCGCCGTCGATCCCAACGCCTAGCCAGTACAAGAGAGTACAAGCAGTCTCCAGGGTCTTTGTTAATAGTAGCCTTAAGCATAGGTTACAGAAGGAGACAGGGCTGTTATAGCCTAAGTCCAGAAATGCCTGCACTGAGCATGTCCATGACATGGCGAGCCAGGATTAGTGGTTAATGTCAGCTGATCCTCTGACCTGGCATCGCCTGATTGGTTACCGAGGATGTCATCGGTGATGCGATTGACAAGATGGCTGGGGGCGGAGCTTAGTCCTTAAATAGCTTGTCTGTCCGCGGCGCAGTCAGATCATACTAAAATAGTCAGTGCTCATGCTTGGACGTACCAGAATCTGGGCTCCACGTGCTCTCTAGCTTTGCTCTCTGGGACCTGCCGATGCCAGAGTTCGCTCGGCTAATTAGCACACGGCCTTCAGGCAAGTTTAGCTTATGCCAGGCAGGTAGCCAATGTGGCGCAGTCTTGCTACGAATATAGGGTAGCTATACACCCTGAGCAGACTGCGGGGCGTGTAACCTGTAGCCAATGTGGCGCAGTCTTGCTACGAATATAGGGTAGCTATACACCCTGAGCAGACTGTGGGGCGTGTAACCTGGGCATCGCCTGCCAAGCTGAACAGAGAGTTGCTCAGTCCGGTCTCACGCCGGCTGGTAACACGTACGCCTGGCGTTAGTCGCACGCACTTCCTAGCGGCTGGCACGTAGCTTCTGTGCAGTCAACAGGGCTACGTCTATACCAGCTTACAGTACATAGTGCAAACATAATATCTGGCAAGTGGCTTCTGTGTCATTAACAGGGCTACATCTACGCCATTCGATAGCTCATCTCCCGTGACGTTAACAGAGATAGTGCCAATTCTACATCTCCCCTAGTGTGAAGTAACACAGGCGAGATCTAATATTATGTTTCTGTTGTCAGTTTTACCCTCATACCCAAGGGGTGTTCGGCAGTAGTGACTTTAACTGCATCGTGGACCCCAGGTTCGGTTGCAATCCATTATTTAGTAAAGTTGTTGCAACCGAGCTCATGACAGTATCTGACCGCCAGGGTCTAGTCGAACATGGCTGACATGCAGCAGCTACAACGCTACGTTCAGCAACTAGAGGCCCGACTTAGGTCTCTGGAGCAGGCCGCTCCAGTTGCTGATCTCACTGCAGTAGCTACTCAGGCAGCCACACAAGCAGCCAGTTTCGTAAATAATGCTGTGACAGCTGCTAGAGTTTCATTACCCCGTTTTGACCTCCCGGAAAATTTTCTGGCGACAGCAGATCCTGAAGAGGATTTATTAATTTATGCTCCATTCAGTTAGAAATGATAGAGGCATGGTTCCCCTCCGAAAGGGCAAAAGTGGGCTTTGTCATATCATTACTTTACTGCAAAGCCTTGGAGTGGGCTACTCTGTGGAACGGAATGATCCGGTAGTGAGTAATGCGGGTCTCTTTCTTAAAACCCTAAAAAGTGTGTTCCTCGATCCTCAGTTTACACATGATACGACTCTTAAGTTGCTTAGATTAGTGCAGGGTTTGACCACCGCCAGTCACTATGCCGTTCAGTTCAGGACATTAGCGGCAGAACTGGATTGGTCTGAACCGTCGCTAATTCCTGTGTTCTGGAAGGGTGTGGCTGGGCATTGTGCTCTAGCCACCAGGGAGATTCCAACCTCTCTGGAAGAGTTAATGACCCTTGCAAACTGAATAGATTTACGTCATGCAGAAAACAAATTGGAGCTGGATGTCTCTAAACCTCGGTTTCCGTTGGCACCGTAATTTTTTTAACCTATTTCTGAACCCGCGGTTCCAGACACGGAACCGGAGCATATGGATATATCCCTGACTAGGAAATCGTCCCCTCGTTCCCGTCCTACACATCGCTTGGAGTACCCCAATAATAAGGGTTCCAAGCGGGCGGAGGAACGAGAGTGTCTAACCACCATTGGAGGAGGTGTGTTAGATTCAGGGACCTCTACCTCCAAACTAATATATGAGGTAACGTTGCTCTTCGAAGCAACTGCGGTTTCTGCCAAGGCGTGGGTGGACTCTGGCGCAGATGGCAATTTTTTGTCGTTAACCTTTGCCCAGAGACATGCCATTCCTATGGAGTTACTGCCCAAACCAATGAACACTAGGGTAGTCAACAGTTCACTGCTAGACACGCAAATCACCCACCGGTCGATTCCCCTCACTATGTCATTTCCTCAGGGTCACCGGGAGGATATTTCTTTTCTCATTATTCCCGGTGGATCGGATGAGGTGCTATTAGGCCTTCCATGGCTACGTTGTCACAATCCACACATTAACTGGAACACGGGGGAAATTAATTTCGGGGGTGAGAATGGTGTTTCTCAGCGTATGATTTCTTCGACCCGGAGGATTGTCTCAGAGCCGTCTGTTGACTTGGTCGCTTGTCCTGAGCATTCCAAAAAGGCTGCTGAGACTTTGCCTTCCCACCAACCATATGACCGTCTAATTGATTTGGTCCCCGGCTCAGAGCCTCGTCGTGGTAGGGTTTATTCCCTGCCTGCAAATACGACCGAGGACGGTAACGAGCCCAAAAATGTCATGCCTTTTTGGGGATATGCGGATGGTGGCACTTATGATCTTAGACTAGGTCCCTCCTGGGAAGATGTTCATTCATCCTAAATTACAAAATAAGGTGCTCTCATTTTGGAGTCAAACGTACCACTAAGTTTCTCCAAAGGTCGTATTGGTGGCGTCTGTTGCCTCACGACGTTAAAAAATATGTCCAAACTTGTAGCTCTTGTGCGAGAGAGAAATCGTCCCATCAGAGACAGTCGGTTGACAATTATCTCTGTCCAGGCCCCGTATTATCCCCGAGCGACAAGGCCTGTCTCGCGACTTGCAATATTATAGGACGTGGGGAATCTGCTAAGTTCGCCTCCCGTTTTATGGGTCCTTTCAAAATTTTTAACCATATTCATGCCCCCCGGCTCATTGAGGAATTTGAGCATCAGGTGGGGGGGATGTTAGGCGTGGGGCGACTGCTAGATTTGAACCTGGATCTGAGGCATCAGTGTTCCCGCATCCAGGTCTCTGCCGGGGCAGATGCTGCTTAGCTTCGCCGTCGATCCCAAAGCCTAACCAGTACAAGAGAGTACAAGCTGTCTCCAGGGTCTTTGTTAATAGTAGCCTTAAGCATAGGTTACAGAAGGAGACAGGGCTGTTATAGCCTAAGTCCAGAAATGCCTGCACTGCGCATGTTCGTGACATGGCGAGCCAGGATTAGTGGTTAATGTCAGCTGATCCTCTGACCTGGCATCGCCTGATTGGTTACCGATGATGTCATCGGTGATGCGATTGACGAGATGGATGGGGGCGGAGCTTAGCCCTTAAATAGCTTGTCTGTCCGCGGCGCGGTCAGATCATACTAAAATAGGCAGTGCTTATGTGTGGACGTTCCAGAATCTGGGCTCCACGTGCTCTCCGGGACCTGCCGATGCCAGAGTTCGCTCGGCTAATTAGCACACGTCCTTCAGGCAGGTTTAGCTTATGCCAGGCAGGTAGCCAATGTGGTTCAGTCTTGCTACGAATATAGGGTAGCTATACACCCTGAGCAGTCTGCGGGGCGCGTAACCTGGGCATCGCCTGCCAAGCTGAACAGAGAGTTGCTCAGTCCGGTCTCACGCCGGCTGGTAGCATGTACGCCTGGCATTAGTTGCACGCACTTCCTAGCAGCTGGCACGTAGCTTCTGTGCAGTCAACAGGGCTACGTCTATACCAGCTTGCGGCACATAGTGCAAACCTAATATCTGGCAAGTGGCTTCTGTGCCATTAACAGGGCTACATCTACGCCAGTCGATAGCACATCTCCCGTGACGTTAACAGAGATAGTGCCAATTCTACATCTCCTCTAGTGTGAAGTAACACAGGCGAGATCTAATATTATATTACTGTTGTCAGTTTTACCCTCATACCCAAGGGGTGTTCGACAGCAGTGACTTTAACTGCATCGCGGACCCCGTGTTCGGTTGCAATCCATTATTTAATAAAGTTGTTGCAACCGAGCTCATAATAGTGACAGTGGTCAGAATTGTAAAAATTGGCTTGGTCATTAAGTACAAAATTGGCTCTGTCACTAAGGGGTTAAATAAAAGACTATTCTGGCTGTGTGTTTATTTGCAATACAACTATAGGATTAGTAGGATTATAGACACCTCTGTTAGCCCTGGGCTTGATGTCACCTGACAATAGAAAGGTGACATCAAGCCCACAAATATGAACTCCACTTGCCACTGGACAAGTGGGATAGAGATGGGCAAAGCGCAAAAATTGGCGCATCTAATAGATGCACCTTTTCTATGCAGCTGCGGGCTGCTATTTTTAGGCCGGGGGGGGCAATATCCATGGCCCCTTACCAGCCTGAGAATACCAGTCCCCAGCCATCTGCTTTAGCTTGGTTGGTTGTCACTCCATTTTTTGAAATGTATTTACGTAATAAAAAAAATGGTGTGGGGACCCCTCTTTTCTTGATAACCAGCCTTGCTAAAGCTGACAGCAGAGGATTGCAGCTGTCAGTTTTTCCTGGCTGGTTATCAAAAATACAGGGGAACCCACGCCTTTTTAATTTATTTTTATTTATTTAGAGCGCAGGTGCCGACTGATGAATACACCCATCAGCTTCCACCTGCTCTCACTGTTGTTAGCGGCAGCAGGCGTAGGTTGATGGAAGAAGTAGTCCCATCAACCCACATCCGTGACAGGAGGTAAACTTTTTTCCTCCGAACACCACTGCTGGTTCACGCTGTCACTTGTCATAATTTTACCACCTATCAGAGGCAGTCGCTGTCATGCACATGCGAGAAACACCCGGTGTTTGGTGTGCGGAACCTGCACAGTAACAGACTTTCTGCTGACGTCAATGTTCAGGGTCTGTGCCTGAGCTGTAGGTGTTCGGTACTGACCCCAAGCTTTACGGTTCTGGTTCGCCCATTTCTATTGGTTACAGACAAATTTCTAATCTACTAAAGGTTCCAGTGAGCATTGTTGGGGGCCATAATGCAAAAGTGGAAAGAACATCATTTCACTATATACCGGCTATAACCAGGTGCTCCTCACAAGATTCCAGACAGAAGAATGGAAAGAATTATCAGAAGAGTTGTGCAAGAGCCAAGGACCACCTGTGTGGCGCTATAGAAAGACCTGGAATAAGCAGGTACAATTGTTTCACGGAAAAAAATAAGTAATGCAGTCAACCTTCATCGCCTGTATGCACACTTGCCGTGCAAGACTCCATTGCGGAACAAAAAAATGTTCAAACACGTTTAAACTTTGCTCAACAACATTTCGATAATCCTGTGAAATACTGGGAGACTATAGTCTGGTCTGATTAGTCCAAAGTTTAACTCTTTGGATGCCATGATAAACACCATGTTTGTAGACTTAAAGACACTGCATATCGCCCCAAAAACACTGTACCAACAGGGAAGTTTGGATGTGGGAACATTATCATTGGTTTCAGAGAAAGAAAATAAAGTTTCTTGAATGGCCCAGCCAGTCACCTGACCTTAATCCAATAGAAAATTTATCGAATGATCTAAAAGTGAGAGTTTATAGAAGTATCCCACTTGATCTTCAGGATTTGAAGAATGTTTATTGAGGGGTATACATAATAAAAAAACAAGTACAGTAATCTTAAACAATACAAGTCACTCACGACTGTTACAGAAGGAGAGAGGACCCTGCCCTCGAGGGATGACAATTGACAAGGATGCTTTTTGTTCCCTGTCCAACACTCCTCCAATTGCTTTTTCCTTTTTTTCCTGTGGGCGTTTTCTTGAGTTTCAGTCACATCTCCAGCCTTTTTAACCCCTTTCTGCCATCTGACGTACTTTCCCGTCCATGGTACCTGGGCCCGTATGACCACGGACGGGATAGTACGTCGGATGCGATTGGACGCGCTCCCGGGGGGAGCGTGGCCGATCGCAGCCGGGTGTCAGCTGATTATCACAGCTGACACCCAGCACTATGTGCCAGGAGCGGTCACGGAGCACTCCCGGCACATTAACCCCTGGCACACTGCGATCAAACATGATCGCGGTGTACCGGGGGCACAGGGAAGCATCGCGCAGGGAGGGGGCTCCCAGCGCGCTCTCCCATGAGACCCTCAGAACAGCGCGATGTGTCGTGCTGTTCCGAGGGACTCTCCTCACTGCAGGACCCCAGATCCAAGATGGCCACCGGTCCTGCAGGGAGGCGACTTCCTCAATGCCTGCTGAGAGCAGGCACTGAGAAGCCTCCAGCAGTGCCTATGCGATCGCTGGTGTGACAGAGTGCTGTGCACACTGTCACACCAGCGATCTGACCCTACACAGTAATGTCCCACCGTGGGACAAAGTAAAAATGTAAAAAAATAAAAATAAACATTTGTAAAAAAAAATCCTAAATAATGAAAAAAAAATATTCCCAAATAAATTCATTTCTTTAATGTAAAAAAAAACAATAAAAGTACACATTTAGTATCGCCGCGTCCGTAATGACCCGCCCTATAAACCTGTTCCATTAAATAACCCCTTTAGTGAACCCCTTAAAAAAAAACATGGCTAAAAAACAATGATTTATCATCATACCGCCGAGCAAAAAGTAGAATAACACGCGATCAAAAACACGGATATAAATAAACATTGTACCACTGAAAACGTCATCTTGTCCCGCAAAAAATAAGCCACCATACAGCATCATCAGTGAAACAATAAAAAGTTATAGCTCGCAGAATAAAGCGATGCAAAAATAATTATTTTTTTATATATAATCGTTTTTATTGTATGAAAGCACCAAAACATAAAAAAGATATAAATGAGGTATTGCGGTAATAGTACTGACCCGCAGAATAAAACTGCATTATCAATTTTACCACACGCGGAACGGTATAAATGCCCCTCCCCCAAAAGAAATTAATGAACTGCTGGTTTTTGTTCATTCTGCCTACCAAAAATCGTAATAAAAAGCGATCAAAAAATGTCATGTGCCCAGCAATGGGACCAATAAAAACGTCACCTCGTCCCACAAAAAATAAGACCTCACATGACTCTGTGGGCCAAAATATAGAAAAATTATAGCTCTCAAACTAAAATGTTTCTATACAAATGCACAAAGCATGGGCAACAAACAAGGAGAATTGGAACTACTAACACAGGAGAAGTATGATGTCATTGGATTCACTGAGACTTGGTGGGACAATACACATGATTGGAATACAAGGCTAGAAGGATACAACTTATTTGCAAGAAACAGACTTGATAAACGAGGAGGAGGTGTTGCATTGTATGTTAGAAAAGCGTATATCTGCACAGAGATTGATGCTTCAGAGACTGGGAGTTCTGTGGAAACTGTTTGGGTAAGAATACAAGGACAGAACAATGGAAAGGACACCATTGTAGGCATTTACTACAGGCCACCTGTGCAAGCTGAAGATATGGATGAACTCTTTACCCATCAAATGGCCAAGTTCTCCAAAAAATATGACATAGTGGTCATGGGAGATTTCAACTATCTAGATATTTGTTGGGAATCTCTCTCAGGCAAAACTTACAGGTCAAGGAAATTCTTATCCTCTCTTGCTGACAACTTTATCTTCCAAAAGGTAGGGGAGAAAACAAGGGGATCTGCTACCTTGGATCTAATCCTTATAAACATGGAAGAAATGGTTGAGGAGGTAAGAGTGGCTGGGACCCTAGGAGGTAGTAACCATGCTATTTTAGAATTTTGGATAACAAGAGGAGGAAGACCTGTGAAGACTCAGACGTCAAGGTTAGATTTCAGAAAGGCAGATTTTAAGGGACTCGGAAAGAGAATTGGAGGGATCCAATGGCTGGATATCCTTAAGAACAAAAATGTCCAGGAAGGATGGAAAATCTTGAAAAATGAGATTCTCAAAGCACAATTGTTAACAATTCCGAAAAGAGTGAAGAATGGGAAGCATTTAAGGAAACCAGGATGGATCAACACAGAACTTAAACACATGCTAAAAAGGAAGAAAGAAATGTTTATCAAGTGGAAAGAGGGAGGCATATCTAAAGAAGAATATAATGTCGTCTGCAGAACCTGCAGGGCACAAATCAGATTAGCTAAAGCTGACAATGAATTAAGGCTTGCAAGTGACATCAAAAGCAACAAAAAAGGATTTTGGGGATACGTCAAAAGTAAAAGAAAAGTCAAAGATGCTATAGGATTTTTACAGGATGAAAATGATGAAATGGTAAGACAGGATGTTGAGAAGGCTGAACTGTTAAATTCCTATTTTGCATCTGTTTTCTCTCAGAAAGGAAATGTAACATCAACTGATCTTCACTGTCCTATTAAAGGTATAGAAGAATCCAGGATATCTATAAACAGAAAGACAGTGAGGAAACACTTAGCTAACCTAAATGAATTCAAGTCTCCAGGTCCAGATGAATTACACCCCAGGGTACTGAATGAGATAGCAGAAGAAATTTTGAACCACTGTCCATAATCTTTGAAAATTCTTGGAGAACAGGAGAAGTCCCAGAAGACTGAGAAGAGCAAATGTTGTTCCTATCTTCAAAAAGGGGAAGAAGGTGGACCCAGGGAACTACAGGCCGGTGAATCTGACTTCTATACCAGGAAAGATCTTTGAACAAATTATTAAAGAACATGTATGCAAGTACCTGGATAAGAATGAAGTGATTAAACAGAGTCAGCATGGGTTTGTAACTAATAAGTCATGTCAGACTAACTTAATTTCCTTCTATGACAGAATCACTGACTCGGTGGATCAGGGAAATGCTGTAGATATAGTATATCTTGACTTCAGCAAAGCATTTGACAAAGTATCTCACACAATCCTTATTGAAAAAATGACTAATTATGGAATGGACAAGGCAACTGTTAGGTGGATTCATAACTGGCTTAGTGATCGGACCCAAAGAGTGGTCGTAAATGGCTGCACATCCAGTTGGAAGAATGTATCAAGTGGGGTACCACAAGGCTCTGTTTTGGGCCCTGTATTGTTCAACATCTTTATCAATGATTTAGATGAAGGAATTGAGGGTAAACTGATCAAATTTGCTGATGACACAAAGCTAGGAGGGGTAGCTAATACTAGAGAAGAGAGAGAGAGGATTAAAAAAGATATAAATAAACTGGAGCAGTGGGCAGCAACTAACAGCATGGATTTTAACAGGGAAAAATGCAAAGTACTACATCTGGGCAATAAAAATGAAAAAAGCATATACAAAATGGGAGGAATAGGGCTAAGTAACAGCACATGTGAAAAAGACTTGGGTATACTAATTGATCACAGACTGAACATGAGTCAACAGTGTGATGCAGCAGCAAAAAAGGCAAATGCAATTCTAGGCTGTATCAACAGAAGCATACAGTCTAGATCACGTGAGGTCATTATTGCCCTCTACTCCTCTTTGGTCAGGCCTCATCTGGAATACTGTGTCCAGTTTTGGGCACCACATTTTAAAAAAGACATTAACAAACTGGAGCAAGTTCAGAGAAAGCCACCAGAATGGTGACCGGTCTGCAAACCATGTCCTATGAGGAACGGTTGCTGTATTTGGGAATGTTTAGCTTGCAAAAAAGAAGACTGAGAGGAGACTTAATAGCTGTCTACAAATATCTCAAGGGCTGTCACATTGTAGAAGGATCATCTTTATTCTCATTTGCACAAGGAAAGACTAGAAGCAATGGGATGAAACTGAATGGGAGGAGACACAGATTAGATATTAGAAAAAACTTTTTGACAGTTAGGATGATCAATGAGTGGAACAGGCTGCCACGAGAGGTGGTGAGTTCTCCTTCAATGGAAGTCTTCAAACAGAGCCTGGACAGACATCTGTCTGGGATGATATAGAGAATCCTGCTTTGAGCAGGGGTTGGACCAGATGGCCCAGGAGGTCCCTTCCAACTCTACTATTCTATGATTCTATTTATTTCCATTTTCCCATTAGGGTTAGGGTTGGGGCTAAAGTTAGGGTTAGGGTTGGGGCTTAAGTTAGGGTTAGGGTTGGGACTAGGGTTACGGGTGTGTTAGGGTTAGGTTTCTGGTTAGGGTTATGATTTGGGTTGGGATTAGGGTTAGGGGTGTGTTGGGGTTAGAGTTGGAGTTAGAATTGGGGGGTTTCCACTGTTTAGACACATCAGGGGCTCTCCAAATGTGACATGGCGTCTGATCTCAATTCCAGCCAATTCGGCATTGACAAATTCAAACGGTGCTCCTTCCCTTCTGAGCTCTGCCATGCGCCCAAACAGTAGTTTACCCCACATATGGGGTATCAGCATACTCAGGACAAATTGCACAATAAGTCTTGGGGTCCCATTTCTTCTGTTACCCTTGGAAAAATAAAATATTGGTGGCGATGATATCATTTTTGTAAAAAAAATATGATTTATTATTTTTATGGCTCTACGTTATAATCTTCTGTGAAGTGGGGGTTTCCACTGTTTAGGCACATCAGGGGCTCTCCAAACGCGACATGACACCCACAGACCATTCCATCAAAGTCTGCAATCCAAAACGTCACTACTTCACTTCACAAATTGGAAAACAACTTTTTGGGTCCAATTTCTATTGTTACCCTTGGGAACATAAAAACTGGGTACTAAAAGATCATGTTTGTGGAAAAAATATGATTTTTTTATTTTCACGCCCGGGCATTATAAACTTCTGTGAAGCACTTGGGGGTTCAAAGTGCTCACCACACATCTAGATAAGTTCCTTTGAGGGTCTAGTTTCCAAAATGGGGTCACTTGTGGGGGGTTTCCACTGCTTAGGCACATCAGGGACTCTGCAAACTGAACATGACACCTATCAAAGTCTGCATTCCAAAATGTCATTGCTTCCTTTCCGATCCCTGCCGTGCGCCCAAACAGTATTTCCCCCCCCACATATGGGATATCAGCATACTCAGGACAAATTGGACAACAACTTTTGGGGTCCAATTTCCTTGTGAAAAATCAAAAATTGGAAAATTGGGGACTAAAAAATCATTTTTTGTGGAATTTTTTTTTCTTTTTTTTTTTTCACACCCAGGCATTATAAACTTTAGTGAAACATTTGGGGGTTGAACGTGCTCCCAACAGATCTTGATAAGTTCCTTAAGGGGTCTAGTTTCCAAAATGGTGTCACTTGTTTGGGGTTTCCACTGTTTAGGCACATCAGGGGCTCTTCAAACGCGACATGGCATACAGCAAATTCTGCATTGAAAAAGTCAAACTATGCTTCTTCCCTTCTGAGCTCTGCCATGCACCCAAACAGTGATTTACCCCCACATATTGGGTATCAGCGTACTCAGGACAAATTGCACAATACCTTTTGATATGTTGTTACCCTTGGGAACATAAAAATTGGGGTGAAAAGATCATTTTTGTCGAAAAAATATGATTTTTTAATTTTACGGTTCTACGTTATAAACTTGTGTGAAGCACTTGGGGGTTCAAAGTGCTCATCACAGATCTAGATAAGTTCCTTAGGGGGTCTAGTTTCTAAAATGGGGTCACTTGTGGGGGATTCCCACTGTTTAGGCACATCAGGGGCTATCCAAATGCAACATGGCATACAATCTCGATTCCAGCCAATTTTGGTTTGAAAAAGTCAAACGGCGCTCCTTCCCTTACGAGCTCTGCGTGCGCCCAAACAGTGGTTCCCCCACACATATGGGGTATCGGCATACTCAGGACTAGGGTTGAGCATTCCGATACTTCCGATACCTGAAATCCAATGTAAGTCTATGGGAACAAAATATCGGAAGTACTTCCGATACTTACTTCCGATATTTTGTTCCCATAGACTTACATTGGATTTCAGGTATCGGAAGTATAGGAAGTATCGGAATGCTCAACCCTACTCAGGACAATTTGGACAACAAATTTTATGGTCCAATTTCTCTTGTTACCCTTGGGAAAATAAAAAAAATAGTTTGTAAAAGATTATTTATGTGACTAAAATGTTAAATGTTCATTTTTTCCTTCCAAGTTGCTTCAGCTCCTGTGAAACACCTGAATGGTTAATAAACTTCTTTAATGTGGTTTTGAGTACCTTGATGGGTGCAGTTTTTAGAATGGTGTCACTTTTGGGTATTTTCTGCCATATAGACCCCTCAAAGTGACTTCAAATGTGAGGTGGTCCCTAAAAAAAATGGTTTTGTACAATTTGTTGTAAAAATGAGAAATTGCTGGTCAACTTTTAACCCTTATAACTTCGTAACAAAAAAAAAAATTTGGTTTCAAAATTGTGCTTATGTAAAGTAGACATGTGGGAAATGTTATTTAGTAACTATTTTGTGTGACGTATTTCTCTGTTTTAAGGGAATAAAAATTCAAAGTTTGTAATTAGCAAAATTTTAAAAATTTTCGCCATATTTCCATTTTTTTCATAAATAACCACAAGTTATATCGAATAAATTTTACCACTATCATGAAGTACAATATGTCACGAGAAAATAATCTCAGAATCGCTAAGATCCGTTGAAGCGTTCCAGAGTTATAGCCTCATAAAGATACAGTGGTCAGAATTGTAAAAATTGGCCCGGTCATTAACGTGCAAACCATCCTTGGGGGTTAAGGGGTTAAACCACCTGCACTTGAATACTTACTACGCAATTGGTATTTTCTTTCCAAATAATTGCCAGTCCAGCGTTGAAACGCGTTGTGAAATAAAAAACGTTTAACTCATCTTGGTCCCAATGTGTCTGAATATGCCAAAATCACACCTGAGCAATGAATGCGACTAGTTTCTCCATACAGGAAGCACCAATAAAGACTAAAGACTTTTGTAAGTAGTATTAATTAAATTTCAATAAGTTTGTTTAATGCTTTTTCCCTCTGTCATTTCTCATTATTACACATAACTTCCCTCTGTCATTTCTCATTATTACACATAACTTAATTTATGGACATCTATGATTTGATTTCTTTGGATATGTTGATTGGATGGGTTGTTACAGACATTTTGTGATTATTTGATGACAATAGCACCTTTAGAAATATATTTACTTAGAAAGTTGGTGACGTCTTTTTTTTTTTTTTTTTTTTTTTTTTTAGGTTTTGTTGAACTGGATGAAGGAAGAAAAGTTGTATTTATTCCTGGATGTTCAATTCCTTTAACTATTGAGAAATCTGATGGGGGTTTTACCTATGATACTTCAGATCTGGCTGCTATAAAACAGAGATTATTTGAAGAGAAAGCAGATGTTATCATTTATGTTGTTGACAGTGGACAGGTAAGGCATGTACATGTATCTTTAATTTTAAATCCGTTAATGATTTGCCCATTGTGGGCCTGTAGGACAAAGACTTTTTTTTACATTTTTGCATACAATTCTTCTAGGATAAGCTCTATTCACTTGAATTTTTGGGTGAAAACAACTGTTTGATCACTTTCTATTTCATTTTTTGTGAGGTTGCAAATTTCAACAAGTCTATTGTTTTTTATATATTTCTTCTTATAGAGGCATTGTTAGTAGATTCAGGTTACTGGACGGAAGGCTCGCACTTCTCGTACCTTCCAAGATCAGCAACGCGGCTTTTGATTAGCCAGAGCTGGCAAACTCATCATTACGTTGTGACTGTTACAATCTTGTTAGTAATAAACAGTGCTACCTCACTAGTCTATTGGTATTACTGTGTGCTACTGCACAGTAGTAATACACCGCACTGCTATGCTAATATAGTACTTATTCTGTTAGCGCTTAACTGATAGGATTCCTATCTGACTTCGCTTCCTGTGAGATCTGAGGCTATGGTGTATGGCACACTTAAAGGGAATCTGTCACCCCATTTTTGCATTATGAGATAGGGCCACCGCCATCAGAGGCTTATCTACAGCATTCTGTAATGCTGTAGATAAGCCCCCGATGTCACCTGAAAGTGAAGAAAAACGAGTTATATTATACTCACCCAGGGGCGTTCCGCCGTCCGGTCGGGTCCGATGGGCTTCGCGGTCGGGGCCTCCCATCTTGTAGCGAAGCCGGCCTCTTCTTTCCGTCTCGTCGTGGCTCCTGAGCAGAGTACTACAGTGCGCAGGCGCCGGACCTCTCTGACCTTTCCCGGCGCCTGCGCACTGCAGTACTCTGCTCTGCCCTCACTAGGACAGAGCAGTGTGCCTGCGCAGGAGCCGCGACGGGACGGAAAGAAGAGGCCGGCTTTGCTACTAGATGGGAGGCATTCCAGAATGCTGTAGATAAGCCCCTGATGGCGGTGGTCGCAGCTTATGGGGCAAGAATGGAGTGACAGTTTCCCTTTAAAGATGCTGTACCTACCTGGCAGTACCTATGGGCTGAGAAGGGAGCATTTTCTCTGTTAAACTCATAATATGCTGTTATCACAAATTGCAGCATATAAACAATCAAACTGCTAGAATTGGTGAATCATGACTGATCTATAAATATACACACGTGGTCAAAATTGTTGGTACCCCTCGTTTAATAACAGAAAAACCCACAATGGTGACTGACAAAAATAACTTGAATCTGACAAAAGTAATAATAAATCAAAAATGTATGAAAATTAACAAACAAGAATCAGACATTGCTTTTCAATGATCCGCAGAATTTTTTTTAAAAATAACTCATGAAATAGGCCTGGACAGAAATGATGGAACCCTTAACTTAATATTTTGTTGCACAACCTTTTGAGGCAATCACTGCAATCAAACGATTCCTGGAACTGTCAATTAGACTTCTGCACCTCTCGACAGGTATTTTGGCAAAATTCTGAAGAGCAAACTGCTCCAGTTGTCTCGTATTTGAAGGTTGCCTCTCCAGATGACATGTTTCAGCTCTTTCCAAAGTTGCTCCATAGGATTTATGTCAGGCTCATATAAGGCCACTTCAGAATAGTCCAATGTTTTCCTCTTAGCCATTCTTGGGTGTTTTCAGCTGTGTGTTTTGGGTCATTATCCTGTTGCAAGACCTATGACCTGTTACTGAGACCAAGCTTTCTGACACTGGGCAGCACATTTCTCTCTAGAATCCCTTGATAGTCTTGAGATTTCATTGTACCCTGCATAGATTCTAGACACCCTATGCCAGATGCAGCAAAGCAGACCCAGAACATAACAGAGCCTCCTCCCACAGTAGGGACAGTGTTCTTTTCTTGATATGCTTCATTTTTCCGTCTGTGAACATAGACCATTTTTGTCTCATCTGTCCATAGGTCGTTCTCACAGAAGCTTTTTGGCTTGTCAACGTGTAGTTTGGCATTTTTATGATTTTTTTTTGCAACAATGGTGTCCTTGGTCGTCTCCCATGAAGTCCACTTTGACTCATACAACAACATATGGTGCCATCTGACACTGATGTTCCTTGAGCTTGAAGTTTACCTTTAATCTGTTTAGAACTTTTTCTGGGCTCTGTTGTTACCATTCATATTATCCGTCTCTTTGATTTGTCATCAATTTGCCTCCTGCAGCCACATCCAGTCAGGTAGGCTACAGTCCCATGGAGCTTAAATTTCTGAATAATATGTGCAACTGTAGTTACAGGAACATCAAGCTGCTTGGAGGTGGTCTTATAACTTTTGCATTTAACATATTTGCTTATAATTTTCTTTTAAACTCCTGCGACAACTCTTTCCTTCGCTTCCTCTGGTCCATGTTGAGTGTGATACACACCATGTCGCCAAACAGCACAGTAAGTATCTGTTGCCCTCTATACAGGCCCACTCATTGATTTTAAGATTGTAGACACCTGTGATCCTAATTAGTCGACACACCTTGATTTAACATGTTCCTTTTGTCACATTATTTTCAGGGTACCATCATTTCTGTCCATGCCTATTTCATGAGTTTTATTTTTCTTAAAATTTTATGGAAGCATAGTTGAAAAGCAATGTCTGACTTTCATTTGCTCATTTTCATAGGTTTTTGATTTATTACTACTTTTGTCAGATTCAAGTTATTTCTGTGACCATTATGGGTTTTTCTGTCATTAAACGAGGGGTACCAACAATCTTGACCACGTGTGTATATGTGAAATATCACTAAGGGGTTAAAAATTCAGAATTCTGTATACGGTTGGCCTTTAGAAATGCCCCTTGTGACTGGCTTCAAACGGCACACATATGGTTAAATAACGAAACTGACTTATTTTTCACTTTTGGACTACCTTTGTTTGCATGTATATGGCATGTAGGTGGTCACCCCTAAATTTTTTTCTTCTGCCTAGGATTTTTATTGTGCCTGATTTTCTGAGGAACAATTGGAACTTTCCACATGCACTGCATTCATTGAGTTTAGTGTATAGTGGTTACTCAGTAAGCTGCTGGGCTTACTCTGGTGAAGGCTGTAGGTAGTCAGAAAATGTAAAGCACATTAGGGCTGATTTGAGCTACATGTTCCAGAACTCTGGCATGACATTTATTTTGCGTTTTGAATCTGTTCTGGACACTGTTTCTGCATTCTCATGGGGTGTGTCCTGTTGGCAGGTAGGTGAAGGGCATGGCCATAACAGCGGTCATGAGCGCTCAATTTACGCCACAGTTTGGGGTAAGTTAATTGACTGATGTTATGTGGAGTAAGCTTAGATTAGGAATTTATCAAGCAACATGAGACCCTGTCTAATCTACTTTTGCACAGCCCAAATGTTATTTTCTGCTAAAATGTAAATTCTTTCTTAAAAGTTGCCACTAAATATTTAAACGAAGGATCAAAATGCACCAAAGTTTTGTTTTTTTAGCCCTGATCCATAATGAGTATAAGAGATGAGGGGGAAAGAGAAGATACAAATAGTCATTGGCTCAGTGTACATATGTTTATTTGGTAAGCTATATATAATTGGACATAGTAAGGCTGTACAGTTTGATCTTAAATCATAAGGATTTTGGGTAACTGTGTTTTTTGTTGGAATGCATTGTTACTGTTTGATGTCTCCTTTTTTACAGGGCATTCACTTTCAGACCGTGTTTTCAGCTGCTCAAATGATTGGTTGGTATGATGCAAAAGTGACCAGAGTAGAACATGCCGGATTTGGTGTTGTCCTAGGAGAAGACAAGTGAGTAATGAAAAAATGTTTTGGCAAGTACGGTGACCCCCCCCCACCCGATTGTGTATATTGGGTTATACACTGCTATACTTTTCAGAATGGCTGTGCTTGGTATTGCACCTAAGTCCTAGTCAGTTGAGCACTGCCGCTCCTTCAAACAGCTCATTAGCTTGAGGTCCTTTGAGTCCAATATCCTCCAATCTAATATTTGTGACATGTCCAAAGAAAACCCCTTTAAAATACATAGCATTTTATACATTGTGTACAAGGAAGAAGGAGCTTAAATAATTTAGCTCATCACCATCAAAATGTAATGCTTGCTAGAGAGGGAAACCTTGAGTAGAGTACTGAAGATGATGATTGGATTTTATTTCTTGCACGACGTTGAACACAATAACGATCTTGTAAGATATTTTTATTCTAACTGGTTTAATTCAGATACGTATTCTCTGCTCTACTTGTGTATTTCAGGAAAAAGTTTAAGACCCGTTCAGGGGACACTGTTAGATTAATTGATTTGTTAGAAGAAGGCTTGAAACGCTCTATGGACAAGCTAAAGGACAAAGAGAGAGATAAGGTAAACTAACTAACTGGACAACAACTTTTGGGGTCCAATTTCTCCTGTAACCATTGTGAAAATAAAAAATAGGGGGCTAAAAAATCATTTTTTGAGAAAAAAAATGATTTTTTATTTTCAGGGCTCTGCGTTATAAACTTCTGTATAGCACCTGGGGGTTCAAAGTGCTCACTGTGCATCTAGATAAGTTCCTTAGGGGGTCTTGTTTCCAAAATGGGGTAATTTGTGGGGGAGCTCCAAAGTTTAGGCACACAGGGGCTCTCCAAACACGACATGGTGTCCGCTAACGATTGGAGCTAATTTTCCATTAATAAAGTCAAATGGCGCTCCTTCCCTTTTGAGCCCTGCCGTGCGCCCAAACAGTGGTTCCCCCGACATATGGGGCACCAGCGTACTCAGGAAAAACTGGACAACAACTTTTTGCATCCAATTTATCCTGTTACCCTTGGGAAAATAAAAAATAGCCGGCTGAAAAATCATTTTTGAGGAAAAAAATGATTTTTTTTATTTTCACTGCTCTGCGTTATAAACTTCTGTGAAGCACTTGGGGGTTCAGAGTGCTCACAACAAATCTAGATAAGTTCCATAAGAGGTCTAGTTTCCAAAATGGTGTCACATGTGGGGTTTTTCACTGTTTAGACACACAGGGGCTCTCCAAACATGACATGGTGTCTGCTAACGATTGGAGCTAATTTTCCATTCAAAAAGTCAAATGGCGCTCCTTCCCTTCTGAGCCCTACTGTGCACCCAAACAGTGGTTTATAACCACATATGAGGTATCTGTGTACTCAGGAGAAATTGCCCAACAAATTTTATGAGCCATTTTATCCTGTTACCCATGTGAAAATGAAAAAACTGAGGCTAAAATAAATTTTTTGTCAAAAAAAAGTACCGTATATACTCGAGTATAAGCCGAGGCCCCTAATTTTGCCACGGAAAGCTGGGTAAGCTTATTGACTCTAGTATAATCCGGGTGTATAAACCGCCGTCCTGCTGTGCTCCCCTCCGTCATGCTCCGTGCTCCCCCACCAGCTCTTTGCTCCCCCATTCTCCTCTCTGCTCCCCCCTCCTGCTCCGTCCTCTGCTGTGCTCCCCCCTTCCTGCTCCGTCCTCCTCTGTGCTACCCCCTTCCTGCTCCGTCCTCCTGTGCCCCCGTCCTGCTCCGTGCTCCTCTGTGCTTTCCATCCTCCCCCTCGTCCTGCTCCGTGCTCTCCATCCTCCCCCCGTCCTGCGCCGTGCTCCTCTGTGCTTTCCATCCTCCCCCTCGTCCTGCTCCGTGCTCTTCATCCTCCCCCGTCCTGCTCCGTGCTCCTCTATGCTTTCCATCCTCCCCCTCGTCCTGCTCCGTGCTCCTCTGTGCTTTCCATCCTCCCCCTCGTCCTGCTCCGTGCTCTCCATCCTCCCCCCGTCCTGCTCCGTGCTCCTCTGTGCTCTCCGTCCACCCCACCACCCCCCACCGTCCTGCTCCGTGCTCCTTGTCCTCCTCCATGCTCCCCCCAACCTCCTCCATCATACTCACCCTCCCCGTGCTATCGCTGAACGTCCTGGAAATCCTGCGTTGTACCCGGCTTTTTGCAGCTCTCCTGTGCTGAGCGGTGACATAATACCGCTCATTAAGGCCATGAATATGGACGCCACGCCTATGGGAGTGGCGTCACGTTCATATTCATGGCCTTCATGAGCGGTATTACGTCACCGCTCAGCACAGGAGAGCTGCAGCAAGCCGGGTACAACGGAGGATTGCCGGGACGTTCAGCGATGGCACGGGGAGGGTGATTATGATGTCCCAGCCACCGGCTCCTGCTGCGGCACCCCCTCCCACACTGGTTTCTGCCCAATGACTCGTGTATAAGCCGAGGGGGCATTTTCAGCTCAAAAAAAGGAGCTGAAAATCTTGGCTTATACACGAGTATATACGGTACTTTTTTTTTTTGCGGATCAATTTGTGAAGCACCTGGGAGTTCAAAGTGCTCACTATGCATCTAGATAAGTTCCTTGCGGGGTCTAGTTTCCAAAATGGGGTCACTTGTGGCGTAGCTCCAATGTTTAGGCACACAGGGACTCTTCAAATGCGACATGGCAACCGCTAAATATTCCAGCATATTTTCCATTCAAAAAGTCAAATGGCGCTCCTTCCTTTCTGAGCCCTGCCGTGCACCCAAACAGTAGTTTATGACCACATATGAGGTATCTGTGTACTCAGAAGAAATTGCCCAACAAATTTTAGAATCCACTTTATCCTGTTGCCCATGCAAAAATGAAAAAATTGATGCTAAAATAAAATTTTTGTTGGAAAAATTAAAATGTCCATTTCAGCAGCAAATGAGAAGGAAGGGAGACACACTAGTCATTACTAGTGGGTAGGCGGAGCCCAGATGGGATAGACACCTCAGATTAAAAAGAGTGTTGACCGGCCCCTCCAGCTCGGGCTCCTCCTACTCCAGCTCTCCAGTCTAAAATTTGAGGTCTCAGAGGATAGTCGCTGCTGAAGCAGCTCCTCAGAAGATTTTTTTATTTTTATCGGACAGAGACTTGGACTCAGGGTCTTGAGGTCTCAGGGGTCTCAGCGCTGCTGGACCCCCACCTCTCCCTTGGCGGATCTGTATACCCTGTACGGAGGTCCCTGCAGAACCCTGCCGGCCCTGGGGGATGAGGGTGGCTTCCCTGGCGGGGACGCAAACCGCGCTTCTGGGGTCACTGCGTTCCCCGCCCTGGGGGGGAAGCGATGGGCATAGCGCCACAAATCCCTGGGGGTCCCTGTGGCGCTCGGCTGGATGAGTACTCTGCATTTTTTGATGTGTATGAGTGCTTCAGCGACTGCTGCGGCAGCCGCTGCTACATGTACATGATTGGTGACTGTGTGTTTTTTTGTCCGCAGGTGGATGCCTGCAGGACATGGGAACGGGGCAGGAACGGAGAACGGAGGAGTCCCGCGCTTTTTTTGAAGCCGGCGGGGGGCGTGGCTTCGCGCTTTCCCGGGCAGGAAGCGCTCTGAGCGCGAGATTTCCTCTGCCTCTTCTCTTCCGGCTCTCTCCTTCAGCGCGGCGGCCATTGCTAGCCTCGGGCTCCTCACTCTCCGCTCCTTCCGTACTAACCGAAGAGAACAGCACCGCGGCCAGCTGAGTGAGTCGCTTCTGCCTCTCAGGGCAGAAGCTTAACCCCCTCACCCCCACAGCGCAGGGCACCTTCCTGGGTACTGCCACACTGAACGCACGCTAAAGATCACGATAGCGACGCAATTACTGCGATCGTTTTTTGTGATCGTTGTAATGTCGCTAGTAACTGCCACACTGGACGATCTCTTTAACGTCGCATAAGCGGTTAGCGATCTCCTTACGACTTGGCGGTCATTGCGATGTGCAAACAGCGCAATATTTTAGCGATCCCGTTGGCGTTTTTTGTTTAGTGTGGCATACCTTGAGGACTGTACTGTTCTGCACCTGCTACCTCATAAGAGGCACTTGGGGCTCGCACACCCTGTACATTAACAGAGGTTGTGGGGAGTCTGTGACATTAACCCCTTCTTAGGCGGTTAACCCTTAATTGGGGGACAGCTGGGGTAGCTCTCTCTTTAAGAGCTTTAACCCTTCAGCGTTCGTTTTCTTCTTTAAGAAACCACACTGTTTCTAGTTACTGATAGGTTTAACCTGACGTATACGGTGTGAGGACATGTCGGATCAGGGTCCAGGAGGTGCGGACCGTCTCCCAGATCCGCTACAGGATCAGTCTCGCGTATCTGACACGCAGACCTCGACGGCGTCAAGCGCAGCAGTCGGAGGTCTCAGTGATGTCAAAATGGAGGCCCTCACTCGTTCTATTGATGGCCTGTCTGACCTTATAGGTTATTGGGTGTCAGCCAGATCTTCTCATGGCAGGAAGCGACACAGGCCGGTGCCTTCCTTCTCGCGTAGCGACTCGGAGATCTCTGGTATGGAGGGTTCCCCTTCAAGTTCGGATGGAGAGATATCCGATTCGGATAAAGAGGATCGGCAGAGGCACTCTGCCTCTTTTTTGGGCCGTGCAGAAGCTTTTATTGAAGCTATGAGGGAGGCGTTACAGTTACCGGAGGAAGTAACTACACGTCCTGGTAAGTCGGCCCGGATGTTTCAGGAGTCGCATAGGTCGCGTTCGACCTTACCATCCCTGGATGAGCTTAATGGGGCAGTGGAGAAGGAGCGTCTGTGTCCAGACAAACGTTTTCAGGGGACACGGCTTTTTGAGACACTGTATCCGTGTGCTACGGAGCTGATTGATAATTGGATTCCTTCTCCTGAAGTGGATGTCCCTTTATCTTAGCTTAGCTGAGATGGCGGCAAAATCCATTTACGAGGCCGCAGGTCATGGATTCAGAGCAGTACTAGGATCCATGGGTGCTTGTAAAGCTTCCCTGAGCTGGTTGGACCGTCTACGGACGGCCTGGCAAAATGGATCCCCTTTATCCGAGGTAGAGGGGCTTCTCAATTTTTTGGAGAATGCAGCCCGATATGGCTATGATGCAGGTCTGGACACTGCGTCACTGCTGTCCAGGACACAATCCTCGGCGGTCACAGTCAGAAGAGCACTGTGGCTTAGACAGTGGACCGGGGACGCGGTTTCCAAGCAAGGTTTGCTTTCTTTAGCTTACAAGGGTGGTCAGCTATTTGGATCTGACCTCACGGAGCTGATTGCCAAGGCTAAGGCAAAAGAAACGGCTTTACCGCAGAGAAGAGCTGTGGCTTCTGCGTCTGGCAGGCCTAGTGCCGGTAGTGGTCGGCGGTCCTTTCGGCCCAGGGGACGGTTCGGTTAGCCCTCTTGGGGATCGGGTCGTCCCTCTTTTTCAGGAAAAAAGACCGCTCAGAAATCCCGCACTCCCTGGAAACAGAGTTTCCGTCACGACAAGCGGGAAGCGGACAAAAAGCCCGCTAAGGCGGACTGACGCCAGGGTCCCACTCGAGGGCTCTCGAGTGGGGGGTCGCCTGATTCAATTCGAATCGACTTGGGTGTCCCGCGTTTCGGACGCCTGGGTGACGCGGGTTGTGTCGGCAGGTTACTTCATAGAGTTTTCTTCTCGACCCCCAGACAGTTTTTGCCAATCTCGCATTCCGTCAGAGCCCGAGCTATTTGCCGCTCTACTGCGAGAGGTCAATTCCCTTCTGCAGAAGGGTGTGGTGGTACCGGTTCCGCCGGAGGATCGGGGAAGAGGGTTTTATTCCAACCTCTTTGTGGTCCCCAAAAAGGAGGACAAATTTCGCCCCATCCTGGATCTCAAAAGATTGAATCGGCATGTCCACATCCGGAAATTCCGCATGGAGTCGCTTCGCTCCGTTGTGGCAGCCTTGTCGCAGAACGACTTTTTGGTGTCAATCGACATTCGCGACGCTTATTTGCACGTTCCAATCGGAAGGGCCCACCAACGCTTCCTTCGTTTTGCCATAGGTCAGGACCATTACCAGTTTGTGGCTCTGCCATTCGGGTTGGCCTCAGCGCCCAGAGTTTTTACAAAAATTCTGGCGCCTCTCATGGCGATTCTTCGAAGGCAGGGGTTACGATTCTTCCCTACCTGGACGACCTTCTGATTGTGGCGTCTTCAAAGGAGGAGGCGGTGACTGCTCACAATCTATCCCTTCAGCTCCTGGAGGACTTCGGGTGGCTGGTCATTTGGGAGAAGTCGTCTCTGGAACCGTCGTAGTCAATCCTGTTTTTGGGGATGCATTTCGACACGGTACGAGCAGTGGTGTCCCTGCCTCCAGACAAGCAAGCATGTCTCGTTCGACATGCACAGGTTATGAAGTCTTCGACAGCAATGTCCCTTCGAAGCTGTATGCGCCTTCTGGGTTTGATGTTGGCGTCCATGGAGGCACTTCCGTTTGCCCAGTTTCATTCCAGGGCCCTCCAAAGGCTCATTCTGAGCCGTTGGGATCGATCGCAGGCTTCGCTGGATTGCAGTGTCATCATCTCCCACAGGGTACGAGAGTCTCTAGGATGGTGGTTACGTCCGAAGCGTTATCCCTGGGGAAGTCCTTCCTCCCTCCGAAGTGGTCGGTCATAACCACCGATGCCAGCCTGACGGGCTGGGGGGGTGTCTGGAACGATCTCTGGATTCAGGGAGTATGGTCGTCGGAAGAGTCTGTCCTGCCGATCAACATCCTGGAATTGAGGGCGATTTTCCTTTGCCTCCAACACTGGACGGTCCCTTTAAGCGGTCTGCCAGTCCGAGTGCAGACAGACAATGCGACGGCGGTCGCATATATCAACCACCAAGGCGGTACAAGGAGTTCCAGGCTCATGGTGGAGGTATCTCGAATCCTGGTATGGGCAGAGACCAGAGTGCCAGCCATCTCTGCGATCCACATTCCAGGAGTTCAAAATATCACGGCGGACTTTCTCAGTCGCGAGAAGATGGATCCCGGAGAATGGAGTCTTCATCCGGAAATTTTTGCACTGCTGTGCTCCCGTTAGGGAACTCCCCAAGTGGATTTGATGGCATCCAGGTTCAATGCCAAGTTACCGACTTTCATGTCCAGGTACAAGGACCCGAAGGCTGTGGCGATGGATGCTCTGGTGGCTCCGTTGGACCAATTCGAGCTAATCTATGTGTTCCCGCCGATATCCTTACTTCCTCTGGTGTTACGTCGGATCAGGCTGGAGAGAATCCTGGCTATGTTGATAGCCCCAGATTGGCCAAGGAGGACGTGGTTCCCGACACTGGTGTCGCTTCTGGCAGCGCCTTCATTTCCACTTCCTCTTCGCCCGGACCTGTTAACCCAAGGGCCCGTTCGTCATCCGGACCTGAAGTCTCTGCGTTTGACGGCGTGGCTCTTGAGACCGAAATATTGACCCGTCAAGGTTTTTCAGCCGAAGTTATTGCCACTTTGCGAGCTGCCAGAGGTCCGGCTACTACTAGGATTTACCACAAGACTTGGGAAGCCTTCTTTTCGTGGTGTTCGGGTTCTTCAAGGAACCCGAGGATTTTTTCCATTCCCAATTTGTTGGCCTTTCTGCAATTCGGGCTGGACAAGGGTTTGGCAGTTAGCACTCTGAAGGGTCAGGTTTCTGCTCTGTCTTTGCTGTTTCGGAAGGCTATCGCCTCGCGTAGGGATGTACGTTCCTTTTTTCGCGGAGTAACCCGTCAGTTTCCGCCGCGGAAGGCGCCTGTGTCTCCTTGGCGGCTCAATCTTGTCTTGGAGGCTCTTCAACATGGGCCTTTTGAGCCTATGGGCTCTGTTAACCTTTCTTTGCTCTCTTGGAAGGTTTCCTTCCTAGTGGCGGTCACCTCTTTGAGAAGGGTTTCTGAGTTGGCGGCTATTTCTTGCTCGCCTCCTTTCCTGGAGTTTCACCCGGATCGCGTAGTGCTTCGCACACGGGGCGACTTCCTACCTAAGGTGGTGTCACAATTTCATGTTAACCAGGATATTGTGTTGCCCTCGCTCTGTCCGGAGCCGAGGAATGCGAAGGAACGGGCCTTGCACAAATTGGATTTGGTGCGGGCTTTGAAGTTCTATTTGTCTATTACTCAAAATTTTCGGAAGTCGGACTCTGTTTGTGATTCCAGCAGGTCGTCGGCGTGGTCAACGAGCTTCCAAGGACTCTATAGCTCTTTGGATTCGCTCGGCCATTTTAGAGGCTTACCGACTTAAGGGCGAACCTTGCCCGATTAAGATTCGAGCTCACTCCACGAGGGCTGTGGGTTCATCGTGGGCCTTTCATCAAGGGGCCTCGGCAGCTCAGCTCTGCCGGGCGGCGACCTGGCGCTCCGTCCACACGTTTACAAAATTTTATAAGGTGGACGTTAGTGCTTCCGCTGATGCGGCCTTAGGACGAAGGGTCCTGCAGGCGGCTGCAGTTTAAAGTTTTCGTTAACTTGTGTTTAGCGCTAGTTGCGCATTTACTTAGGTTGTTGGGATCTGCCTTTTTTGGTTTTTTCCCACCCTTAATTTTTGGACTGCTTTGGGACGTCCCACTAGTAATGACTAGTGTGTCTCCCTTCCTTCTCATCTGCTGCTGAAAGACGGATTTTGGTAAGAACTTACCTGTAAAATCCTTTTCAGCGAAGGAAGGAAGGGAGACACAGCTCCCTCCCATGGCAGAAGTGTGTTGCTGTGTTTTCAGATGCGGCGTGACCTTCTCTGATAGCGATTATCTGGGCTGAGGTCGGCGCGCTAAGGCTCTGTTCCAGCATCGCCAGCTCATCGCAGTAGTCAGGTTCAGCGAGTAGTACCTGGAACTGTGTGGTTTTTTCCTGTTACATGCATAACCTGTATTCTTGTCTTTTCTCTGAAGTCCTTCAGAAGGGGTTATGTTGCTCCGCTGGTGATATTTGCTCTTCCTTAGCTTGTGTACGACTGGAGAGCTGGAGTAGGAGGAGCCCGAGCTGGAGGGGCCGGTCAACACTCTTTTTAATCTGAGGTGTCTATCCCATCTGGGCTCCTCCTACACACTAGTAATGACTAGTGTGTCTCCCTTCCTTCCTTCGCTGAAAAGGATTTTACAGGTAAGTTCTTACCAAAATCCGTCTTTTTTTCCTTCCACGTTGCTTTAGTTCCTGTGAAGCACCTGAAGGGTTAATAATCTTCTTGAATGTAGTTTTGAGTATCTTGAGGGGTGCAGTTTTTATAATGGTATCACTTTTGGGTATTTTCTACCATATAGACCCCTCAAAGTGACTTCAAAAGTGAGGAGGTCCCTAAAAAAAATGGTTTTGTAAATTTTACTGTAAAAATGAGAAATCGCTGGTCAATTTTAACCCTTATAACTTCCTAACAAAAAAAATTTTGTTTCCAAAATTGTGCTGATGTAAAGTAGACATGTGGGAAATGTTATTTATTAACTATTTTGTTTCACATAACTCTCTGGTTTAACAGAACAAAAATTAAAAATTTGAAAATTGCGAAATTTTCGCCAAATTTCCATTTTTTCACAAATAAACACAAGAATTATCTACCTAAATTTACCACTAACATGAAGCCCAATATGTCAGAATCGCTAGGATCCGTTGAAGCGTTCCTGAGTTATTACCTCATAAAGGGACACTGGTCAGAATTGCAAAAAATGGCAAGGTCATGAAGGGGTTAACTATGTTACTATGTATTTTACTGACAGGAGAAGGACCAAGTGGCCGTATGAATAAAAATCTGTAGCTTTATTTCACATGGTTAAAAAGAGTGTCCAGACAATTAAAATTTGTGCACATTTCTGACGAGTTTCTGACCGATCCCTTAGGCTACTTTCACACATCAGTTTTTTTACGTCAGGCGCGATCCTGCGGATGCAGCTATTTTATGAAAAACCTGATGCACCGGATCCGGCGCATCAGTTTCATCTGTTTTTTATCCGTTTTTTGACGGATTACAATGGATCCGGTTTTCAAAACGCCCCTTTTGTTTCCAAACCTGATTGGCTACTGGAAATCTATATATACAGTGTTCCTCCAGCCTATCTTTGACAGGTTGCAGAGGAGCAAAGTGCAGGTTGGAGAGAAGAGCAAGTGACTGGTGAAGATGGATGTGATTATTGGGAATATTTTCAAGAATCTTGTAGATTTTACTGCGGAGGCGAATCGCTTGAAGATTATTGTTATGGAGAAGGAGAGAAAGATAGAGTAGCGCATTATGCGTCAGCGCCAGCGACGACGCCGTATGTGGATCCACCCCATCACGGCACAGAGATTAACCCGTGGTGTGTATAGTACACTCAACATGGAGCTGTGACAAAATCCGGATAAATTTTTTTCATATCTTCGGATGAAGAAGGAAACTTTTGATATGTTGGTGGAGCGGATTGAAGACCAGATCAGGAGATGTGACACCTACAGCCGCTTCTCGATTTCTCCGGCGGAGCGTCTCATGGTCACTACAGTCATGGCCAAAAGTTTTGAGAATGACACAAATATTAATTTTTACAAAGTCTACTGCTTCACTTTTTCTAATGGCAATTTGCATATACTTCAGAATGTTATAAAGAGTGATCAGCTTAACAGCAATTACTTGCAAAGTCAATATTTGGCTAGAAAATGAACTTTATCCCCCAAAACACATTTCAACATCATTGCAGCCCTGCCTTAAAAGGACCAGATAACCTCTTTTCAGTGATTGCTCCATTAACACAGGTGTGGGTGTTGATGAGGACATGGCTGGAAATCAATCTGTCATGATTAAGTAAGAATGACACCACTGGACACTTTAAAAGGAGGCTGGTGCTTGGCATCATTGTTTCTCTTCTGTTAACCATGGTTATCTCTAAAGAAACACGTGCAGTCATCATTGCAATGCACAAAAATGGCCTAACAGGGAAGAGTATCGCAGCTAGAAAGATTGCACCTCAGTCAACAATCTATCGCATCATCAAGAACTTCAAGGAGAGAGGTTCCATTGTTGCCAAAAAGGCTCCAGGGCGCCCAAGAAAGACCAGCAAGCGCCAGGACCGTCTCTTAAAAGTGTTTCAGCTGCGGGATCGGGCTACCAGCAGTGCAGAGTTTGCTCAGGAATGGCAGCAGGCAGGTGTGAGTGCATCTGCACGCACTGTGAGGCGGAGACTCTTGGAGCAAGGCCTGGTCTCAAGGAGGGCAGCAAAGAAGCCACTTCTCTCCAGAAAAAACATCATGGACAGACTGATATTCTGCAAAAGGTACAGGCAGTGGACTGCTGAGGACTGGGGTAAAGTTATTTTCTCTGATGAATCCCCTTTTCGATTGTTTGGGACATCAGGAAAACGCCTCATTCGGAGAAGACAAGGTGAGCGCTACCACCAGTCTTGTCTCATGCCAACTGTTAAGCATCCTGAAACCATTCATGTGTGGGGTTGCTTCTCAGCCAAGGGAATAGGCTCTCTCACAGTCTTGCCTAAAAACACATCCATGAATAAAGAATGGTACCAGAATGTCCTCCAAGAGCAACTTCTCCCAACCCTCCAAGAGCAGTTTGGCGATCAACAATGCCTTTTCCAGCATGATGGAGCACCTTGCCATAAAGCAAAGGTGATAACTAAATGGCTCAGGGAACAAAACATAGAGATTTTGGGTCCATGGCCTGGAAACTCCCCAGATCTTAATCCCATTGAGAACTTGTGGTCAATCATCAAGAGACGGGTGGACAAACAAAAACCTAAAAATTCTGACAAAATGAAAGCATTGATTGTGCAAGAATGGACTGCTATCAGTCAGGATTTGGTCCAGAAGTTGATTGAGAGCATGCCAGGGAGATTTGCAGAGGTCCTGAAGAAGAAGGGTCAACACTGCAAATATTGACTTGCTGCATTAACTCATGCTAACTGTCAATATAAGCTTTTGTTACTCATATGTTTGCAATTATTATATTTCTGTCTGTGATAAAAACATCTGTCAAACACACATAAAAACCAGAGGGCAGCAGATCATGTGAAAATATAATATTTGTGTCATTCTCAAAACTTTTGGCCATGACTGTAGCTAGCATCAGCTTTTGCATAGATATGCTGAGCACAGGATTTTTAGCAAGTGAGATCTATCTAACTGTAAATGCATATATATATATATATATATATATATATATATATATATATATATATATACATATATTGAATATATGGAATACATATATATTTCCATGACAAGGACACTGCTGAGGAGAAGCCAGACGGAGTCCAGAGTAATTGTGCTGCCTCATTATAGTGAATGGCTCCCAAGGGGGTTTCATCTTGTCTCTTGGAAATTTAGATGAAAACCCTGATTTACGTGCTCAGCATAGAGCACAGGATAAATGTGATCCCAAATGGTATGTAAAATGTTCCCAATATAAGCTTCAACTCAATCCACAAAATTAGCTAGTCCCCACTAAGGTCCATAATCTGTTAGCGGAAATATAGGGGGCTTCCACGTTTCTTGTAGTACAAAGGCTCTGGAAAAGTAAAATGTCTCCTCGTCCCCCAAAAGAAGTTTAGCAAATTCTGCTCGCCAAAATCCAAATGCCCCTTCCCTTCTGAGCACCACAGTGTGCCTAAACCACATTTTGCATTCAAATAGGCATTTCTGTAACAATGAGACCCTGCTTAATTTACAGGTTCATGACCTGGGCACAGTGTACAGGCACTAAAGGCACTGTCACACTTAGCGATCGCACTAGCTATCACGACAACGACACAACCTGGCGAGATCGCTGGTGCGATCGCTATGTGATCGCTAGTTAGATTCCAAACACAACTCATCAGCGAACTGTAAAACCTAGTCCCACCTGCGACGCTGGTGAAGTCGTTCATAAAGGGTGTCACACTCAGCGATTCAGGCTCACCAGCGGGACACCAACGTCCAAAAAATGGCTCAGAACGTTCATAAGTGATCAACGACATCTCAGCAGGGGCCACATCGCTGCTACATGTCACACATAGCTGCATCACTAACGAGATCGCTACTGCATCATGAAATCGGTGACTCATTAGCGATCTCGTTTAGTGTGACAGTACCTTTAGACATACTGGTCACTACAGCTGCAGTTTGCAATTTTTAACTCCGCAACATCCACTGCTGCTTGTTTCTGGAAAACACCCATGAAGTCAAAATCGTCACTACGCCTGTAGATAAGTTCACAAAGGGGTATAGTTTAAAAAATGGGGTCACTTGAGGGGGATCAAGCTCTTCTAACACTTAGGGGCTCTGTATATGGAGTCCGCAAACTATTCTAGGAAAATCTGCTCTCCAGGAGGCAAATAGCACTCCGTCCTGCCTTATGGCTAAGCAGAACCATATGGGGTATGTCTAGATTCAGCAGAAACTGTGGGACAAATTTTGGTGGCATTTTTACACATTTCACCATGTGAAAATGTAAAATCTGGGGCTAAAACATAATTTTTGAGGTAAAAATGTAATTATTTTTTTCTTAGCTGCCCACTGCCCTATGATATCAAATTCTGTGACCCAACTGTGGTGTCCATATAATCACTGCAACCCTAGAAAACGGATTGGTGGTGGCAGCGAGTAGTCTGGGGTTATTGTGGAGTTAACGGTGTATGTGCTATATGCTCACCGTTAGTTTTCCAATAACTGGCCTAGTGGTGCGAACAGCCTGTGGCCTTCTCTGTTGATAGTCGGCCAGTAGTGTAATTGTCTGGACAATAGGAGGCACCAGAGAGTTGCTCTCTCTAAGGATCACAGCAGGTAATACTCATGACCTTTACCGCCAGTGATATTGTGAATTTGTATGATTAATGAAGTCCTGACAAATTATTTCCTGACATGTGTCCAAATAGTAGTTTTTGCCCACATATGTGGTATCTGCGCATTCTTGATAAATTGCACAACAAATTTTGGGGTCTATTTTAGCCTGTTACCCTTGTGAAAATAAAAAAATTAGGGGCCAAAAGAACATTTTTGTGGGAAAAATGGCATTTTTTTTTATAAACTTCTGTGAAGCACCAGGGGGTTCAAGGTGCTCACCATATATATAGATAAATTCCCTAAGGGGTCTGGTTTCAAAAATGGTGTCACTTGTTTTGTGTTTCCACTGTTTAGGCACATCAGGGGCTCTCTAATCGCAACATGGTGTCCACTATTTATTCCAGCAAATTTTGCATTCAAAAAGTAAAATGGTGCTCCTTCTCTTCCAAGCCCGGCCATTTGCCCAAACAGTAGTTTTCATCCACATATGGGTATCGGCATAGTCTGGAGAAATTGCACGCCACATTGTATAGCAATTTCTCCTTTTACTTTTTAAAATGCAAAATGTGGTACTAAATAAAAACATTTTAGTGGAAAAATGGGATTTCTTTATTTTCACAGCTTAACATTATAAACCTCTGTGAAGCATTTGTTGGTTCAAGATACTGACCTGTATAGATAAGTTCCCTTAAGGGTGTAGTTCCAAAAGGGTCTAGTTTCCAAAAATTTTTGGAGGGGGGTTTTCCTCTGTTTAGACACATTAGGGGCTCTCCAAATGTGACAGTGTCCACTAATTATTTCAGCAAATTTTTCATTTAAAAAGTCAAATGGCTTTCCTTCTCTCTCATGCGCTGAAACAGTAGTTTTCTCCCACATATGGGGTATCTGCACACTCAGGAGAAATTGCATAACAAATTTAGGGGTCAGTTTTATCCTGTTACCCCTGTGAAAATTAAAAAGTTCCATTAATTCCTGTGAAGCAGCTAAAGGGTAAATACAGTTCTTGAACGTGGTTTTGAGCACCTTGAGTGGTGCAGTTTTTAGAATGGTGTCACTTTTGTGTTTTTTCTGACATTTGACTTTTCAAAGTCCCTTTTAAATGTGATGTGGTCCCTAAAAAAAATAGTTTTGTAAATTTTGATGGAAAAATGATTAATTGCTTGTCAACTTTTAACACTTATAACTTCCTAACAAAATTGTGCTGATGTAGACACGTGGTAAATGTTATTTATTAACTATTTTGTGTGACGTAACTTTTTGATTTAAGGGCATAACAATTAAAAGTTTCACCAATTTTTTTTTTCTTCACAAATGAACAAAAGTCAAACCAATTTTACCACTATCATGAAGTATCGTAATTCATGAAAATACAGTCTCAGAATCAGTAGTATCCATTGAAGCGTTTTGGAGTTGCTACTTACAACCTCATAAAGTGACACTGGTCAAAATTGTTAAATTTTGCCTGGTCATGAAGGTGAAAACAGGCTTGTGCTCCTGCGCAGGCATACATCTCTGCGCTGACTAGGGCATAGTAAAGTACTTTACTGCACATGCAGGTTCCCTTTAACCCCTTAACCGCCAATACGCCTTTTTATGACAATGGTTAAACATACTCATTCCTCAGCGCCGCTTTTTAATGGCACTGACGAATAAGAGTATAGTGCGATAAGCGGTGATTCCCGCGGACGAGTGTTAGCTGTATGTGACGGCAGTGTCTCATCATTTTAGGCATCTTTTTAGAAAACAAGCATGGACGACCACAGATCTGTGCACACCTATAAAGATCACTGAAGCGGACGCCAATCGGAGTGCAAAGTATTTCCGTCTGCCGCATTATGGTGGGTGGTTCTGTTGAGGGTTTCGTCTGGATAACAGTTTTGTGGGATTTATACGGAAACTCCGACATAATTGCTCAGCATAGAACATAGCAATATGATCCAGCCTTATACTGAAAACGATCAAAGAATGTTATGTACTCCACAATGTTAGCAATAAAACTCTAATTTATCCCACACAAAATGAACCACTACTCAGATCTGTCATCTGTCAATGGAATTATAGGGGGTTCCCAAGTCACTGGTATAAAAAAGTCTCTGGAAAAGCGACATGGTTTCCGCCCCTTCAAATAAATCCAGTGAATTCTGCACTCTTAAATTCATGGGCACCACACAGCGCTCCATACAGAATAATTAGCACTATATATTGCTCCATACAGTATTATGGGTACAACATAGCGCTCCATATAGAATGATCCCCATATATTGCTCCATACATTATGGGCACCACATAGTGATCCACAAAGAATAATGATGCATCCCATATATTGCTTCATACAGTATAAGGAGTCCCATATAATGCTCTATACAGTTTGCCTTCCTCTGGATCAACAAGTTAGGGCAGGTTAGGATAGGATATAGGTTGAACTAGATGGACTTAAAGTCTTCCTTCAACCTTAATAACTATGATACTATGAGCCCCATATAATGCTCCATACAGTATTTGATGGGCCCCATATATTGCTCCATACAGAATAGGCCCCATATAATGCTCTATACAGTATATGATGTGCACGTTATAATGCTCCAGTATATGATTGGCCCCATATATTGATCCAAACAGAATGGGCCCCATAAGATGCTCCATATGTAATTGTCCCGATAAGATGCTTCATATACAATTGGCCCCATATACTGCTGTAATTGGCCTCATACAATGCTCCATATATAATTGGCCTCATATACTGATCCATATGTAATTGGCCTCATATACTGCTCCATATATAATTGGCCCCATATACTGCTCCATATATAATTGGCCCCATATACTGCTCCATATATTATTGGCCCCATATACTGCTCCATATATTATTGGCCCCATATACTGCTCCATATATTATTGGCCCCATATACTGCTCCATATATAATTGGCCCCATATACTGCTCCATATATAATTGGCCCCATATACTGCTCCATAATTAATTGGCCCCATATACTGCTCCATATGTAATTGGTGCCATATACTGCTCCATATGTAATTGGCGCCATGCAGGGCCGGCGTCAGCACCCGGCGTACCCGGGCAAGTGCCGGGGCCCTGAGCAGGTGGGGGGGGCCCACTCGCCATTGGGCACCTCGACATCACCCCCCCCCTTGCTCAGGGCCCCAGCAGCAGCCGGCACAATACTTACCTCTCCCCGTGCCTCCTCAGCTCCGGGATCCAGGGTGCACCTGCAGGGCGCCCGCGCTTCCTCTCACAGCAGCGCCGCTGGATGACGTCATCATTCAGTGGCCGACTGTGGCATAGAGTAAGCGCGGGCGCCGTTGATGCTGCGGCCTAGACCGCCCGCGGTGCGGACGCCGGACAGGTGAGATGTGGTGTGTGTTTGTGTGTGTGTGTGTCTGCCTGCGTGTGTGTATGTAGTGCGGTGCTTTGTGTATGTGAGAGAGTGCTGCGGTGCTGTGTGTGGTGCTGTATGTGTGATGGTGGTGGGGAGGCAGTGATGGTGGTGACAAGGCAATGATGATGATGTGGAGGAGATAATGATTGGGAGGCGATGATGATGGGGTGGCAATGATGATGATAATGGGGAGGCAATGATGATAATGGGGAGTCAATGATGATGATGGGGAGGCAATGATGTTGATGGGGAGGCAATGATGATATTAATAGGGAGTCTTTCCACAGCGCCCTTTCCTGAGCCGTAACAGTGCAGAACGCAGCACAGTGCAGAGGAGAGCTCCATATTTTGTTTGGGACCAGTATCCTGTATGGAGCATTATTTGGGGTCCAATATTCTTTATGGAGCATTATATTTGGCCCATAATACTGTATGGAGGACTGTACTGTCCAGTCTGTACTGTGCGCTATGAGGATTTGGCGGCTTCTGAGCTATTGTAGAATTTACAATAGATATCACTCATGTAATGGAAGAAGTGAAGTGTTTGGCATTGTACTATACCTATATTTCTCTGCCGTATCTGTGCATCATGAATCGTGGTCTGCTTTAAAGGGGCCCACTGAGACTCTTTCGCCCGGGGCCTATAAAACCTGGAGCCGGCCCTGGTGCCATGTACTGCTTCATATGTAATCGGCCCTACATACATCTTCATATGTACTTAGCCCCATATACTGCTCCATATATAATTAGCCCCATATACTGCTCCATACACGTGTAATTGGCTCCATACACACGTGGTCAAAATTGTTGGTACCCCTCATTTAAATGACAGAAAAACCTACAATGGTGACAGAAATAACTTGAATCTGACAAAAGTAATAATAAATCAAAAATCTATGAATCTGAACAAATGAAAGTCAGACATTGCTTTTCAACCAGGCTTCCACAGAATTTTTTAAAAACTAAAACTCATGAAATAGGCCTGGACAAAAATGATGGTACCCTTAACTTAATGTTTTGTTGCAATCACTGCATGACGCCCGCAGACCATTTCATCAAAGTCTGCATTCCAAAACGTCACTCCTTCCTTTCCAACCCTGCCGTGTGCCCAAACAGTAGTTTTACTCCACATATGGAGTATCGACGTACTCAGGAGACATTTTTGGGATCCATTTTCTCCTGTTACCCTTGAATAGTAGCGTTCAAAATAATAGTGTGTTCAAAAACATGAGTTAATCACAAAATCTTTATACTAGTTTTTATTTCCATGCATTGGGAACATTGCGCACTGTTTTCTAATTCAAAACATGAAGAGAAATGTATATAATTTTTAACTGCTTTACAAAAAATAACAAAAAATCAATATTGGGCTGTTCTAAAAAAAATAGTAGTGTCTGAATTTGTCTTTACAAACACACAATATGTACTTTTTTGTGGATTTAGCATTCCTGTGAATCACTAACCTAATATTTAGTTGTATACCCACAGTTTTTTAGAACTGCTTCACATCTATGTTGTATAGTGTCAACCAACGTCTGGCACCTGTCAGCTGTTATTCCAGCCCAGGGTGCTTGGACTACATCCCACAATTTTTCAGGACATGTTAGCTATTCCTCTGAAATGGAATTTTTAATGTCATCCCACAAGTATTCTATCCGATTAACGTCCTGCTATTGGGCTTGCCACTCCATATTTTGTTGGACTGGAACCAATCATTTGCTTTCTTACTGGTGTGTTTAGGGTCGTTGTTTTGTTGAAACACTTATTTCAAGGGCATATCCTCTTCAGCGAAAGGCAACATGACCTCTACAAGCGTTTTAATATATGCGAACTGGTCCATTATCCCTGGTATGCGGTAAATAGGTCCGGCGCCATAGTACTGTGGCTTGAAAGCAAAGTTTGGGGGTCGTCTGAAGAACTGTATGCGGCCCTTGGACTCAAAAAGAACAATTTTACTTTCGTGAGTCCACAAAATGTTTCTCCATTTCTCTTTAGGCCAGCTGATGTATTCTTTGGCAAATTGTATCCACTTCGGTACTTATCTTTTTTTTATTTTTTTTTTAAACTGTGACTTTGCGGGGACTTTTTGCTAAGAGATTAGCTTCACACATTTGACTTCTAACTGCCACAATACTAACCGGTAACTTTAGACTTTCTTTGATCATCCTGGAGCTGATCATTGGCTGAGCCTTTGCCATTCTGGCTATCCTTCCATCCATTCGAATGGTAGTCTTTCGTTTTCCTCCTCGACTGTCTGATATGGCTTTCCATTTTAAAGCATTGGAGATCATTTCAGCTGAACAGCTTATCATTGTCTGCACTTCTTTATAAGTCCTACCCTCTCCAATCAACTTTTTAATCAAAGTACGCTGTTCTTCTGAATGACTCATATTTCTCAGGTTTTCAAGGAGAAATTTATTTACAAACATGTCCTTCACCCTTAAATAAGGGCCATCTGATTCACACCTATTTCTTCACAAAATGAATGACCTCACTAATTGAACTCCACACTGCATTGTTTTGAACAGACCCCCTTTTAATTAGTTAATCTAATACACATACTCAAAAACATGCAGATCATGAATGCTGAATCTGTTGGTTTTCTTAGAATCTATTGCTCCAACTTGTAAATTGTTTGACATGTGGTAATATAATTTATACCAAAAACAGGGATTAATCTGTTTCGTCATATTTGACTGCTATTATTTTGAACACTACTGTAAAAATAAAAAATTGGGTCTAAAAGTACATTTTTGAGGTAAACGTGATTTTTTTTTTATTTTCACAACTGTAAATTATAAACTTCTGTGAAGCACCTGGAGGATCAAGGTGCTTACCACACTTCTAGATACATTTCTTGAGGTGTGTCTAGTTTCCAAAATGGAGTCAATTGTTGGGGGTTTCCACTGTTTAGGCACATCAGGGGCTCTCCAAATCCAACATGGCGTCCTCTCTCGATTCTAGCCATTTTTGCGTTTAAAAGGTCATATTCTGCTACTTTCCTTCCAAGACCTGCCGTGCGCCTAAACAGTGGATTTCCCCTACGTGTGGGGTATCGGCATACTCAGGAGAAATTGCACAATATATTTTAGGGTCCAGTTTCTCCTGTTACCCTTGTGAAAATAACAAGTTTGGTGCTAAAGTAAAATTTTTGTGATAAAAGTGAAATGTTATTTTTTTCCTTCTACATTGTTTTAGTTCCTGTGAATCACCTAAAGGGTTAATAAACTTCTTGAATGTGGTTTTGAGTACTTTGAGAGATGCAGTTTTTAGAATGGTGTCACTTTTGGGCACTGTCATATAGGCCCCTCAAAGTCACTTCCAATGGTCCCTAAAAAATGGTTTTGTAAATTATGGCAGAAAATGAGAAATTGCTGATCAACTTCTAACACTTCAATCTTCCTTACAAAAAAAAAGTTTAAAAAATGATGCAGATGTGATTTGGACATGTGGGAAATGTTATTTATTAACTATTTTGTGTAACATACCGTATATACTCGTGTATAAGCCGAGATTTTCAGCACATTTTTTTGTGCTGAAAATGCCCCCTCGGCTTATACATGAGTCATTGGGCAGAAACCAGCGGGGGAGGGGGTGAAGTGGTAGGAGCCGGTGGCTGGGACATCATACTCACCCTCTCGGTGCCATCGCTGAACGTTCCGGCAATCCTTCATTGTACCCGGCTTCCTACAGCTCTCCTGTGCTGAGCAGTGACGTAATACCGCTCATTAAGGTCATGTAATATGGACGCGACGCCACTCTCATAGGCGTGGCGTCCATATTCATGGCCTTAATGAGCGGTATTACGTCACCGCTCAGCACAGGAGAGCTGCAGGAAGCCGGGTACAACGGAGGATTGCCAGGACGTTCAGCGATGGCACGGGGAGGGTGAGTATGACAGGGGGTGAACGGAGGATGGGGGAAGCACGGAGGAGGACAATAAGCACGGAGCAGGACGGGGGGAGGACGGAGAGCACAGAGGAGCATGGAGCAGGACGGGAGGGAGGATGGAGGGCACAGAGAAGCACGGAGCAGGACGGGGGGAGGATGGAGGGCACAGAGGAGCACGGAGCAGGACGGGGGGGAGGATGGAGGGCACAGAGGAGCACGGAGCAGGACGGGGGGGAGGATGGAGGGCACAGAGGAGCAAGGAGCAGGACGGGGAGGGAGGATGGAGGGCACAGAGGAGCACGGAGCAGGACGGGGGGAGGATGGAGGGCACAGAGGAGCACGGAGAAGGACCAGGGTAGCACAGAGGAGGACGGAGCAGGAGGGGGGAGCACAGAGGAGGACGGAGAAGGAAGGGGGGAGCACAGCGGAGGGGGGAGCAGGAGGGGGGAGCACAGAGCTGGATGGGGGAGCAAGGAGCAGGACGGGGGCAGCACAGCAGGACGGCGGTTTATACACCCGGCTTCTACGCGAGTCAATAAGTTTTCTCAGTTTTTTGTGGCAAAATTAGGGGGGTCGGCTTATACATGAGTATATACGGTAACTTTCTGGTTTAAGGGCTTAAGAATTGAAAGTTTAAAAAAAATTGCAAAATTTTTTTTATATTTTCACCAAATTTCCGATATTTTCACAAATAAATGCGAGTCATATCAAACAAATTTTGCCACTAAAATGAAGTACAATATGTGACAAGAAAACAATCTCAGAATTAGTGGTATCTGTTAAAGAATTCCAGAGTTATTACCACAAAAAATTACACTGGTCTGATTTCAAAAATGTAGCCTGGTCGTTAAGGTCAAAATTGGCTCTGTCACTAAGGGGTTAAATAAAGCAAAAAAAAGTTTTAAAAAATATATATATATAAAAGTTCATATCACACCCTTTTTACCCGTTGAATATAAAGCAAAAAGAAAATACACATATTTGATAGGTTGCACATTTCTGTACGTAACAATATCAAAATATACAGTAAATTAATCAGATTGGTAAATGGTGTAACGAGAAGAAAAATCAAAACCCCAAAATTGTTTTTTTTTTTTTTTTGTCCGCTGCAATATTGCAATAAATTGCAATATGAGACGATCAAAACATTGTATCTACCCCAAAATGGTATCAATAAAAATGTCAGCTCAGGATGCAAAAAAAAGCCATCACACAGCCTCAGATTCTGAAAATTAAACCCTAGGGTCTCGGAAAACTTCATCAAATGCAAAAACTTTTTTTCATGCAAATTGCAGAATTTTTTTTCACAATTTTAATTTAAAATAAGCTACACATGCTTGATATCTTGATACTTGTGCTGACCTGACTAATCATATTGCCAGGTCAGTTTTACCATATAATGAGTATGGTAAATAAAAAAACAATTGTGGAATAGCATTTTTTAATTTGCAATTTCACTGCAGTTGGAGTTGGAGTTTTTTCTGTTTATAGTACACTTTTTAGTAGAATCCATGGTACCATTCAAAAGTACAACTCGTACAACAAGGTGTCATGTGGCTTTATTGAAGGAAAAATAAAAAGATATGTCTTTTGGAAGAAGGTAAGGAAAAAACTGAAAATGGCCATGGAGTTAAGAGTTTAAAGGCAACTTCAATTAACAGAAAATAAAGTTTTTTTGCTTGAAATTAGGAAAATTGTTAACTAACCAAAGTGTGTTTTACTTTCTTCTGGATCACAGCAGGATAATAAAATTAGACTCCCAAATATCTTTTCTTCTTTTTCCAAGGTGCTTACTACTGAGGAGTTAGAAGCTGCAAAGAAAGCTGTTGCTTTTGGGTGCATCAAATATGCAGACTTGTCCCACAACAGAATGAATGACTATATCTTCTCATTTGACAAAATGTTGGACGATCGAGGGAACACAGCTGCCTATTTGCTGTATGCTTTTACAAGGATAAGGTACAGGCAACAATTCACCTTTTTTATACATGTAAATTTTACTGTAATAATGTGTCTGCAGCCAAAGATCTTAAGGGTTATGTGCACACGTTGCGGATAGAGTTGAGCGAAACAGGTCGGTCAGATTCATAAGTCGCCGACTTTAGCCAAAGACAGGTTTTGCCGAGAGAAACCCGACCATAGCGTGAAGTTGGCCATGCGGTTGTGGACCCGAGCGCCAAAGTCGGTTTTCCCATAATGCTTGCAGGCGCCTTTTTTCAGCCAATGAGCAAGGAAATACACTGTGGGCAACGAGATGACATAGGCAGCGTCCACCACCATCTTAGAGAAGGGCATTGCAGTGATGAGCTTACTTTGGGGGACGTCATAGTGTCTATAAAAGCCCTGACCACCGACCCCATTTTACTTCCGCCGATCTTAACAGTAGGGAGAGGTTGCTGACGCTGTTTATCAGTAGGGAGAGAGTTAGGGCTGGAAACAGAAGTTCTTATGTGCTTGTGCTGATAGCAATTGTGCTGTACAGTTAGTGTGCAGTAACAGGGGAGGATTTTCTTGTGTTCAGCAGCGCTGGTTAGTAGGCAGCCTGCTAGCTGTATTGCTGTGTGTACACTGCTGTGCAGACTGCTTTTTACACAGCACTAATACTTTTATTCTTTTTTTCTGCACAGTTACAGAGCGTTAATTTTTTCCCACACCGTATAGAGCTGTATGCAGTACAATACAATACAGACCAAAAGTTTGGACACACCTTCTCATTTAATGATTTTTCTGTATTTTCATGACTATGAAAATTGTAAATTCACATTGAAGGCATCAAAACTATGTATTAACACGTGGAATTATATACTTAACAAAAAAGTGTGTAACAGCTGAAATTATGTCTTATATTCTAGGTTCTTCAAAGTAGCCACCTTTTGCTTTGATTACTGCTTTGCACACTCTTGGCATTCTCTTGATGAGCTTCAAGAGGTAGTCACCGGGAATGGTTTTCACTTCACAGGTGTACACTGTCAGGTTTAATAAGTGGGATTTCTGGCCTTATAAATGGGGTTGGGACCATCAGTTGTGTTGTGCAGAAGTCTGGTGAATACACAGCTTATCGATAGTCCTACTGAATAGACTGTTAGAATTTGTATTATGGCAATAAAAAAGCAGCTAAGTGAAGAAAAACGAGTGGCCATCATTTCTTTAAGAAATAAAGGTCAGTCAGTCCCAAAAATTGGGAAAACTTTGAAAGTGTCCCCAAGTGCAGTTGCAAAAACCATCAAGCGCTACAAAGAAACTGGCTCACATGAGGACCGCCCCAGGAAAGGAAGACCAAGAGTCACCTCTGCTTCTGAGGATAAGTTTATCCGAGTCACCAGCCTCAGAATTTGCAGGTTTACAGCAGCTCAGATTAAAGGCCAGGTCAATGCCACACAGCGTTCTAGCAGCAGACACATCTCTACAACAACTGTTAAGAGGAGACTTTGTGCAGCAGGCCTTCATGGTAAAATAACTGCTAGGAAACCACTGCTAAGGACAGACAACAAGCAGAAGAGACTTGTTTGGGCTAAAGAACACAAGGAATGGACATTAGACCAGTGGAAATCTGTGCTTTGGTCTGATGAGTCCAAATTTGAGATCTTTGGTCCCAACCACCGTAGCTTTGTGCGACGCAGAAAAGGTGAACGGATGGACTCTACATGCCTGGTTCCCACCGTGAAGCATGGAGGAGGAGGTGTGATGGTGTGGGGGTGGCTTTGCTGGTAACACCGTTGGGGATTTATTCAAAATTGAAGGCATACTGAAGCAGAATAGCTACCACAGCTTCTTGCAGCGGCATGCTATTCCATCTGGTTTGCGTCGTTTAGTTGGACCATCATTTATTTTTCAACAGGACAATGACCCCAAACACACCTCCAGGCTGTGTAAGGGCTATTTGACCAAGCAGGAGAGTGATGGGGTGCTATGCCTGATGACCTGGTATCTTCTGATGCAGTACCTTTTTTCTGCCTTTTTCATTACGGTCAAATCCATACTGAGAGAGCGTTTGTGTGTGTCTTCGGAAATATATACGGAGATTTAAATTTTACCCTATACTATATACACCTGGTATCTTCTGATACAGTACCTTTTTTTGGCCTTTTTTATTACGGTCTAATCCATACTGAGAGAGCGTTTGTGTATGACTCTGGAAATATATACAGAGATTTACAATTACCCCTACACTGTATACAGCTGTACACTTCTGATACAGTACCCTTTTTCTGCATTTTATATTCTGGTCTAATCCATACTGCGCCTGTGAGCGTCTGTGTGTGACTCCGGAAATATATACGGAGATTTAAATTTTCCCCTTCACCGTATACAGCTGTACGCTTCTGATACAGTACCATATATCTGCTGGTATTTTTGGTACATTTTCCCAAACATGAGGAAGTATGGTAGAAGAAGCCGCAGACGTGGGCGGAGGGGCCCAGCTGGTACTGATGGTGGTGGTGATTCATCTGCTGGTAGTGCCAAAAGCACAATAGCACCTAAGGCAGGAGGTGTTGAGCCTGCGTCATCGTCTGGCTCCAGAAGGCCTGGAAGGCTCCCTTTCCTGGGAGTAGGTAAACCGCTTTTAAAGCTGGAGCATCAGGAACAGGTTTTGGCTTACATTGCCGAAACAGCCTCCAGCTCTATCGCCTCCTCTTCTGAAGTTTCAAAAAATGCAAGCACTGAGTCGTCAGTGCAGGCTCCTGGTCAGGAACAACACCTTTCCTTGTGTGCTTCATCCCCACCAAAAATGAAGGATGTGGCAGGCCACAATTCAGATCACTCCATGGAGCTCTTTTCACATCCCATGCCTGGGTTATCAAGTCCAATCCTGAATTCCCCAGTCCAAGATGAATCTGACATGGAGTGCACTAATGCACAGCCACTGCTATATGATTCTGCTGGTACATTCACCCAGAGCACTACATTGCCCTTGCAGTCTATTGAGCCAGAATCTGACCCTGATGAAACTCAGATGCCCTTTCCCGCATACTATACCACCTTATACGGTGACACAGAGGAAGGTGCAGATGAAATTGAAGAGGAGGTGATGGATGACCCAATTGTTGACCCGGATTGGCATCCATTGGGGGAAGAGGGTGCTGCTGGCAATAGCTCAGAAGAAGAGGAGGATCCGCAGCAGGCATCGACATTGCAGCTGCGGTTATCTGGTAGGCCCGTAGCAGTCCAAAAAACGTGTTAAAAAAGCGAAAAGGGTTGCAGGACAGCTTGGCCAGATGGTCAAATTAGCACAGCGTGCAAGCCCTGAAAATTTATCCCGTAGTAGGAAGAGTACAGTGTGGCACTTATGTGACCAAAATCCTATTGATGAGGCAAAGGTTATCTGTAAGAAGTGTGGAAAGACCTTTAGCCGAGGGAAAAATCTTCGAAATATTTATACCAGTTGCATGCTTAGACATTTAAACACTATGCACTTGCAAGCTTGGACGGACTACAAAACCTCAGGTAGCACATGTGCACCTGCTCCGACTGAAGGTAGCCAGCAATGCTACATCACTTTCCCCACTGTAAGCCCACCGGTTAGCACACCACCAGCAAGAAATGTTGAGGTGTCGTCGCAAAGCAGTCAGGGAATCACAATGTTTTTGCAACCAAAGACTGAATCTAGGCCACCACCATCACCAACCCCCTCTCAGTCAGCCATATCCACCGCTAGTTCCCCCATATGCAGCTCTCAAGTCCAGCTCACCCTAGCAGACACTCTGAGTAGGACAAGAAAGTACTCATCCTGTCATCCGCGTACACTGGCCTACATTGCCAAACTGATCTCATTAGAGATGATGCCCTTCCGTTTGGTTGAAAGCGCAGAGTTCCGAGAGCTCATGGCCTACGATAGTGATAGCGGCCGTAATTTTGTAGCGGCCATAGCCATGGCAAAACTCAGACACGTACCTTGCCTGGCTCACACCTTGAACCTGGTGGTGCAGTGCTTCATAAATAATTATCCGGAGTTACTAGCCCTGCTCCATAAGGTGCAAAGACTGTGCTTGCACATCCTTCTCTCACCCGCAGACTCCAGTCGTTTGCAGAGGCTGCAGCGATCGCTCCACCTCCCCAAGCACCACCTAATCATAGACGTTGCAACAAGGTGGTACTCCACCATGCACATGGTTGAGAGGCTGTGCGAACAGATTCAGGCTGTAATGCATTTGTGGGAGGATACACTGGCAGGCAGTTTGAGGGCAGACATCGAGTTGTCGGGTGTGCAGTGGTCAAAGCTGAAAGACCTCTGTAAAGTCCTTCAGTGTTTTGAGTAATGCACACGGCTGGTAAGCGCAGACGAAGCCATCATAAGCATGAGCATCCCACTTATGAGTCTGCTCATGCAAACTTTGACTCACATTAAGGATCAGGCATCTGCAGCGGAAGAGGAGGAGGATTGAAGCCTTGATGAGTCAGCCATTGTCTGCTCAGGGAACTGTCCTGGACGAGGTGGAGGAAGAAGAAGAGAAGGATGAGGGGGATGATTATTTTGGGGATGAGGATGCTTCTCAGGGGGGCAAGAGAAAATGTTGGCTTGCCAAGGTCAGGTACAGGGTTTGTACGTGACTGGAGGATGTGGATTTGGCAGAAAGTGCTCCTCCACCCACCACTGGCAGTGCATCACTGACACCTGGAACATTAGCCCACATGTGTGATTATGTCTTGCGGATCCTAAAAAGGGACCCCCGCATTGCCAAAATTATGAAGGATGACAACTACTGGTTGGCCAGCATCCTCGATCCATGCTAAAAAGGCAAATTACAGAACATCATGCCACAGGAGAACCTAGAGCTAATATTGGCGAACAAACAAGCAACTCTGGTAAACAGTTTGTTAGAGGCTTTCCCAGCACACAGCAGCGGTTCAGGTTCTACCACGAGCCGTACTGGGCCAAATGGAAGAGGTGTTCGTGGTGCACACAGCCAAAGTGGTGTTGGAGACAGGGGTTTCATGACCATGTTGTGGTCTGATTTCTCGAGTAACGCTCACACGACTGTTAATACTGAATCGATTGCAACAAACAGGAGACAGCAGTTGTCAACTATGGTTCATAATTACCTCTCCTCCCCTATCGATGTTCTCCCTCACAGTTCATTCCCCTTGACTACTGGGTCTATAAACTGGACACCTGGCCTGAATTGGCACAATATGCCTTACAGGAGCTCGCTTGCCCTGCTGGTAGTGTGTTATCAGAAAGAGTCTTCAGTGCTGCTGGATCAATCCTGACAGAAATAAGGACCCGGCTGTCGACCCAAAATGTTGGTGATCTTCTCACCTTCATTAAAATGAACCATGCCTGGGTTTCAAAGTATTTTGTCCCACCTTCCCCTGATAACACATAGGTTGCCAGCAAAATGGCTCGCTTTGTTCTCCTCTTCCTCTAACTTCTCCAATTCCTCCATTTGCAGCTGCTGAACGTCCAGCCTAAACCTCAACATAGGCCAGTTTTTCTACCTCCCTAACTGTGCCCACTCACCGTCTGAGACACCGGCGTGCTATGAGGAGCCCTGTGCCAGTGCCGGCGTCCACGAGTGGGCCCCCCTTGCTTGCTCAGGGCCCCAGCACTTGCAATACTTATCTCACCCTGCTCCACCGCTGTGACGTCTTCCGCGTTTCCTGACAGTGACATTCAGGTCAGAGAGCGCGATGACGTCACGTCTGTGCGCCCTCTGCCTGAACAGTCACAGTGCAGAGAGCTGGAAGATGGCGACGCTGAGGAGTCCAGGGTAGAGCAGTGCCCAGCGAGGAGAGGTATTTTTTTTTTTTTAATGTTTGGAGCAATATATGGGGAGCATTATACACTGGAGAATTATATATTGAGCCCATCATACACTTGAGCATCATAGATCTGGCCCATTATACACTGGAGCATTATATGGGGCCCATTATATATGGAGCATTATATAGGCCCATCATACACTGGAGCATCATCCATGGGGCCCATCATACACTGGAGAATTATAAATGGGGCCCATCATACACTGGAGCATCATCTACGGAGCCAATTATACACTGGAGCATTATAAATGGGGCCCATCATACACTGGAGCATCATATACGGGGCCCATTATACACTGGAACATTATAAATGGGGCCCATCATAAACTGGAGCATCATATACGGGGCCCATTATACACTGGAGCATCATATGGGGCCCATTATATATGGAGCATTATATAGGCCCATCATACACTGTAGCATCATCCGTGGGGACCATCATATACTGTAGCATTATGTGGAGCTCATCATATACTGTATGGAACATTATATGGGACAAATTATTTATGGAGCAATATATGTGGCTCATTATTCTGTATGGCGCACTATGTGGTGGCCATAATACTGTATGGAGGAATATACTGTCCGGTTTTTGAACTATTGTAGAATTTACAATAGATATCACTCATGTAATGTAAGAAATGAAGTATTTGGCATTCTACTATACCTATATTTCTGTGCCGTATCGGAGCATCATGAATTGTATGTGTTAAAGGGGCCCACTGAGACTCTTTAGCCCAGGGCCCACGAAAACCTGGACCCAACCCTTTCCCCCCCCCACAACTTTAGCCAAAAAACCCCAGTTTTCAATGCGCAACTATTATTATAAAGTAAATTAAGGTTGACAAGCTTAAGTAATAAGAATTGATGCCGTTGGCATTGAAATTGGCACTGTAGGTGTGTTTACTGTCCTCCACTCACTGCCGACTTTTCTTCCCCATTGACTTGCATTGGGTTTCGTGTTTGAGTCGGACCTTCGACTTTTGCCGATAGTCGGCCGATTTTGTTCGACTCTACTTTTGTGAAAGTTGGGTGGTCCGAAACCCGATGTGACCCTCCAGGAGGCAAAGTCGCTCATCTCTAGTTGCGGATTTGCTTGTAGAATTTTCTGCGCAGATTCTTCCTCTCTTGGCAGAAAACGCAGGTAAAAATCTGCGCGTTTTTTCCATGCTGATTTGTATGCATTTTTGTTAGCTAAATAAAGATATGTTATTTAACAAAAAAAAGAATTGTGATGTCATTTCTTTGTCCAACCTCTTCTTTTACATACTCCGTTGAATACCATAATATCTTCACATACCATGTTCTAAAGTAATGTTTAACTATTTATAAAGAAAGAGGGGAGACAAAAAACGCACTAGGGTCTTATCCTTGTTACACAAGGTAGAAACACTAAGAAAATTGCTCACCTGGTGCAGATGAAATGCAAGCATGTAGAAATGGCTGCTGCTGCAGATCCACATGTCGACCCACGACCTGATACAGTCATAGGTTTCAGTAGAAATTTTTGGATTAGCTCCGTGCTGCCGTAAGGATGAATTCCAGAGATATGTTGAGGATTCAAAGTGGTTTATTCAACGCGTTTCGGGGTTCCTATGTCCCCTTTGTCAGGAAATACCATGTATTATATCAATATATATATGATATGATATGTGGTATTTCCTGACGAAGGGGACATAGGAACCCCGAAACGCGTTGAATAAACCACTTTGAATCCTCGACATATCTCTGATATAGGAAAGATGTATATCTTAGTACCGTGTTAGCCAGTAGATAGAAAAAAATTTAGAATTGAGAGTCCTCAGTGGTTGATACCTTTTAATGGCTAACTGAAAAGATGGTAACAAATTGCAAGTAGTTGCAAGTAGTCTCGAAATCTTGCAATTTGTTACCATCTTTTCAGTTAGCCATTAAAAGGTATCAACCACTGAGGACTCTCAATTCTAAATATTTTTCGACATATCTCTGGAATTCATCCTTACGGCAGAGCGGAGCTAATCCACCAATTTTTACTGAAACCTATAAAAGTAATGTTTACACACAAAAAACAAATGTACCTTATTTTTCTGAGCATAAGACACACTTTTTTCCCAAAAAATGTTGGGGGAAAATGGGGGTGCGTCTTATGGTCGCAATATACTTACAAATCCGGTAGTGGCCGCAGTCCCGATGCAGCCTCCCTGTGCTCTGTGGTGCAGTGGTGTCGGGGCTCAATGATGTGGCTGCAGTGGGGCTCTGCGCTGCGTGGGGGGCTCCGCCGGCATTTCGTCTTAGCTCGGAAGCCCCCCACAGCCCTGTTGCTGCAACGCGGTGGCCTCCAGAAAGATGGCCGCCAGGGGCGGCGCATACTCGAGAACTCGTTGCCGAGATTTGAATTTGTCTCCCGAGATCTCGGGACCATCTTTCCGGAGGCCTCCGCGTCGCAGCAACAGAGCTGCGGGGGGCTTTCGGGCTTTTAACGAAATGAGCCACCCACGCATCACAGAGCCCTGCTGCAGCCATACTACAGAGCCCCGACACCACCACACCACAGACAGGCTGCATTGGTACCACCGCCACGGACCGCCGCCACCGGATTTGTAAGTATATTGTGACCCCACAGAGCACAGCCACCCCACAATGCACAGCCACCCCACGGACACAGCCACCCCACAGAGCACCCCTGCAGCACAGAGCACCACCACCGCACCAGCCTGGACCACCAAATGACCCTTGTGACCACTCCTCTACCTGTGCTGATCCCTTCGCTGGTAAGCTGAATTCGGACTGTAAGACGGACCCCCATTTGACACATTTTTTTCCCTATTTTCCTTCTGAAAACTTGGGGTGCGTCTTATGGTCCGGTGCATCTTATAGTCTGAAAAATACGGTAAGTGAATAATTATATATCTATAGATAGATATATCTATAGATAGAGAGATAGATATATCTATAGATATATTCTATTTATCTATAGATGGATATATCTATGGATATAGGATATATCTATAGATGTAGGATTTATCTATAGATGTAGGATATATCTGTAGATAAATAGGATATATCTATAGATAAATAGGATATATTAGATTTATTAAAACTTCCTTCTCACCCCTCAATGGGGGTGGTCTTTTTTTTTTTGTCCTTCCTCATTCTCGGGTCCTCTACCAGAGGCCTGGGAGTTTAAGGGTTCTGCACAGGATCTTAGTTGTTCGGAGTATTGCACTTTTCTGGACAGAGAGCTCAGATGTTGCTCCTGGAATTTGTTGTAGCCGTTCTTCCAACTTAGGGGTGACTGCTCCAAGTGCTCCTGTCACCACTGGAATCACTATTGCCTTCACCTTCCACATCTTCTCCAGTTCTCCTTTGAGGCCCTGGTATTTCTCCAGCTTCTCATATTCCTTCTTTCTGATGTTGCCGTCACTTGGCACTGCCACATCTATTATCATTGCTGTCTACTGATCCTTGTCTACTATGACAAAGTCTGGTTGTTTAGCCAACACCTGATTATCCGTCTGGATCTTGAAGTCCCACAGGATTTTAGCCCTTTCATTCTCCACCACTTTTTCTGGGGTCTCCCACCTGAACTTAGGGGGACTTAGCCCATATTCTGTGCAGATGTTCCTGTATAAAATTTCCGCTACTTGGTTGTGTCGTTTGGTATACGCTGTTCCTGCTTGCATTATGCATCCTGCCACTGTGTTGGATGGTTTGAGGTTTCTTTGCATAGTCTGCACCTTGGGTCGTCTTGTGTGGTAGATTCTTGCTTCTATGGATTTGGTACTTTGTGTTTGCTCTTGTGCTGCTATGATTAGTGCCTCTGTGCTGTCTCGGACTCCAGGTTTCTCCAGCGATTAGTAGGATTTCTCCATGTCAGCCACCTCCATTATCTGTCGATGGTACATCCCATGCAGAGGCTTGTCTTGCCATGGCACTTCATGTTCCTGTTCTTCCTTCCAGATCTGTTGTTGTTGCTGCTGCCTTACACTTTCCCTCAGCAGCTCATCTTTTGGTGCCATTTTTCTGATGTATTCCTGGATACTCTTTGTTTCATCCGTGATGGTGGCTTGGACGCTTATCAAGCCTCGACCACCCTCCTTTCTGTTGGTATGCAATCTTTGGGTGCTAGACTTAGGGTGGAGACCTCCATGCATTGTGAGGAGCATTCTGGTCTTCACATCTGCAGCTTCCATCTCTTCTTTTGGCCAGCACACTATGCCAGCAGGGTATCTGATAACTGGCAGGGCATATGTATCGATGGCGTCGATTTTATTCTTGCCATTGAGCTGGCTCTTCGGGACTTGTCTTACCCTTTGGTGTTTGGATGTTGCTGCTTTCCTTGCCTCCTCATGATTACTGTATCCTGTGGGATGCCGAGGTACTTGTAGCATGTATGTACATCTGCTTTGTGCACTGATGGTAATTCCACTCCATCAGTCTTGACTACCTTGCCTCTCTTTATTATCAACCGGCCACACTTCTCCAGTCCAAAAGACATCCTGATATCTTCGCTGTAGATCCTTGTCAGGTGAATCAATGAATCAATGTCTCGTTCGTTTTTCGCATACAACTTGATGTCATCCATGTAGAGAAGGTGGCTGATGGTACTTCCACTCTTGAACTTGTATCCATAGCTAGACTCTGTAATTATCTGACTGAGGGGGTTCAAGCCTATGCAGAACAGCAAGGGGGACAGTTCATCACCTTGATATATGCCGCAGTTGATGGCCTTTTGCTAGTTGTCCTGAGTTATTTATATATCTATAGATAGTTTCCGCCCACACACGCTTCCTCCTCCCTATCTGCAGCGTTTCTCGCTCGCAACTCCGCAGCAAAACTGCAGATCTTTTTAAACCTGCAGATTTGACTAAATCAATGGAAGTCAATGGGTGCAGGAACACAGCAGATCCGCAAAAAGAATTGACATGCTGTGGACAACAAAACGCTGTAAATCTGCGCATATTTTTCCGCAGCATGTGCACACCAATTCTGAATTTCACATTGACTAACATTGCTTGTGCAGTACACTGCGGATTTGATGCAATTCTGTGCATCCAAAAACACTGCAGATCCGCATCAAAATCCGCAACATGTGCACATAGCCTAAAAGTGTTTTTATTATCGCTGTGTTGACAGACTGAGTCTGCAAGCTACCTGCAATTCCCTATATAATACAGGTACCATGAAGATTTCATGGGAATCACCATGTATGCTGACCTTCACATCTATTGTATATGCTTGAGTATAAGTCGACCCGAGTATAAGCCGAGGCACCTAATTTTGCCACGAAAAGCTGGGAAAACTTATTGACTCGAGTATAAGCCGGATATGCATTGTCCCCTCATCCCCATCCTGGTATGCACGGCCTCCTCATCCATATCCTGGTATGCATGGTTCCTCATCCTCTTCCTTGTATGCATGGCCCCTTCATCCCCATCCTCATATGCATGGCCAATGGTCATCTCATCCCTATCCTTATATGCATGGTTCCTCATCCCAATCCTTGTATGCATGGTTCCTCTTCCCCATCCTTGTATGTATGGTTCCTCATCCCCATCCTTGTATGCATGGTTCCTCATCCCCATCCTTGTATGCATGGTTCCTCATTCATCCCCATCCTTGTATGCATGGTTCCTCATCCCCATCCTTGTATGCATGGTTCCTCATCCCATCCTTGTATGCATTGCCCCCTCATCCCTATTCTGGTTCCTGGTATGCATGACTCCTCATCCCTATCCTGGTATGCATGGCTCCTCATCCTTATCCTAGTATGCATAGTTCCTCATCCCTATACTGGTATGGATGGCCCCCTCATCCCTATCCTTGTATGTATGGATCCCATCTGAAAATATAAAAAAATTTAACCATCCTACTTAACGTCCCTGCTCTCCTTCGCAGCATCTTGTTCCGATGCCAGCTGCTGCAGCAGACGGTCAATCACATGTCCCAGCTACTTAAGGGAATGAATATTCACTGCACTCCACTCCTATGGGATACATTAATGTAATCATAAAGCACATTGACACATTGTGGCCGAGAGCTATAAATGTATGCTCTCCCACAACCACTCAAAGGTATCAGATCGACCGGACAGCTCCAAATAGACAAACTCAAAGAAAATGGAGCAGAAGAGTCCCAAACAACATAATATGATTTATAATACAAAATTCATTTATTGAAAAATCACATACAAAGTAATCAAATATACATGCTATGTACAATGTATAATGAGCAAGAGATAAAACGGAGGAGACATGAAGGTTTGCCGGGTTCAGGGAGGAGCACAACAATTCATCCCAGGGAAGCAAGTATATGTATATACATCAAATAGCCCAAAGGCTTTTAGTGATCAAGGAAACTCACAATGTACCAATATATAATTTAAATAAATAGACCCCAGTTTCCTAAATACATGTTTACCCATAAAATTAACAGAGGAGCTCCCCGAACTCACCCGGCATGTATATTTGATTATTTTGTATGTGATTTTTCAATAAATGAATTTTGTATTATAAATCATATTCTGTTGTTTGGGACTCTACTGCTCCATTTTCTTTTGAGGACGCTGATGGGAGTGGAGAACGGTGAATATTAATTTCTCTTAAGTAACGGGAACCCATGATTGCCCGGCCGCTGCTGGAAGTCCTTACCTGCGGCTGACACTGTGCATACTATTACAGAGAAATGAATATTCACTGCCAGTGCAGTGAATATTCACTTCTCTTTAGCAGTGGGCACAGGCTTTAGCTGCAGCAGCTGGACCCGCTGGTGCGCTGATACCACTCCCCCTCCATCTTCTGGGACAGTGAATCGAGTATAAGCGGAGGGGGGTGTTTTCAGCACAAAAAAGTGCTGAAAAACAGGTCTTATACTCGAGTATATATGCTAATTGCCAAAGTGCTATTTTATACAGAGCATAACATAGGACTATAATAAGGGGATAAATCACTAATGAAATATGACAAAAAAAAAAAATGATCAAGTATCCTAATGTTACGTAATGTACAAAAGTTTATTAGACATAATCAAGTACATGGAGAGAGGGAATGATAAAACATGCACATACAGAAAACAGGGTGCTCTGGCACAGATAATATCTATGGGTATATCTGATCTCCCTGCCATATGTATAGTATAAATACTATCTAGTTATATAGACATTTCAGTATCCCATGTTGAATGTAAGGGCCTGGGATGGATGTCAGTGCGCCCTCCCCGATGAGCGTTTCAGGAGCGCAATCACATCAGTGACTACTCTCAAAGTCATTAGTATCGTCTTGGGAAATTACGGATTATCCCTTCACTTTGGACAGATGAGGAATATTGTTTATTATTTTAATTCATTTACAGGAGACGTTCGTTTCTGTGGATTGGGCAATGACGTTAGTATGGTTTAATTTAGATTCAATAAAGGAGTCTGTCATTATTTCAAATAAAGGACTTTATTCTGGGTGTGTTTTTTATAATATTATTATGGGGTTAGTAATGGGGGCGTCTTACAGATGCCTCTCCATTACTAACCTCTGGGCTTGATGTCACCGGACAATACAAAGGTGACATCAACCCCTATACTATCACCGCCACTTGCCAACTCACCAGAGCAAGAGTGAAAAGTGAGGCTAAGAGCCAGAATTGGTATATCTTATGAATGCTTCTTTAATGGGGCGGCTAAGAGCTGATGTTTAGAGATGGGCGAACCCGAACAGTAAAGTTCGGAGACCGTACCAAACACCTACTGTTTGGGCATAAACGCAGAACACAGACTTCACCATGAACACCAAGTGTTTGTCGTGCTGTCATGTGCATGACATCGCTGCAAACACTGTTTCTGATCTGTGGTAAAATCACTGCTGGTCAGACGGCTGTGGTTCCCACTGTCACGGGTGTATCGCCACGAAGATCGTCGCGATTTCACATTCTGACTTCTCGCAGCTGAGTTGTTGGTGCTTGGTGTTTGTTGGCAGTGAGGGAGTTAATTCTACCTTTCTCTGTGCTTAGACTAGGTCCAGCCTCGCCCGGCTGCAGTGTATTAGGCACTAATTAGCTTCCTTCAAATACCTGCCAGTCTGCTTGAGAATTGTCGGTGATAGCATTCATTCAGACCAGCAGAGCGGATCGTTTCTGAGAAGACTTAAGCTAAGAGTGCCTGTTGTGGTTTATCCTCTCCTCGCTTATTGTTATCTCCTTAACCTTTTGTGTTCCCTCTGTAGTTGAAGTTTTGTTGAAAGGCAGTATTTACTTTACCCCTTGTCTGTCTCGTTTGTCTTATACTGTTTGTAAGCTGTGACCTGCCCATTCCCTGTGGTGGTAATCAGGGTCCTTCTCAGGACTAGATTACAGTGGTCAGGGAACTACAGGAGACAGGGTTACGCTGGCGGCCTGGACCTCTGTACCATTAACAGTACCTCCAGGTAGAGGGACTAGTCAGGACCCCAGTTTAGGGTCAGCATAGACCCCGGTCTACCTCTATCCTGAGACAGCGTGACATTTTCACCGACCACACTAAAGATTCTCCCTAGCCACCATGGATCCAGTAGCCCAGCTAGCTCAGCAGTTGCAGAGTTTTTCCATGGAGCTGACGGACGTTAAGTCCAAGGTTTTGTACCCCTGGAGCAAACCAGATCGGAACCTAAAGTAGCTCTCCCGGACAGGTTCATTGGTGGGCGGGACAAATTTTTTACCTTCCGGGAGGCATGTAAATTATATTTTCGGCTGCGGCCTCGGTCGTCGGGGAGTGAAGATCAGAGGGTGGGAATTGTCATCTCGCTCTTACAAGGGGACCCTCAATCCTGGGCGTTCTCTCTTCCTCCGGGCTCCCGGCTCTCCAGTCAGTAGATCGATTTTTTACAGCCCTGGGTCTGGTATATGATGACCCGGATCGGGTCTCCCTTGCTGAAACGAAGTTACGTAAGATACAGCAGGGAGATCGTCCGACGGAGGAATTTTCTTCAGAGTTCCGTAGATGGGCCACAGATACTCAGTGGAATGACCCAGCTCTTAGGAGCCAGTTTTGTCAAGGGTTATCTGACAAATTAAAAGATGTGTTGGCTCAGTATGATTCTCCCCCGTCACTGGAGGCCGCTATGGCCCTTGCTATTCGCATTGATAGACGGCTTCGGGAGAGGTGCGGGGTGACTCCGCCCCCTGTGATGACTCCACCTTCTACTAAAGTCCCTTATATTGAGGTTCCCCTGGTTTGTTCCGAGGAACCTATGCAGTTAGGAGGGACATCATTCCGAGGGAGGGGATCGGCGGTGCGCCGCAAGACAAGAAAGTGTTTCTTCTGCGGGAGAAAGGGACATTTTATTGAGGGGTGTCCATTCCGTACTTTACTGAGTAAGAAGTCGCCGGAAAACTTTTAATCCCAGGTTGTGTGGTGGACGACAATCTGGGAGTATGTATTTCGTCCCCAGGTCCGTCTCAGTTTCTCGTACCAGCGGAGGTTGTGGTAGGTACGAGAACTGAGAGGATTTCTGTTCTTCTGGATAGTGGGGCCGGGGCTAATCTGGTGGACACTCGGTTTGCCCAGGTGCAAGGTATGCAACTGAGTGTATTGGCCAAACCTATCCCTATATTCTCTATTGACGCCAGGCCTCTCGGTCAAGGTAGCTTTTTGCAAGCCGTGCATAACATAGACCTTCGAGTGGGGGAAATGCATAAAAAACTATTGTCTTATGTGTTGGAGGGTCTTCCCACTCCTATTGTGTTGGGTCTTCCTTGGTTAACTAAGCATAACCCAGTTATTAATTGGCAATCCAGAGAGATAAGCCAGTGGGGTGAATTTTGCAATAGTAACTGCATGAACACAGTCATCGGTGCGGTCGTGCCTAGAACCTTACCTCCTTTTCTGGAGGACTTTGAGGATGTGTTTTCAGAGGAAGGGTGTCAAGAATTACCTCCTCATCGCGCGTATGACTGTTCTATAAAATTGCTTCCTGATGCTAAGCTACCTAAATCTAGGTTATATAACCTTTCTGGTCCTGAGAGGCAAGCTATGAAGGATTATATTTCGGAAAGTCTGGCCAAGGGGCATATTAGACCTTCATCTTCCCCGGTGGCCGCGGGGTTCTTCTTTGTGAAGAAAAAAGATGGAGGCCTACGCCCTTGCCTGGATTTCCGTGAGCTTAATCGGATTACGGTCCGAGATCCGTATCCGCTCCCACTTATTCCCGATCTCTTCAATCAGATTGTGGGCGCCAAATGGTTCTCTAAGTTGGATCTCAGGGGGGCGTATAATCTGATTAGGATGAAGGAGGGGATGAGTGGAAGACGGCGTTTAACACTCCGGAGGGACATTATGAGAACCTTGTCATGCCATTCGGTCTAACTACTGCCACATTTTGTTAATGACATCTTTCGCCACCTAGTGGGACAGTTTGTTGTCATTTATCTAGATGACATCTTAATTTACTCGCCGGATCTTGTGTCTCATCAGGAGCATGTTAGGCAGGTGTTGCAGATCTTGCGAGACAATAAACTGTACGCCAAATAGGAGAAGTGTGTATTCGCCGTACAGGAACTTCAGTTTTTAGGATTCCTGGTGTCAGCTTCCGGTTTCCGTATGGACCCTGGGAAAGTGAAGGCAGTGCTTGAGTGGGATCGGCCAGAGGATCTTAAGGCACTGCAGCGTTTCCTGGGGTTTGCTAACTACTACCGGAAATTTATTCGTAATTTCTCATCCGTTGTCAAACCTCTCACTGACATGACAAAAAAAGGGACGGATTTTTCAAGGTGGTCTGACAAAGCTTGTCAAGCATTTTCCTCCTTGAAAAAATGTTTTGCTTCGGCACCCATACTCATTCAACCGGATGCATCACAACCGTTCATTGTGGAGGTAGACGCGTCTGACGTAGGGGTGGGTGCGGTATTATCTCAAGGTCCGTCCCCTGGTAAATGGCATCCATGCGCTTTCTTCTCTAAAAAATTGTCGTCCGCTGAGAGGAATTATGATGTTGGCAATAGGGAACTCTTGGCCATTAAGTTGGCTTTTGAAGAGTGGCGTCATTTTTTGGAGGGGGCAGTCCACCCGGTCACCGTCATTACTGATCACAAGAACCTGCTGTATTTAGAGTCTGCAAAACGTCTGAATCCCAGACAAGCTAGATGGTCGTTGTTTTTTACCAGGTTTAATTTTGTCGTCACATATCGTCCTGGGTCAAAGAATGTAAAGGCTGATGCCTTATCTCGCAGTTTCCCTGAGGCCGGGAAGACGGATGACCCGGTTCCTATCCTTCAGGAGGGAGTAGTGGTGTCAGCTGTATGCTCTGAGCTTGAGGAGGAGGTATTGGAGGCTCAAGGGGACGCCCCTGTAGGACCTCCAGGGAAACTGTCTGTTCCAGATCAGTTAAGACAAAAGGTTATCAAGGCACATCATAATTCTGCTTTGGCAGGACACCCAGGGAGTAAAGCAACTGTGGATCTCCTTTCACGCCGGTTTTGGTGGCCTAACTTAAATAAGGAGGTGGTAACTTTTGTCGCGTCCTGTGGGTTTGTGCACGCTCTAAGACCCCACATACCCGTCCGTCTGGGGCCCTCTTACCTTTGAAAATCCCGGAGCGTCCATGGACCCATCTGTCTATGGACTTCATTACGGACCTCCCTCCGTCTTCAGGTAAAACTGTCATACTAGTTGTAGTTGACAGGTTCAATAAGATGGCACATTTTATTGCTCTTCCTGCTCTTCCTAATGCTAAAACTCTGGCGCAGGTGTTCATTGGGAGATTGTGAGACTTCACGGGTTGCCTTCCGATGTGGTGTCGGATCGGGGGTCTCAGTTTGTGTCCAAATTCTGGAAGGCATTTTGTTCACGGCGGGGGATGCAATTGTCATTTTCTTCGGCTTTTCATCCGCAGACCAATGGTCAGACAGAGCGTCTGAATCAGAGCTTAGAGACATATCTCCGGTGTTTTGTCTCAGAGAACCAGGAGGACTGGTCTTCTTTCTTGCCTCTGGCAGAGTTCGCTCTTAACAATAGTCGGAGCGAGTCCACTGGTAAGTCCCCGTTTTTTGGGGCATATGGTTTTCACCCCCAGTTTTGTACTTTCAATGGGGGGGGCTCTTCTGGGGTTCCTGAGGAGGAAAGATTTTCGTCGTCACTTGCTTCAGTGTGGAGAGGAGTGCTGAATAATCTGAGTACTATGGGGAACCGATACAAACGTATGGCTGATAGGAGGAGAGTGTCTGGTCCGGACCTAAGTGTGAACGATCTGGTATGGTTGTCTACCAAGAATATAAAACTTAAGGTTCCCTCCTGGAAACTCGGTCCCAGGTTCATCGGGCCATACAGGATCAGTTCGATAATTAATCCGGTGGCATTCCATCTTGACCTCCCTCCTACGTTTAAAATCCACAATGTGTTCCACAAATCGTTGCTTAAGAGGTACGTGGCGCCAGTTATACCGTCACCTCTACCTCCTCCTCCAGTGGTGGTCAATGGTAACTTGGAGTTTCAGGTGTCGAAGATCATTGACTCACGTCTGATTTGCCGGTCCCTTCAGTACTTGGTTCATTGGAAGGGGTATGGTCCTGAGAAGAGGACGTGGGTTCCTGCGTCTGATATTAATGCAGACCGATTGGTTCGGGCTTCCACACAACTCACCCAGACAGACCTGGCCCTGAGGGTCCGGAGGCCCCTCGTAGAAGGGGGTATTGTCACGGGTGTATCGCCACGAAGATCGTCGCGATTTCACATTCTGACTTCTCGCAGCTGAGTTGTTGGTGCTTGGTGTTTGTTGGCAGTGAGGGAGTTAATTCTACCTTTCTCTGTGCTTAGACTAGGTCCAGCCTCGCCCGGCTGCAGTGTATTAGGCACTAATTAGCTTCCTTCAAATACCTGCCAGTCTGCTTGAGAATTGTCGGTGATAGCATTCATTCAGACCAGCAGAGCGGATCGTTTCTGAGAACACTTAAGCTAAGAGTGCTTGTTGTGGTTTATCCTCTCCTCACTTATTGTTATCTCCTTAACCTTTTGTGTTCCCTCTGTAGTTGAAGTTTTGTTGAAAGGCAGTATTTACTTTACCACTTGTCTGTCTCGTTTGTCTTATACTGTTTGTAAGCTGTGACCTGCCCATTCCCTGTGGTGGTAATCAGGGTCCTTCTCAGGACTAGATTACAGTGGTCAGGGAACTACAGGAGACAGGGTTACGCTGGCGACCTGGACCTCTGTACCATTAACAGTACCTCCAGGTAGAGGGACTAGTCAGGACCCCAGTTTAGGGTCAGCATAGACCCCGGTCTACCTCTATCCTGAGACAGCGTGACACCCACACTATCAAATAACAGCATGAACCCGCAGCTTTGATCGGAGGTATAAAGTTTACCTCCTGTCATTAATGTCGGCTGATGAGGCTACTGCTCCCATCAGCTGACGCCTGCTACTGCTAATATTAGTGAGAAATATCCGATAATTGGGCAAAAAAGGTATTATGTCTCCTAATAGTTAAATCATCCTATCAAAAAAACTGGAGACCTCTATTTAAAATAATTAACAAATCTTTATTACACACAATATCAATTCATTAAAACATAGGGATTGTAAGGTAGTACATGATTGGACAACACAAAATAAAATAATCTTTAGTTTTATATAGCGCTAACATATTCCGCAGCACTTTACAGTTTGCACACACTATCGTCGCTGTCCCCGAAGGGGCTCACAATCTAGATTCCCTATCAATATGTTTTTGGAATGTGATAGAAAACCGGAGCACCCAGAGGAAACCCACGCAAACACGAGGAGAACATACAAACTCCTTGCAGATGTTGTCCTTGGTGAGATTCGAACCCAAGACTCCAGCGCTGCAAGGTACACATGGTACATTTAGGTAAGAAGTGTAACAGTAATAGCAAAACACTTTTTATTGCATGATTATTCTAAAAAAAAAAGTCATCTTAAATATACAAACGTGGAATTTCACATAATATTTCCCAAAGTGGAATCAAAATAAAAAGATCTAATCACACCACAAATAGTTCAAATGAAAGAAGAGGATGTATTTATAAATCTAAAAAAACGCTCAAGGCTGCACATAATTTTTTATTATTACACTGTCATCTAGTGGCAAAGGAAGGAATAGTATCCTCAACAATTTTCAAAACAATTCTTCCTATCCAATTCCTCACAGAAGTTCCTTATATGTGCATTGAGGGGAGGAATGTCAAGCACTATTAATTATGCTACAAAAATCAATAAATTGCATATATAAAAGGGTTAATTCAAAGTGCAAAGTTGTGCAAAAAGTGCTAAAAATAGTGCTAGGCAGCCCTCATCAAAAACACATATAGGCTTCTAAGACGACATACCACAGATTCAGTCCTGATGGACCATGTGTAGGAGACCCCCCCCAACTCGCGTTCTTTCTTCTTCCCAAGGGGTGTACTGTGACCTCAGCTATTGATCTTTTATACCCCTCTAATTATCTCCAGTGCTGTACATGTGCAGCGCTGCCATCATGAAGGTAAATGTCTCCATCGTCCGTGCCGGGGTCTGACATCACATTCCCCACATCCCACTACTCGTCGCGTCAGAGCAGGGGGCAGGGCAATCACCATGGAGTCGCATCATTACGACAGAGGAGAGATCAAATGTGCATGGAAGCGCACTGTACTGCACTCTGGTCGTCTAATTCATGTAGTGCATCCTCCATCATGTTATCTCCAAGATCCTATAGTTTTATTATGATTTTATAAATCTTAATATGCCCTTACTAAAGGTGACAAAATGATTTTAACAGACATATCACGTTTCTTCCACTCATAGGGCTAGGAAATGGTAATGTAAAAAAATTGTTTTCAACAGATATTTTATCCTTCTTTAAAAATATTAAAAGGACATAGCCATCCCTTATAAATAGTCTGGGTGAAATGGTGGATGAGGAAAAAGCCAATATGCTAAATGACTTTTTTTCAGCTGTATTTACACAAGAAAATCCCATGACAGATAACATGATCAGTGATAAAAAAAAAATTCTCCATTAAATGTCACCTGCTTAACCCAGCAGGAAGTACGGCGGCATCTAAAAATCACTAAAGTTGACAAATCCCTGGTCCCGGATGGGATACACCCCCGAGTACTGCAGGAATTAAGTTAGTCATAGATAGACCATTATTATTAATCTTTAAAGATTCCATAACAGGACTGGCGTATAGAAAATGTGGTGCCAATATTCAAAAAGGGGGCAAAAACTGAACCTGGAAATTATAGGCCAGTGAGCTTAACATCTACTGTGGGTAAAATCCTGGAGGGTTTTTTAAGGGATATTATATTGGAGTATCTGAGGCTGAATAACCTCATGACACAGTATCAGCATGGGTTTACGAGGGACCGTTCTTGTCAGACTAATCTGATAAGCTTTTATGAAGGGGTAAGTTCAGGACTGGACCAAGGGAATGCAGTGGACGTGGTGTTCATGGACTTCTCAAAAGCTTTTGATACAGTGCCACACAAAAGGTTGATACATAAAATGAGAACAATGGGGACAGGGGAAAATATGTGTAAGTGGGTTAAGAACTGGCTCATGGATAGAAAACAAAGGGTGATTATTAATGGAGCACACTCGGACTGGGTCACGGTTAGCAGTGGGGTACCACAGGGGTCAGTATTGGGGCCGCTTCTCTTTAACATATTTATTAATGGCTTTGTAGGGGGCATACATAGTAGTATTTCAATATTTGCAGATGACACTAAACTGCAGGGTAATAAAAACAGAGGAGGACAATTTTATATTACAAGAGAATTTATGTAAACTAGAAGCTTGGGCTGATAAATGGCAAATGAGCTTTAATGGGGATAAATGTAAGGTCATGCACTTGGGTAGAACAAACAAGATGTATAATTATGTGCTTAATTGTAAAACACTGGGCAAAACTGTCACTGAAAAAGACCTGGGTGTATGGGTGGACGACAAACTCACATTTAGTGGCCAATGTCAGGCAGCTGCTGCCAAGGCAAAAAAAATAATGGGATGCATTAAAAGAGGCATAGATGCTCATGAGGAGAACATCATTTTACCTCTATACAAGTCATTGGTGCGACCACACTTAGAATACTGTGTACAGTTCTTGTCTCCGGTGTATAAGAAAGACATAGCTGAACTGGAGCGGGTGCAGAGAAGAGTGACCAAGGTTATTAGAGAACTGGGGGGTCTGCAATACCAAGACATGTTATTACACTTGGGTTTATTTAGTTTGGAAAAACGAAGGCTTAGGGGTGATCTTATTACAATGTATAAATATATGAGGGGACAGTACAAAGACCTTTCTAATGATCTTTTTACTCTTAGACCTGTGAGGGGGACAAGGGGCATCCTCTACGTCTGGAGGAAAGAAGGTTTAGTCATAATCACAGATGCAGATTCTTTACTGTAAGAGCAGTGAGACTATGGAACTCTCTGCCATATAATGTTGTAATCAGTGATTCCCTACTAAAATTTAGAAAAATATTTAGACTTGAGAGTCCTCAGTGGTTGATACCTTTTAATGGCTAACTGAAAAGATGGTAACAAATTGCAAGCTTTCGAGACTACGCAGGTCTCTTCATCAGGCAAAGACTAAAACAAAAGCTGAAGAATCACATATTTATATACACAAAAGGACACAGGAATAATGCAATAGGTAAGACAAGTGACGTGAAGCAGAACTGTCATTATGGCAGAGGGATGAACATAAATATGACTAGTTCATAGATAAGGAGTGAAAGTTTTATTACCCTCTGATTGGGGTCTGGTATTGTGTTGTGATGACCCTAAAAGGTCAGGGAAGCAGATTCCTTAATTGTTGTAGAAAGACATGAAACTCTGGGATATATTCATCCCAGCACTAAGAGTGTCAAAGGTCATCATAAGTTTATATTCCCAGACTTTTCTATCCAAAAGCTATCTCGAAAGCTTGCAATTTGTTACCATCTTTTCAGTTAGCCATTAAAAGGTATCAACCACTGAGGACTCTCAAGTCTAAATATTTTTCTATCTACTGGCTAACACGGTACAAAGATACACATCTTTCCTATACTAAAATTTAAGAAGGGCCTGGATGCCTTTCTTGAAAAGTATAATGTTACAGGCTATATTCACTAGTTTCCTAGATATTGCGTTGATCCAGGGAGCTAGTCTGATTGCCGTATGTGGAGTCGGGAAGGAATTTTTTTCCCCAATGTGAAGCTTACTGTTTGCCACTTGGGGTTTTTTTTGCCTTCCTCTGGATCAACATGTTAGGGCAGGTTAGGATAGGATATGGGTTGTAATAGATGGACTTAAAGTCTTCATTCAACCTTAATAACTATGTTACTATGTTATTGGCACAATAAAGTAAAGTAGTGAGGGACAAAAAATATAATACCCAGTAATTTTGAAATCTATATATATAAAATTGAATGTGTGTATCACCAACCAATCACGAAGCATCACCAGAGCTGCTATGAGCAAAAGTTTTCCTTGCAACCAATGACTAACCATCTTTCATTTCACTAGAGTTGTTTAAAAGAAGCTGAGCTGTGATTGGTTGCTATGAGCAACAGTTTTCTCACTCCACGACAACACCTCAGCAGACAGTGACTGGATGGGAGTAATCAAGCATCCCCGGGAACATAAGCTCCCAGCCATAGTCTGCCCCCCAGACAGGAGCAGAGAGCACAAGACAGAAATGAATCCCTCTCCCGTTCCCATATCCCCATCACACATCTTCCATCCCAAAGGCACATCTTCCCTCTTAAAGGGATCCCCGGTATGGAAGTTAGGACCGTTCCACTCAGCTTTGTGGTTTTGACCCCAGGGCCTCTTAAAGGGATCATTAATATGGAAGTTAGGGCAATTCCAGTAAGCGCTCTGGTTCTGACCCCAACCCTCTCTTAAAGGGATCTCCGGTATGGAAGTTAGGGCAAATCCCTCAGAGCTCTGATTCTGACCCCAGGCCTCTCTTAAAGGTATCATTGGTATGGAAGTCAGGGCAAATCCATACAGCACTTTGGTACTGACCCCAGGCATCTCTTAAAGGGATCCCCGGTATGGAAGACAGGGCAATTGCCTTCAAATGCTCTTGTACTAACCCCAGGCCTCTATTAAAAGGATCATTGGTATGGAAGTCAGGGCAAATCTATCCAGCACTTTGGTTTTGACCCCAGGCCTCTCTTAAAGGGATCCCCAGTATGGAAGTTAGGACCGTTCCATTCAGTGCTGTGGTTCAGACCCCAGGGCCTCTTAAAGGGATCCCCGGTATGGAAGTTAGGGCAATTCCACTCAGCGCTCCTCTCTTAAAGGGATCCCCGGTATGGAAGTGAGGGCAAATCCATTCAGTGCTCTGGTTCTGACCCCAGTCCCCTCTTAAAGGGATCCCCGGTATGGAAGTGAGGGCAAATCCACTCAGTGCTCTGATTCTGACCCCAGACCTCTCTTAAAGGGATCCCCGGTATGGAAGTGAGGGCAAATCCACTCAGTGCTCTGATTCTGACCCCAGACCTCTCTTAAAGGGATCCCCGGTATGGAAGTGAGGGCAAATCCACTCAGTGCTCTGGTTCTGACCCCAGTCCCCTCTTAAAGGGATCCCCGGTATGGAAGTGAGGGCAAATCCACTCAGTGCTCTGATTCTGACCCCAGGCCCCTCTTAAAGGGATCCCCAGTATGGAAATGAGGGCAAATCCACTCAGTGCTCTGGTTCTGACCCCAGTCCCCTCTTAAAGGGATCCCCGGTATGAAAGTGAGGGCAAATCCACTCTGCGCTTTGGTACTGACCCCAGGCCGCTCTTAAAGGGGTCTCCGGTATGGAAGTGAGGGTAAATCAAATTCAAATTCAAAGAAGCTTTATTGGCAGGACTAAATACACATTAGTTTTGCCAAAGCAAGTGTACCAAAGGGGGATAGGGATGTTGAGTAGGGGCAGATCCAGGGTGGGGGCTATGGAAGTCCATGGCATAGGGAGGGGTAATGGGGGCGCAGGTCCAGGGTGGGGGCTATAAAAGTCCATGGCATAGGGAGGGGTGATGGGGGCAGATCCGGGGTGGGGGCTATAGAAGTCCATGGCATATCATAGTTCTCTTTCTCGCAGTCTATGACATTCGCTCACATACCGCGCTGCTATCTCCGCTGCTCTCTCGTCTTCCCTCAGCAAGATATATGTTTTCTCTTCCTCCTTCATGGTGATGAAATCCGGGAAGAGATGTGAGAGTCTCCTGAAGTGAGTGTCCCTCACTGCTGAGTATTTGGAGCAGTGTAGCAGGAAGTGGGTTTCGTCCTCTATGGCCTCCTGGTCACAGTGTTGGCATAGTCTTTCCTCCCTGGGCTTGTAGCTCTGCCTGTGTCGGCCGGATTCGATGGCCAGACTGTGGGCGCTGAGTCTATACCGGCTCAGGATCTGGCGATCTCTGGGGTCTGGGAGTTTCTCCAGGTATGGGGCCAGACTGTAGTCTCTCTGTAGACTCCGGTACATGGTCAGTTTCTGGGAGCTGATGATGTCGTTCTTCCAGTCACTGACATACCTCTCCTGGCCTTCGTCTACCATCTTCCTGATTTCGGCTTTTGTCAGGTTGTTGTGATTGGTGTTCTGGTCAGGTTGGGTTTGGGTGAGCTGTTCCGAGGGTCCTAGTTTTTCTGTTTCACCTACGTGTGTCAGGGCTTTATGGTGATGGGAGCTTGGATTGCTCCTACGTAGGTGAGCCCGGAATGACAGTGCCCTCTTTAGAACCGTTAGGTGTAGAGGGAATCTGCCCAGCTCGGCCCGGCAGGCACTGTTGGAGGTGCTCCGATGGACTTGGAGAAGGTGCTTGCAGAATTCCAGGTGGAATATTTCTGTTGGGCTGGAATCCCATCTTGACCAGTCTGGGTAGGTGTGAGGACCCCAGACTTCACTGCCATACAGGAGGATTGGGGCGATGACCGAGTCGAAGATTTTTAACCAGACCCTCACTGGTGGCTTCAGATGGTAAAGTTTCCTTCGGATGCCATAGAAGGTTTTACATGCCTTGTCTTTCAGGGTCTCTATGGCTTGTTTGAAGCTTCCTGACCGGTGAATCTCTAGGCCCAGGTAGGTATATTTGTCTGTTACTGTAAGGGCGCAGTTGTTGAGGACAAATGAAGGGTGCTGGTCTAATTTTCTCTTTCTCCTCTGGAACACCATGATGTTGGTTTTCTTTAGGTTGACCGGTAGTGCCCAGGTGGAGCTGAATTTCTCTAAGATTTTCAGGTTGTCTTGGAGGCCTTTCTCGGTTGGTGACAGAAGCAGCAGGTCATCTGCATACAGCAGGAATTTCACCTGGGTGTCGTGGAGGGTGGGACCTGGTGCTGTGGAAGATTCCAGAGCGGTAGCCAGCTCGTTGATGTAAATGTTGAAGAGCGTTGGACTTAGGCTGCAGCCTTGTCTGACTCCACGGCTCTGCTGGAAATAAGCCGTTCTTTTACCGTTCACACTCACACTGCAGAGGTTCTCGGTGTAGGAGCTTTTGATAACATCGTAGGTCTTTCCTCCTATTCCGCTCTTCAGCAGTTTCAGGAATAAGCCCGGGTGCCACACCGAATCAAAGGCCTTTTTAAAGTCCACGAAACAGGCGTATATCTTCCCGTTCTTTGTATTGTGGACGTGTCTCTGAATGAGGCTGTGCAGGGTATAGATGTGGTCAGTGGTGCGGTGGTTTGGCATGAACCCTGCTTGGCTCTTGCTGAGGACGTTATGTTCGGTGAGGAAACTGAGGATCCTCCTATTCAGGATGCTGTTGAACAGTTTCCCCAGGTTGCTGCTGACACATATGCCTCTGTAGTTGGCTGGGTCATATCTGTCCCCATTCTTGTGGATGGGTGTGATGAGGCCTTGGTTCCAGGTACGAGGGAAGTAGCCGGCACTTAGCACAATATTGAAGAGTTTAACCATTGCAGCCTGTATTTCTGGTGGGCTGTACTTCAGCATTTCTGGTAGGATTCCATCCAGGCCACCGGCTTTTCTACATCTTATGGAAGAGATTCTCTCTGCTACTTCCTGTAATGTAATAGGTGTATCCACTGGGTTTTGGAAATTTTTTACTTTTTCCTCCATTGCTTTTAGTTTTGCCATTATGTTTTCCTGTTCTTGGTTTAGTTCTTCCTTTGGGATGTTTTTATAGAGGTCTCTGAAGTACTGGAGCCAGATGTTGCCATTTTGGATATGGATGTTGTTTTTCTTGTCTTTTGTGCCCATGTGGTTCCATAGTTCCCAGAAGGAATTGTCTTGAAGAGCATCTTGGAGTTGGTTAAGCTTGGTAGAGATGTAACTCTGCTTCTTCCTCCTGAGGATGGTTTTGTACTGTCTTTGTATGGTTTCATAGGCTTCCCTCAGACCAGGGTGGTTGGGGTCTCTATGTTTCTTGTTTGAGGCTGTTCTCAGGGTCTTCCGTACGGCTTTACATTCTCTGTCAAACCAACCGTTGGTCTGTTTTTCTTTTGGTCTCTTGTAGTCAACTTTTTTAAGGTCGGACAGTCTGGCCATTACATAGAATATATTGTTGAGGTCTTTTGTAGCTTGACTCACTCCCTTTGGTTTAGGCTGGTACTCGTGGTTGTAGAAGTGGTGGAGCATCCTCTGTATTTCGGGTCTGCTGAGAGCCTCTTTGTACTTTAGTGCCGACGTTTTGGACCATTTATATGATGGAGGCCGGTTGAAGAGGCCGCTATGCTGTGGCTTTTGAGTGGGTGGTTTCTCTGTAGATTTCAAGTACAGAAGAAGTTGGCTGTGGTCTGACAGGTGCGTTTGTGGGGTGACTATGAAGGCGCTGATATTTGCCCGGTTCATGTCTGTAATGGCATAATCTACTACACTCCTCCCTACATGAGAGTTTAGTGTATACCTCCCTAAAGAGTCTCCTTTGTACGTCCATTAAGAATATGAAGTCCTAAACTTCTACATACGTTCAGGAGCTTTTTACCACTTTTGTTGACTGTACTGTCGTAGCTGTTTCTCTCTGTGTGTACTGAGTCTTGGCCGTCATTCTCTGCTCCAAATATGTAGATGTTCCCATCCGTGGTCAGGAAGTCGTTTTCTCTCCCTGTTCTTGCGTTGAGGTCTCCAAAGATGAGAACTTTGCCCAGGGCCTGATAGTGGGCGGCTTCTCTTTGTAAGATCTCGAAGCTCTCTGGATTGAAGTAGGGGGACTCTGGCGGTGGTATATAGGTGGCGCAGAGGTGGACATCAGACTGAGAGGTGCGGATGGAGCTGCTGATCCTGATCCATATGTGGCTGCCTCCTCTCTTCACCGGTTTGATGTATTGGTGGAGCTCGTCTTTATACCAGATCAGTATTCCTCCTGAGCTCCGGCCCTGTTTGATATTTTTATTTTTCAGGGCAGGGACAGAGATTTCCCTGTATCCGATGGGCGCCAGGGATTCGTTTTCGGCTCTGGTCCATGTTTCCAGGAGGATCTGGATGTCTATATTTTTCAGTCTTTGTATAAAGTCCGGGTCATTTGTTTTACATCCAAAGGTCGAGGTGTTGAGACCCTGAATATTCCAGCTGCTGATTGTAAGTGAAGTCATTTTTTCTATTTATCTTGTGTGTATATACCTTGTAATGAGTATGGCTGTGTAGGACAAACTGGATTTCTGACTGTTTTGTAGGTGTGCTTGGTTCCATCCAGTCACATTAGTTTCCTGCATAGTGCGCTGAGCAGGGTCTTTACCTCATCCGTATCTCTGCTCTGCGTGTATCTGTGTGGGGTCGGTGGACCCCTCCATGGAGGTCTCCTCCTCTGATGGTCTGATTTTGGGTGAAGAGCTTTGTTTCCAGCTTCTGGAGATAGGATTGGGGTTTTCTGTCTTTTTATTGTTAGGGGTCTTTCGGTGTGATGTTGGTCATTGTTGAATCCAGGCCTGGGTCCTCTGTTTAGTACGATGTCTTTCAGCTCTTTGGCCAGGAGGCTGACCCCTTGTTTGTTGAGGTGCTTATTATCATATAGGTGATGGTGGTTTATGGAAAGGTGTTGTGCCAGGGTCACGTTTGGGACAGTCTTGACCTTTTCTGTCAGTTCCATATTGATGCTTTGGGTGGTTTGCCTGGATATGTCCTTTGTTGGGAGCAGAGATGACAGAATGATTTTGCTGTCTGGGAATTTTAGTTTTGCCTTCTTTGCTAGTTGGGCCAGTTGTGCTGCGATCTGCTTGTGCTGGTCTGGCAGATTGTTTGTACCTGTGTGTATAATAATATGGTTTGGGTTGGTAAAACGTGGATTATTGATGACCTCTGTCACCTGTTCAATAGTTGCACAGTGGATTTTTCTGACCCGTTTTCCTGGGAATAGCCGTTGTGCATTTAGATACTTCCCATTTGAGTCCATTATTAGGACGATATCAGGGCTTTGTGGTGTCTGGGATGGGTTAAGTGGCTGATGGTGGGGGTCTGTGATGCTGGCTTTGCTGGTGGTTGGTTCGCTTCTCGCTGGCTCACTTTTCTTGGTTTCAGTATTATTCATATTATAGGTTATTGCTGTGTTGTTGTTTGGGGTCTCCACATTCTGGTCAGTGGGGGCCATATTGTCTGCTCTCTGGCTAGTTTCCATTGTCCCCTGCTGGGTCAGACATTGAGGACTCTGCATTTTGAGTTCTGCTATCTCCTTTCTGAGCCTTTCATTGTCATTTTGTAATTTGCACATTTCCTCTCTTATTTTCTGGAGAGCTGAGTTGAACTCGCATTTCAGCTTATTGATCTCATTTGTTGCTTGGTCATTTGCATTTCTATGTGAGTTTCTTTGAAGTTCTTCCTTAATTTGAGCCAAGTCTCCTTCTAATTGAGATAGATAGTCTCTGATGTTCTCAGGGGAGAGGTGTGAAGTGTTGGGGGTAGGGGCCCTGGAGGTCTTCTCTGTAGATATGTGAGCATTAGAAATGGTCTCTGGAAGTGTCTTTCTAAGGATTTGAGCCTGTTCACTGATTTCAATAAAAAGTTCATCAAACTGTTGCAGATTGTCCTCAGTTCCTTGCACCATGACGGTGCCAGTATTGTACAGAGTTATAGTGAGTGAGTGTGTGTCATCTTCTGCGTTGTTTTTAATTTTAATCTGCCGGCCAGTATTGGTGTTGCACTGAGATATATGTTTATACTGCTTGCACAGGGTGGTGTGCCAGACTGAGAGATGGTCTGTGCGGAATACCACGTTGGTTCTCCTTTTTTCTTCATCTTTAGTGTAATTAGAAATAAGGGTTTCTGGATTCTCCCTCCTTGCTTTTCCTTTGCTGACTTTACTGCTCTTCTGCCCCTGTGGTGTCTCCATATCTGACCCCCTGGTGTGCTGTGTCTCCAGCCATGTGCTTTGCCCATTTACTTCTAAATTTGTGCTTTCCATTTTTGTGGTTATATAGTAATTGTAATCCTTATTTCTAAGAAGATAGATTTGTAGGAAGTCTATATATTGTTTTGGGGTTGCAGAGTGGTCCTACCTTTGGATGCTCAGGTCTCTGGATGTCAGATGAATGTTGCCTGTGTGCAGTCTGTCCTCCAAGAGATTCTTGCTTTGTTCTTTAAATCCTCTATTTCTTCCTCTTTCATAAAAATCCAAAGTCCAGCTCAGTCCAGGTCCCTTTTCTGTCCCGCGGAGTTGATTTTTTTCCAGGTTTTGTCTTACAGTTGGCTCATTACAAGGTATAAAGTGATGGAAATTCAGGAGCTCATCTTCATTGCTTCTTACTCCTAGGAATGGTGGGCGGGATCTATATCTAAAATCCCTCTGCGCTCTGATTCTCACCCCAGGCTTCTATTAAAGGGATCATTGGTATGGAAGTCAGGGCAAATCAACTCAGCGCTCTGGTTCTGACATCAGGCCTCTCTTAAAGGGATCCCCGGTATGGAAGTTAGTCATTCCACTCAGCGCTCTGGTTCAGACCCCAGGCTGATGGGACGATGTGGGATATTAGGGATAGTAGTCCGGTGGCTTTGACAGGATGATGTGGGATATTAGTAGTCCGGTGGCTCTGGCTGACTGGACGATGTGGGATATTAGGGGTAGTAGTCCGGTGGTTCTGACTGACGGGATGATGTGGGATATTAGTGGTAGTAGTCCGGTGGCTCTGGCTGACGGGACGATGTGGGATATTAGGGGTAGTAGTCTGGCGGCTGTGACGGGATGATGTGGGATATTAGGGGTAGTAGTCCGGTGGCTTTGACAGGATGATGTGGGATATTAGTAGTCCGGTGACTCTGGCTGACTGGACGATGTGGGATATTAGGGGTAGTAGTCCGGTAGCTCTGGTTGACGGGATGATGTGGGATATTATAGTGAATGTGGCTATGCGGAGTGGGCGGGGCTATACACTCAGCTTTATTTATATATATATAGATAGATATAATCATTATAATTTTTTATAACTAACCATAGTTAGTTACTATGCCCAGGCAGCACCGGGCTCTTCAGCTAGTATTATATAAATATGGAATATATCTTTTTGATCTTTTAAAAAAATATATTAAAAAAGGCATCATGTAATTAACCCCTTAAGGACCAAGCCATTTTGTTGGTTAAGGACCAGGCTTATTTTTACAATTCTGACCACTGTCACTTTATGAGGTTATAACTCTGGAACACTTCAACGGATCTTGGCAATTCTGACATTGTTTTCTCGTGACATATTGTACTTCATGTTAGTGGTAAAATTTCTTCGATATAACTTGCGGTTATTTATGAAAAAAACAGAAATATGCTGAATATTTTGCAATTTTCAAACTTTTAATTTTTATGCCCTTAAATCAGAGATATGTCACAAAAATAGTTAATAAATAACATTTCCCACATGTCTACTTTACATCAGCTCAATAAAATTGGGAAAATTGTTAAATTTTCAAACTTTGAATTTTTATTACCTTAAAATAGAAATATGTCACACAAAATAGTTACTGTATAACAATTCCCACATGTCAACTTTACATCAGCACAATCTTGGAACCAAAATTTTTTTTTGTTAGGAAGTTATAAGTGTTAAAAGTTGACCAGCGATTTCTAATTTTTCCAGCAAAATTTACAAAACCATTTTTTTTAGGGACCACCTCACATTTGAAGTCACTTTGAGGGGTCAATATGACAGAAAATACCCAAAAGTGACACCATTATAAAAACTGCACCCCTCAAGGTGTTCAAAACCACATTCAAGAAGTTTATTAACCCTTTAGGTGCTTCACAAGAATTGAAGCAATGTGGAAGGAAAAAAACATTTAACTTTTTTTCCCCAAAATTTTTCTTTCGACACAATTTTTTTAATTTTGTCAAGGGTATCAGGAGAAAATGAACCACAATATTTGTTGTACAATTTCTCCTAAGTGCATAGATATCCCATGTGTGGAGGAAGACCAATCTTTAGGCGCACGGCAGTGCTCAGAAGGGAAGGAGGATCATTTGAGATTTTTAATGTCAAATTGGCTGGAATCGAGAGCGGACACCATGTCGCAATTGGAGAGCCCCTGATGTATCTAAACTGTGGAAACCCCCCACAAGTGACCCCATTTTGGAAACTAGACCCCCCAAGGAGCTTATCTAGATGTGTGGTGAGCACTTTGAACCCCCAAGGGCTTCCCAGGTTATAACGTAGAGCCGTAAAATTAAAAAATATATCTTTTCCACAAAAATGATCTTTTCACCCCCAATTTTTATTTTCCAAAGGGTAACAGGACCCCAAAAGTTATTCTGCAATTTGTCCTGAGTACGCTGATACCCCATATGTGGGAGTAAACCACTATTTGGGGCATGGCAGAGCTCGGAAGGGAAGGAGCGCCGTTTTCGAATGCAGACTGATTGTTTTGCTGGTGTCATGTCGCTTTTGGAGATCCCCTGATGTGCCTAAACAGTAGAAACCCCCCACTAGTGACCCCATTTTGGAAACTAGACCCCACCCCAATGAACTTATCTAGATGTGTGGTGAGCACTTTGAACCCTCAAGTGCTTCACAGAAGTTTATAACAAAGAGCCTTGAAAATAAAAAAAATCATATTTTTTTCCACAAAAATGATCTTTTTGCCCCCAAATTTTTATTTTATATAAGGGTAACAGGAGAAATTGGACCCCAAAAGTTGATGTGCAATTTGTGCTGAGTACGCTGAAACCCCATATGTGGGGGGGAACCACTGTGATCGCCTTACTGCGATCTTTGGGAGGCAGAATGAACAAATCCACAAAAGGTGAAGAATTTTTATTTTTTTACGCCGTTCCTCGTGCGGTATTAGTGATTAGGCGACTTTATTCTTCGGTTTGGTGTTATTACAGCGATACCAGATTTACATCCTTTTTTCATGTTTAGCTTCTGTCACACACTAAAAGACGCCTTTTTTGGAAGATTTTTTTGGAAGAAATGTTTGCATCGCCGTATTTTGAGAGCTGTAATTTTTCCATATTTCGGCCGACAGAATCATGTGCAGACTTGTTTTTTGCGGGATGAGCTGACGTTTTTATTGGTACCATATTCGGGCACATAACGTTTTTTGATCGCTTCCTATTCCGATTTTTGTGGAGGCAGAATAAACAAAAACCAGCAATTCAGGAATTGTTTGGTTTTTTTTGTTTGTTTTTTGTTGTTTTTTTTCTCAGTTCCGCCTGTGGTGAAATTGATAAAGCAACTTTATTCTTCGGGTCAGTACGATTACAATGATACCTGATTTATATCTTTTTTTATGTTTTGGCGTTTTTTACACAATAAAGACTTTTATGGAAAAACAATTATTTTTGCATCAGTTTATTCTGAGAGCTATAACTTTTTTATTTTTTCGCTGATGCTGTATGGCAGCTTGTTTTTGCGGAACAAGATGACGTTTTCAGCGATGCCATGTTTATTTATATCCGTTTTTGATCGCGTGTTATTTCACTTTTTCCAAGCGGTATGATGATACCACCGACTGTCGGTGCAGGAAGCTCGGCCACTGCAGCGCTGAACTCCTGCACTGATCGCGCTGGAGATGCTGTCATAGACAGCTGTCGGTAGTTCAATGGCATGACGTGCACAATCCGTCATGGTGCCAAAACTGACATCCTGCCTTGACTGACTGTGCACGTCAATGGACAGTAAGGGGTTAATAAGTGCCGTGTCCAATAATAAAAAACATGTATAGGTATGACGTGTAATCAAATATATACATGAGCTAAATGTGAACAAGTGCACACATAACAGAGATATTACCTTATTTTTTAACCCTGCTGTTCTGTTTGGGTCACAGTGACCCGTAGAGAATTTGTGAGGCCCAGTAGATTTTTTTTTTTTTCTATAGTTTTTTAAAACTTGATTTTATTTGACTTTTCCTCATTTGGGGGGACCTATCTGAGTATTTTTTTTTTTTTTTTTGGGTTAACTTTTTGCTACACGCCGATTTGTACACTTGTCGTGTTCGGGTCATAGTGACCCGGCATCATTTTTTACAGCTGTGAGGCCATATTTTCAGTGAAATAAAGGAGTTATAACCTCAGTTGGGTCTATTTATTGCATCTACTATTGTATATCAATTTATTTATTTCCTAAATTATTTCAATGGGGTCATACACGCGCTCTGCCGGGTGTATGCATTGAGATCTGCACACCATAAAAATGGCTTTATATTGATTATTTTTGGTGCACAGTCTATACTAAAATGTAGAGCGCATCCAGAGAGATCACTAGGTGTGCACTACAGTCATGGCCAAAAGTTCTGAGAATGACACAAATATTATATTTTCACATGATCTGCTGCCCTCTGGTTTTTATGTGTGTTTTGACAGATGTTTTTATCACAGACAGAAATATAATTGCAAACATATGAGCATCAAAAGCTTATATTGACAGTTAGAATGAGTTAATGCAGCAAGTCAATATTTGCAGTGTTGACCCTTCTTCTTCAGGACCTCTGCAATTCTCCCTGGCATGCTCCCAATCAACTTCTGGACCAAATCCTGACTGATAGCAGTCCATTCTTGCACAATCAATGCTTTCATTTTGTCAGAATTTTTAGGTTTTTGTTTGTCCACCCGTCTCTTGATGATTGACCACAAGTTCTCAATGGGATTAAGATCAGGGGAGTTTCCAGGCCATGGACCCAAAATCTCTATGTTTTGTTCCCTGAGCCATTTAGTTATCACCTTTGCTTTATGGCAAGGTGCTCCATCATGCTGGAAAAGGCATTGTTGATCGCCAAACTGCTCTTGGAGGGTTGGGAGAAGTTGCTCTTGGAGGACATTCTGGTACCATTCTTTATTCATGGCTGTGTTTTTAGGCAAGACTGTGAGAGAGCCGATTCCCTTGGCTGAGAAGCAACCCCACACATGAATGGTTTCAGATGCTTAACAGTTGACATGAGACAAGACTGGTGGTAGCGCTCACCTTGTCTTCTCCGAATGAGGCGTTTTCCTGATGTCCCAAACAATCGAAAAGGGGATTCATCAGAGAAAATAACTTTACCCCAGTCCTCAGCAGTCCACTGCCTGTACCTTTTGCAGAATATCAGTCTGTCCATGATGTTTTTTCTGGAGAGAAGTGGCTTCTTTGCTGCCCTCCTTGAGACCAGGCCTTGCTCCAAGAGTCTCCGCCTCACAGTGCGTGCAGATGCACTCACACCTGCCTGCTGCCATTCCTGAGCAAGCTCTGCACTGCTGGTAGCCCGATCCCGCAGCTAAAACACTTTTAAGAGACGGTCCTGGCGCTTGCTGGTCTTTCTTGGGCGCCCTGGAGCCTTTTTGGCAACAATGGAACCTCTCTCCTTGAAGTTCTTGATGATGCGATAGATTGTTGACTGAGGTGCAATCTTTCTAGCTGCGATACTCTTCCCTGTTAGGCCATTTTTGTGCATTGCAATGATGACTGCACTTGTTTCTTTAGAGCTAACCATGGTTAACAGAAGAGAAACAATGATGCCAAGCACCAGCCTCCTTTTAAAGTGTCCAGTGGTGTCATTCTTACTTAATCATGACAGATTGATCTCCAGCCATGTCCTCATCAACACCCACACCTGTGTTAATGGAGCAATCACTGAAAAGAGGTTAGCTGGTCCTTTTAAGGCCGGGCTGCAATGATGTTGAAATGTGTTTTGGGGGATAAAGTTCATTTTCTAGCCAAATATTGACTTTGCAAGTAATTGCTGTTAAGCTGATCACTCTTTATAACATTCTGGAGTATATACAAATTGCCATTAGAAAAAGTGAAGCAGTAGACTTTTTAAAAATTAATATTTGTGTCATTCTCAAAACTTTTGGCCATGACTGTACACATGTATATTCTGCGCAGAACGCGCTATGTAAGAGGGCCTTATTTTGTAAAGCTGAGCTATAAAGGCCTGCAAATGATTTTTTTTTGCTAAGCAGCAGCGAGCTCCCCAGCGATATTGCTGTGTGTGACATTCAGCGACGATCAGCCCCCCTGCCGGGTATCGCTGATCGTCGCTGAATGTCCTAGACATTTTTTTGATCGCTGGTCTCCCGCTGACAGGCACGCATCGCTGCGTTGTGACAGGCGGGAGACCAGCGATCCGCTGGTAACCAAGGTACACAGCGGGTTTCACCCGCTGTGTATCTTGGATACCAGCGCCCTGATGCAGGGAGCTGGTAACCAAGGTACACAGCGGGTTTCCAGGCACCGCGCAGCTCCTGGAAACCCGATGTGTACCTTAGTTACCAGCTCCCTGCATCAGGGCGCTGGTATCCAAGGTAAACTGCGGGTAACTAAGCGATGTTACCCGCAGTGTCGCTGTCCCAGATCGCTGCCTGAGCTGCCTGTTTGGCAGCTCAGCAGCGATCATGTAGCGATACACCAGCCATCCTGACAAGTGCATATCGTTGTCGGGATCGCTGGTGTATCGCTATGTGAGACCCAGCCTTAAGTCTGTCTTCCTGGCTTATCTCCTTGTTTTCAGAAGGGTTCTTATCTTCTCTGATCTAATCAGTACACATATACTAGCACACTTAAGGCACTGTCACACTTAAGGGTATGCCACACTAAGCGAGATCGCTAACGAGATCGCTACTGCGTCACCATTTATGATGCAGTAGCGATCTCGTTAGCGACTTATCTGTGTGTGACATGTAGCAGCGATGTGGCCCCTGCTGAGATGTCGCTGATCGCTTATGAACGTTCTGAGCCGGTTTTTGGTCGTTGGTGTCCCGCTGGTGAGCCTGAATCGCTGAGTGTGACACCCTTTATGAACGACTTCACCAGCGTCGCAGGTAGGACTAGGTTTTCCCAACGACCGCAGAGGTCGTTATACAGATCGCTGATGAGATGTGTTTGGAATCACAGATCGCTGGTGAGTTGTGTTTGGAATCTAACTAGCGATCACATAACAATCACACTAGCGATCTCGCCAATTTAAGTCGTTGTCGTGATCGCTAGTGCGATCGCTAAGTGTGGCAGTGCCTTTAGCGATCGCACCAGCGATCACGACAACAACAGGACTTGGCGAGATCGTTGGTGCGATGGCTATATGGTCGCTAGTTAGCTTCCAAACACAAAGATCTCATCAGCGATCTGTAACGACCTCTGCTGTCGTTGGGAAAACCTAGTCCCGCCTGCGCCGCTGGTAAAGTCGTTCATAAAGGGTGTCACACTCAGCGATTCAGGCTCACCAGCGGGACACCAACAACCAAAAAAACGGCTCAGAACGTTCATGAATGATCAGCAACATCGCAGCGGGGGCCACACATCGCCGCTACATGTCACACACAACGACGTCACTAACGAGATCGCTGCTGCGTCATAAAATCGCTGACGCTTTAGCTATCTCGTTAGCGATCTCGCTTAGTGATGCGCACGTACTACCAGGGTTATGGGGTACTCGGCACCGAGCCCATGGAAGTCTATGGGGAATGTCACTGGCAGCACAGCTCGGTCCGTTGCCCTGGGCGCTCATACAAAGGGGGTTATTTACAGGGGATTTTAGGAATAGTTCGTGACGCCACCTGTGGTTTCTGATCAATTTGACCAGCGCTGCAATATGAATCTTCTGAGGGGATGTTATGGGGCAGCTGGATGGTAAGTCTCCCACAGATGAGACTTTTCCCTCAAAGTCTATGGTGGTGCAGGCAATAAGTCAGTCACACACAAGTTGTTCTCTTTCCATACCTTTACTGTAGATGGTTGCAGGTATGTCCCGGGAAGCTGGTTAGGGTGGAGAATGCACATTCAGGTAATCGCTGAACAGGTTTGAGGCCTCCTTTACCTTTATGTGTATGTGAGTCCTAACTTGCATAAAGTCAAGTTTAACTCCAGATGCAACAGCTACGCCGGCTGACATTGTGGTAGAGCCTTTTCTGTCTCTGATAATCAGATGTTGGCAAGAACGAAGTCCTTCTAAGCTTGGCCTTGCTAAAAGTCCTTGTTCTCCCTGACTCCAGTTACGTATCAACACTTAGGGCTACCTTCTGCGACTTGAAGTCCAGCAAGGATTCCGGTTTTTCTATCACTAGCCGTGAAGTACTAGCAATGCTTCGGACCCGGTGTCCGGTTAAATTGAGTGAAGGTGATCTGTCACCGAAAACACTCTTCTTTCTTTCTCCACTCGCCTGTCGCCCTGCTCTCACCCTTAACATAAGCACGGGTAGCAGTAGGTGTAGTAGTCAGCTTTTCTTCCAAGCTCACTGACCTGCTCTCAGTTAACTCGATGTTCTGCAAGCTGTAGTCCCCTTCCTTCTTTCCCTTCAAAACTCTGTCCAGAGCAGCTCACAGGACGTTCCGTCAGACTGTATACACGCTGTAGCTCCGAGAGTCACTTTCCACGTTCTAGAGAACACAGGCAGCTTGTTCTGAGATAACAGATTCAGTTGTAGCTCTGACTAGGCTAAAGTAGTTTCCTTTCTACTCGTACTAGCCTCCACTTCAGTTCAAGATGAGCTACATAAGCTCTGTCAGGAATCAGTCTTCTCTCCTCTCCCTCCAAGCAAGACTCATAAGCACTGAACACTGAACACTTCTGACAGGAACCGATCTGAACTCCTGTCAGGAACTAGACTGGCTACTGCTACGTCACACTAACTTAAATAGTCTAAGATGCCCTCTGGTGGTCGTGTTGGGAAGTGTGCGTGAATGAATATCAGGTTACTTGGCAATTACCTTTTCTGTGCACTCTCCTGGGAACATGTGTACCAAGCGCAGCTGGGCCACACACTTAGTGTGACAGTACCTTTAGCCATTTTACTTTTCAGTTTCTTTGGACATCAGCTCTGTACACATCTCTGTTCCAGGCTGTATATTGGCTTTTTACAGGTATCTAGATTGTTATGCTTTTCTTATTCAATTCTGTTGGTAGATTGTATATTGTAAAGGTATACCTTTATTTTATTTTTTTACATGAACTTAGTGTTATTACTGTGTGATTCCGTAAGCTATAGGTCACTGCATACTGTCTCCAAAGCTGACAAACGTTTTGCAGCTAAGAGCTGTTTTTTTTTGTTCACAAAATGTTTGATTTACTTGTTTTGTTTTGTTTTTTTTACTACATATGTGTAGCTTGCTATTTTTTGTTTTGCTTATTAATATGTTTTTTAGGAATGGAAAAACAAAAATAAAGATTTCAATTTAATTTTTATTTTTTTTTTTTATTTCCAAACATGTGCCCATACAGTCTAGTAAGCAAAAGGTATAAAAATAATTAAGTTAGAGTATCTAAAATAAAGATTTAATAAACTGGGTCATAGTGACCCAGGAGCAATACAAGTGTATAGTACATGGGAACAGAACAGCAGGGTTAAAAAGTTTTTGAGAATAGATTTCCCTTTATCTTATAATAATTGGTGATATACTACGTGAGGTAAGTATAAAATTGTTTTCCAAAGTTTTTATTAACATTTTGTATATTTTAACATTCAACAAATTAACTTTATCAAAGCATATTGACATTTTCGCCTTACATCTGTTCTCCAAGATGATTTGTGAAGAGGGGAAATGGGAAGGGTCTTTGGGAAAAGGGGTAATAGAAGGGTAAAGGGAATGGGTTGAGGGTAGAGAACTCAGAATAAATAACTTTACATATTCTAGGCAACACATATTAAACAAGTGAAGAAAAAAAAATTGAATAAAGTATCCTGAGGCACCTGAAACCAGTAAAAAGGATTAGGGTTATGTTTAGGGTTTGGGAAATATTGAATTCCAGTGGTTCCATTTCTTCTCATATCTATTAATGCAGCCGTTGATCCTTGCGAATTTGAGGTCCAAAGAGTTATGGATGTCAAGTCTGTCGACAACGTCAGCAATTTGTGGGGTATCTGGTTGTTTCCAGTGGAAGGCTATCAGGTTTTTGACTATTAGTAGGATATGTACCAAAACGTATCTCTTGGAAGGATGAATGTCTTCTAGTCCCAAAGATAGCAAGGCTGTTTGTGGAGTCAGAGGGTAGTCTTTTTTAAGGAAATTATTGATAAGTAGGGAAACCTGATTCCATAATAGTGCAATCTTTGGGCAAGTCCAGAAAATGTGGAGCAAGTCTCCTCTGGAACCACATCCCCTCCAACATAGGTGTGAGTGGTCGCTGTTGATGCGTGCTAATCTTACTGGGGTGAAGTACCATCTAGTTAGCATCTTATAAAAGGATTCATGAAGGGGTAGGGATATGTTAGAGGAGTATGTGTATTTTATAGCATCTTCCCACTGCTCTGGACTTGTTGAGATCTGTAGATCCGTTTCCCACCTGGACATATAGATATTTTTTTGGAACTTATTGTCCTTGTTAAAAAGAGTGTATAAGTATTTGGTGCTCCAGAAGTCCCTATGCCCTATATTACTGAGTAATAAGTGTACAGCTTCTGCCTTTGTAGGCACTTTATGGATGAAGTTTTGAACGTGTTCTTTCAGAATATAATAGTGCATAAAGTCCGATGGATGAATATTAAATTTTAGTTTAATGTCGCTAAAACTAACAAAGTTGTTATTCACATAAATATCACCGATTTTTTTTATGCCTATTTGGATCCATCTCTCTGGGATTTGGAATTTATAGATGGTTGCAATCAGGGAGAGTGGGAAGTTACTTAAGTTAGCTAGTTTATTATGTTTCTTAGGTGGTCTAGCAATTTTGTCCCATGCTTGGGTTGCGGCTAAGAAGATAGGATGAAGCAATTTATAACGATTTAGTTGGAAAATATGATTAAGTAAGCATTCTTTCAATGGGCGGTAATTGACATGAAATTTTTCTAGTTCAATCCAAGCTGGAAGCGTGTTCTCCTTTACCCAATATATGCTTTGTTTTATTAGATTTGACAAAAAGTATGCCTGAATGTTTGGTAATCCAAGTCCCCCATTGGATTTGCTCTTAAAGAGAACATCCCTGGCCACCCTTGCTTTTTTCCCGTTCCAGACAAAAGAGAACACAGAGGATTGAAATTTGTTTAAATAAGAGGTCGGGAAGTTTAAAGGTAGTGCTCTAAAGACGTAAAGGATTTTAGGGAGTACAATTGATTTGACTGCTAGTGTTTTGCCTGTCCATGTGAGACCAATTTTGCTCCAGGATTGGAAATCTTTTGAAATAGTGTCTAAGATGGCATCGCAATTTGCTTTTATAGTAGAGTGTGATTTTTTAGTGAAAAGAATTCCAAGGTAAGAAATCCCTTCATCCTCCCAGGTGAAGTCTGTTAATCTTTTCAAAATTTTGTCAATACGGTCGCTTACGTTGAGTTGTAGCAGTTTTGATTTCTTTCTGTTTATTTTAAAAAAGAAATTGAAGAGAACAAATCTATTATTTTTAGAAGAGAAGCGGTGGAATTAATGGGGTCTGATAGGGTTAGTATCATATCATCGGCAAACAAACTTATCTTGTATTGTCTTGTGGGTGTATCGATACCTGAGATTGATGTATCTTCTCGTATCATTTCTGCCAGAGGCTCGATGGCGAGGGCAAAGAGAAGTGGTGATAAGGGGCATCCCTGTCTGGTCCCGTTGCTAATGGGGAAGGATTTAGAAAGATTATTATTGATGTAGATCCTAGCGCTAGGGGAGGAGTAGAGTGCAAACACCGATGACAGCCAATCTTTGTTAAAGCCGAAATGGAATAAAACTGATTTTAGATATTCCCAGTTGATTCTGTCGAAGGCTTTTTCAGCGTCTAAAGATAAGATAATTGCTGGGCATTTGGTGGTGTTAATCCTGTTAATAATATTAGCAGTCTCCTGGTGCCATCTGATGTTTGCCTCCCCTCTATGAATCCCAACTGATCTCTATTTATTAGTTTAGGAAGGATTTTTTTCAGTCTGTTTGCTAGGATCTTGGAGTAGATTTTTAGATCAGAATTAATAAGTGATATGGGCCTATAATTTTGAACTTCTTCTGGATCACTTTGGGGTTTGGGAATCATTATAATAATAGCCTCCAACATTTCTTTGGGAAAGTGTCCGCTAAGGGAAGCCTGATTGAAAATCTGTTCTAAGTGTGGGGCTAAAATTTCTACAGAAGTTTTATAATACTCGTTAACAAATCCGTCAGGACCTGGAGATTTTTGTGACTTAAGACTATGTATAGTTTCAGATATTTCAGAAGAGGTAATGTGTGATGTTAAAGAACTCAGATCTAATGGACTTATTTTTGGAAGTTGTCGGTCTTTGAAAAAGTTTTGAATATTTTTGGTATCTAGTAGGGGAGACGATGGATCAAGATTGAGATTGTATAAGTTATAATAGTAGTCTGCAAACGTGTCTGCTATGTCTTTGGGATGTTGTTTGGTGATACCTAAGTTATTTTTAATTTTGTTGATTCTATTTCGAATCCTATCTCGTTTTAGTTTTTGCATCATGAATTTTGTGGGCTTGTTTAGTTCTGAGTAAACTTTAAATTTTGATGCTTTAATTACTACATCATAATCATCTAGAATGGCTTCTTTCAAATTTTGTCTTAGTTTTAGTAATTCTAAGTGGATTTCTGGGGATGGATGTGCTCGACTATTTTGGAGGTTTTCCTTTAGTTTGATTTGAGATTGGATATTCTTTATTTTATCTCTTTGTTTACGGATGTGTCTGGAAGAGATCTGTATCAGTTTACCTCTGATGACCGCTTTGTGCGCGCACCAAATGATAAAGGAGTCTATCTTATCTGATTTGTTCTCATCGAAATAAAGTTTTAGAGTTTCCTCAACCTCTTTTTTATATTCAGGGAATTTTAATAGTATGGAGTTACACCTCCAGAGGAAGGTATTTTTGGAAAAAGGGCCTAGAGTTAATTCTATTAGGACCGGAGAATGATCCGAAATTGATTTATTTAGGATAGATACTTTTCTAACTTTGGGGAGAGAAAAGATGTCTGTTAATAAAAGGTCAATTCTTGATGATGTTTTATGAACATTGGAGTAATGAGAATACTCCCTTGAGGAAGAATTTAAACATCTAAATGTGTCATATAGTTCGTTATTAATAAGCCATTTATTGAGTGAGGGTGCTAAATGACGTGTAGTTGAGGTGGAATCAATGTTCCCGTCGGGGACAATGTTGAAGTAACCCAGTAGATACAGTTCTCCCTTTCTGTGAATCTGGATTTTTTTTATTAATTTGTTAAGAAAATTCATCTGTTTTTATTAGGTGCATAGATGTTTACTATGGTACAAGTTATGGAATTTAGTTGGCAAACCAAGATGTGAAATCTTCCCTTAGGGTCGTCTATCTCCTCAATCAACAGGAACGGGGTTGTATTTTTAATTATAGTCATAACACCGGCTTTCTTTTTCGGGCCAAGAGATGAAAAGATATGTGGGTAGTTTCTGTGAGAGAAAGAGGGATGTTTACCTTTGATGAGTTTTGTTTCCTGCAGACAAATGATATCCGCTTGGGAAAGTCTGATCTCCTTCCACAGGGCAAATCGCTTCCAGGGACTGTTGAGCCCTCTGACGTTGTACGACATTATTTTCATGTGCATAATGAGAATCAAAAGGCTGAAAACACACTCAGGATAATATTAATGAAACAGTAAAAAAATGAAAGTAAGGTAAAAATAAATAAATAAAATAATCCAATTAAGAAAACTTAGCAGTAAAATACAATAATAGAACAATTGTAACAAAATCAAGTCCCAGTAGTGAGTTCTCTTAAAGGATCCACACTCTCGATGGGATCTCTTTTGAAATGGGGAAAAGTTTGTGTGGTGATTGTTCACCAAGATTCCCCTAGTTGAAATGAGGCATTATAAGAGTTAAGTGGTCTTTCAATTACTCGTTTCTTTTGGAATATAAATGAAGCTAATCAGTAACTTAACGTGGAATATACCCACTATTCAAGAAGAGATGTTCAGGTGGGAGATTTGAAGAACTCCATGCCTTCTTCTGGAGAATTTATTGCAACAGTCTTCCCCTTGTAGTGAAACAGCAGTTTGGTAGGGAAGCCCCATCTGTATTGTATATTTCTTTCTCTCAAAAGGTTGGTGATTTCTTTAAAGGACTTACGCATGTCCAATGTATGTTTAGACAAATCTGTGTAGATTTTTATTTGGTTATATGGATCGGGAAGAGAGGCATTATCTTTAATAAATTTTTGAATCCTCTCTTTTGTACCAAAAAAATGCATTCGAAGGATTGTGTCTCTTGGCTTTTCGTTAGGTATGTTATTAGGTCGTGGCAACCTATGTATTCTGTCAATGCATAGATCTAGATTTGAAAGAGACGGGATAGCTTTTTTGAATATCGTCTTTACGAAATCTGAGAGAACTTGCTGTTTAACTTCTTCAGGAATGCCGCGGAGTTTCAGGTTGTTCCTTCTGTTCCTGTCCTCCAAATCAGCCATTTTTATTTTTAGATTGTTAATTTCTTTTTTTAGTTCCATGTTTTGGTTTGTTAGAGTCTCCATTTTGTTTTCCACTTCAACAATTTTTTCTCATTTTTTTCAAGCCTTTGGGTGATGCCTCGGCAGACACCATCGAATGAGGTCTGGTATTTCTCAAAACCAAGTCTGAGTCTTTCATCTATAAGATTTGTGATCTTTTGGAAAAACTCTTCTTCATGACTGAGTTTGGATGTCTGTTGTTGAGGATTAGGGCGATCTTTCTTATTCCTGTGAAATACTGGTCCTTCGTTTGGAGAGGTGTCCTCCGAGAATGAGTCCAAATCAGTGCCATCAAATATGTCCATTTCCTCAGGGGCTCTTCTTTTTGCAGAAACAGAAGTATCCATGTTGTCTGTAGAAGTGGACTTAAAGGATGTTGGAAGTATTGGGTTCTTGTCTTTTGGGTCTGGTTGGGATAAATTAGTTTTGTTTTTGGGCAGTTGTGGTAGCATGCTTCTTTGTGAATTTGGTTTAATAAAGCTGCTATATTGATGTGCCGTTTTATTAGGTATGAAGTCATCCCCTTTTTGCGGAGATCTTGATTTTGTCGGACTTAGTGGGTTTGGGGAGTCTTCAGGTGGTCTGGCAAAAGATTGTGATGGGAGCTGTTTGTTTTTCTGAGATTTTTTAGATTCGCTCCTTTGTTCCATTGTTTTGGCAAGACGTAAGTCTCTCTTTTGGATTAATACTATAAATTTAGTTGATTTTTTTTAATTATCCCTCAAAGTAGTCAGATAAAGAGGCAATAATAGCAGAGCAGTGAAATTTGTTTGGAAAGACTTATAGGGCGTCTTTCTTGATATTTGCTGGGAGTTTGGTTATGTTAGCAACAACCCCTTTAAATTGTCAACTAAAGGGGCAGTATATGTATATCTCAAAATGACGTCAAAATCCTCTATATGCTGGGAAATTACAGATTCAGTGAATTATGTTGAGGACAAGACTTGCAAGAATTTGTAGCCTCATATAATTAATATTATACAGTTGTGTGAAACAAATTCTCCACCCCTTTAAATAAACTAGACTTCGTTGTGAGTGATAACGAGATTTCTGCTTAATAGCACAACAGAATCCTTTAAATATCCAGAAAGTCAGTAAGGGTTATGTAACAAGAATTCAATGGTAATCACACAACCAGATTTAGGTAGGATTGTAAATTTAGAATATTGTAAATTAACCTCTTTAATTCTTATAGGAAACAATAAATAAGTAATTTTAGCACTGGGAGAGAATAAGCTGTGGTTTTGATTCTCTCTGATATCAGCTTTTATCACTCAGCTGATTTGCTGCTAGTACTGTGTTTTATGTTTATAGAGTTAAAACAAAACTCATATACTGACTCTATACCTTCAAGTTTGTGTAAAAATAGTAGATGGTATGTAATTAATAAACTATTCCTGTGAGCTGTTGCTCAGGCTGCCGCTGTTGTATGCCTGTATAATTGCCAGTATAAGTAAAACAGACAGGATAGGATAGAGTTAAATCTCCATAGTAATTGTCCGAGTTAACTTTAGATTATGGTATGAAGAATAGTAAATTTGAGCTGTTGGTGTTTTTTTTTTTTTTTTTAGTGGGTTTGACTGTTTTTCTGTCACTCCAGAGCTCCTAGAACTCCTATGTTTAATGGCCGGCTTCTTCTCCCCACACGCTAAGGTTTTCCCGCCCAAAGTCAGTGAGCTGTGAAACCTTATATGGCGCCTTTTGTCAGTGACTGGGAATTCCCACTGAGGTGATTTTTAACTCACCGCTTTCCTGTGTAGAGACACCAGGACCGGCACGGAGGCAGCTACGTGTAATTCTGTCTTTGTTCCCGGAAGGTGCAGTTACTTTCTGTCACAAGCAGTAACAAGATGGCGGGTCCTGTGCTTAAGATAGTCCTATGTCTTTAGTAGTACTCTGTGACTTCTAAGGTCCCGTCTTCTTCTTGTAGAAATATTGCTGGCTCCTAGGTGTTGTTGATTTTAGCGTCCTCTATTAAGGAGAATGAGCTCTATTTCTGGGGCCTCAGCAACAAGATGGCAAATCCAATATGGTGACTAAAGGCAGGCAGGGAAGACACCTTCTTTACAACTTGATATCTCCTGATTCCTGTCAGCTAGGGACTCAATCCTGGTCTTGTTTTAAAGCTTATAAGCTAAGTCTGCGAACTGAGTCCGCAAAACTTGTTCTTATACCTCAATTTAAGCTTTTTTTGTTGCTTTAAGGGGAATCTTAGTCAGAGCTCCAAGCTCCTGCGACTTTACATGCCCAGAGCTAGGCCACGCCCCCCGTAAGTATAAAATTGTGATACTTTTAAATGTGACTAAATTTGTGTCAAAATGTGTCCGTAACATAACTAAATATATCTGTCTACTAAAAAAATCTTTCAAAAAAACACAAAAACTCATCCTTATTCAAATTCCCCATCCAAAATTCAAAAACTAAAAGTAAAAAAGTTCTTTAATTATGCATGTTCATTCACTATAGTTGTGTAATGAGAAAACACCCCCATAAGCATTGCAATAAATGAACCACCATTGCCATATCAAACTGAAATCAGTACATGCATAAATATAAATATTACTAACGAAAAAAGGGGCATATAAATACGTATTAACCTGAACCCGATCGAATGTGCAAACCCCACCACCCAAAACCTCCAGATGCGGGAAGTGCGCAACCAAGCCCAGTGAAACTACCGTATATTGACCATATCTAGAAGGAAATCCATAATGTACCTAAACCCCACAAACATTCACTGAACGCAGTCAGATAGGCAGATCTCGCCACAAGCAAACACCACACATCAAACGCACGGAGAGAATTCCATACAATTGAAAGTGAATCAGCCATGACTTTTCTTAAAGGATGGAGTCACATTCTTCAAATGAAGATCACCACACGTTTATACCACAGCAGAGAGTGGGAGAAGCAGGTAGGCAGAGGGGTAAATGGACTTAAAAGCGTTATAAATAAAGACACAAATTAAAACATAAGACAGATAACCAAGTCACAAAAATGGCTCAAATCTCAATACTTCATTTAATCCTTTTGGGCGCACAGAATCTACCTACCAAATCCAGTGTGACTCGAGTTTAGCCATTTTCTTCTTTACATCTCCCCGATTATTCAAGTGGATTCTGTCTATCCCTTTTAAGTAATTTCACATCGCAATTGTGAGCCAATTTAAAGTGTTTAGGGATTGGTTTTAACTGAGACAAATCTGTGATTTCAGAAGCCTTTCCAATGTCAAGAACTTGTTCTCCTTACACGGACCTTGAGTTTTCTGGACGTTAGTCCAATATAAATTAAATTGCATGGGAAAATTGCGTAATAAATTACGCCTTCAGTTTCGCCTGTTATATGTTGATTTATTTTGAAGCTTTTATCCCCCTTGATAGAATCAAATGAAAAGGACGTCTCCATATTGGGGCAGGCAATACATTGACCGCAAGGAAAGAAGCCCCATATGGGCCCTTTGGACTCAAAAATATTGTTCATTGTAGTGCCTTTAAATTGACTCCTCACTAACATCTTTTAGATTTTCAGCTCTTTTGTATGTAATTGAATGAGATTTTGGGATATATTTTTTCAATACTGAGTCATTAGTTAAAATGGGCCAGTCTTTGTTTAAGGCCACTTTAATTTCTCTTCAGTGATCATTATAGGTTGAAATAAATCTTACCTCTTCGGTTTCCTTCTTTCTTCTTTCCTTAGGTATCCACAGATCTTCTCTTCTTGTTGTTTTTGCCCTTTGAAATCCTCTTTCAATTACTCTTTTATTATAACCCCTTTCTTGGAACTTAGATGACAATTCTTTAGCCTGCTGGGAAAAAACTTCAAAATAAGAAAAATTTCTCCAAATTCTTAAAATTTGTCCCACAGGTATATTCTCCTTTGTAGGTCTAGGGTGAGCCGAAGTCACATGTAGCAAAGAATTTACAGCTGTATCTTTCTTAAAGGTCTTTGTTTCAACAAAGCCTCTCTCACCCTTATAGATGAACAAATCTAAAAATTCTATTGAATATTTACTATATCTGTAGGACAACTTGATATTTCGATTGTTATTGTTCAGATCTTAAAAGAATTTTTTTCAGATCACGTTCCTCGCCCTGCCAAATGAAAATCAAGTCGTCAATATACCTTGGCCACATTAACACATTCTTTATTTTCTCAACTGGATTAGTTAAAAAGATCTCCAGCTCCCACAGCCCCAGGGATAAATTTGCTTATGAGGGCACAAAAGCCGCTCCATAGCAGTTCCCTGGAGCTGCAGTTATACTGTCTCTTTAAACAGAAAAACATGTGTCAAGGCAAATTCCAAACATATCAAAGGAACTGTCTCAATTTAATCGAATATGTGGTCATAGAAAGGAATGCCTCCACCACCTTTACACCATCATGGAGTCTGATGGATGTGCAGAGGGATTCCACATCCATTGTCACAAACCACATATCACATTCCATGTAGATGTTGACTTTGTTGAGTACATCCATTGTATCCCACAAATATGAGGGCAACATCTCTACCAAAGGTTTTAGATGAAAATCCAAAAATTTGCAAATTGGCTCACACATATTCCCATTTCCTGATATAATTGGATGACCAGGTTACTACACTTGTGGACCTTAGACAGCATATAAAAACATGAACGTCCAAGAACCCCAGGAAATGGGAATATGTGTGAGCCAATTTGCAAGTTTTTGGATTTTCACCTAAAACCTTTGGTAGAGATGTTGCCCTCATATTTGAGGGAAACAATGGATGTACTCAACAAAGTCAACAACATCTACATGGAATGTGACATGTGGTTTGTGACAATGGATGTGGAATCCCTCTACATGTCCATCAGACACCATGATGGTGTAAAGGTGGTGGAGGCATTCCTTTCTATGTTCTCATATTCGGTTAAATTGAGACAGTTCCTTTTGACATGTTTGGAATTTGCCTTGACACATAATTTTTTTCTGTTTTTAGAGACAGTATACCTGCAGCTCCAGGGAACTGCTATAGGGGCGGCTTTTGCGCCCTCATATGCAAATTTATCCCTGGGGCTGTGGGAGCGGGAGATCTTTTTAACTAATCCAGCTGAGAAAATAGCGAATGTGTTAATGTGGCCAAGGTTTATTGACGACTTGCTTATCATTTGGCAGGGCGAGGAACGTGATCAGATCTTCAATTAATTTTATCAGAACAGTAACAATCGAAATATCAACTTGTCCTAAAGGTATAGTAAATATTCAGTAGAATTTTTGGATTAGTTGATCTATAAGGGTGAGAGAGGCTTTGATGAAACAAAGACCTTTAAGAAAGATACAGCTGTAAATTCTTTGCTACATGTGATTTCAGCTCACCCTTGACCTACAAAGAATATACCTGTGTGACAATTTTTAAGAATTAGGAGAAATTGTTCTGATTTTGAAGTTTTTTCCCAGCAGGCTAAATAATTGTCATCTAAGTTCCAAAAAAGGGACTATAAAAAAAGTCATTGAAAGGATTTCAAAGGGCAAAAACAGCAAGAAAAGATCTGTTGATACCTAAGGAAAGAAAAAAGAAGGAAACTGAAGAGGTAAGATTTATTTCAACCTATAATGATCACTGGAGAGAAATTAAAGAGGCCTTAAACAAAATCTGGCCCATTTTAACTAATGACTCGGTATTGAAAAAATATATCCCAAAATCTTATTCAATTACATACAAAAGAGCTGACAATCTAAAAGATATGTTAGTGAGGAATCAATTTAAAGGCACTACAATGAACAATATCTTTGGGTCCAAAGGCCCCAAATGGGGCTTCTTTCCTTGCGATCAATGTATAGCCTGCCCCAATATGGAGAGGTTCTTTTCATTTGATTCTATCAAGGGGGAAAAAGCTTCAAAATAATTGAACATATAAGGCTGGTTTCACGTTGGTGTTTTTTAGCGCAGCACATCGTGCTCATCCGATCGCATGCGCCCCTATCTTTAACATGGGGGCGCATGGTTTAACGTTATCATGCAGTCATCAGCGTTTTCATGCCCTTGCGTTATTTCGCCGTGAGCGACTTGGCGCGCACAACGCAACATGTTGCATTTTTGGGTCTGCCCAAAGCCGTTAAAAAGGCGCATGCGCTCGCATCTATGTGATTGCTGACGTGCGCTGGGACAGGCGCAGGTCAGCGTTCTACTACGCATGCGTTGTCAGAGATAACACATGTCTAGACACTGGTTTAAACCACCCACTAAACAAAGAAACATTGTATGGGGGTAGTGTATATAAAAGAAGGTTTTGGCACTTCAGTTCACTACTCTACAGCCAGATACAGAGGAACACAGAGCAAGACAGCAGCTATTCCAGCTTCTTTCTTGGACAGCTTGGAAACTTGGATAATGTGAGTATAAAACCTAATGTTTTTCTCTCCTTTTTTGTCAATTTATTATGTACTAATGTCTCTTTTTTTATTGCAGCATGTCTTCTGGAGAGGAGTACCAGCTGGCCCCTGGTGAACTGGCACAAGCAGAGGGTGAAGTTGAGTATCTTCCTTCCATACTGATTGGTAACTATTTGCTGTTGCATGGACACATGTGGCAATTTTTTTTTGTTTTTCAGTCCACATCGTCCAGGGCAGTGGAGAAAGATCGGCAGTAGCCAATCAGAGTGCAGGCGGGGAGGCGGCCTGTAAGTATAGACTTAGGCTACTTTTACACATCAGTTTTTTTTACGTCAGGCGCGATCCGGCGTGTTTTTAAAAAAACGGATCCGGTACCAGATGCGTTTTTTTGGCATTGACTTTCATTAGCGCCGGATAGCGCCTGATGTCATTGTGTTGCATCCGGTTTTGGCCGGATCCGGCGGAAATGTACATTCCGGCGGCCGGACAAGACGCTGACTGCAACGTTTTTTTTTTTGTTTTTTTCCGGAGCCGCCTGACAGTGCTGAATCGGCGCATCAGGCGGCCGGAAATAATACAAGTCTATGGAACCGGACCAGTTTTTTGTGAAATCCGTCAAAACACTGATCCGGAAACCAAGGTCTCCGTCCTATCAGGCATACGACGGATTATGCCTGACACAAAAAAACTGATGTGTGAAAGTAACCTAACAGATTGTACTCTTTTTTTTGCCCCTGACTTTTTTTTTATTGCCTGTTTTTCCTATTCAATCTTGCTTCTATTCTCAGTCTTTCTTCTATTCTGTCTTGTTTTCTATCTTTTTCATTTCCAAATCTTTACAAGATTAATGTTTTGCTTTCTTTTCTAGGCTTCACAACGTGATGAGGAACTCGCCCTGTACAATGACGCCCTGATTCATTTGGTCCAGGAGCGAGTCCAGTTGTGGTACAGCCGTGATCCAATGCACTGAGGCAACGTGGTGATCCGGCGGCTCTGGAATGAAGTGGCCGCAGCGCTGATGGATGGCTGGGACAACGCCTCTCCTAGGGTCCGCAAGGAATTTCGTAAGTATATCAATGGTGTGTGGTGCTGCAGTGACCTTGGCCGGGATCACACAACTGTGTGTGATGCTTGTAAATTCTGTGAGTTTCTAGCATCACACATAGTAGACAGTGCATTGTCTAAATTTTATTTTTCATTTTCCACAGTGAACAAGGTCTGAACCCGTTGGCGCTCAATGAAGAACCGCTTCAGCAGGGTCCTGAGGCAGGAGAACCGGGTTGCCAGTGGTGCTGCGGCAAAGACCACAAGAAAGTACCGGTACCATCGGGCTTTGGCTTTCTTAAGACCGGTCCTTGCCACCAGAGCGTAAGTATTTTGTTGTTGTATTGTATTGTGTTTACTCTGTGTTTTTCTATTCCACAGGAGTTGGCGTTTTTAAATGCATGATACTAATTATTTTTGGGTTTTTTTCACAGCACCTGGTGCAGCAACCTGGTCCTGGAGCGGTCCTTCACAGAGCTGCCTCGGACCCATCCCAGCCATCCACCAGCCAAGAAACACCTTGCAGGTCGGCAACACAAGACAGCTGGAGAACAGGAAGCTGGTCTATCAGGTCTTCCCCTGTCACAGGTCTCTGCCACTGGTCTTGCGGGCACTTCCCACCCGCGGCAGAAGGCCTCTGAACTCGGGCATGAGATTTCTGTCATTCATTTGAGCACGGTTTTCCAAAATAGCCTTGAGGCAATGGGCGACAGAGTGGATAGCGGTTTTGTACTAATGGAACAACGCTTCCAGTCTGTCGAGCGTCGACTTGACTATCTTGAAGCCAAGCTCAAAAGACCAGCGCACCATTTTTTTCAACAAATTTAACGGGGCATGGCTGAACACCTTAGTCCTGATCTCCAGCTGACTGTGATGCATGCCTGCAACAATGCTTATACGCAGGCTATGCAGCAGAGTCGGTACGTGCAGCAGCCAGTGGTGCCTTTCCCACCCGTGCCACCACTGACTCGCTTCACCTGACTACTGACTTCTGCTGCATACCACTGCATGGCCACCAGCATTCCAAGCCATGCTGGACCACATACACTACACACAGTCACAATGCAGCTGGACACTCCCCTGCCACCACCATGCCAAGCGCTGCTCCTGTGTGGACTTTCTACACCCCTGCTTGGACCTCCACCCCTGCTTGGACCGCGTCCTCTTCCAGGGACGCCACCACCACCGAGCAGAAGCTGGGGGACCCTCATTCTGTATTCAGGGCCTCGGACTCTGGCAGGAGGTCCAGCAGCCCACGGAGGTCCCCCAGCACACGGTAGTCCCCTCGCAGTAGGAGCTCCACAAGCGCCAGGAGGTCCCCAAGCCATAGGAGGTCTCCAAGCACCCGGTCCCCAAGCTAAAGGAGGTCCCCAATTACCAGTTCCCCAAGCCAAAGGAGCTCCACAAGCGCCAGGAGGGCCCCAAGCCACAGGAGGTCCCCAAGCACCAGGTCCTCAAGCAACAGGAGGTCCCCAAGCACCAGGACCTCCAAAAAAAAAAAAACAAAGATGGGACGAAGAGTCCACAAAAAGACTTTTGTCCTCCCTCACCTCCCACTGTGTTTTTCCCTCAGCTGTTTGGTTTAATTGTGACTTTCGCCGCCTACACACACTGTGCCGTACACACACTGTGTCATACACTTTGTGATTTTGCAACCACATAGCTCCATTACCGACACATGCTTCTTGTGTCAGTCCTGGAGTTATGTGTTGTCAAAAACACAAATATATGACTTGTATTTTCACCACCAGTCTCTTCAGTCTAGAAATGTTAGTAGACTGAATAGAGGATGTTGGTGAGTGCAAAGTCTCACCTTGCCAGGTATCATAAAGAGTGAATTGAGGATGGTCTGTTTTGCCCATCAACATTTAACTCTTTGTGACACAAGGCCAGGGGATTGTAGATGTACCTTGTAATTAACCACATCCTCTATTCAGTGTGTGGTGAATAAACTGAAGAAATGATGGAGAAAATACACGCCATATCTACAGTCCCCTGGCCTGGTATCATAACTATTTATCACACCTGGCCAGGCGACTATACCTATGAGTTGTCATCTGCAGCGTCGCTTCAGTCTGCATCATCTATTGCACGCAGACTGGAGAGATGCTGGTGGTTACTCATATGTGTATTCACCTGCCCAGGTGTCATAAAATTCTGACATCAGGGTGTTTTTTTCTGGCATCCTCCCTTCAGCATGACACCAGGTCAGGGGCTTGTAGAAGTTGTATAAACTTTATCATCTCTCCAGTGTGCGTGCATACTGAAGCCACAATGGAGATACTACAAATAATATTTATACTCATATGGTCAGGTGTCATAAAGAGTGAAGAACCACTATTTGTAATATCAGGTCAGGTGTATAATATTTGTTGTTTCTCCACCGTCGCTGCAGTATCTCCATCGTCGCTGCAATCTGTTTGAACACAGACTGGAGAGATGATGAAGGTCATACAACATTTTCCTCTGTAGACTCACCTGATAGGAACCCTATTAAAGTTACGATGCAGAAAACACAGCATCCTGACTTCACTGGGACACCTGGGCAGGTGATTATTGTATTTGAGTGTATAAAAACAGAGTGCACTCGGTACAGGTATCAAAACAGGTTTTTTATTATTAACATAAACACAAAAAAAAAATTTATTACACCATTTGCTCTTGCCATTCCACACATTCCACATCAGATATAAAGTAGGCCGCAAACTGGTCCCTCATTTGGCCTACTTCAACTGATGACCTCAGAGGGTGCTGAGTGAATTCAGGCAATGGGTTGACAGGTGGTTCATCTAGTTCAAAGGTAGGGTGCTCTTTAGCCATCACAAAATTGTGAAGAACCACACATGCTTTCACCACCTCATCCACAGTTTCAAGTTTCAGATTAATGGCTGTGCCTAAAATGCACCATCTGGACACAAGAATCCTAAAGGCACACTCGACAGTTCTTCTGACCCTGGTCAGTCTGTAATTCTAGATTTTTTTTGGTGTGGTCCAAGTCCCGGCTAGAGTACGGTTTCAACAGGTTTGTTCACATTTGAAAGGCCTCATCACCAACCATTACAAATGGCATTGGCGGACCTTCCCGGGTGGAGCGTAGCTGATCGCGGCCGGGTGTCAGCTGTATACTATAAACGTTATAAACTTCTGTGAAGCACTTCGGGGTTCAAAGTGCTCAACATACTTCTAGATAAGTTCCTTGTGGGGTCTATTTTCCAAAATGGGGTCACTTGTGGGGGGTTTCCACTGCTTAGGCGCATCAGGGGCTCTCCAAATGCGACATGACGCCCCTAGACCATTCCATCAAAGTCTGCAATCCAAAACGTCACTACTTCCCTTCCGAGCCCAGACCTGCACCCATACAGTAGTTTTCTCCCACATATTGGGTATCAGCGTCCTCAGGACAAATTGGACAACAACTTTTGGGGTCCAATTTCTCCTGTTACCCTTGTGAAAACAAAATATTGGGGGCGAAAAAATTTTTGTTAAAAAAAAAAAAAAGATTTTTTATTTTACAGCTGTACGTTATAAACTTCTGTGAAGCACTTTGGGGTTGAAAGTGCTCACCACACATCTAGCTAAGTTCCTTGAGGGGTCTAGTTTCCAAAATGATGTCATTTGTGGGGGGTTTCCACTGTTTAGGCAGATCAGGAGCTCTCCAAACACGACATGGCATCCAGCCAATTCTGCGTTGAAAAAGTCAAACGGCGCTCCTTCCCTTCCAAACTCTGCCATGCACCCAAACAGTGGTTTACCCCCACATATGGGGTATCAGCGTACTCAGGACAAATTGCACAATAACTTTTGGAGTCTTGTTACCCTTGGGAAAATAAAAATTGGGGTGAAAAGATCAATTTTGTGGAAAAAATTATTTTTTAATTTTAAGGCTCTACGTTATAAACTTGTGTGAAGCACTTGGGGGTTCAAATTGCTCACCAATGATCTAGATAAGTTCCTTAGGGGGTTTAGTTTCCAAAATGGGGTCACTTGTGGGGGGTTTCCATTGTTTAGGCACATCAGGGACTCTCCAAATGCAACATGGCGTCCAATCTCAATTCCAGCCAATTTTGGTTGGAAAAAGTCAAATGGTGCACCTTCCATTCCGAGCTCTGCCATGCGCCCAAACAGTGGTTCCCCCCACATATGGGGTATCAGCGTACTCAGGACAAATTGGACAACAACTTTTGAGGTCCAATTTCTCCTGTTACCTATGGGAAAATAAAAAATTAGTGACTAAGAGATAATTTTTGTGGGAAAAAAATAGGATTTTTTATTTTCATGCCCGGGCATTATAAACTTGTGTGAAGCACTTGGGGGTTCAAAGTGCTCACCAAAGATCTAGATAAGTTCCTTAGGGGGTCTAGCTTCCAAAATGGGGTCACTTGTGGGGGGTTTCCACTGTTTAGGCTCATCTGGGGCACTACAAACGGAACATGACCCCATCAATGTTTGCATTCCAAAACGTTACTGCTTCCTTTCCAAGCCCTGCCGTGCGCCCAAACAGTTTCCCCCCTCCCCCCACATATGGGGTATCAGCGTACTCAGGACAAATTGGACAACAACTTTTGGGGTCCAATTTCCTTGGGAAAAATCAAAAATTTGGGACTAAAAATCATTTTTGTGGAAAATTTTTTTTTTTTTTTTTTCACACCCAGGCATTATAAACTTTTGTGAAACACTTTGGGGTTCAAAGTGCGCACAACAGATCTAGATAAGTTCCTTAGGGAGTCTAGTTTCCAAAATGGTGTCACTTGTGGGGGTTTCCACTGTTTAGGCGCATCAGGGGCTCTCCAAACACGACATGGCGTCCAATCTCAACTCCAGCCAATTTTAGTTTGAAAAAGTCAAACGGCGCTCCTTCCCTTACGAGCTCTGCCGTGTGCCCAAACAGTGGTTTTCCCCCACATATAGGGTATTGGCGTACTCAAGGAGAAATTGCACAACAACTTTATCTGCCCATTTTCTCCTTTTACCCTTGTCAAAATAAAAAAAAGTTAGTAAAAGATCATTTTTGTGGCTAAAAAGTTAAATATTAATTTTTTCCTTCCACGTTGCTTCAGCTCCTGTGAAGCACATGAAGGGTTATTAAACTTCTTGAATGTGGTTTTGAGTACCTTGAGGGGTGCAGTTTTTAGAATGGTGTCACTTTTTGGTATTTTCTGCTATATAGACCCGTCAAAGTGACTTCAAATGTGAGGTGGTCCCTAAAAAAATGGCTTTGTAAATTTTGTTGTAAAAATGAGAAATCACTGGTCAACTTTTAACCCTTATAATTTCCTAACAAAAAAAAATTTTGGTTCCAAAATTGTGCTGATGTAAAGTAGACATGTGGGAAATGTTATTTCTTAACTATTTTGTGTGACATATTTCTCTGTTTTAAGGGAAAAAAAATTCAAAGTTTGAAATTTTTAGCCATATTTGTGTTTTTTTTCAAAAATAAACGCAAGTTATATCGAAGAAATTTTACCACTAACGTGAAGTACAATATGTCACGAGAAAACAATCTCAGAATCGCAAAGATCTGTTGAAGCGTTCCAGAGTTATAACCTCATAAAGAGACAGTGGTCAGAATTGTAAAAATTGGCCCGGTCATTAACGTGCAAACCACCCTTGGGGGTGAAGGGGTTAATATTACGTACCATAATGTGACGAGGTGCCGTTCCTCAGGAGGAATCACACGACAGAGCTGTGTGTCCTGTCTCCAGATGGCTCCTTCAACACGAGCAAGCAAATCCCTGAAACTTTCTTGGGACATCCGTGTATAGTCATAAAATTTTGCCGGGTTTGCCTGGAGCTCACTGAAGAGGGTCTGGTACGCTCCACGGCTCTCCCGGACTTCAATAATGAGATGTCTCCAAAAACGCCGCCGCTGACGTCTTTGCGCTCTCTCTCCCTTTGTTGCTGGCAAGCAAAAGCCAGAAACAGCGCGATGTCCATATCCAAGTTTAAGCGAAAACTCTCCCAACGCAGATCCATGCTGACACAGGAAACAGCAGCAAAATCTGGAGAATTCAGCTGAACAGGGTCTATTTAAAGAAGTCCCATGACATTCGCCCACACGTGTCCCATTGGTGTAGTCTGTTTCAAGGATTTTCCTCCTGTGAAATGTGTGACTCATGCGCCTAAAAACGCAAACGCATGCAAAACGCTAGATAAACTCATGCAAATGCTACTTTTTTTGTCGTTATGCGTACATTGATGCGTTAAAAAAAAATGCGCTTTTATGCGTTTTTGCACGCGTTTTCAGTAGCTCTGCGCAAAACGATGCAAATGTGAAATTAGCATAACATGCAAGACCAAAGGTGTAATTTATTACGCAATTTGCCCGTGCAAATTAATTTATATTGAACTAACGTCCAGAAAACACAAGGTCCGTGTAAGAGAACAGATTCTTGACTGTGGAAAGGCTTCTGAAATCACAGATTTGTCTCAGTTGAAACCAATCCCTAGTACACTGCAGAAAGGATGTGGATTTCAGTCCGTGCTGCCCAAATAATAAATTTCCAAGGCGTAGTAAAGTTCAGAAGTGGTTTAATCAACACGTTTCCTTCATCAGGAAAATACCACATATAGCTTACATATGTTCTAACAGTACCTTGCTTAAATACGTCTAGGATTCAAAAAAAACAGGCCCCAAGCAATCAGATGACACATGTCTAAGTTCAAAGTTAGTCAATGGTTAATACAACATTGTTATCAGAGAAATTTTTTTCTATTCCAGAGAAAACCATTCTAATACCATGTCTGTTTAAGTTTGCAGATTCAAAAAATAAAAATATTTCAGGCTGGGACATCATACTCACCCTCCCCGTGCCATCGCTGAAGGTCCCGGCAATCCTGTGTTGTACCCGGCTTCCTGCAGCTCTCCTGTGCTGAGCAGTGACGTAATACCGCTCATTAAGGTCATGTAATATGGACGCGACGCCACACCCATAGGCGTGGTGTCCATATTCATGGCCTTAATGAGCGGTATTACGTCACTGCTCAGCACAGGAGAGCTGCAGGATTGCCAGGACATTCAGCGATGGCAAGCGGAGGGTGAGTATGATGGAGGAGGATGGGGGGAGCATGGAGGAGGACAAGGAGCACGGAGCAGGACGGGGGGGAGGATGGAAATCACGGAGCAGGCCGGGGGGAGGACGGAGAGCAGGGGAGGACAGAGGAGCACGGAGCAGGCCAGGGGGAGGACGGAGAGCAGAGGAGCACGGAGCAGGCCGGGGAGAGGACGGAGAGCACAGAGCAGGCCGGGGGGAGGATGGAGAGCAGAGGAGCACGGAGCAGTACGGGGGGGAGGATGGAGAGCACGTAGCAGGACGAGGGGGAGGATGGAAAGCACAGAGGAGCACGGAGCAGGACGGGGGGAGGATGGAGAGCACGGAGCAGGACGAGGGGGAGGATGGAAAGCACAGAGGAGCACGGAGCAGGACGGGGGACACAGGAGGACGGAGCAGGAAGGGGGTAGCACAGAGGAGGACGGAGCAGGAGGGGGGAGCACAGAGGAGAATGGGGGAGCACGGAGCAGGACGGGGGAGCACAGCAGGACGGCGGTTTATACACCCGGCTTATACTCGAGTCAATAAGCTTACCCAGTTTTCCGTGGCAAAATTAGGGGCCTCGGCTTATACTCGGGTCGGCTTATACTCGAGTATATACGGTATGTAAAAATTAAAGATTAATAGATTTAATAGAGTAAAGATGTATATCAACCTCTGAGGACTCTCAACTCTAAATATTTTTTTTAGATTTAATAGAATAATTTTTGTATTTAAAACAGAAGAGTTTTTTAAAATCTAATAAAATTGAGTTGGAATTGATCTTACAGCTGGAGACGTATCAGCCCAGTAGACTCTCAGTGTTCCAGGTATTTAGAAACACCGCTACACGTCTTGGTCTTTCTGAAAGAAAGCCAAAGCTTCAGTACTAGGAGTGAGTTATCAAATGTCTGGACAGCGCGATGATCTAGGTGGCGCTGCACCTGAGTTAGGGCTCGATCCTGCGTTGCCGCACAGTTACAGGGGAGCACTGTGTTCTTTCCCCTAGAACCAGCGCTGTCTTGTATTTAAGTTAATTTCTGATAAATCTGAGCGTAATTCTCACACATGAAGAGGTCATTTGATAACTCACTCCTAGTCCTGAAGCTTTGGCTTTCTTTCAGAAAGACCAAGACGTGTAGCGATGTTTCTAAATACATGGAACCTGAGTGTCTACTGGGCAGATACGTTTCCAGCTGTAAGATCAATTCCAACTCTATTTTATTAGATCTTAAAAAACTGTTCTGTTTTAAATACAAAAATTATTCTATTAAATCTGTTAATCTTTAATTTTTACATAAGTAAAACAAAAAAAACAGATACTTTTTATTAATAAAGATTTATTTGCTTTAGAAATTTTATTAAATGTTTATAGCAAATGTTCAAATTTCTTCCACAAAATGATGGTAGTTTTCATTGCAATCCAATGGTTCCAGTGGTAGAGAAACCGACTCCCATAACAGGAAAGCCTAGTTTCTTGAAAGTTCGCAAAATATGGTCTTTTTTTTTTCTTCGGTCATCTGTTATTTTTTCCTGAAATATTTTTTTTTTTAATCTGCAAACTTAAACAGACATGGTATTAGAATGGTTTTTTCTATTAGAATGGTATTAACCGTTGACTAACTTTGAACTTTGACATGTGTCATCTGATTGCTTGGGGCATGTTTTTTCTTTGTTTTGTTTTTTTTAATCTTGGATGTATTTAAGCAAGGTACTGTTAGAACATATGTGCGCTATATGTGGTATTTTCCTGATGAAGGGGTGGTATACACCCTGAAACGCGTTGATTAAACCACTTCTGAACTTTACTACGCCTTGGAAATTTATTATTTGGGCAGCGCGTTCTGAAATCTACATCCTTTCTGCAGTGTACTGTGTTGTCTAGTCGTTGACCGACTTGTGGATCTGTGGCAGCCTCTCCTACATGTGCCTTTGACCACCTAGCACCAGGTTAGCAGCTTTTTTAGAAAAAAGTGCTAACTTATTGTTGGATAAGACCCTATTGCGCTTTGTGTCTCCCTTGCCTTATATACTAAAACCAATCCCTAAACACTTCAAATTGGCTTACAATTGCTATGCGAAATTACTAAAACTTCGAGGGATAGACAGAATCCACTTGAATAATCAGGGAGGAGATTTAAAGAAGAGATTGGCTCAACTCGAGTCACACTGGATTTGTCGGGTAGATTCTGTGCGCCCAAAAGGATTAAATGAAGTATTGCGGTTTGCACCATTTTTGTGACTTGGTTATCTGTCTTATGTTTTAATTTGTGTTTTTAACTAATTACCCCTCTGCCTACTCCCCTTCTCTCACTCTCTGCTGTGGTATAAACGTATGGTGATCTTCATTTGAAGAGCGTTACTCCATCCTTTAAGAAAAGTCATGGCTGATTCCGTTTCAATTGTATGGTATTCTCTCCGTGCGTTTGATACTTGGATCCTGCAACCTGGGGTTTGCTTGTGGCGAGATCTGCTTGTCTGTCTGCTTTCAGTGAACGTTTGCGGGGTTTAGATACATTATGGATTTCCTTCTAGATATGGTCAATATCTGGTCGTTTCACTGGGCTTACTTGGTTACGTGGTGCGGGTGGTGGGGTTTGCGCATTCAATCGGGTTCAGGTTAATATGTATTTATATGCCCCTTTTTGCGTTAGTAATATTTACCGGTATATTTATGCATGTAATGATTTCAGTTTGATATGGATTTAGTATCAATGGCAATGGTGGCTCATTTATTGCAATGCTTATTGGGGGGTGTTTTCTCATTACCCAACTATAGTGAATGAACATGCATAATCAAGGCACTTTTTCACTTTTATTTTTTGAATTTTGGATGGGGAATTTGAATAAGGATGAGTTTTTGTGGTTTTTTGAAAGATATTTTAGTAGACAGATATATTTAGTTATGTCACAAACACATTTTGACACAAATTTAGTCACATAAAAGTACACGATTTTATACTTACCTCACGTAGTATATCACCAATTATTATAAGATAAAGGGAAATCTATTCTCAAAAACTTTTAAAAAAGAAGTAATATCTCTTTATGTGTGCATTGTTCACATTTGGCTCATGTATATATTGATTACACATGTCATACTTACATATAATGTTTTTTATTATTGGACACGGCACTTATTAACTAATAACATGATGCCTTTTTTATATACATTCTTTGAAAAGATCAAAAAGATATATTCCATATTTATATTTATATTTCATCCTTACTGGGTATTATATTTTTTGCCCCTCACTATTTTACTTAATTGTGCCATATGTCCTTTTAATATTTTTAAAGGTCTGTTGAAAACCATGATTTTTTTAATTACCATTTCCTCATCCTATGGGTGGAAGAAACATGATGTCTGTTAAAATCATTTTGCCACCTTTAGTAAGGGCATATTAGATTTTATAAAATCATAATAAAACTATTGGATCTTGGAGATAACATGATGGAGGGTGCACTATGTGAATTAGACCACCAGAGTGCAGTACAGTGCGCTTCCATGCACATGTTGATCTCTCCTCTGTCGTAATGACGTGTCTGCATGGTGATTGCCCCACCCTCTGCTCTGACGTGACGAGCAGTGGGATGTGGGGAATGTGATGTCAGACCCCAGCACGGACGATAGAGGCATCAACCTTCATGATGGCAGCGCTGCACATGTACAGCACTGGAGGTAATTAGAGAGGTATAAACGATCAAAAGCTGAGGTCACAGTACACCCCCTTGCGAAGAAGCAAGAACGCGAGTTGGGGGGGTCTCCTACACATGGTCCATCGGTACTGAATCTGGTATGTCGTCTTAGAAGCCTATATGTGTTTTTGGTGAGGGCTGCCTAGCACTATTTTAAGCACTTTTTGCACAACTTTGCACTTTGAATTAACCCTTTTATGTATAGGAAAGCTGTGTATCTTCATACCGTGTTAGCCAGTAGATAGAAAAATATTTAGAATTGAGAGTCCTCAGTGGTTGATACCTTTTAATGGCTAACTGAAAAGATGGTAACAAATTGCAAGCTTTCGAGACTACTCAGGTCTCTTCATCAGGCAAAGACTAAAACAAAACTGAAGAATTGATGTGAAGCTGAACTGTCATTATGGGAGAGGGATGAACATAAATATTGGAACAGTTCATAGATAAGGAGTTTGAAAACTCCTTATCTATGAAATATTCCAATATTTATGTTCATTCCTCTCCCATGACCGTTCTGCTTCACGTCACTTGTCTTACCTATTGCATTATTTCTGTGCTGTGTTGTGTATAAATATGTGATTCTTCAGTTTTTGTTTTAGTCTTTGCCTGATGAAGAGACCTGAGTAGTCTCGAAAGCTTGCAATTTGTTATCATCTTTTCAGTTAGCCATTAAAAGGTATCAACCACTGAAGACTCTCAATTCTAAATATTGTCCCTTTTATGTGTGCACTTTATTGATTTTTGTAGCATAATAGTGCTTGACATTCTCCCCTCAATGCACATATAAGGAACGTCTGTGAGGAATTGGATAGTAAGAATTGTTCTGAAAATTGTTGCGGATACTATTCCTTTATTAGCCACTAGATGGCAGTGTAATAATAATAAAAAATTATATGCTGCCTTGAGGGTTTTTTAGATTTATAAATACATCCTCTTTCATTTGAACTATTTGTGGTGTGATTAGATCTTCCTATTTTGATTCCACTTTGGGAAATATAATGTGAAATTCCACATTTATACATTTTAGACTTTTAGAATAATCATGCAATAAAAAGTGTTTTGATATTACTGTTACCACTTCTTACCTAAATGTACCATGTGTTGTCCAATCGTGCTACCTTACAATCCCTATGTTTTAATGAATTGATATTGTGTGTAATAAAGATTTGTTCATTATTTTAAATATGGGTCTCCAGTTTTTTTGATAGGTTGATCTAATATCACTGAGAGCAGGAGCGGCTGATGGGGTAATCATCAGCCGGCGCCTGCGCTGTAAATAAATAATTTAAAACAAAAGGCTTGTGTTTTCCTGTATTTTTGATAACCAGGCAAAATTGACAGCTGGGGACTGCAGCTGTCAGCTTCAGCAAGGCTGGTTATCAAGAATAGGGAGGTCTCCACACCATTTTTTAAATCATTTCAATAAATAATTTAAAAAAAAAGTGTGGTGTCACCCCCAATTTTTGACAACCAGCCAAGCTAAAGCAGACAGCTGCGGTATTCTCAAGCTGGTAAAGGGGCATGAATATTGCCCCCCAGCCTAAGAATAGCAGCCCACAGGAGCCCAGAAAAGGCACATCTATTGCCCGCTCTTCCAACTTACACAGTAGTAGTGGCAAGTGGGGTTCATATTTGTGGGGTTGCTATCATATTTGTATTGTCAGGTGACATCAAGCCCACAGAATAGTAATGGAGAGGCATCTATAAGATACCTTTCCATTACTAATCCTATAGTTATATGGTAAATAAATACACAGCCAGTATAAAGTATTTTATTTGGAATAAAACAAAACACACTTTTACTTTATTTTAAATTAACAAACACATTTATACTCGCCTAACGCCCATTCCATTGAATCCATCGTCTCCTGTAATAAAACAAAAATAAAAAAACAACAATATCCCTTAACTGTCTATTATTTTGTCCCACGCCGTAATCCATGTCTGGGATATAAACAATTTTCAACCTTGATGGTGCCAAGATGCGACCGTCCAGGCTCAGAACCATGTGGGAATGAGCTGCTCGACTAGCATTGTTGTCATCGAGGTTACTGGTGGTCACTGAGGCTGCGTTCCCAGCCAGGCTAATGAACTGCGGTGACATCGATGAGATCCCCACCTAGCATAGAAAGAAAATCTCATGTTGCAGCACTGCGCTCAGAGAGGTGAATATAACGATTTGTTATTTTTAAATAAAAAAGTAAAAAGTGTTTTGTTTTATTTCAAATAAAATACTTTTAGTAATGGATAGGCGCCTTATAGACACCTCTCAATTACTTATACGTGGGTGTGATATCTCTGGACAATACAAATGTAACCCCACAGATATGAACCCAACTTGCCACTGCTACAGGTCAATTGGGAAGAGCCACTAATGCACCTTTTCAGGGCGGCTGTGGGCTGCTATTTATAAGCTCGAGGGGCAATATCCATGGCCCCATACCAGCTTGAGAATACCAACCCCAGCTGTCTGCTTTAGCTTGGCTGGTTGTCAAAAATGGGGGGGGACTCCACTCTATTTTTTAAATTATTTATTTAAATAATTAAAAAATACTGCATGAGGACCAATATATTCTTGATAACTAGCCTTGCTGAAGCTGACAGTTGAGGGTTGCAGCCCCCAGCTGTGAGTTTTGCGTGGCTGGTTATCAAAACCCACACACTTTTTTTTTTTTATTCAATTATTTATCTACAGCTTGGGCACCGGCTGATGATTACTCCCATCAGCCGCTCCTGCTGTCACTGTTATTAGCGGTATCAGGCGTCGGCTGATGGGAGTAGTAACCACATCAACCAACACCAGTGACCAGAGACAAAAATATATACCTCCGATCACCGCTACACGCTCATGCTGTTTTTTAACAGATAAGCATGGGAACCGCGGCTGTCTGACCGGCGGTGATGATTTTACCACCGATCAGAAGCAGTGTTTGCCGCACTGTCATTTCCAGGGTCTGCCCATCTCTACTGGTTTTTAGTTTGGGATGGGCCCTTTATTCATGGCCTCTTTCCAGGCTATTAATGTCAGCTCACAGCTGTCTGCCTAGCCTTTGCTGGTTATTAAATATAGGGGACCCTACGTCATTTTTTTTAGGGGGTCCCCTATTTTAACCCCTTCACGACATGCGCCGTACATGTATGGCGCATGTTGGGTCTCCCCCTTTGATGTGGGCTCAATCGCTGACAGCGACATTTAACATGATCGTGGAAGTGTGTCACTAATCCCACCCATCTGTGCCCGAGTCACATGACTGCGGATTGCCGATAGCTTGGCATGACAACCCGGGGTCTGCTAGAGACCCCTGTGATTGTCATTGCTGGATTGCTCATAGCAAGTGAGCATTTCTATTACATAGAGCAGGGCTGTAGCGATGGGATGACTATTGGAGATTATTGAAGCCAGTGTAAGGTAAGAAAAAAATGAAAATATAAACGTTTAAATCACTCCCCACTCACCCCATTCAAAATAATACAATTAAAAAAGACAATATATTTGGTATTGCCGTATTCAGAATTGTTCAATCTATCAATATATATAAAGAATTAATCGGATTGATAAACGACGTAACGAGAAAAAGTCAAAACGCCAGAATTACTTTTATTTTTGGTCGCTACAGCTCGGCGTGCAAAAAATAATCCCTCACCCAGCCACAAATCTCGATACCAGTCTCATAAAATTACACAATTTTTTTTTTTATTATTGTTTCTTTGTTTTTTAACAAACTTTAGATTTGTTTGGTATCTACGAACTCTTAATGACCTGGAGAATCATAATGGCAGGTCAGTTTCAGCATTTGGTGAACATGGTAAAAAATGAAAAATGTGGAATTGCACTTTTTTTGCAATTTCAGTGCACTTGGAAATGTTCCTGTTTTTCCAGTACACGATATGGTAAAACCAATAGTGCCTTTCAAAAGAACTACTCGTCCCGCAAAAAACAAACAGTGACATGGGCATATTGACAGAGAAGTGAAAAAGTTATGGCTTTGGGAAGAAGGCGAAAAACAAATGCAAAAATGAAAATGGGCTGCGGCGTGAAGGGGTTAATAACCAGTAAAGGCTAAGGCCTCTTTCACACATCCGGCGGGCGCCTTGCGGCGCCCCCGGCATTTTGCCGCAGCGCCGCATCAGAAAACCTGATGCACCGCCGGCGGCCGCATGCGGTTTTTTGCCGGATGGTTTCTGATGCTTGGAGACATCAGAAACCATCCGGCAAAAACAAAAAACGTTACATGCAGCATTTTGTCCAGCCGCCGCAATGTACATTTGCGCCGCATCCGGACAAAACCGCATGCAACGCATTGACATGCGGCGCCATCCGGCGCTAATGCATGTCAATGCGAAAAAAGCCGCATGCGGCGCATCAGGTTTTCTGATGCGGCGCTGCGGCAAAATGCCGGGGGCGCCTCAAGGCGCCCTCCGGATGTGTGAAAGAGGCCTAAGTATACAGCTGTAAGCTGATATTAAAAGCCTGGGAAGCTTGATGGTTATTACCCCCTTTCCAGGTTAAAAACATCTCAGCTGTCGGATTTCCCTCTGCTGCTTATGAAAAATTTACGCTTGAGTCCATGCCATTTTTTTCAGAAAAATAATGATTAATTAAATGCATGTACAATAAGCTGCATGTGCACGGTGCTAATTGTATATGTCACTGACCTCTTTATATCTATCATTTGTGTATATATCTAGTCTATCCTGTTGTGTCATGCTGTGATTTTACTGTATGTGGCAGATGAAATGTCTGGGTTTTCAAGGACATGAGTGTGTAAAAATCAAACGGCACTCGCATGGTTCGAGTGCCATGCAATTTTCTTCTCGCACCCATTGACTTTCGTTGGCGAGTCTCGTCCGAGATGCGAGGCCAATCGCGGCTTGCAGCTGAGAAAAAAAATTGCAGATGAGCAGGAACTCAGGTTAAGATTGGTCAGTGTGCAATCCGATTTTTTATCGTATTGATCTTGTCTGTTTTTCTCGTAGATGCGCTTGGAGTTATTTGAACTCCTACTCATCACCGCCGTCAGGTATCGCGGTGCTTGCCGAGTTCTGCCAGTTACTGTTTGGTTATAGCCTATGTAGGTTCGTTCTGTGAACTCTCCTACATGCTAGTGACAATGTGGGACATCACTTTAAGGGCTCATACTAACTTGAGCCGAAAACGGATGATTTTCAGCCGATAAAAATCGGATTCAAATTGGACCAATGTTATTCAATGGGTGACATCTCATTTGCGATTTTTTTTCTCATCCGAAATCGGTGTGAGAAAAAAAATCGCAACATGCTGCGATTTGCTGCGATTTTGGCATGATAATCGCTAATGCAATAGATGGTGCTATAAAAAATCGTATGCAAATCCATGACAATTGCACATAATCGGACCATCCAGAAAACTGACCGTTTTTTCAGCAGCAGATTGGAAGGAAGGGAGACACTAGTCATTACTAGTGGGTAGGCGGAGCCCAGATAGGATAGACACCTCAGATTAAAAAGAGTGTTGACCGGCCCCTCCAGCTCGGGCTCCTCCTACTCCAGCTCTCCAGTCTAAAATTTGAGGTCTCAGAGGATAGTCGCTGCTGAAGCAGCTCCTCAGAAGATTTTTTATTTTTTATCGGAAAAGAGACTTGAAAGGTCTCAGGGGTCTCAGCACTGCTGGACCCCCACCCCTCCCTTGGCGGATCTGTATTACCCTTTAAGGTGGTCCCTGCAGAACCCTGCCGGCCCTGGGGGATGAGGTTTGCTTCCCTGGCGGGGACGCAAACCGCGCTTCTGGGGTCACTGCGTTCCCCGCCCTGGGGGGAAGCGATGGGCACAGCGCCACAAATCCCTGGGGGTCCCTGTGGCGCTCAGCTGGTGAGTACTCCACATTTTTAATGTATGTGAGTGCTTCAGCGGCTGCTGCGGCAGCCGCTGTTACATGTGACATGTTTGGTGACTGTATTTTTTGTCCGCAGGCAGATGCCTGCAGGACACGGGAGAGCAGAGAGCGGAGGAGTTCGCGCTCTTTTTTTTAAGCCGGCGGGGGGCGTGGCTTCGCGCTTCCCAGTCTTCTCGTGCAGGAAGCGCTCTGAGCGCGCGATTTTTACTGTGCTTCTCTTCCGACTTCTCTCAGCGCGGCGGCCATTACTAGGCTTCCCGGGCTCCTCATTCTCCGCTCCTCCCGACTAACAGAGAACATCACCGCGGCCAGCTGGGTGAGTGAGTAGCTTAACGCCCTCACCCCCACAGCGCAGGACCTCTCTGTGTAACAAAGTGGCAGATTGCGCTATCCTGCAGCTGCGGTCTCATATAGAGACCTTTTTTTGTCTGGGGCTCGCACACCCTTTTCATTTTAAAAGGGGGTTGTGGGGAGCCTGCGACATTAACCCCTATTAGATGGTTAACCCTTTCAGCGCAAGAATCCAGCAACTACCTGCCGTAGGTTCTATTCCAGTATGGATCAGAACATAAAGGGTTAATTATGCTGCTGACATACTGCTGATATTTTAAATTGAGGGACAGCTGGGGTAGCTCTCCCATTTAAGAGCTTTAACCTTTCAGCGTTGTTGTTTTTCGTTCCCTTAAGAAACCACACTTTTTCTAGTTACTGACAGGTTTGACCTGCCATATACTGTGTGAGGGCATGTCGGATCAGGGTCCAGAAGGTGCGGACCGTCTCCCAGATCCGCTACAGGATCAGTCTCGCGTATCTGATACGCAGACCTCGACGGCGTCAAGCGCAGCGGTCGGAGGTTGCAGTGATGCCAAAATGGATGCCCTCGCTCGTTCTATTGATGGCCTGTCTGACCTTTTAGGTTATTGGGTGTCAGCTAGATCCTCTCATGGCAGGAAGCGACACAGGCTGGTACCATCCTTCCCGCGTAGCGAATCAGAGATCTCTGATATGGAAAACGGAGATGGGGGTTTCCCTTCAAGCTCAGATGGGGAGTTATCCGATCCGGATGTTTCAGGAGTCGCATAGGTCGCGATCGGCATTACCATCTCTGGATGAGCTTAATGGGGCAGTGGAGAAGGAACGCCTGTGTCCAGATAAACGTTTTCAGGGGACACGGTTTTTTTGAGGCACTGTATCCGTGTTCGACGGAGTTGATTGATAATTGGATTCCTTCTCCTGAAGTGGAATGTTCCTTTATCCCAGCTTAGCAAATCCTCTTTACTTCCTGTTAAAGGGAAGGCGAGTCTGCAGGATCCGCTGGACAGAAAAACAGAGATGGCGGCGAAATCCATCTACGAGGTCGCGGGTCATGGATTCAGAGTGGTGCTAGGATCCATGTGTGCTTGTAAAGCTTCCCTGAGCTGGTTGGTCCGTCTACGGACGGCGTGGCAAGATAGATCTCTGTTATCCGAGGTAGATGGGCTTCTCGAATTGTTGGAGACTGCAGCCCGATATGGCTATGATGCAGGTCTGGATACTGCATCACTGCTGTCCAGGGCGCAATCCTCTGCGGTCACAGTCAGAAGAGCACTGTGGCTTAGACAGTAGACCGGGGACGCGGTTTCCAAGCAAGGTTTGCTATCTTTAGCTTACAAGGGTGGTCAGCTATTTGGATCTGACCTCACAGAGCTGATTGCCAAGGCAAAGGCAAAAGAAGCGGCTTTACCGCAGCGAAGAGCTATGGCTTCTGCGTCTGGCAGGCCTAGTGCCGGTAGTGGTCGGCGGTCCTTTCGGTCCAGGGGACGGTTCGGTCAGTCCTCTTGGGGATCGGGTCGTCCCTCTTTTTCGGGAAAATAGACCTCTCAGAAATCCCGCACTCCCTGGAAACAAAGTTTCCGTCAAGACAAGCGGGAAGCTGACAAAAAGCCCGCTAAGGCGGACTGACGCCAGGGTTTCACTCGAGGGCTCTCGAGTGGGGGGTCGCCTGCTCCAATTCGAATTGACTTGGGTTTCCCGCGTTCCGGACGCCTGGGTAACGCGGGTCATGTCGGCAGGCTACTTCATAGAGTTTTCTTCTCGACCCCCAGACAGTTTTTGCCAATCTCGCATTCCGTCAGAGCCCGAGCTATTTGCCGCTCTACTGCGAGAGGTCGAATCCCTTCTGCAGAAGGGTGTGGTGATACCGGTTCCGCCAGAGGACCGGGGAAGAGGATTTTATTCCAACCTTTTTGTGGTCCCCAAAAAGGAGGACAAATTTCGCCCCATTCTGGATCTCAAAAGATTGAATCGGCATGTCCACACCCGGAAATTCTGCATGGAGTCGCTTCACTCCGTTGTGGCATCCCTGTCGCAGAACGACTTTTTGGTGTCAATCGACATTCGCTACGCTTATTTGCATGTTCCCGTCGGAAGGGCTCACCAACGCTTCCTTCGTTTTGCCATAGGTCAGGACCATTACCAGTTTGTGGCTCTGCCATTCGGGTTGGCCTCAGCGCCCAGAGTTTTTACAAAAATTCTGGCGCCTCATGGCAATTCTTCGAAGACAGGGGGTTACGATTCTTCCCTACCTGGACGACCTTTTGATTGTGGCGTCCTCAAAGGAGGAGGCGGTGACGGCTCGCAATCTGTCCCTTCAGCTCCTGGAGGACTTCGGGTGGCTGGTCAATTGGGAGAAGTCGTCTCTGGAACCGTCGCAGTCAATCCTGTTTTGGGGATGCATTTCGACACGGTACGAGCAGTGGTGTCCCTACCTCAAGACAAGCGAGCATGTCTCCTTCGACATGTACAGGTTATGAAGTCTTCGACAGCGATGTCCCTTCGAAAGTGTATGCGCCTTCTGGGTTTGATGGTGGCGTCCATGGAGGCACTTCCGTTTGCCCAGTTTCATTCCAGGGCCCTCCAAAGGCTCATTCTGAGCCATTGGGATCGATCGCAGGCTTCGCTGGATTGCAGTGTCATCATCTCTCACAGGGTGCGAGAATCTCTAGGATGGTGGTTACGTCCGGAAGCGTTATCCCTGGGGAAGTCATTCCTCCCTCCGAGGTGGTCGGTCATAACCACCGATGCCAGCCTGACGGGCTGGGGGGGTGTCTGGAACGATCTCTGGATTCAGGGAGTATGGTCGTCGGAAGAGTCTGTCCTGCCGATCAACATCCTGGAATTGAGGGCAATTTTCCTTTGCCTCCAACACTGGACGGTCCCTTTGAGCGGTCTGCCAGTCCGAGTGCAGACAGACAACGCGACGGCGGTCGCGTATATCAACCATCAAGGCGGGACGAGGAGTTCCAGGCTCATGTTGGAGGTGTCTCGGATCCTGGTTTGGGCCGAGGCCAGAGTGCCAGCCATCTCTGCGATCCACATTCCAGGAGTTCAGAATATCACGGCGGACTTCCTCAGTCGCGAGAAGATGGATCCCGGAGAATGGAGTCTTCATCCGGAAATTTTTGCACTGCTGTGCTCCCGTTGGGGAACTCCCCAAGTGGATTAGATGGCATCCAGGTTCAATGCCAAGTTACCGACCTTCATGTCCAGGTACAAGGACCCGAAGGCTGTGGCGGTGGATGCTCTGGTGGCTCCGTGGGACCAATTCGAGCTAATCTATGTGTTTCCGCCGATATCTTTGCTTCCTCTGGTGCTGCATCGGATCAGGCTGGAGAGAATCCCGGCTATGTTGATAGCCCCAGATTGGCCAAGGAGGACGTGGTTCTCCGACACTGGTGTCGCTTTTGGCAGCACCTCCATTTCCACTTCCTCTTCGCCCGGACCTGTTAACCCAGGGGCCCGTTCGTCATCCGGACCTGAAGTCTCTGCGTTTGACGACGTGGCTCTTGAGACCGAAATATTGACCCGTCGAGGTTTTTCAGCCGAAGTCATTACCACTCTGCGAGCTGCCAGAGGTCCGGCTACTACTAGGATTTATCACAAGACTTGGGAAGCCTTCTTTTCGTGGTGTTCGGGTTCTTCAAGGAACCCGAGGATTTTTTCCATTCCCAATTTGTTGGCCTTTTGCAGTACGGGCTGGACAAGGGTTTGGCAGTTAGCACTCTGAAGGGTCAGGTTTCTTCTCTGTCCTTGCTGTTTCGGAAGGCTATCGCCTCGCGTAGGGACGTGCGTTCCTTTTTTCGCGGAGTAACCCGTCAGTTTCAGCCGCGGAAGGCGCCTGTGTCTCCTTGGCGGCTCAATCTTGTCTTGGAGGCTCTTCAGCATGGGCCTTTTGAGCCTATGGACTCTGTTAACCTTTCTTTGCTCTCTTGGAATGTTGCCTTCCTAGTGGCGGTCACCTCTTTGAGAAGGGTTTCTGAGTTGGCGGCTCTTTTTGCTCGCCTCCTTTCCTGGAGTTTTACCCGGATCGCGTAGTGCTTCGCACACGGGGCGACTTTCTACCTAAGGTGATGTCGCAATTTCATGTTAACCAGGATATTGTGTTGCCCTCGCTTTGCCCGGGGCCGAGGAATGCAAAGGAACGGGCCTTGCACACATTGGATTTAGTGCGGGCCTTGAAGTTCTATTTGTCTATTACTCAAGGTTTTCGAAAGTCAGACTCTCTGTTTGTGATTCCAGCAGGTCGTCGGCGTGGTCAACGAGCTTCCAAGGACTCTATAGCTCGTTGGATTCGGTCGGCCATTTTGGAGGCTTACCGACTTAAAGGCGAACCGTGCCCGATTAAGATTCGAGCTCACTCCACGAGGGCTGTGGCTTCATCGTGGGCCTTTCATCAAGGGGCTTCGGCAGCTCAGCTCTGCCGAGCGGCGACTTAACGCTCCGTCCACACGTTTACAAAGTTTTATAAGGTGGACGTCAGTGCTTCCGCTGATGCGGCCTTAGGACGTAGGGTCCTGCAGGCGGCTGTAGTTTAAAGTTTTTGTTAACTTGTGTTTAGCGCTAGTTGCGCATTTACCTAGGTTGTTGGGATCTGCCTTTTTTGGTTTTTTTCCCACCCTTAATTCTTGGACTGCTTTGGGACGTCCCACTAGTAATGACTAGTGTCTCCCTTCCTTCCAATCTGCTGCTGAAAGACGGATTTTGGTAAGAACTTACCTGTAAAATCCTTTTCAGCGAAGGAAGGAAGGGAGACACAGCTCCCTCCCATGGCAGAAGTGTGTTGTTGTGTTTTCAGATGCGGCGTGACCCTTCTCTGATAGCAATTATCTGGGCTGAGGTCGGCGCGCTAAGGCTCTGTTCCAGCATCGCCAGCTCATCGCAGTAGTCAGGTTCAGTGAGTAGTACCTGGAACTGTGTGTTTTTTTCCTGTTACATGCATAACCTGTATTCTTGTTTTTTCTCTTAAGTCCTTCAGAAGGGGTTATGTTGCTCCCCTGGTGATATTTGCTCTTCCTTAGCTTGTGTATGACTGGAGAGCTGGAGTAGGAGGAGCCCGAGCTGGAGGGGCCGGTCAACACTCTTTTTAATCTGAGGTGTCTATCCTATCTGGGCTCCCCCTACCCACTAGTAATGACTAGTGTCTCCCTTCCTTCCTTCGCTGAAAAGGATTTTACAGGTAAGTTCTTACCAAAATCCGTCTTTTTCCAGCAAGTATGAGCCCTAACTGTTGGATTACTGTTGGACCTGGGGAGAGTATACTGGGTTAATTTAAATGATTCCAGAATGTGTCTATTTTATGTTCAATAAACTGTTTTATTTGCGGTGTGTGAGTGTGCATGTATGTTCATTTAACTCGTATATACTGGCTTAGGCCTCTTTCACACATCCGTTTTGCGCCGTCTGGCGTCGCGTCGGATCTGGCAAATAGTATGTGAAACCGGATGTGACGAATCCGTTTTTTCCGTCTCGGGCATCCGACCAAAAACCGGATCCGTTTCATCCGGTTTTTTATCCGTTTTTCGCCGGATTACGACAGATCCTTTTTTTAAAAAAACACCCCCTAAAAACATGATTGGCTACTGTAATCCTATATATACACTGTTTTACAGTAGTGGAAAATCCTAAAAACATGACCCGTGGGGAGCCACGAGGACTGAAGTTTGGGAAACACTGCTTTACATACAGCAACCTGAACTGTATATACTTACAGTGTTGAGTCTGGGCCCGAACATCAAGGTCCTCCCAGCGGTCCACCATTATCGATATGACTTCCTCTCAGAGCCGTCGGGTCACAATAAGATCAGCAATAAGGTCCCCCATGTTCCACAGCGGCTCCCTTTCTCGGACCAGATCGATGAGGAGGTCCACATCTATCCCCTCCTCCTCACCGTCCGAGTCGGGAGCACGCTGTGAAGCCTATGAGAGAAAATGAGAAAAAAAAACATTAGCCTCCACACTACAAGGTTTAAAAAAAAAAAAAAAATTATATACTTACACGATGGTGACCGCCGCGTCTCTCACGCCGACGACTCTGTCGAGCACCAGATTCGGGAGACTAAAAGAAAAAATAAAACATTGGGATGTAGGCATATGTGTTTTGTGCTGTGTGATGTATGTACTAAATGGTTTTCTATGTGTTGTGTGTAGTGTGATGTTGTGTCTCTGCGATTGATGCAGGATACGTACGAATTGTGAGCCCACTCCGGGTATCTATCCACCCCGTCCTTCTTCTTCTGGGAGCTCCTCTTCTGCTTCTGATTCCTGTTATTAAAAAAAGACAATGAATACATATATTCCACAGATGGATTGTGAAAAAAAAAATTTATAATAATTTTTTACCACCAAATGCTGACGATGAGAGGGAGGGCTCCCAGAAGAAGATGTGTCTTTGTGGCGCTGCAGCTCCCTGGACTCCGGTTCTGGTGAAGCTGCCGCTGCCTGTGTTTGGCGTTTTCTGCTGTGGAATAAAGAGACAAAAAGGGCCAGTGAATATATGTATATTCCATGGCCCTGGCTGAAAAAGAAAAAATTGATTAATTTTTTTGGGAATGGGGGATGTGATATTTACCGTCTCCTGTCAGATCTCCTCTCCTCCCCTGGGTCCTGCTGCTGCTCCGTTGGTGGTGCCTGGCTTTGGCGTCGTCTGCTGTGGAATAAATACACAAAAAGGGCCAGTGAATATATGTATATTCCATGGCCCTGGCTGAAAAAGAAAAAATTGATTACATTTTTTGGAAATGGGGTGATGTGATATTTACCGTCTGCTGTCAGATCTCTCCTCCCTTCATGCTCCATGTCTTCTGTTGGTGGTGGTGGTGCTGTTCTCCTGGCTCCTCTGCTCCTGGATGGCTGCATGTTATGGCTGAGGGTCCCACTGACATGCTTTATATATGTTTGCTGTGGGCTGGGCTAACAAGTAAAAAAAACGGATCTGGACACCGGATCCGGCGCTCATAGACTTTCATTGTGACAAAAGCCGGAAGTGCCGGGGTCGGCGCTCCCGGCTTTTTCGCCAGAGACAAAAAACGTTACAGTTGCCGTTTTTCCAGACGCCGGAATGAGACCAGACACCGGATCCGGCAAAAACCTGACGCGCCGCATCCGGCGCTAATGTTAGTCAATGGGAAAAACCGGGATCCAGCATTACATATCGCCGGATCCGGTTTTACAAAAAAAATGGCCGGATCGCGCCGTCAGGCGCAAAACGGATGTGTGAAAGAGGCCTTAGTACTCAGGGTGTCTGGCTGACACCTCTTCACTACTAAACCTAGGTCTTGGTGTCAGCAACAGCTGCTGACACCAACCATTAATCCCATTACTCCGATGCGATTGCATTAGGGCATGGGGAAGAGCCTGGGCTAAGTGCCAGAATTGGCGCTTCAAATATTTCTGGGCAGCTGAGGGCTGGTATTTTTAGCCTGCGTCGTGGCAAATCAACATGAAAAAGGTATTGAACAAGGATATTACACTACAAAACTTTTTTCCTTTTTTCAAATATCTTTAGTTCAAAAAAGTATTCAATGCTGTACAAAAATGCATCAAAAACGCATGCAAAAACACACCAAAAATGTGCGTTATTTCCGTTGCGTTTTTGGTGCCAAAGAATTCTTAGAGATGCAGAAACGTTGCAGAAATTTCTGCAAATACTCAACGTTTTCAAATAGGTTTAGCCCATAGAAAGTATAAGACTGTGTGATTGTATATGTAGTGTAGTGTTAGGTGTATTATTATGTTCACTGATCGCCATCTTCTCTGGTGTCAGGCGCTGCTACAGTCTTCTTTTGAGTCATGTGACTAAAATTCCGACTCCAGATCACACGCAAGATCCATTGTAATATTTGGTGGAGGCAGTGTGATGGCATGCATGGCCTCCAATGGTACTGGGTCACTAGTGTTTATTGATGATGTGATTCTAGACAGAATCAGCCAGATGAATTCTAAAGTGTACAGGGCTATACTTTGTGCTCATATTCAACCATATGCAGCAAGGTTGATTGCATGACGCTCCACAGTACAGAGGGACAATGACCCAAAACATACTGTGAAAGCAACCCATGAGTTTAAGGCAAAGAAGTGGTATATTCTGCAGTGGCCGAGTCAATCACCAGATGGAACATGTATTTCACACGCTTAAAACTGGGAACTAAGGAGTAATGTTTCTCCTTGTGGAGATTGACATGCCTAGCCTGACTTGTTGGAGTGAGGAGACTTATACACCATGCAGCCTCATCTTTGAAATTAAATATGCAAATTGCCTCTCTAGAAAGGAAGAGGACTTGATTTCTTGTGCCACCTATTGGAAATTGCAATCCTAAAAGTCAATATCAAGATATTGCCTTTAGTCAGTGCAAAGTACCGTATTTTTTGGCATATAAGACGACCCCCAACTTTTCCAGTTAAAATATAAAATCTTCTCAAAAGTCGGGGGTCTTCTTATACGCCGGGTGTCGTCTTATAGGGCGATGCAGAGGAGTGGTCCCGATGACGAGGTGAGGGGGCGCCTCACCGGTAAGATGTAAATGAAGTATCCCTATTACCTCCTTGAGGCAGCGGTGCTCTGTGCGGCTCTCTGAGCTGGGGGAGTGGGCTGCGGCTCTTTGTGCAGCGTGGAGGGCTCCGTCGGCATTTTTTCAAAGCCCGGATGCCCCACAGCTCCATTGCTGCGATGCGGTGGCCTCCGTGAAAATGGCCACAGGGGGCGGCGCATGCTCAGATTCAGATCTCGGCAACAAGATGTCGTCTCCTACGATCTCGGGCCTCCGCCCCCCAGCACAGAGAGCCGCACAGAGCACCGTTGCCGCAAAGAGTTAATAGGGATACTTCATTTACACCTTCACGGTGAGGCCCCCCCTCACCCCTTCAACGGAACCACTCCTCCGCACCGCCCTATAAGACGATACCCGACGTATAAGACGACCCCCGACTTTTAAGTAGATTTTCAGGGGTTAAAAAGTCATCTTATACGCCAGAAAATACGGTAAGAGATGTGATTTGGTTAGGTGAGAGGCTTTATTCCCATGTCCAAGATCCTATCCCAATATGTAGTAGGTGTAATATTAATATTAGCAAATACTTCCAATTAAATATTTAGTATAGTTCTACAGATTTGCTGTGTTGCTTACCTCATGTAGGGCATTGCAGTAGCTTAGGTATCCAAAGTTATGACCACTCATTTAGTGACAGCAAGGTAGATAGCTTTTAGTGGTAGTAACCATGGATACCTAAACTACTAGAATGTTTTCATTTTCATATCACAAATCAATAGTTCACATAAAACTTTGTAATACATCTTATCAGAGAAATCTGCTTCTTTCTCTTCATAATTGATCAGTCATTATCAAAATTCTCAATTCTGAGATGAAATCTGTTTTTAGTAAAGATAGACTTTCCCATTGCGAAAATGGAAGATGGCAGTAGCTATGGATACACTTGCGAGGAGGGAGAAGCGCTGCCCGTTCTCCTCCCTTTTCCAGTCTACATAGAATCTTATTAATATACACAAAAAACCCCACAGGCAAATGAGCCGATTGGTACAGTGCCAAAAGTCCCAAATAGGGAGAGAAAGACACCCGCTCCAATTAGACATGTGTGGCAGGAGAAAACAAAGGAGCAAATAGGTGAAAAATATAATCAATCTTTATTCAACAGAATACATCATATAAAAAGTATCACAATCCATAATATAGAGAGACAGAACAGGGTAGAACCAGAATGTACCACAGGGAAATTAACCCACATTGCTATTTCATGTATAAAGTAACATATCAAGACAAGTATGGGTTAAAAAGGTCAAATGCATGAATTACAGCATATGTTACACAGGCAGAGCTGCTGGTGCTTGGATCCTAAGTCACAGTAAAGGTAATAGTATCCATATGAACAAAAAGAGCCAAGACACCAAATAACTCACCAGGTAAAGTGGAGCATCGTGAGTGTCCCTGGGCCGGGCATAGAGAGACCCCCGACGCACATTTCACGTGCAGGAAGCACCACTTTTTCAAGGGGAACCTGACCATGGTAGGTACAAGGACCTTTTAACCACATGTGATCTAGTCATATGGCATAGACCGGACCAATAGCGGCGCTGGAGGCGGCGCATGTGCAATGCGCTCCACAGATCCCACAGGTTTTACTATCCGCCATCGGATCACATGTAACACTACAAATGTAGTATACTATGCCACTTGTAGTTGTGCGAAAATATATGTGGGCCTTACCTCTAGAGAGCTGAGGATTAGGGTGCGGGAGCATGTGCGGGATATCTGTGCGGCCAGGACAACGGCCGACCCTACTGCCCTCAAAACCATACCACGGCATTTCTTTTATCATCATAACTCTGACCTTTCCTCTTTTATGGTAAGAGGAATTGATTGTATTCATTTAGGTGTGCGAGGAGGTGACTATAAAAAAGCCCTTGCTGAGGCTAAATGGATTGTCACATTAAATACTATGACCCCGTCTGGGCTCAATGAGTCTTTATCGTTTACCTCTTTCTTGTGATCCCTTATGTGAGATATCCCTGACATGTATCTACCGGCATTGATTCCCAGTTATTATTTTCCTATTTTTCAGTTTTTTTTCTTTATTTTCCATTTATTATTTTACTTGTATGCCTTTCCAGTGTTGGATCCCTTCTTCGGATCATTATCCGGGTATATTTAATTTGTTTTAATCCATTTTTTATTTGTGTAAATTTCAATTTTTAATTTCTTGCATTATTCTTTCTATATCCAGTTGGACCTTGTTCCTATGTGAACTGCTTTGTATGGATTATTTATCTTTCGGACCAAGAGGTTCCTGTTTGTCTGCATATTCCATCATCATCCTTCCCGTCGTCCATGATCTGCAATTATCCTAATATATATAGTTATCTCTGTTGTAGTTATTGTTATTATAAATAATACACTGCTTTATTGGAATATTACTGTGTCAGTGATTGACGCTGTATTGTGTTAGCGATTGTCCTCGGGATGGTATTATACTGTATATATTTACTATCTATATCCTTATTCTATTGGTGGTTTAGCGGTGTGTGCGCATGCGCTTTGCTGCTCCCTCTTCCTGCGATGCTGGAGGCGTCTCGGTGGCCCCATACATGTGCGCAGTTCCTTTCCTGCTCTCATGTCTGGGGTCTGACGTCTTCTTCCGGGACCTGTGGAGCGCATTGCACATGCGCCGCCTCCAGCGCCGCTATTGGTCCGGTCTATACCATGTGACTAGATCACATGTGGTTAAAAGGTCCTTGTACCTACCATGGTCAGGTTCCCCTTGAAAAAGCGGTGCTTCCTGCACGCAAAACGTGCGTCAGGGGTCTCTCTATACCCGGCCCAGGGACACTCACTGTGCTCCACTTTACCTGGTGAGTTATTTGGTGTCTTGGCTCTTTTTGTTCATATGAATACTATTACCTTTACTGTGACTTAGGATCCAAGCATCAGGAGCACTGCCTGTGTAACACATGCTGTAATTCATGCATTTGCACTTTTTAACCCATATTTGTCTTGATATGTTAATTTATGCATTAAATAGCACTGTGGGTTAACCCCTTAACGACCGCCGATACGCCTTTTAACGGCGGTCATTAAGGGTACTTAAACCACAGCGCCGTTAATTAACGGCGCTGTGGAAAAAGTGAATAGCGCCCCCTAGAGGCGCATTTTCTCCGGGGTCTCGGCTGCCGGGGGTAGCCGAGACCCCAGAGAACATGAATCGGGTCGGTTTTTACCGACACCGATGTTGCGATCGCCGTTATTAACCCTATAACGGCGACCGCAACAAAAAAAAAAAAAAAAAAATGTGCCATTTAATTTCTCTGTCCTCTGATGTCATCGGACATCAGAGGACAGAGAAAAAGGGTCCCCGGGACCCCCACTGTGGCCCCCGAACCCTCCTTATGGCCCCAGGGCCCTCTGGTGTCCCCCGGTGCCGGCGCCATGCTTTAAAATGGCGGGCGCACGAGTGGTGCGCCCGCCGCGAGGTGCCGGGGGGGATGGGCGATTTTCTCTGGGGTCTCGGCTGCCTGGGGTAGCCGAGACCCCAGAGAACATAATAGGGGCCCCCCCAGTCACCACTCTTTTGCGATCGCCATATACTGGCGATCGCAAAAGAGAAATCACTGCTGCGATCCCATCCGGCGTCTTCTTTCAGTAAAAAAAAAATGGCGGGCGCATGCGCAGTGCGCCCGCCGAATCTGCCTGGCGGCAAATTCAAAAATCATTCATTCATTCTCTAAAAGTACATTTTGATCACTGTGATAAACTATCACAGTGATCAAAATAAAAAAAACAGTACATAAACCCCCCCTATATCACCCCCTTGGTTAGGTACATATAATAAAATAAAGAAATTTTATTTATTTTCATTTTTCCATTAGGGTTAGGGTTATAATTAGGGTTAGGGTTATAATTAGGGTTAGCATTAGGGTTAGGGTTATAATTAGGGTTAGGGTTGGAATTAGGGTTAGGGTTACAACTAGGGTTAGGGTTACAATTAGGGTTAGGGTTACAATTAGGGTTAGAGTTAGAATTAGGGTTGGAATTAGGGTTGGTATTAGGGTTAGGGTTGAGATTAGGGTTAGGGGTGTGTTGGGGTTAGGGTTGGAGCTAGAATTGAGGGGTTTCCACTATTTAGGCACATGAGGGGGTCTCCAAAAACGCCGTGGCGTTCAAAAAGTCAAATGGCGCTCCCTCCCTTCCGAGTCCTGCCGTGCGCCCAAACAGTGGTCCCCCCCACATATGGGTATCAGCGTACTCAGGACAAATTGGACAACAACTTTTGTGGTCTAATTTCTCCTGTTACCCTTGGGAAAATAAAAAATTGGGGACTAAACGATCAGGTTTGTGGAAAAAATATGATTTTTTATTTTCACTCCGGGCGTTATAAACTTCTGTGAAGCACTTGGGGGTTCAAAGTGCTCACCACACATCTAGATAAGTTCCTTAGGGGGTCTAGTTTCCAAAATGGGGTCACTTGTGGGGGGTTTCCACTGTTTAGACACATCAGGGCCTCTATAAACGCGACATGGTGTCCAGCCAATTCTGCGTTGAAAAAAGTCAAACGGAGCTCCTTCCCTTCCAAGCTCTGCCATGCACCCAAACAGTGGTTTACCCCCACATATGGGGTATCAGCGTACTCAGGACAAATTTTGCAAAAACTTTTGGGGTCTTGTTACCCTTGGGAAAATAAAAATTGGGGTGAAAAGATCGTTTTTGTGGAAAAATTATGATTTTTTATTTTCACGGCTCTACGTTACAAACTTCTGTGAAGCACTTGGAGGTTCAAAGTGCTCACCACACATCTACAGTCATGGCCAAAAGTTTTGAGAATGACACAAATATTAATTTTTACAAAGTCTACTGCTTCACTTTTTCTAATGGCAATTTGCATATACTCCAGAATGTTATAAAGAGTGATCAGCTTAACAGCAATTACTTGCAAAGTCAATATTTGGCTAGAAAATGAACTTTATCCCCCAAAACACATTTCAACATCATTGCAGCCCTGCCTTAAAAGGACCAGCTAACCTCTTTTCAGTGATTGCTCCATTAACACAGGTGTGGGTGTTGATGAGGACATGGCTGGAGATCAATCTGTCATGATTAAGTAAGAATGACACCACTGGACACTTTAAAAGGAGGCTGGTGCTTGGCATTATTATTTCTCTTCTGTTAACCATGGTTATCTCTAAAGAAACACGTGCAGTCATCATTGCAGTGCACAAAACTGGCTTAACAGGGAAGAGTATCGCAGCTAGAAAGATTGCACCTCAGTCAACAATCTATCGCATCATCAAGAACTTCAAGGAGAGAGGTTCCATTGTTGCCAAAAAGGCTCCAGGGCGCCCAAGAAAGACCAGCAGGCGCCAGAACCGTCTCTTAGAAGTGTTTCAGCTGCGGGATCGGGCTACCAGCAGTGCAGAGCTTGCTCAGGAATGGCAGCAGGCAGGTGTGAGTGCATCTGCACGCATTGTGAGGCGGAGACTCTTGGAGCAAGGCCTGGTCTCAAGGAGGGCAGCAAAGAAGCCACTTCTCTCCAGATAAAACATCATGGACAGACTGATATTCTGCAAAAGGTACAGGCAGTGGACTGCTGAGGACTGGGGTAAGGTTATTTTCTCTGATGAATCCCCTTTTCGATTGTTTGGGACATCAGGAAAATGCCTCATTCGGAGAAGACAAGGTGAGCGCAACCACCAGTCTTGACTCATTCCAACTGTTAAGCATCCTGAAACCATTCATGTGTGGGGTTGCTTCTCAGCTAAGGGAATTGGCTCTCTCACAGTCTTGCCTAAAAACACAGCCATGAATAAAGAATGGTACCAGAATGTCCTCCAAGAGCAACTTCTCCCAACCCTCCAAGAGCAGTTTGGCTATCAACAATGCCTTTTCCAGCATGATGGAGCACCTTGCCATAAAGCAAAGGTGATAACTAAATGGCTCAGGGAACAAAACATAGAGATTTTGGGTCCATGGCCTGGAAACTCCCCAGATCTTAATCCCATTGAGAACTTGTGGTCAGTCATCAAGAGATGGGTGGACAAACAAAAACCTAAAAATTCTGACAAAATGAAAGCATTGATTGTGCAAGAATGGACTGCTATCAGTCAGGATTTGGTCCAGAAGTTGATTGAGAGCATGCCAGGGAGAATTGCAGAGGTCCTGAAGAAGAAGGGTCAACACTGCAAATATTGACTTGCTGCATTAACTCATTCTAACTGTCAATATAAGCTTTTGTTACTCATATGTTTCCAATTATTATATTTCTGTCTGTGATAAAAACATCTGTCAAACACACATAAAAACCAGAGGGCAGCAGATCATGTGAAAATATAATATTTGTGTCATTCTCAAAACTTTTGGCCATGACTGTAGATAAGTTCCTTAAGGGGTCTAGTTTTCAAAATGGGGTCACTTGTGGGGGGTTTCCACTGTTTAGGCACATCAGGGGCTCTCTAAACGCGACATGGCGTCCAGTCAATTCTGCATTGAAAAAGTCAAACGGCGCTCCTTCCCTTGCGACCTCTGTCGTTCGCCCAAAAAGTGGTTTACCCCCACATATGGGGTATCGGCGTATTCAGGAGAAATTGCACAACAAATTTTGTGGTTCATTTTTTCTTTTAACACTTGTGAAAATAAAAAAAAATGGTTCCGAAGTAAAGCTTTTGTAAAAAAAGTTAAATGTTAATTTTTTCCTTCCACATTGCTTCAGTTCCTGTGAAGCACGTAAAGGGTTAATAAACTTCTTGAATGTGGTTTTGAGCACCATGAGGGGTGCAGTTTTTAGAATGGTGTCCATTTTGGGTATTTTCTATCATATAGACCCCTCAAAGTGACTTCAAATGTGAGGTGGTCCCTAAAAATAAAATGGTGTTGTAAAAATGAGAAATTGCTGGTCAACTTTTAACCCTTATAACTTCGTAACAAAAAAAAATGTTGTTCCCAAAATTGTGCTGATGTAAAGTAGACATGTGGGAAATGTTATTTATTAAGAAATTTGTGTGACATATCTCTCTGATTTCAGGGCATAAAAGTTGAAAATTTGAAAATTGCTAAATTTTCAAAATTTTCGCCATGTTTCCGTTTTTTTCATAAATAAGCGCAAGTCAGATAAAAATTTTTTTACCACTAACGTAAAGTACAATATGTCACGAAAAAACAGTCTCAGAATCAGCTGGATTCGTTAAAGCGTTCCAGAGTTATAAACTCATAAAGTGACAGTGGTCAGAATTGTAAAAATTGGCCCGGTCATTAAGCTGCAAAATGGCTCTGTCACTAAGAGGTTAATTTCCCTGTGGTACATTCTGGTTCTACCCTGTTCTGTCTCTCTATATTATGGATTGTGATATGATGTATTCTGTTGAATAAAGATTGATTATATTTTTCACCTATTTGCTCCTTTGTTTTCTCCTGCCACACATAGAATCTTATTAGTAGCAGCTGCCATCTATCTCGGAAATGGGAAAGTCTGACTTCCCCACAAGAGATTTAATCTCAGAATTGAGAATATTGATAATGACACAGTGAAACATTAATAGGTCTCATGCACTGCAGTACAAGAGTACTGCAGTGCATGGTACCAGTGATCAAATATTAATGTCACAGTAGGACCAAGTGGAAAAGTGCAAAAAAAAGTTAAAAGATGTAAAAAAAAAAAAAAAAAAACCTGCATAATAATGACTAAAAACACAGCCTTTGTGTTACAACAAAATAAACAACAAATAAAAGTGCACATAATTGGTATTGCCACATACTGAACATCAAAAACTTTAAAAATTGTCACTTTTTTAATCCATACTATAAACAAGCCAGAAAATGAACTTTTTTTCATAATATTAAACAATAATTTATTAAAAAAAAAGATCAAAAAGTTCAAATCATCAAAAATAAAGTTGATCAAAAAGTTCAACGATCAAACCGCCCTGCATAAAACAAGCCCTAATAGGGCGCATTCAGCAAAAAAAGTTATAGCTCTCAGAATATGATGATGCCAAAACAAATTAATATTTTTAAAATATTGTTTAATGTGTAAAAGAAGCAAAGCATAAAAATTAAATTAATTTGGTATAATCATTTAAGGAGCACTCGCCAGAGAGCACAGGATAAATGTGAGCCTAGCCTTTTTTTGGGAGGTTGAATGAACAAATAGACAGTAGTACAAGAATAGATTTTACTTTTGCGCAGTTTATCATGCGGTATAAGTGATAAGGTGGTTTTATTCTTCAGGTCTGTGCGATACTAGTTATAATCTTTTTTTTTTTTTTTTTTTTTTTTTACTTATTGCTGCTTTAGTAGTTTTTTTGTCACTATATTCTGAGAGCTGTAACTTTTATTTTTTGACAAACAGAGCTGTATGGGGGATTATTTTTTGCAGGTCAAGTTGCAGATTTTTTTGGTACCAATTTGGGATACATAATTTTTTTATCGCTTTGCATTCAGATTTCTCAGACATAGAATGAAAAAAAAACATCAATTCAGTTATTGGTTTTATTCTATTTATTTTGCGCCGTTCACCAAGCGGTAAAAGTGATAAGACCGATTTCTTCATCGGGTCGGTACAATTACAGTTATACCAGATTCATATTTTTTATGTTTTGCTATTTTTACACACTATAAACAATATTTTACAAAAATAAATTTGTTTTTGCATCGCCATATTCTGAGAGCTGTAACTCTTTATTTTTTTTTGCCAAATGGGCCATAATACTGCTTGTTTTTTTGCGGGACGGGTTGGCGTTTTCATTTATCCAATTTTTTTGTTTACATACGACTTTTTGATCGCTTTTTACTCACTTTTTTGTGAGTCAGTATGATGAAAAAGCGACACTTTTGGCATATTTTTTTTATTTTTTGCTATGTTCCGCAAACGAAATAAATAACATGCCGGTTTTATAGAGCGGGTTGTTTCTGACGCAGCAATGCCAAATATGTGTACTTTTTTGTTTATTTTTGTTTTGTCACAAGTGCTGCGCTTTGAATTTAGAGTTCCGTGTTGTTTGTTTATGTTTATTTTACCTTTTTCACTGTGGAACATGTATAATTTTTTTTTTAGCTCTGGACTCGTGTACTGCAGTTCATGAGAGCAATCAGTGAGTCACTGACTGTGCCTGTGAGAAACCGTTTATTGCTGAATCTCACATGCGACTGTACCCCCATCATATGACCTCAGGGTAGCATGGTAACTATCGGGACTTACGATTCTCACCACAGGGGTTCAGTGGTTACTAATTTGTTCTTGTGACCCCTTGCAACAACTTGAATACCGCTGTTGCGATTGACAGCAGTATTTAAGGGGTTAAGCGGCGGCGCAATTCCCTTATTCCTTATCCCCATTTAAAACGACAATGAGGGAACAAGGCCCCTTATCGTCCTTCCGTTTTAATGTGTATCAGCGATCGTTAAGGGGTTAGACTGAGTCCAAAGTGTCTCCATCTGCCTCATAATGAGTGGCTCCATTGTGGGTTTCATCTAAATTGCTTTTATGTGGGATTTACATGGAAACTCCATCATAGGTGCTCAACATAGAACACAAGAATGATGTAATTGTTTTTTTCACTTGAAAAATATGCTAGTCCAGCGTTGAACCACGTTGTGGAAATAAAAAACAATTCAACAATCACAATCCAACAAACACATTGTCACCAGCCTATGTAAGAGCGTTAACAAAACGAACGTACGTAGGCTGTAACCAGACAGCAACTGTTAATTTTAAAGAAAAAAAAATTACACGAGCTCCCGCATAATTTTATTAACCAGCAGAGGGAAAGCTGATGGCTGATGTTAAGATTCTGAGGAGTCAATAGCCATAAAGGTTCCCAGGCTATTAATATCAGCTCACAGCTGTTTGCTTATCCATTACTGGTTAGTTTACAAGGGACCAAAAAAAAATTGGCTTGGGGTCTCCCTATAAAGTCTAACCAGCAAAGTCTAGGCAGACAGCTGCGGGCTGAGGTTACTGATGTGACTGCTCTCAAAGGCAGCCAGCGATACACTGACGAGGTAATCGCTCCCGCGGTGCATCACTGAGCTACCTTGAGAGTTCACCGGAATTCATCAGCTGATCAGCTCCATTGCTTTCCCTTATGGCAACACTGCTGCGTGAGAAAATTCTCATAAATAAGAGCATCGGAGCTGATGAACTCCGGTGTACTTTCTCACGGCAGCTCAGTTATACACTACGGGACCGATTACCTCCTGTCAGTGCATAGTCGGCAGCCGTGCAGAGCAGTCACATGTACCGATGTGACTGTTCTAACCGTGAGATCACCGTGGGACACTCTGGACTTCGGCGGACAGGTGAGTATATGTTGGTTTATTATTTTACATTATTTCTAGGAGACGAGGGCACCGGCGATTTGGTGTGAGGGAGTATAATGGGTTTTAATTTTTATTTGATTTTGTTTTGTTTTTTTTATTTGACTTTTATTTGATTTATTTATTTTTTTAAACTGTGAGCACAGGCGCCAGCAGATGAGACTACATCTCCTATCAGCGGCACCTGCTGTCACTGTTATCAGTGACAGCAGGCGTAGCACAATGGGAGCAGTAGTTTCATCAGCCCATGCCTGCTGACTTGCGGTAAGCTTTTTACCGCAGATCACCGCTACATGTCACAGTTGCGGGGTCACACTGACATCTGACGGCATGATCCACCCCCCCAACGCTGTAACTAACTGTCACATCTGCGGGATCACGCTGATATCTGACAGCATGATCCCGTAGTGCTCTGACCGACGTTCTTACTGGCAGTAGCGTTAACGCTGATAAGAACCAACGCGATGGTGTTTCCCACACTGTCACACAGATGACAGCGTGGGAAACACCATAGGAAGCTGTAAAGCGCAAAACAAAAACTCAGCAAATCCACAAACCTTTTTACACCTGTATTTTTGCTGCAGATTTGACTGACTCAATTGAAGTCAATGGGTGCAAAACGTGCAGAAATGCAAAAAGAATTGACATGCTGCAGAAAAAAACGCACTGCAAATACTCACGGAAATTTACTGATCATGTGCGCAACACTTCAAGATTGTCATTGAATTAGCTTGCATAAGGATTCCATAGCATTTTTTGGCCGATTTGCAGCAAATAAAAAAGTTACATTTTTAAAGGCTAAAATTTTATATTTCCTCTTCCCAATGTTATAAAATTCTATGAGGCACTTGTAGGTTCAAAATACTCTACACCCCCAGACGAATACCTCAAGTAGTGAAGTTTTCATTATGGGGTCACTTGTGGGGGTTTCTGCTGTTCTGGCATCTATTCAAATGGAATCTGCATTCTGAAAGCCAAGTAGTGCTCCTTCCCTTCAGTTCCCTTCCTTGTGCTCAAACATTAGTATGTAGCCACATATGGGGTACTTCCACGTTCTGTAAAAATTGCATAAGAAATTGTGTCCATTTTCTTATTGTGGAAATTATAAACTTGATGCCAAAGCAATATTTTAGTTAAAATTATTTACTTTTTTTTGTTTTCAAATCTAACTGTTATAAAGTTTTGAGAATCACCTGTAGCTTAAAAATGCTCAGTCCACCACTAGATGAATTCCTTTAGGGGTCTAGTTTCCAAACAGGGGTCACTTGTGGGGGTTTCTGCTTTTTTGCTATATCAAGGGCTTTGCAAATGAGACAGTGTGCAATCTATTCCAGACAAATTTACTTTCCAAATATCAAATGTCGCTTCTTCCCTTCCAAGCCCTGTCGTGTGTCCAAACAGAAAGTCTCCACTCAGAAGAAAGTGGGTATTAAACTTTTGAGTCCAGTTTTCCTGGTTTCCTCTTGCAAAAGTGAAAACATTGATGTGATAATTTTAATTTTTTCAAGAAAATATTGCTTTTTCAACATGACATTCTAATGTTCTCAAATTCTATGTAATAGCTCTGAGTTCAAAATGCTTACTATACCTTTGGATAAAAGCCTTGAGGGGTGTCCAAATGGTGTCACTTTTTAAGGGTTTCTGCTGTTTAGGCACCTTAGGGGCGCTGCTAATGCAACATGGTGCCCACAATATATTTCAGCCAAATTTGTGTTTCAAAATTCAAATGGTGCTCCTTCCCTTAGGATCCTTTTCCTTTGTCCAAATAAAGGATTATGACCATCTATGGGTGTCAGGAAAATTAATTATTTCATAATATCCTAAGTACCAACACAGAGCTCCTGCTACCCCACCCCCATTTAGTTTGTGTGGTGTAATACTGAGCTTCACACGCAGCCACACAGCAAGCATCCTCCTCGCAGCTGCAGCCCTCTGTCTCTGCCTCTGAAATTCTATCCACTCCCTGCTCCTTCAGCAGTATGGTCACTTTTATTACCCTGGCCAGTTCAATGCGGTTATTTTCCCTCCATAATTTCCTTTTTCTATTTCAGGTCGAATTTACTAACCCCGATAATCCTAGAGACAAGAAAAATATATTTCCCGAATCGGTATAATTAGAGCTACGCCAGGCAGCGTTTTGCAGCTGATACAGCCAACAGAAGCCAGGAAAACAGTTTCTGCCCCCCAGTAATACGCAGACATGACGTATTTGGTTTCAAAAGAATGGACAAGATGCAGTGAAACATGTAATGCCCCTAGCGTCACCCTGGGAGGCCCCCATCCAACTATATGGAAAGTTAGGAATTTTAATAAGTTTTCAAAAGGGACATACATCCTCTAACTCTGCCCACCAAGTGAGGTCAGCAAGGAAGGAGTCCCTTCGTTTTGGGGAAAAGCATAAAGCTGGCACACTCAATTGGGGAGTTGTCAGCTGCCCGGAGAACCAGCATAGATGCTGTGTTAATGAACCATTTTCCTTGGGAAGGTTCTCCTCCCCTCATCGACACATCATACCAGTGACTGAGATGTAATATGTTTCTTATTTTAATCCCTTTTATTTGTAACTGCTCTTCTCCATTTATACCTTCTGCCTGGGACAGCTCATAGAATCTCACGGCTTTCAGTATCACCTCTATGCTGATGACACACAGATCTACATCTCTGGACCAGATATCACCACCCTACTAACTAGAATCCCACAATGTCTGTCCGCTATTTCATCCTTCTCTAGATTTCTAAAACTTAATATGGACAAAACAGAACTCATCATCTTTCCCCCATTAAAGTAAACTCCATTAAAGTAAACTGCTGCCCACTCTCCCCAGTCCCACAAGCTCGCTGCCTTGGGGTTATCCTTGACACTGATCTCTCTTTCAAACCACATATACAAGTTTTTTCCACTTCCTGCCGACTTCAACTCAAAAATATTTCACAAATGCATACATTCATCAACCAAGAATCTGCAAAAACCCTTGTCCATGCCCTCATCATCTCCCGCCTTGACTACTGCAACCTCCTGCTCTGTGGCGTCCCCTCTAACACCCTCGCACCCCTCCAATCTATTCTATACTCTGCTGCCCGACTAATCCACCTGTCCCCCCGCTGTTCCCCGGCCTCTCCCCTCTGTCAATCCCTGCACTGGCTCCCGACTACCCAAAGACTCCATTTCAAAACCCTAACCATGACATACAAAACCATCCACAACCTGTGTCCTCCACACATCTGTGACCTAGTCTCCCCGTACTTATCTGCACGCAACATCCGATCCTCACAAGATCTCCTCTACTCCCCTCTTATCTCCTCTTCCCACAATCGTATGCAAGATTTCTCCCACGCATCCCCCCTACTCTGGAACTCTCTACAACCCGCCTACCATCGAAACCTTCAAAAAGAACCTGAAGACCTACTTCTTCTGACAAGCCTACAACCTGCAATAACCACCGATCGACCAAGCCACTGCACGACCTGCTTTACCCTCGCCTATTATATCCTCACACCTCCTTTGTAGATTGTGAGTCCTCGCGGGCAGGGTCCTCTCTCCTGTACCATTCGTGACTGGTACGTTTAAGAATACTGTAATTGTTTTTATTATGTATACCCCTCCTCACATGTAAAACACCATGGAATAAATGGTGCTATAATAATAATAACTGCTTGTACATACTGTATTTTGTCTCCTTGGTAATATATTTTGTATTTTTTAAACACTGCTTATATTTTCTGGAGTAATTTTATATTTTTACTACTTTCATTCCCTTTGCTCTATGATCGAATCGACACGTACTCCGCGCCAAATCACGCTACCTGTGGGTGGTTCCTGCCCCGATATAGGCTTTAGTATCAAACAAGGAACTGGTGGCAGCATAACGTCCTGGTGGTTTTTGGGAACCTGGTAGTGACGGATCGGAGGTTTATGTGTATATTCCTTGCCTGGGGCTGGTGATATACATACCACCCTCACTGCAGAGTGCCCAATAACCAGTACGCGACAAGGCTGTCTGATATAAATGAGGTATCGACGTAATCGTACTGACCCGAAGAATAAAACTGCTTTATCAATTTTACCACATGCGGAACTGTATAAACGCCCCCCCCAAAAGAAATTCATGAACTGCTGATTTTTGTTCATTCTAACCTCCCAAAAATCGAAATAAAAAGCGATAAAAAAATGTCACGTGCTGAAAAATAGCACCAATAAAAACGTCAACTCGTATCTCAAAAAATAAGACCTCACATGACTCTGTGGGCCAAAATATGCAAAAATTATAGCTCTCAAAATGTGGTGATGCAAAAAACTGTTTTTTGCAATAAATAGCGTCTTTTAGCGTGACAGCTGCCAATCATAAAAACCCGCTATAAATAGTAAATCAAACCCCCCTTTATGACCCCCTTAGTTAGGGAAAAATAACAAAATTAAAAAAAATGTATTTATTTCCATTTTCCAATTAGGGTTAGGGTTGCGGCTAAAGTTAGGGTTAGGGTTGAGGCTAAAGGGTTAGGGGTGTGTTGGGGTTAGGGTTGGAGTTAGAATTGGGGGGTTTCCACTGTTTAGGCACATCAGGGGCTCTCCAAATGTGACATGGCGTCTGAACTCAATTCCAGCCAATTATGCGTTGAAAAAGTCAAACTGTGCTCCTTCACTTCTGAGCTCTGCCATGCGCCCAAACAGTAGTTTACCCCCACATATGGGGTATCAGCGTACTCAAGAGAGTTATTCTGCAATTTGTCCTGTTACCCTTGGGAAAAAAAAAATTGGGGGCGAAAAAATCATTTTTGTAAAAAAAAAATATATATATATTTTTTATTTTTACGGCTGTACGTTATAAACTTCTGTGAAGCACTTCGGGGTTCAAAAGTGCTCACCACACATCTAGATAAGTTCCTTGGGGGGGTCTATTATCTAAAATGGGGTCACTTGTGGGAGGTTTCCACTGTTTAGGCACATCAGAGGCTCTCCAAATGCGACATGACGCCCGCAGACCATTCCATCAAAGTCTGCAATCCAAAACGTCACTACTTCCCTTCCAGCCCCGACGTGTGCCCATACAGTAGTTTTCTCCCTCATATTGGGTATCCGCGAACTCAGGACAAATTGGACAACAACTTTTGGGGTCCAAATTCTCCTGTTACCCTTGGGAAAATAAAAAGTTGGGGACTAAAAGATCATGTTTGTGGAAAAAATATTTTTTTTATTTTCATGCTTGGGCGTTATAAACTTTAGTGAAACACCTGGGGGTTCAAAGTTCTCACCACACATCTAGATAAGTTCCTTGAGGGGTATAGTTTCCAAAATGGTGTCATTTGTCGGGGGTTTCCACTGTTCAGGCAGATCAGGAGCTCTCCAAACACGACATGGCATCCAACCAATTCTGCATTGAAAAAGTGAAACGGCGCTCCTTTCCTTCCGAGCTCTGCCATGCACCCAAACAGTGGTTTACCCCCACATATGGGGTATCAGCGTACTCAGGACAAATTGCACAATAACTTTTGGAGTCTTGTTACCCTTGGGAAAATGAAAATTGGGGTGAAAAGATCATTTTTGTGGAAAAAAAATGATTTTTTAATTTTACGGCTCTACATTATAAACTTGTGTGAAGCACTTGGGGGTTCAAATTGCTCACCACAGATCTAGATAAGTTCATTAGGGGTCTAGTTTCCAAAATGGGGTCACTTGTGGGGGTTTCCACTGTTTAGGCACATCAGGGGCTCTACAAATGCAACATGGCATCCAATCTCAATTCCAGCCAATTTTGGTTGGAAAAAGTCATATGGTGCTCCTTCCATTTCGAGCTCTGCCGTGCGCCCGAACAGTGGTTCCCCCCCACATATGGGGTATCAGCGTACTCAGGACAAATTGGACAACACCTTTTGTGGTCCAACTTCTCCTGTTACCCTTGGGAAAATAAAAAATTGGTGACTAATAGATAATTTTTGTGGGAAAAAAATAGGATTTTTATTTTCATGCCCGGGCATTATAAACTTGTGTGAAGCACGTGGGGGTACAAAGTACTCACCACAGATCTAGATAAGTTCCTTAGGGGGTCTAGTTTCCATAATGGGGTCACTTGTGGGGGGTTTCCACTGTTTAGGCACATCAGGGGCTCTACAAATGCAACATGGCATCCAATCTCAATTCCAGCCCATTTTGGTTGGAAAAAGTCATATGGTGCTCCTTCCATTTCGAGCTCTGCCGTGCGCCCAAACAGTGGTTCCCCCCCACATATGGGGTATCAGCGTACTCAGGACAAATTGGACAACACCTTTTGTGGTCCAATTTCTCCTGTTACCCTTGGGAAAAAAAAAATTGGTGACTAATAGATAATTTTTGTGGGAAAAAATAGGATTTTTTATTTTCATGCCCGGGCATTATAAACTTGTGTGAAGCACTTGGGGGTTCAAAGTACTCACCACAGATCTAGATAAGTTCCTTAGGGGGTCTAGTTTCCAAAATTGGGTCACTTGTGAAGGGTTTCCACTATTTAGGCTCATCTGGGGCACTGCAAACGGAAAATGACCCCCAACAACTTCTGCATTCCAAAATGTTATTACTTCCTTTCCAAGCCCTGCCGTGCGCCCAGTTTCCCCCCCATATATGGGGTATCAGCAGGACAAATTGGACAACTTTTGGGGTCCAATTTCCTTGGGAAAAATCAAAAATTTGGGACTAAAAAATCATTTTTGTGGAAAATTGTTTTTTTTTTTCACACAGGCATTATAAACTTTTGTGAAACACTTGTGGGTTCAAAGTGCTCTCAACAGATCTAGCTAAGTTCCATAGGGGGTCTAGTTACCAAAATGGTGTCACTTGTGGGGGGGTTTCCACTGTTTAGGCGCATCAGAGGCTCTCCAAATGCGACATGGCGTCCAATCTCAATTCCAGCCAATTTTGGTTTGAAAAAGTCAAACGGTGCTCCTTCCCTTATGAGCTCTGCCGTGTGCACAAACAGTGGTTTTCCCCCACATATGGGATATTGGCGTACTCAGGAGAAATTGTACAACAACTTTATCTGTCCATTTTCTCCTTTTACCCTTGTGAAAATAAAAAAAAGTTTGTAAAAGATCATTTTTGTGACTAAAAAGTTAAATATTCATTTTTTCCTTCCACGTTGCTTCAGCTCCTGTGAAGCACCTGAAGGGTTAATAAACTTCTTGAATGTGGTTTTGAGTACCTTGAGGGGTGCAGTTTTTAGAAGGTGTCACTTTTGGGTATTTTCTGCCATATAGACCCGTCAAAGTGACTTCAAATGTGAGGTGGTCCCTAAAAGAAAATGGCTTTGTAAATTTTGTTGTAAAAATGAGAAATCGCTGGTCAACTTTTAACCCTTATAACTTACTAACAAAAAAAATGATGTAAAGTAGACATGTGGGAAATGCTATTTAGTAACTGTTTTGTGTGACATATTTCTCTGTTTTAAGGGAATAAAAATTCAAAGTTTGAAAATTGCAAAATTTTCAAAATTTTCGCCATATTTGCATTTTTTTCAAAATTAAACGCAAGTTATATCTTAGAAATTTTACCACTAACGTGAAGTACAATATGTCACGAGAAAACAATCTCAGAATAGCGAAGATCCGTTTAAGCATTCCATAGTTATAACCTCATAAAGAGACAGTGGTCAGAATTGTAAAAATTGGCCCGGTCATTAACATGCAAACCACCCTTGGGGGTAAAGGGATTAAAAACAAATAAATTTTAAAAAGTACAAATGGTTCTTAAAATATAGCAATACAAGCAATTCCTTTTTCTATTTATCTCTGTAATCGTACTAACCTGAAGAACCTTGCTGTCTTATCAATTTTACTACATGGTAAACGTAGTAACCACTCCCCCACCCCCACTCACCAAAAGATAAAATAAAAATCCTGAATTGCTGGTATTTATTAAGTCTCCCAAAAAATTAGAATAGAAAGTGAACAAAAAATGTTATGCGACCGATAATAGTACCAATAAAAATGTAATCTCATAATGCAAAAAGCAAGCCCTCACATGAATATTGTCAGAAATATAGAAAAATTATAAATCTCGATATATGGCGATACAAAAACTTTTGTTTTTAAAAAAATAAATTTTAATGTGATAGTGATACTGAAAAGTGTGTGTTTGTATATATATATATATAATATGTGTGTGTGTGTGTGTATGTGTATATATACAGTACCGATCAAAAGTTTGCACACACCTTCTTTTTCCACGATTTTTCTGTATTTTCATGACTATGAAAATTGTAGAATCACACTGAAGGCATCAAAACTATGAATTAACACATGTGGAATTATACATTACACTTTACAAAAAAGTGTGAAACAACTGAAAATATGTCTTATATTCTAGGTTCTTCAAAGTAGCCACCTTTTGCTTTGATTACTGCTTTGCACGCAGAAAAGGTGAACGGATGGACTCTACATGCCTGGTTCCCACCGTGAAGCATGGATGAAGTGGTGTGATGGTGTGGGGGTGCTTTGCTGGTGACACGGTTGGGGATTTATTCAAAATAGAAGCGGTGAGCAGTCCAGCTCACCCCAAACCATCTCAAGTGGGTTCAGGTCTGGTGACTGTGGATGCCAGGTCATCTGGTGTAGCACCCCAACACTCTCCTTCTTGGTCAAATAGCCCTTACACAGCCTGAAGGTGTGTTTGGGGTCATTGTCCTGTTGAAAAATAAATGATGGTCCAACTAAATGCAAACCGGATGGAATAGCATGCTGCTGTAAGATGCTGTGGTAGTCATGCTGGTTCACTATGCCTTCAATTTTGAATAAATCCCCAACAGTGTCACCAGCAAAGCACCCCCACATCATCACACCACCTCCTCCATGCTTCACGGTGGGAACCAGGCATGTAGAGTCCATCCATTCACCTTTTCTGCATGCAAAGCAGTAATCAAAGCAAAAGGTGGCTACTTTGAAGAACCTAGAATATAAGGCATATTTTCAGTCGTTTGACACTTTTTTGTAAAGTGTAATGTATAATTCCACATGTGTTAATTCATAGTTTTGATGCCTTCAGTGTGATTTTACAATTTTCATAGCCATGAAAATACAGAAAAATCTTTGAATGAGAAGGTGTGTCCAAACTTTTGGTCTGTACTGTATATATGTGTAAACCTAGTGACCCGAAGAATAAACCAGTCTCATCACTTATGTCGCACAAGGAATGGCGTAAGAAATAAAACCAGTTCTTGAACTGCTGTTGATTTTATTCTGCATTGTGCACATCGCATTCAGGCTCTGCTCACATTTATCCTGCGCTCTACGCTGAGCACTTCCACCGAGGTTCCCGTATGTGTGATTCAGATGGAACCTCCGATGGAAAATTCCCTATAATGAGGAAGATGGAGTCACTTTGGATTGTGTCTTACCTTATTCGTCTTTTTACACATGCATAAAAGCGCAGTTGACCACAGTTTTGTGCACTTCTAAAATGGAGGACCCACTGAACAGAGGCCATAGTCCAGAGCAACTGCCTGCCTCAGTATAGTGAATAGATCCGTCAGTTTCATCTTAATCGTGTTTTTCATAGATTTTTAAAGGGATACCCAAATGTAAGTGCTCCTAGGAGAGCACAAGATAAATGTGATCCAAATTTTTATCTAAAATGTTCCCAATAAAAGCTTCAACTCAACCCACTGTCATCCATCAATGAAAATATAGGGGGCATCCACTTTACTAAGTAGCACAAAAACTCTTGGAAAGCTAAATGGCCTTTCGCCCCCCCAAAATAAATCCAGCGAGTTCTGTGCTTCCAAATCCATATATTCACCTCCCTTCTGAGCCTCACAGTGTGCGTAAACCACATATATCATCCACATATTTGCCAGAACTGTAGCAATGAGAGCCCGCTTAATGTATAGAGTGCACATCCATTGCTGCTTGTTTCTGAAATACTCCCATGGAGTCAAAATTGTCCCTACATGTGTGGATAAATTCCCAGAGGGGTGTAATTTCCAAAATAGGGTCAAGTTCAATTAGGTCATTTCACCTCTTGTTGAATTCCTTCAGGGGTGCAATTTCCAAAATGGGGTCATGTGTGGTTTTCTGCTATTTTTACATATCTGGGACTAAGCAAATGTGGCATGGTGTCCTCAGTTTATTCCAGCCAAAATTCTGCTTCAAAAGTCAAAAAGCGCCCTTCCGAGGCCTGCCATGTGCCCAAACAGTAGTTTCCGAAATGTGCCCACACAGACTACCCCTCTCCATGATGTCCCCTCCACACCATGTCCCATTCCATAATGTTCCCCTAACTCTACCCCTTCTCCATAATGTTCCCCTAACACCCTGCCCCTCTCCAAAATATCTCCCACCTTGCTCCTCTGTATACTGTGCCCACTTTGCAATTCTCTCCGCCTCCGTTGCACAATAATGTGGGATTCTGCTTTTCTGGCACTTAGGGGCTCTGTATATGAAGTCCATAACCTAATCTAGAAAAATCTTTGCTCCAAGAGTCAAATAGCACTGCATGTCAGGGGCTCTGTCAATGTGACATGGCACTCTTAAACTATTCCAGCAAAATCTAAACTCCAATATAGTGCTCAAACACTTCTGAGCTTTTAAAATTACCTCAGAATTGGTTTTCGACCATTTATGGGGTATTATTGTACTCAGGAGAAATTGTTTAACAAATTGTACCATTAATTTTCTTCTAGTTTCTCGTTTGAAAATTAAAAACTTGTGGCCAAAGCAACATTTTAGTGGAAAAAATGGTAATTTTACATTTACTCAGCCCAATGTTATACAATTCTGTGAATCTCATGAGGGCTGAAAATGTTAAGTGCACACCTAGATAAATTCCTCAAGAGGTGTAGTTTCGAAGATGGGGTCACTTGTATCTGGGGGTATCTGCTGTTTTATTGTGTTAAGAGCTCTTGAAATGTGACATGGCGTCCGCAATTCATTCCATCTGAAATGGCGCTGTAACATTCAAATGGCACTCCTTCCCTTTTTGCTTACTTGTGCCCAATTTTCGACCTCATGTTGAATATTAATGCACTGAGAAGAAAATTGCACAACAAATTATGTGGTCCATTTTCTTCTACTCTGAAACAAAATGAAAAATTTGCGGCTAAAGCAAAAATTTTCTTATTCACGTCCCAATTTTTTAAAGTTCTGTTAAGCAACTGTGTGTCCTAGATGCTCACAATACCTTTACATGAATTCCTTGAGGGGTATATTTTTTTTTAAAAATGGGGTCACTTGTGTGGGTTTTCTGTTGTTTTGACATGTTATCGGCTCTTCAAATGCAACATGGTATTCATAATCTTTTCCAGCCAAAATTGTTCTCCAGCTTTCAAATAACGCTCTTTCTCTTCTGAGAGCTGCCATGTGCCCAAACAATAGTTTCTGACTACATTTGGGGTATAGTGGTATGCAAAAGAAATTGCACAAGTTGTGTTGTCTATTTTATCCTGTTACGCTTGTGAAAATAAAAAAAATTGGGGCTACAGTAATATTTTTGTGGGAAAAAAATTAATTTTCATGTCTCAAAGTTCAGGGAAGCACCTGTGGGTTCAATTAGGTCATCTCACCTCTTGTTGAATTCCTTCAGGGGTGCAATTTCCAAATGGGGTCATTTGTGTGGGTTGCTGCTATTTTTACATATCTGGGACTAAGCAAATGTGGCATGGTGTCCTCAGTTTATTCCAGCCAAAATTCTGCTTCAAAAGTCAAAAAGCGCCCTTCCGAGGCCTGCCATGTGCCCAAACAGTAGTTTCCGAAATGTGCCCACACAGACTACCCCTCTCCATGATGTCCCCTCCACACCATGTCCCATTCCATAATGTTCCCCTAACTCTACCCCTTCTCCATAATGTTCCCCTAACACCCTGCCCCTCTCCAAAATATCTCCACCTTGCTCCTCTGTATACTGTGCCCACTTTGCAATTCTCTCTGCCTCCGTTGCACAATAATGTGGGATTCTGCTTTTCTGGCACTTAGGGGCTCTGTATATGGAGTCCATAACCTAATCTAGAAAAATCTTTGCTCCAAGAGTCAAATAGCACTGCATGTCAGGGGCTCTGTCAATGTGACATGGCACTCTTAAACTATTCCAGCAAAATCTAAACTCCAATATAGTGCTCAAACACTTCTGAGCTTTTAAAATTACCTCAGAATTGGTTTTCGACCATTTATGGGGTATTATTGTACTCAGGAGAAATTGTTTAACAAATTGTACCATTAATTTTATTCTAGTTTCTCGTTTGAAAATTAAAAACTTGTGGCCAAAGCAACATTTTAGTGGAAAAAATGGTAATTTTACATTTACTCAGCCCAATGTTATACAATTCTGTGAATCTCATGAGGGCTGAAAATGTTAAGTGCACACCTAGATAAATTCCTCAAGAGGTGTAGTTTCGAAGATGGGGTCAATTGTATCTGGGGGTATCTGCTGTTTTATCGTGTTAAGAGCTCTTGAAATGTGACATGGCGTCCGCAATTCATTCCATCTGAAATGGCGCTGTAAAATTCAAATGGCACTCCTTCCCTTTTTGCTTACTTGTGCCCAATTTTCGACCTCATGTTGAATATTAATGCACTGAGAAGAAAATTGCACAACAAATTATGTGGTCCATTTTCTTCTACTCTGGACAAAATGAAAAATTTGCGGCTAAAGCAAAAATTTTCTTATTCACGTCCCAATTTTTTAAAGTTCTGTTAAGCAACTGTGTGTCCTAGATGCTCACAATACCTTTACATGAATTCCTTGAGGGGTATATTTTTTTTTAAAAATGGGGTCACTTGTGTGGGTTTTCTGTTGTTTTGACATGTTATCGGCTCTTCAAATGCAACATGGTATTCATAATCTTTTCCAGCCAAAATTGTTCTCCAGCTTTCAAATAACGCTCTTTCTCTTCTGAGAGCTGCCATGTGCCCAAACAATAGTTTCTGACTACATTTGGGGTATAGTGGTATGCAAAAGAAATTGCACAAGTTGTGTTGTCTATTTTATCCTGTTACGCTTGTGAAAATAAAAAAATTGGGGCTACAGTAATATTTTTGTGGGAAAAAAATTAATTTTCATGTCTCAAAGTTCAGGGAAGCACCTGTGGGTTCAATTAGGTCATCTCACCTCTTGTTGAATTCCTTTAGGGGTGCAATTTCCAAAATGGGGTCATTTGTGTGGGTTGCTGCTATTTTTACATATCTGGGACTAAGCAAATGTGGCATGGTGTCCTCAGTTTATTCCAGCCAAAATTCTGCTTCAAAAGTCAAAAAGCGCCCTTCCGAGGCCTGCCATGTGCCCAAACAGTAGTTTCCAAAATGTGCCCAGACTACCCCTCTCCATGATGTCCCCTCCACACCATGTCCCATTCCATAATGTTCCCCTAACTCTACCCCTTCTCCATAATGTTCCCCCAACACCCTGCCCCTCTCCAAAATATCTCACACCTTGCTCCTCTGTATACTGTGCCCACTTTGCAGTTCTCTCTGCCTCCGTTGCACAATAATGTGCCCTCATAGTAACACCAATGCCTCTCTATCCTATAATAGGATATTTCATTTCCAGCTCCTTTACGCAGCACTAAATGTTTCCCTTCAAGTCCTAGTTACCTCTGCTCTGTGGCACCAGTGATCCCAGTAATATGATGCCATCACAACCATCTCATCACACTGCTGCATGTGCCAGCTAACAGGCACTGCTACGCCCCTGTGCCAGTTCCAAAGTGTTTAACTTTTTCCACATCTAAAAGATGCAAATACAGTTGAATATAGGTGGGTGACAACCGGAGTAACCAAAAAGAATTTTTCAATTGGGAAAAAAAACAAAAATATGAGTAACAAACGCAATGAAGTAAAAAATAAAATTGAGGCTACCAATTACCGTATTTTGTGGTTGATAAGACTCACTGGATTATAAGATTCACCCCAAATTTTGAGGAGAAAAATAGGAAAAAAAAACCTTTTCAATAAAGTGGCGGTGCTTCTTACAATCCATGAGTCTTGCTTACTGGGGTGGTGGCTGTGTTGAAGCGGGGTCCCAGGGTTGCTGCTGGCGGAGGCAAGAGTGGAGTATTGCACAGGCTGGGATGAGAGGGTGTTCGTTTGTGCGCTGCTGCACTGAGATCTCATATCCCGAGATCTTGGTGCTGAGATCTCCATCCGTGCATGCGCCGTCCCCGGCAGCCATTTTCCCGGAGTCCACTGCATAGTGAACCATGTAAGTGCTGGTTTCTTCGGGCTTTCACAAAATGTCAGCAGAGCCCCCGCACCACCAAACACCCCCTCATCCCAGCCTGCGGCCTGCAGCAACACTCCACTCTTGCCTTCTCCAGCAGCGACCCTGGGACCATGCTCCACCGCGGCCGGTAAGGTATATTCGCATTATTAGACTCACCCCCATTTTTCCCCCAAATGTGGGGGGGTGAGTGCATCTTATAATCCAAAAAATACAGTATATATCAATAAACTTTTAATAATTAAATATATAATGGTAGGGAGAAGTCAGACTAAAAGAAACATATCAGGAAAAATTAAAACCATTGCAAGGATCAAAAATACCTGATGTGAGAGGCAAAGATTGCCCTAACCTATTCTTAACCCTTTTGCACTAGAACCTGTTTTCGCTTTTGTGACCTGGCCAATTTTTACAATTCTGACCAGCGTCACTTTGAGGTAATAACTCTGGAACGCTACAATGTATCCAAGTGATTCTGGGATTGTTTTTTTCATGACATATTGTATTTCATGGTATTGGTAAAAATTTTTGATATGACTTGCGTTTATTTCTGAAAATATTGGACAATTTTCAAACTTTTAATCTTCATGTCCTTAAACAGAGATTTACGTCACATAAATTAGTTAATAAATAACATTTCCCACATGTCTTCTTTACATCAGCACAATTTTTGAAACTGATATTTTTTTTGTTACGAAATTAGAAGGGTTAAAAGTTGATCAGCGATTTCTCATTTTTCCATAAAATTTTTAAAAACCCTTCAGGTATTTCAAAGGAATTAATGGAATCTGGAAGGAAAAAATTAACATTCAACTTTTTCCTACAAAAATGTTACTTCAGCGCAAATTTTTTCATTTTCACAAGGGTAACAGGACAAAATGCACCATAAAATTTGTTGAACGTTTACCCCTGAGTACGCCAATACCATATATGTGGTGGAAAACTACTATTTGGATGCATGGCAGGGCTCCGAAGGAAAAGAACACCATTTTGAGTTTTGAAATGAGAAATTTGGCTGAAATCGATAGTGGACGCCATGTTTCATTTGCAGGGCCCCTGATGTGCTGTGGAAACCCCCACAAATGACCCCATTTTGGAAACTAGACCCTGAAGGACTTTATCTAGACGTGTGGTGAGCACCTTGAACCTTCAGGGGCATCACAAAATTTTATAATGTTGAGCTGTGAAAATTAAATATCACATTTTAACAAAAATGATTAGACCCAATTTTTTTCACTAGGGTGGCATGAAAAAATGGGCCCCAAAATTTGTTGTGCAATTTCTCTTGAGTACACTGATAACACATATGTGGAGGAAAACGACTGGATGCACGACAGGACTCGGAAGGGAAGGAGCGCCATTTGACTTTTGTAATACAAAATTGGCTTGAATGCAACGCCATGTAGCGTTTGGAGATAGCCTGAGGTGCCTGAACCATGGAGAATCCCACAAATTACCATGTTTTGGATACTAAACCTCTCAAGGACTATATCTAGATGTGTGGTGAGCACTTTTAACCCCCAGGGGCTTCACAGAATTTTATAACGTTAAGCTGTAAAAATTAAGAAACCCATTTAACTAGCTAGACTAACTGTCTAGAACTAATTGTGAAGAAAACCAAGGAGATGGTGGTGAGTTATAGAAGGAAAAAGGATGATTACTTACCGATCACTATTGCTGGCCAGGAGGTGGAGATGGTTGAGAGCTACAAATATTTGGGGTTCACCTTGACCGCAAACTTGATTGGAGGTGTCATACAGAGAAGGTTCACAAGAAGGGAATGAGCAGACTGTACTTTCTGCGGAAGCTCAGGTCGTTCAATATGTGCAGCAAAATGCTGGAAATGTTCTACCAGTCCGTTGCAGCAAGCGCCATCTTTTTTGTTATCATTTGCTGGGGCAGTAGTGTGCGAGTAGCTGACGCTAATAAGCTCAACAAACTTATCAAGAAGGCAAGTGCAGCTGTTGGCCTCCATCTTGACTCTTTTGAGGAAGTAGTGGAGGATAGGATTCAAAAGAAGTGCAGGGCTATAATGAACAATAATACACACCCACTATACGAGCTGTTCTTGAAGCAGAAGAGCACATTCAGCAGCCGTCTAATCCTTCCAAGGTGCAAGAAGGAGAAATTCAGGATGTATAACAATTCACTAAGGGTGAAAGATGGCTACGACCTAGGACTGGCGCACTAATGGAAATGATTAGAGATTTGTGTACCTTTGTTTGTTACGTATTGTGGTTAGTCATGTGCAAGATCTGTGTCTAGTAATTACTCTATGTAATGCTGTTTGTAATGTTTTGTTTGTAATGCTGTTGTAACGCTGCTGTGATACCATAATTTCTCTCGGGATCAATAAAGTGTATCGTATCGTATTTTTCCAACAAAAATGTTTTAGCCCCATTTTTTTTAGTTTCATAAGGGTAACGGGAGAAAATGGATGCCAAAACTTGTGGAATTTTTCCAAAGTATGCATGTGCCCCGTGTTTGTTGGAAAACGACTGCTTGGGCACACTTTAGGGCTGGAAAGGGAATGAGTGCTATTTTGGCTGGAATAGGTTGCGGATGCCAAATCACATTTGAAGAGCCCCTGACATGCCAAAACAGCAGAAACACAGTTGATCCCATTATGTAAACTACACCTCTGAAGGAATTTATCTAGGGGATTAGTGAGTATTTTTAACCCTCTAAGGACTCACAAACTTGTACAAAATGTAACGAATGGAAGCGAAGGCACAGATGTTGTAGTGCACATTCGTTTATTGTTATTTTTGTGGTACCACGGGACCACAGACCAGGGGTCTCAGAAGGGAGCATGAGTATGCAAGCTCCAGACACCCGTAGTAAGACCCGTCGAACAAGGTCAGATTGGAGTCTCCAGGGGACGCAGGTGCTACCTCCAATTAGACCTCGGACACATGGAAGCAGGCCCAGCGGATCAGTTGAACAGTCAGGGATAACAGGTAGCGTAGAACTTGACAGAAGGAAAGTAGCTGAACGGGACGGAACTGGCACAGGCAGTACTGACGTCATCCTGGGTAAGGGAGTGATGGATGGCTGAGCAGGAAGGAACTTGCGCAGGCAGCACTGGTAGTGTCTCGAGTACAGAGTAGTGAGTAGTCTGAGAAGACAAACCGTATTAGCTGAGTACTGGCAGGACACTAGCAGTGCACAGCAGAACACAGGCACAAAAGAACACTGAACCAGAAACTAGCAACAGGAAACACTTGTTGCTCCTCTATGGCAGAGGGGCCAGAAATAGCACTCACTACAACACCATTGGTCTGAAGCATATTTGATAAATGTGCACAGTCTCTTTAAGAGACCGAGAGCGCGTGCGACCTCAGCGTCATACCAGGAGATCTGTTGGCCACACGCCAGAAAGCAGGAGAGGGACCCGGGGCTGAGGCTGAGCATTGGGGAGCAGACTGGGAGCGGGGGCCCCGCTGAGGTACAGATACAGATGTTACAGTATCCCCCTCTTTATGCCTCCTCTTTTTCAAGCCTGCATAAAATCTCTCCAGTAGGAGAGGAGCCTGGATATTCTCTTTAGGCTCCCATGATCTCTCATCCGGGTCGAAGCCCTTCCAATCCACCAAGAAATAGGTTTTACCCCTTACCCTCTTTGTGGCCAAAATATTTTCTACCTCAAAGACATCCTCACTGACGGGATCAGGAGTGGTACCCCTGTCTTTAAAGAAGGAGCTCAAAACTACTGGTTTGAGGAGGGAAACATGAAAAGATTTAGGCACACGTAATGAAGCAGGCAATTTCAATTTGTACGAGACTGCGTTAATTTATTTCAAGACTTCAAAAAGACCAGTGAAGTGAGGACCCAATTTGTAGGAGGGCATCTTCAGACGGAAATTTTTTGGAAATTGAAGGTTGTTTCATTAGCAGTTCAATGGTTCTTGGCAGGGCCGGATCCAGGTTTTTATGGGCCCCGGGCGAAAGAGTCTCAGTGGGCCCCCTTAACACAGACCACGATTCATGATGCACAGATACTGCAGAGAAATATGGGTATAGCACAACGCCAAACACTTCTCTTCTTCCATTACATGACTGATACCTATTGTAAATTGTACAATAGCTCAAAAACCGCCAAATCCTCACAGCGCACAGTACAGACTGGACAGTACAGTCCTCCATACAATATTATGGGCACCACATAGTCCTCCATACAATATTATGGGCACCACATAGTCTCCCCCTCATCACCCATATAATAACCCATGCAGGATGTCACCCCGCCATCCCCCATATAATGCTCCATACAGAATACTGGACCCAATATAATGCTCCATACAGAATACTGGACCACATATAATGCTCCTTACAAAATATGGAGCTCTCCTCTACACTGTGCTGCGTTCTGCACTGTTACGGCTCAGGAAAGGGCGCTGTGGAAAGACTCCCCATTATCATCATCATTGCCTGCCCATCATCATCATCATTGCCTGCCCATCATCATCATCATTGCCTGCCCATCATCATCATCATTGCCTGCCCATCATCATCATTGCCTGCCAATCAATCATCATCATCATTGCCTGCCCATCATCATCATTGTCTCCCCATCATCATTGCCTGCCCATCATCATCATTGCCTCCCTATTATCATCATTGCCTCCCCATTAATATCATCATTATCATTTCCTCCCCATCATCATCATTATCATTGCCTCCCCATTAATATCATCATCATTGCCTTCCCATTATCATTGCCTCACCATCATCATCATTATCATTGCCTCCCCATTAATATCATCATCATCATTGCCTTCCCATTATCATTGCCTCCCCATTAATATCATCATCATCATCGCCTTCCCATTATCATTGCCTCCCCATAATCATCATCATCATCGCCTTCTCACCACCATCACTGCCTGCCTCCCTCCACCACCATCCCACATACAGCACCGCAGGCAGCACTCTCTCACATACACGCAGGCACACCACACACACACACATCGATCTCACCTGTCCGGCGTCCGCGCACTCTCTGCCACAGCCGGCCGCTGAATGATGACGTCATTCAGCGGCGCTGCTGTGAGAGAGGAAGCGCAGGCTCTCCCTGGAGCTCGGAGCTGCGGCAGCGGAGGCACGGGGAGAGGTGAGTATTGCGCCGGCTGTCGGGGCCCTGAGCAAGCGGGGGGGCTCAGTGGCGGCGCTGACACCGCTAACGGTTGCCGGGGTGCCCGACGGCGAGTGGGCCCCCCGCCTGCTCAGGGCCAAGGCACTTGCCCGGGTGTGCTGGGTGCTGACGCCGGCCCTGGTTCTTGGGTTAGAGGAACCGACTCTTATAACAGGAGAGCCCCCTTTTTTGCAAGTTCACGGTATATGTCCTTTCTTTTTTTTCTATTACTTGGAATTTTTCATTCTTGAAATATTCTTTATCTTTCAAACTGAAAATTCAAGCAAACATGGTATTAGAATATTTTTCTTTGGTACAGAAAATAATTTCTCAAAAACAATGCTGTATTAACCCTTGATCAACTTTGAACTTTGACATGTGTCATCTAACTGCCTGGTGCCTGTTTTCTTGAATCCTAAATGTATTTAAGCAAGGTACTGTTAGAACATATGTAAGCTATATATGGTATTTTCCTGAGGACTGGGTGGTATACACCCTGAAACCACTTCTTAACTGCTACTTTGTCTTTGAAATCTATTATTTGGGCAGCGCGGACCAGAATCCACATCTTTTCTGTAGTGTATTGTTCACAAATTCCTGGAAGACCGCGGGAGCATTACTGAGGCCAAATGGCATTGCCAGGTATTCATAGTGTCCATCTCGAGTGTTGAAGGCTGTTTTCCATTGGTCCCCCTGACGTATACGAATTAGATTGTAGGCTTCTCTGAGATCCAGTTTGATGAAGATCTTGGCCCCTCTGAGACGATCGAACAGCTCTGAAATAAGTGGTAACGGGTATAAATTTTTTACCGTGATCTGGTTTAGTCCCTGTAATCGATACAGGGCTGTAGAGATCCATCCTTTTTCTTAACGAAGAAGAATTCTGCCCCCGCCGGAGAAAATGATTGTCGGATAAATTCTTTATTTAGGTTTTCCTGGATGTACTCTGACATGGCCTGGGTCTCTGCATAGGAAAGAGAATAGATTCGCCCCCGAGGGGAGACGTTCTGGGAAGCAGATCAATGGAACAGTCATATCACCTGTATGAAGGCAGCCTCTCTGCTTCCTTTTCCCGAAGACATCTGAGAAGGCCCAGTAAGAGGATGGTAAAACCGTTCAGGGCAGTTGGCTCCACTGGAGGACAAACAAGATGGATGGGAGCGATACATCGATCGGAGCAGGAATCTCCCCAGCGCAGGACTTCTCCAGTCCTCCAGTTAAGGACAGGCTCATGTACTTGGAGCCAAGGTAAGCCTAGAAGCAGGGGGTGAGACAAACAAGGCAACACATAAAAACAGATTCTTTCAGAATGCGTTAGACCTACCCGAAGTTCCAATGGCTCAGTCTGGAACTGAATGAGCTCAGTCAAGGGTTTGCCATCCACGGAAATCACCTGCAATGGATTTGGAAGACGATGGACTGGAATCTGGTAATGGTCCACCACCGCTTGCTGGATGAGATTCCCGGCGGCTCCAGAATCCAGGTAGCAAAGTTCTGAAAATCTGACCGTGCAGAAGGACACGGAGACAGTCATTTGCAGAGATGGAAAGAGATTATCCTTACCCAGGGAAGCCTTTCCTACCGACCTTCGGCTCTGGAGTTTCCCGACCTCTCTGGACAGAAGCGGATCCGATACACCAAACTACCGCAATACAAACATCTCCCACACGGCGCGCCTCCAGGCGCCGTCTATCTAAACTCACTTGATCCACTTGCATGGCTTCAGGAAGAGAGCCTGAAGACGGAGAAGCAGGCGGTTTCTGGAAACTAGGATCCAGGCGATAAGGTCTCCTCTCTCGCTTGGATTCCCTGGAACGTTATTGAAAGCGAAGATCGATCCGAGTAGCTAAGGATATCAGGTCATTCAGAGTCGCAGGAGTATCCCGATCCACAAGCTCATCTTTATTCTTCCGGACAAACCTTCCCAGAAGGTAGCCACCAAGGCCTCGTCATTCCAGGATAACTCTGATGAAAGGGTCCGGTAACAAATTGCATACTGGGCCACTGTAAGATTCCCTTGGCATAAACGGAGAAGCGAAGAAGCTGTCGAAGAAGAATGGCCAGGCTCGTCGAAGGTCCTGTGAAAAGCCTCAAGGAAAGACTGGAGATTATTAACCAGAGGATCCCCTCTCTCCCACAACGGATTCAGCCAGGCAACAGCCTCTCCTGCGAGGTGCAACATAATGAAGCCCATCTTGGCCCGTTCCGAAGCAAACATATGCCCCAGGTGTTCAAAATGCAGCGTGCATTTATTAATGAACCTCTGACACTGAGCACGATCGCCATCAAACTGAGTGGGAGCCACCAGACGAAGTCCTTTACCTGCCGTACAACAGGGAGCCTGGAAGCCGGTGGTCGAAACGGGAGAAGCCGAGGATATCACGGAGTCCATACGTTTAGAAAAGTTGCACAGATAGGTTGTGATCTTGTCCTGCTTATCTCAGACGAGTAACCTCTTGAGACAACTCGGCAGCTGTAGGTGCTTGGGACGAATGGAAGCGGAGGCACAGATGTTGTAGTGTACATTCATTTATTGCTATTTTTGTGGAACCACAGGACCACGGACCGGGGGGCTCCGAAGAGGACGTGACTATGTGAACCCCAGACACCTGTAGTAAGACTCCTCGAACAGGGTCAGATTGGAGTGTCCAGGGGACCCAGGTGCTACCACCAGTTAGACCCCGGACACATGGAAGCTGTCCCAGCGGACCAGGTGAATAGGCAAGGATAACAGGTAGTGTAGAACTTGACAGAAGGGAAGTAGCTAAACCGGACCGAACTGGCACATGCAATACTGACGTCGTGCTGGGTAATGGAGTGACGGACGTCTGAACATGATGGTATCATCCTGGGTACAGAGTGGAGAGCCGCTGGTAGTCTGAGAAGACAAACAGTATTAGCTGGGTACTGACAGGACACTAGCGGTGCACAACAGAACACAGGCACAACAGAATGCTGAACCAGAAACTAGCAGCAGGAAACACTTGTTGATCCGGCGCCTCCTCTATGGCAGAGGGGCCAGAAATAGCACTCACTACAACACCATTGTTCTGGAGCATATTTGAAAAATGTGCGCTGTCTCTTTAAGAGACTGGGAGCGCACGCACGACCTCCGCGTCATACCAGGAGATCTGCTGGCAGCACCCCTGGAAGCAGGAGCAGGAAAGGACCCGGGTCGAGGCTGGGCAGTGGGGAGCAGACTGGGTTCGTGGACCCCGACGGGGGCCCTGCGGAGGTACAGGTACGGATGTTACATAAAATTGGGCTGAGTAAATGAAATATTATGATTTTTTCCACTAAAATGATGCTTTGACCCCAAGTTTGCAATTTTCTAAAGGGGTAATAGAGGAAAACGAACAGTACAATTTGTCATGCAATTTCTCCTGAGTACTTGAATACCCAATAAGTGGTCAAAAACTAATTTGAGGCACAGTGCAAGGGAAGGAGCGCCATATTACAGTGCAGATTTTGCTGCACTGGTTTAAGGGTGCCATGTCACTTTGGCAGAGCCCCTGGGGTTCCAGAACAGCAGAACCCCCGTAAGTGTCCTCATTTTACAAACTACACATCTTAATGAATTCATCTAGGGGTGCAGTGATCATATTGACACCACAGGTGGGTCCCAGTGAAGAAAAATAATTACATTTTTACCAAAAAAATTGTTTTAGCCCCAGATTTTTCATTTTCACACAGAGAAATGGGTAAAAATGGTAACATAGTATTTAACCCCTTCCCGACCTGCGACGCCATGTAGGCGTCATGAAAGTCAGTGCCAATCCGACCCATGACGCCTATGTGGCGTCATGAAAGGATCGCGTTCCTGCGGGCCGGGTGACCGGGGTCACTGAAAGGTCACCCAACCTGCTTCACCACAGGGGGGTTGGCTTAACCCCCGTGGCCATGATCGCTCTGATTGGCTGTTAAAAGTGAAACAGCCAATCAGAGCAATCTGTAATATTTCACCAATGAAATTGGTGAAATATTGCAATCCAGCCATGGCCGATGCTGCAATAGCATCTGCCATGGCTGGAGACCGAGAACCGACCCCCCCCCACATCAAGTCACGGCGGCGATCTGCGGTCACCGCCATCACTAACAGCTCCCCTCGTCCTGGCCTCCGCTCCCCCCACCTTCGATCCCCCCCTCACCTGCCGACCCCCATACTCACCTCTCCCGGTCCACTGATGTCCCTGTATCCGTCCCGGCTTCTGCCCGGGATTCTTCATGGGCGCCGCCATCTTGGAAAATGGCGGGCACATGCTCAGTGCGCCCACCGGCCGGCGCATGCGCAGTGCGCCCTGCAGATTCCAAAAATTTATTTTGATCACTGTGATAAACCCCCTGTCATAGGTAGGGACAAATAATAAAGAATTTTTTTTTTCCTATTAGGCCCTGTGCACACGTTGCGTATTTTGCTGCGGATCCGCAGCGGATTTTGCTGCGGATCCGCAGCGGGTTTTGCTGCGGATCCGCTGCGGATTTTGTGCGGTGCAGCGGATTTTGCTGCGGATCAGCAGCGGATTTTGCTGCGGATCAGCAGCGGATTTTGCTGCGGATCAACAGCGGATTTCGCGCTGCGGATCCACAGCAGATCCGGAAACCATGTACAGTACAATGCAAATAAATGGTAAAAAAAACGCTGTGCACATGCTGCAGATTTTTCAGCGCACATTTGCTGCGGTTTTAAATCCGCAGCATGTCAATTCTTTGTGCGGATTCCGCAGCGGTTTTACACCTATTCCATTATAGGTGTAAAACCGCAGGGAAAAACCGCAGTAAATCCGCGCTAAATACGCAGGTAAAAGGCAGGTCATTTTACCCTGCGGATTTTAGAAAAATCCGCAAGGGAATCCGCAACGTGTGCACGGGGCCTCAGGGTTTAGGGTTAGGCTGGGTTCATATTGCATTATGGCAGTCCGTTAGATGGACTGCGTTTCACCGCGGTGTAACGCAGTCCGTTAACGCTGCCATTCACCCCATTTGTGTGCGCATCGCAACGCATGCCGTGAAGCGGCATGCGTTCGCGACGTGTCGTCATTCAGTGACGGAGCCTTGGACGCGGGCTGCAGCGTCTGGGCTCCGTCACCGCTAGCACAGATGAATCATAGCTGATTCCTCTGCACTAGCGGGTATAGCATAACGCGATCGCGTTATGCTATACCGTTACCAGCCCGTCAACGCTATGTGTTGAACGGGCTGGTAAAACGCAATATGAACCCAGCCTTAGAGTTAGAACTAGGTTTAGGGTTAGAACTAGGGTTAGGGTTGGAATTAGGGTTAGGGTTGGAATTAGGGTTAGGTTTGTGGTTAGGGTTAGAGTTAGGATAAATTTTAGGGGTGTTTTGGGGTTAGGGTTGGGATTAGGGTTAGGCTTGTAATTAGGTTTATGGTTAGAGTTGGGATTAGGGTTAGGGGTGTGTTGGGGTTAGGGTTATGGTTAGGGTTTGTATTAGGGTTAGGGTGTGTAGGGGTTGGGGTTAGGGGTGGGTTAGGGTTGGAGTTAGAATTGAGGGATTTCCACTATTTAGGCACATTAGGGGGTCTCCATACGAGACATGGCGCCACCATTGATTCCTGCAAATTTTGCGTTCAAAAAGTCAAACAGTGCTCCCTTTATTCCAAGCCCCGAAGTGTGCCCAAACAGTGGTTTACCCCACATATGGGGTATCAGAGTACTCGGGAAAAATTGCACAACAACTTTGGGGGTCTAATTTCTCCTGTTACTGTTGGGAAAAATAAAATTGGGGACTAAAAAAGTTATTTTTGTGGAAAAAAAAATGATTTTTTATTTTCACGGTTCTGCGTTATAAACTTCTGTGAAGAACTTGGAGATTCAAAGTGCTTACCACACATGTAGAGGAGTTCCTTTGGGGATCTAGTTTCCAAAATGGGGTCACTTGGGGGGGTTTCTACTGTTTAGGCACATCATGGGCTCTGCAAACGTAACATGACACCCGCAGACCATTCCATCAAGTCGGCATTTCAAAACGTCACTACTTCCTTTCCGAGCCTCGACGTGTGCCCATACAGTAGTTTTCTCCCACATATGGGATATCAGCGTACTCAGGACAAATTGGACAACAACTTTTGGGATCTAATTTCTCCTGTTACCCTTGGGAAAATAAAAAAATTGGGGACTAAAAGATCATGTTTGTGGAAAAAATATTATTTTTTTATTTTCATGCCCCGGCGTTATAAACTTCTGTGTAGCCCTTGGGGGTTCAAAGTGCTCACTACACATCTAGATAAGCTCCTTGGGGGGTCTAGTTTCCAAAATAGGGTCACTTGTGGGGGGTTTCTACTGTTTAGGCACATCAGGGGCTCTGCAAACACAACATGACGCCTGCAGAACATTCCATCAAGTCTGCATTCCAAAATGGCGCTCCTTCCCTTCTGAGCTCTCCCATGCGCCAAAACAGTGGTTCCCCCCCACATATGGGGTACCAGTGTACTCAGGAAAAACTGTACAACAACTTTAGTGGTCCAATGTCTCCTGATACCCTTGTGAAAATAAAAATTTTCCGGTTAAAAAAATCAGTTTTTGAGGAAAAAAATGATTTTTTATTTTCACGGCTCTACAATACAAACTTCTGTGAAGCACGTGGGGGTTCAAGGTGCTCACCACACATCTAGATAAGTTCCTTGAGGGGTCTAGTTTACAAAATGTGGTCATTTGTGGGGGGTTTCTACTGTTTAGGCACATCAGGGGCTCTGCCCGCCCAAAGACCATTCCATCAAGTCGGCATTTCAAAGCGTCACTACATCCCTTCCGAGCCCTGACGTGTGCCCAAACAGTGGTTCCCCCCCACATGTGAGGTACTAGCGTACTCAGGACAAACTGGACAACAACTTTTGGGGTCCAATTTCTCCTGTAACCATTGTGAAAATAAAAAATAGTGGGCTAAATAATCATTTTTTGAGAAAAAAAATGATTTTTTATTTTCACGGCTCTGCGTTATAAACTTCTGTGAAGCACCTGGGGGTTCAAAGTTCTCACTGTGCATCTAGATAAGTTCCTTAGGGGGTCTAGTTTCCAAAATGGGGTCATTTGTGGGGGAGCTCCAAAGTTTAGGCATACAGGGGCTCTCCAAACATGACATGGTGTCCTCTAACGATTGGAGCTAATTTTCCATTCAAAAAGTCAAATGGCGCTCCTTCCCTTCTGAGCCCTGCCGTGCGCCCAAACAGTGATTTATGACCACATATGAGGTATCGGTGTACTCAGGAGAAATTGCCCAACAAATTTTAGGATTCAATTTATACTGTTGCCCATGTGAAAATGAAAAAACTGAGGCTAAAAGAAAATTTTTGTGAAAAAAAAAGTACTTTCTTTTTTTTACGGATCAATTTGTGAAGGACCTGGGGTTTCAAAGTGCTCACTATGCATCTAGAGAAGTTCCTTGGGGGGTCTAGTTTCCAAAATGGGGTCACTTGTGGGGGAGCTCCAATGTTTAGGCACACAGGGACTCTCCAAATGCGACATGGCAAGCGCTAAATATTTCAGCATACTTTCCATTCAAAAAGTCAAATGGCGCTCCTTCCCTTCTGAGCTCTGCCGTGCGCCAAAACAGTGGTTTATGACCACATATGAGGTATTGTTGTACTCAGGATAAATTGTCCAACAAATTTTAGGATCCATTTTATCCTGTTGCCCATGTGAAAATTAAAAAACTAAGGCTAAAAGAAAATTTTTTTGAAAAAAAAAAGTACTTTCTTTTTTTTACGGATCAATTTGTGAAGGACCTGGGGTTTCAAAGTGCTCACTATGCATCTAGAGAAGTTCCTTGGGGGTCTAGTTTCCAAAATGGGGTCACTTGTGGTGGAGCTCCAATGTTTAGGCACACAGGGACTCTTCAAATGCGACATGGCAACCGCTAAATATTCCAGCATATTTTCCATTCAAAAAGTCAAATGGCGCTCCTTCCCTTCTGAGCCCTGTCGTGTGCCCAAACAGTGGTTTATGACCACATATGAGGTATCTGTGTACTCAGGATAAATTGCCCAACAAATTCTAGGGTCCATTTTATCCAGTTGCCCATGCAAAATATAAAAAAAATTGATGCTAAAAGAAAATTTTTGTTGGAAAAATTAAAATGTCCATTTTTTCCTTCCACGTTGCTTTAGTTCCTGTAAAGCACCTGAAGGGTTAATAATCTTCTTGAATGTAGTTTTGAGTAGCTTGAGGGGTGCAGTTTTTATAATGGTGTCACTTTTGGGTATTTTCTGCCGGTGACCAGAAAAATGCCCAAAAGAAAAATGCCCACAGAAAAAACCCCACGTCATGAATGCCCACAGGAAATTTGCCCACACGGAAATTTGCCCACACGGAAATTTGCCCACACAGAAGTTTATCCACACGGAAATTTGCCCACACGGAAATTTGCCCACACGGAAATTTGCCCACACGGAAATTTGCCCACACGGAAATTTGCCCACACGGAAATTTGCCCACACGGAAATTTGCCCACACAGAAAATTGCACACAGGAAAAATGCCCACGGTTATGATTGCCCATAGGAAAATTGCCCACAAGGAAAAGAAAATTGCACACATGGCCAAAATAACAGTTTATTAAAAATGTATAATAACAATAACTCCATTTAATTAAACATCCATTGCACACCTGCAAGGTTGACATTTTACTGCAAATTAGCCAATCCCATATGGAAAATTGGCCACATGGGAGATTGCCCACATTCTTCACTCTTGCTTTCTACATCCGAGGGGTGCACCTATAATGAGCCGAGGTGAATCGCTCGCCTCAGGCGGCACCACCTGGTGTTGAGGAGAATGCGTCACAGCAGAGAGATACTGGGCCACATGTCTGCCTCAACATGCTGTTCTCTCCCCTGCACCAGGTAGCACCAGAAACAGGAGTTTCTGGGCACAGGTCAGAGCAGGCCTAGTGAAGGGGTGGTTGAAGCAAGCAGGCGTGAGAGGGGGAGGGGCTTGCGCTGCATCCAGCTGCTCAGTTCCCCAGGCCCCAGCATCCTGCTGCCATGACAGCCGGAGCGGAAACAGCTGTACAGCGACTGTGTCCCGGATGGCGTCAGGTTGCCAGGCCTGGGACTTGTGGGCGGTCAGCTGCAGCCTGCGTGAAAAGCGAGACTGCAGCCTTCCAGCCTGTGCAGAGAGGACCCCGGGAGCGCTGGGAGCAGGTAAGTACGGGCTGAAGAGCCATTTGGCGATAATACCCCTTTAAAAATGAATAGTAACAACAATAACTCTATTTTATTATACAATCATTGCACACCTGCAAAGTTGCCATTTTACTGCAAATTAGCCAATCTCCTTAAGTACTTAAGTTTATCTTGAACCTGAGGGTAGTCCTCTACAGAGGTGGCAACTGTCTGATACAGTGCCTCATACTTCCTCTTTTTTATCTCAAGGCGACCTGCCTGTGCATTAGCCAGTGTTAATTTGTGGCAAGCCAGGTCCCTCTGCAATCCATCAAAAAGAAACCACAAGCTGGGATGAGTGCAGTGGAACAAGGAGTTAAGTGCATTGTGAAATCCCTCACAACAGTTTGTCGTTTTTGGTGACTGTTCCAGGGCTGCTTCATAATGATTCCATATTCGTATAGGAAATTGTGGATCTCTACCAGCTGCACCCTCAATATATGTAGAAAAAAAGTATGTGAGAACTTCATAATAGCAGTCTTCATCCGGGAATGTGGCAGCAAGCTGATCAAAAACATACCTCACATCTTCTATTGGCACAAAGGCCAGTGCAGCAAGAGACTTCAGTGTCATTTTTGCGTCGATAATACTCTCATATTCTGTCTTCAAACCAACATTTTTTATTTTTCTACTGAGGCTCTGACACAGATGGAAATAACAACCTTTGACCTCAGCATGTGGAAAGGCAACCCTGACTGCAGTTATAGAAGCCTTCTCAAAATCAACTAAAACTTTTTGAGGTGCCAGATTTGGAATCAACAGCTTCATTATTTCAAACATTCTCTTATACGTCCTCATATCCTTAATTTGTAGTAAAATGTACAAACATGGTGGATATCAGTTACCCACCTTGGCATGCCAAGTGTACAGTTGGTAAAACATATTGGGCACTTTATGAAAAGTGCCATCTCCATAGATGGTATCTTTGTTCAGTTCCAGCATAAGATCTCTATCGCCTAAAACCAGAATTCTATTTCTATCGTCCTTTCCGGAATCATGAAGGAGCAGTTGACTGTACTTTTCCGGAATATCAAACTTGATAGTTTTGGGGGTTAGGCAAATTACCATCTGTTCTATGATGGAGAAGGCTTCTCGCAAGAGATGATTGTCTTGGCATATGAGCCAAGACATCATTACTCAACCCAGATAACACCTTTCCCATCACATTGCGAGGAGTAGCATTTACAGCTCTCGTGTCTTCTCTCATTTTGCTTCTGGCAACATTTGCTACCGCTTTTTGAGGGCAGGAGTCATGACAATGTTCTGTTGGTTCTTGAACTACGTTGCCATCTTTTGTTTTGTTAATTGAATGGCATTTTATAGAGCGATGCAGCCTACATCTCCAAGTCACCACTGCATTGATAGTGCAAAATGCCAGATATTCAAACCCCAAGTAATTCAGAACTTTGTTGTTTCTCTGGCTACTTGAAAACTCCATTGTTTGCATTACAAGAAGAAATAGAATAGTTTAGATAAACTAAAAATATACTTTTAGAGTGAAAACACACGGGTGTTTTGAAAATCGCATAATCTTTGAAAATGTATTATTTATCTTTTTATTTGCAAAGCAAATATTTTGCATTGTGAATAAAAAGATAGGAAAAAAATGTAGGGATGAGTGATCTGATCATGTGAACATCGGCAATTTTACCGATTGTCACATCATGGTTATTGTCAAGACATCATTACTCAACCCAGATAACACCTTTCCCATCACATTGCGAGGAGTAGCATTTACAGCTCTCGTGTCTTCTCTCATTTTGCTTCTGGCAACATTTGCTACCGCTTTTTGAGGGCAGGAGTCATGACAATGTTCTGTTGGTTCTTGAACTACGTTGCCATCTTTTGTTTTGTTAATTGAATGGCATTTTATAGAGCGATGCAGCCTACATCTCCAAGTCACCACTGCATTGATAGTGCAAAATGCCAGATATTCAAACCCCAAGTAATTCAGAACTTTGTTGTTTCTCTGGCTACTTGAAAACTCCATTGTTTGCATTACAAGAAGAAATAGAATAGTTTAGATAAACTAAAAATATACTTTTAGAGTGAAAACACACGGGTGTTTTGAAAATCGCATAATCTTTGAAAATGTATTATTTATCTTTTTATTTGCAAAGCAAATATTTTGCATTGTGAATAAAAAGATAGGAAAAAATGTAGGGATGAGTGATCTGATCATGTGAACATCGGCAATTTTACCGATTGTCACATCATGGTTATTGTCAGCTCCGATTCCGATGAAGGTGATCCAAACCAAAGCTGACAGGGAGGCTTAGCTTACCTGATCCTGCTACCTCTGGTCTTCCCCGAATCTTCCTGCTGCAGGACCTGTGATGACGCATGTGATCACATGCGTCACATGATCGTGTACACCATGAAAGGTCTGCAGTAACATGGAAGGGGGAATCTCTGGACCCCTGTCCACGTTACTGCAGTTCTTCCTGCACTTTTTCTTGGCGCAATTCGCATGTGTGTTTTGTACATACTTTTTTTAAACTCACCCATTGACTTCAATAGGAAAATCAGTCCGCAATTTATAGATAATATAGACAAGTACATGTTTACTGTACTTGTCTATATTTGCCCCTCTTCACATGTAAAGCGCCATGGAATAAATGGTGCTATAAAAATGTATAATAATAATGTCCCCTGCAGTCCTCTCTAACACCACATATAACACAGTGATAACTGAGTACAGATAATGCAGTAGATGTCACCTGGAGTCCTATGTAACACCACAGATAATAGTGATAACTGCATACAGGTAATGTAGTAGATGTTTCTGCAGTCTTATGTAACACCACAGATATCACAGTGATAACTGAGTACAGGTAATGTAGTATATGTTCTCTGCAGTCCTATGTAACACCACAGATAACAGTGATACTCCAGAGTACAGGTAATGTAGTAGATGTTTCTGCAGTCCTATGTAACACCACAAATAAAACAGTGATACCTGTGAGTACAGATAGCAGTAATAGATATCCCCTGGATCACACGGCTTGCTGGTTTTTCCTGAGCTCAGTATGTGGTCCATGTGCTGAGCTGGGGGGAGGTGTAAGACAGAATCAGTGAATGATGAGACACATTGTATCTATTGATGATCATAACAGACTGGTACAAATGTGTTTGCAAAGCACAGATCCGCAAAATTTTTGCACTAGGTTAACCCAAAATCACAAGATTATTGCATATCATGTGAACATCCTTGCACCTCAAATATCACAGATCCAAAACTTTGTGATGCTGCAATGGTGCAAAATTGTGTGGGCAAATTTCCTTGTGGGGAAAATTCTGCGTGGGCAAATTTCCATGTGGGCAAAATTCTGCGTGGGCAAATTTCCATGTGGGCAAAATTCTGTGTGGGCAATTTTCCTGTGGGCATTCATGACTGTGGGTTTTTTCTGTGGGCATTTTTCATGTGGGCATTTTTCATGGAACCTTTTCTGCCATATAGACCCCTCAAAGTGACTTCAAATGTGAGGTGGTCCCTAAAAAAATGGTTTTGTAAATTTTGCTGTAAAAATGAGAAATCGCTAGTCAACTTTTAACCCTTATAACTTCCTAACAAAAAAAATGTTCCCAAAATTGTGCTGATGTAAAGAAGACATGTGGGAAATGTTATTTATTAACTATTTTGTGTCACATAACTCTCTGGTTTAACAGAATAAAAATTCAAAATTTGAAAATTGCAAAATTTTCAAAATTTTGGCCAAAGTTTCATTTTTTTCACAAATAAACGCAAAAATTATCGACCTAAATTTACCACTAACATGAAGCCCAATATGTCACGAAAAAACAATCTCAAAATCGCTAGGATCCGATGAAGCGTTCCTGAGTTATTACCTCATAAAGGGACACTGGTCAGAATTGCAAAAAATGGCCAGGTCATTTAGGTCAAAATAGGCTGGGTCATAAAGGGGTTAAGGTTGAAGGGAGACTTTAGTCCATCTAGTTCAACCCATAGCCTAACATGTTGATCCAGAGGAAAGCAAAAAAAAACCATGCGGCAAACATTAAGCTCCACATTGGGGAAAAAAATTCCTTTCCAAAATCATATAACATGCCCTATAAGCAATACTTTATTAATAAAATACCACAATCGGTAGCACCAAATAAAGTGACATAACAAAAAACAAAAACGTGTATTCCTGTAATAAAAACTCTGGGATTGTCCTGGAGTCCCTAGTGTGTGGTCTAGGCTGTCGCCTGCCTAACTGCGGAGGTTGGCACCCTAGGGGGTGCGTTGTGGCGCCCCCACTCCACGATGGCTATCCCTGGTTGCCCTGTTAAACCCTACCGCTCTAGGGAATCCCTCTACCCATTAGCTAAGGGGACCCCTACAAATATACAGAGATCAACTACACCTAAGGAAAATCCTAGGTCCCAAGAGTTGTTAAAAACAATCTGTAAACACACGATATGTTGGGTGGTGTCTCAGTAAGTTGCACTGAAATGATGTGCACCATAAGTGTACATATATATCCTATAACAAAATTAGGGGTCAAAGTAGATATCAGCACCTAGTAGTGCCAGGGGCTTATTCCATGAGATACCTATATGGAGATTATGATAAATAACAGGTGCTACTCAAGCCCTATAACGTGCATATAACTAATGATCTGATGTGCACGTCCCTGAGATATCGAACAGGGATGATCTCTCTCACACATGTGCAGAACGATATATGAACCCTCTGATCACATAAATAGGTAGATTACGATCAATAACAAATGATACTGGAGCCTTATAGCGTGCATAAATCTGATGTTATAACACCCATTTCAACGATAGTATCGGTGAGACGTATGGTCGCTAAAATGACGCACAGTCTACACCATGGCAAGAAAAATATAGGTCTAATCTTAATTTTGCACGTCATGCATGTTTACTATTCGAAACAATTCCCATCATATAAACTACTCAATGATGTTGAGTCAAAATAAAGCTATATGCCCCATAGAAGGGATAGATGTGTGGGAGTCATATAGCACATAATGAATCGGGTGTACAAAGTCCCACCGGATCAAAGACAGTTGTTACATAATCTTCTATACTTAGATGTTACCATAGAAGGGTAATACAACCTATTGATCTATAGAATTATACTTGATATACAAGGGCAATTTGATGATATCAATATGCTGGAGATATGTGCCCTCAATGTTATAGAGGTCATCCAATACACGTGCTATTTATACGAGAGGGATACATATCCAAAAATTACCCCCCATATTGTACGGGATCCCAGATAATAGTTGCACAATAGACTTATGCCCCGATCATAATGAAACATGTAACTGGTATATATGTACACATAAGGCTTGATACAACCGGAGAGACAAGTTATAAATATATAATGATACTCATCTCTCCTTTTAGCCACCCAACAAAAATCTTAGTTAGCGCCTCAACGCGTTTCGCCCTGTGGGCTCATCAGGAGGCCAGATGATCCGATAACAAGTGTCCTAGATGTGGTGCATAGACTAACCGATGCTAAGTGACTCTCCTCTATTTGTAAATGCCGCCGGGAAGCACGCCAAATAAGCCCCGCCTAACCTCGTGGGCTCGCCGCCGCGTCATAGCTGCCTCCCCCATATCTCACTTCCGTCTCTCCGAGCGGATCCATTGCGCCTGCGTCAGGAGATGACGATATCCAGGGGGCATATTAAGATGCCACTATGTCAGCAAATATTAAATTGTATTGCACTATTGTCACATGGGTATACTGTCTAACGTCGCTCCCTGACCTATCCGAGCGACTTCATTGCCCAAGTGTGAGTAGGTATCAACATACGATGCACAAATTCAAATACCCCTGCGTCAACTGATTCTGTATTCCATCTCTATCCCGTGAGGGGGTATCTATGGGCACCTATTATCGCGCTATCGCTGAATAGACAACGTACCCACCTCAGAGACGCTTAATTCCCTAAATAGCAGATTCATTTCAGGCGTCAGATATGACCTACCCTCTAGTGACCCGGTCCCTGCTAGCCTAATACTTACATAGGTACCGGTGTATAGTGCAATTCTATGTATATGGCATGCAGCTGCATTCTCCATTAAATGACCTGACTACAGTCATGGCCAAAAGTCTTGAGAATGACACAAATATTATATTTTCACATGATCTGCTGACCTCTGGTTTTTATGTGTGTTTGACAGATGTTTTTATCACAGACAGAAATATAATAATTGCAAACATATGAGTAACAAAAGCTTATATTGACAGTTAGAATGAGTTAATGCAGCAAGTCAATATTTGCAGTGTTGACCCTTCTTCTTCAGGACCTCTGCAATTCTCCCTGGCATGCTCTCAATCAACTTCTGGACCAAATCCTGACTGATAGCAGTCCATTCTTGCACAATCAATGCTTTCATTTTGTCAGAATTTTTAGGTTTTTGTTTGTCCACCTGTCTCTTGATGATTGACCACAAGTTCTCAATGGGATTAAGATCTGGGGAGTTTCCAGGCCATGGACCCAAAATCTCTATGTTTTGTTCCCTTAGCCATTTAGTTATCACCTTTGCTTTATGGCAAGGTGCTCCATCATGCTGGAAAAGGCATTGTTGATCGCCAAACTGCTCTTGGAGGGTTGGGAGAAGTTGCTCTTGGAGGACATTCTGGTACCATTCTTTATTCATGGCTGTGTTTTTAGGCAAGACTGTGAGAGAGCCGATTCCCTTGGCTGAGAAGCAACCCCACACATGAATGGTTTCAGGATGCTTAACAGTTGGCATGAGACAAGACTGGTGGTAGCGCTCACCTTGTCTTCTCCGAATGAGACGTTTTCCTGATGTCCCAAACAATCGAAAAGGGGATTCATCAGAGAAAATAACTTTACCCCAGTCCTCAGCAGTCCACTGCCTGTACCTTTTGCAGAATATCAGTCTGTCCATGATGTTTTTTCTGGAGAGAAGTGGCTTCTTTGCTGCCCTCCTTGAGACCAGGCCTTGCTCCAAGAGTCTCCGCCTCACAGTGCGTGCAGATGCACTCACACCTGCCTGCTGCCATTCCTGAGCAAGCTCTGCACTGCTGGTTGCCCGATCCCGCAGCTGAAACACTTTTAAGAGACGGTCCTGGAGCTTGCTGGTCTTTCTTGGGCGGTCCTGGAGCCTTTTTGGCAACAATGGAACCTCTCTCCTTGAAGTTCTTGATGATGCGATAGATTGTTGACTGAGGTGCAATCTTTCTAGCTGCGATACTCTTCCCTGTTAGGCCATTTTTGTGCATTGCAATGATGACTGCACGTGTTTCTTTAGAGATAACCATGGTTAACAGAAGAGAAACAATGATGCCAAGCACCAGCCTCCTTTTAAAGTGTCCAGTGGTGTCATTCTTACTTAATCATGACAGATTGATGTCCAGCCATGTCCTCATTAACACCCACACCTGTGTTAATGGAGCAATCACTGAAAAGAGGTTAGCTGGTCCTTTTAAGGCAGGGCTGCAATGATGTTGAAATGTGTTTTGGGGGATAAAGTTCATTTTCTAGCCAAATATTGACTTTGCAAGTAATTGCTGTTAAGCTGATCACTCTTTATAACATTCTGGAGTATATGCAAATTGCCATTAGAAAAAGTGAAGCAGTAGACTTTGTAAAAATTATTTGTGTCCTTCTCAAAACTTTTGGCCATGACTGTACATGTATACAACAGGCAACCATATCACGACAAAACTTTTGGCTATATGATCCAATATACTCAATCCGACCCATAAACCATATCAGGTAGATAACTATTATATGGACCTAATAAACAGATCTACCAAAAGAAAAAATATTTTTAACAAATAGGGAGTCATTATGATAGAAAAAATTCATAAGGTTCTCTCATTCTGGAGAGAAACAAAACACAGTAATGTATGGCTCAATTTCATACGGAGGTCACCAACCAAAATCATGATTACAAGAAACAGGCGAATGACAATTGTTCATTCAAACCATGAGGTTCGAAGGACTCCAGTCTGTCTCTTTAAGAGACTGGGAGCGCGCACACGACCTCCGCGTCATACCAGGAGATCTGCTGGCAGCGCCCCTGGAAGCAGGAGCAGGAAAGGACCCGGGTCGAGGCTGGGCAGTGGGGAGCAGACTGGGTTCGTGGACCCCGACGGGGGCCCTGCGGAGGTACAGGTACGGATGTTACATAAAATTGGGCTGAGTAAATGAAATATTATGATTTTTTTCCACTAAAATGTTGCTTTGACCCCAAGTTTGCAATTTTCAAAAATGGTAATAGAGGTAAACGAACAGTACAATTTGTCATGCAATTTCTCCTGAGTACATAAATACCCCATAAGTGGTCAAAAACTAATTTGAGGCACAGTGCAAAGCACCAAAGGAAGGAGCGCCATATTACAGTGCAGATTTTACTGCACTGGTTTAAGGGTGCCATGTCACATTGGCAGAGCCCCTGGGGTTCCAGAACAGCAGAACCCCCGTAAGTGTGCTCATTTTACAAACTACACATCTCAATGAATTCATCTAGGGGTGCAGTGATCATATTGACACCACAGGTGGGTCCCAGTGAAGAAAAATAATTACATTTTTACCACAAAAAATTGTTTTAGCCCCAGATTTTTCATTTTCACACAGAGAAATGGGTAAAAATGGTAACATAGTATTTAAGGTTGAAGGGAGACTTTAGTCCATCTAGTTCAACCCATAGCCTAACATGTTGATCCAGAGGAAAGCAAAAAAAAAACATGCGGCAAACATTAAGCTCCACATTGGGGAAAAAAATTCCTTTCCAACTCCACATACGGCAATCAGACTAGTTCCCTGGATCAATGCCCTATCAAGGAATCTAGTATATATACCCTGTAACATTATACTTTACAAAAACTCATCCAGTCCCTTCTTAAACTTTAGTCATTTTCACTCATTACAACATCATAGGTAGAGAGTTCCCTTAGGCTAATTTCACATTTGCCATCCTGTCTGGCCTATGCTTTCACTGGTGGGTTCAATCTCTCTGTCCTTGTTCACATTTGTCACTTGACAAGTCAAAAGGTTTTTAATACAAGAGTTAGGACTGTCCCACAAAGGGTTGCCTTGACGTGGCGGGATGGCTTGTACATTCTTTTGATCAAAATTATGTTTACCAAATACCCTTATTATTATTACTACCTTCATGCATTTTTTGCAATATATTTTTTATTTTATTTTAGCATATTTGTTTCTTGTTTTTTGTTTTCTCTGTGTAATGGTCATGTGTTAATATGCATTTACATTTTGCATACATATCAACATACTTTTTCAGCCCAGACCTAGTTTTTCATTTAATTTCACATTTGCGTCTTTTCGCTCAGCGCTTCGTGCGCTACCGAAAATGTGTGCGAAAGCGCAAATAAGCGCATGGTTTTTTTAGCGCATCAAAGTACGCGTAACGACAAAAAACGTAACGTTTACATGCGTTTATATAGCGTTTTGCATGCGTTTGCGTTTTTAGATGCATGAGTCACACATTGCACAAGAGGAAAATCCTTGAAACAGACCCCACCAATGGGACACAAGTGGGGGAGTGTCATGGGATTTCTTGAAATAGACCCTGTTAAGCTGAATTCTTCAGATTTTGCTGGTGTTCCCTGTGTCACCATGAATCTGCGTTGGGAGAGTTTTCGCATAAACTTGGATATGGACATCGCGCTGTTTCAGGCTTTTGCTTTAGCTTGCCAGCAACAAAGGGAGAGCGAAGACGTCAGTGACGGCGTTTTTTAAGACATCCGATTATTGAAGTACGGGAGAGCCGTGGAGCATACCACACCCTCTTCAGTGAGCTCTAGGCAAACCCAGCTAAATTTTCGGACTGTACACGAATGGCCCAAGAAAGCTTATGGATTTGCTTTCTCGTGTTGAAGGAGCCATCCGGAGACAGGACTCACATCTCTGTCGTTCGATTCCTTCTGAAGAACGGCTCCTCGTCACATTACGGTACGTAATATTAAACAAATGCGTGTATTATTTTTGTTCTGCCATTTAGTAAAATACGGCTGACTTGTAGTTGTGCAATTAACAGTAATTTTTTTCAGGTCAGTGTTCTGCCAAAGTCTGGACAATCAATATTTTTTTTCATCTTTTTTGCAGCTTCTTGGCTTCTGGCGAGACCCTCTCTTCACTCCACTTTCAGTACTGGCTTGGAACCTCCACCTTGTCGGGAATAGTTGCGGACACCTGCCGGGCTTTGTGGGACGTTCTATGTCCTGAATTTATGCCTCTGCCCACCGCGGAAAAGTGGATGGTTATTTCAGAAAAATTCTTTACAGTCTGCAATTTCCCCAACTGTTTGAGAGCGGTGGATGGGAAACACATCCGGAAAACAAAACCACCAAGAAGTGGCTCTGAGTACTTTACTTATAAAAAGTACTTTTCTACGGTACTCATGGCCGTTGCGAATGCAGACTTCAGGTTTATTGTGGTGGACATTGGGGCATTTGGCCGGGGCAAAGACTCACAGACTTTTAAGAACTCGGACATGGGCCGTAGGTTGTATGGCAACCATTTTCATTTCCCCCTGCCACGGCCTCTTTCCCACACCGAAGGTCCGCCAATGCCATTTGTAATGGTTGGTGATGAGGCCTTTCAAATGTGCACAAACCTGTTGAAACCCTACTCCAGCCGTGACTTGGACCACAGCAGAAAAATTTTTAATTACAGACTGACCAGGGCCTGAAGAACTGTCGAGTGTGCCTTTGGGATTCTTGTGTCCAGATGGCGCATTCTAGGCACAGCCATCAATCTTAAACTAGAAACTGTGGATGAGGTGGTGAAAGCGTGTGTGGTTCTTCACAATTTTGTGATGGCTAAACACCACCCTACCTTTGTACTTGATGAAACATTTGTCAACCCATTGCCTGAACTCACTCAGCACCCTCTCAGGTCATCTGTTGAAGTAGGCCAAATGAGGGACCAATTTGCGGCCTACTTTCTATCTGATGCGGGACGTGTGGAATGGCAAGATCAAATGGTGTAATACAATTATTTTCTTGTGTTGTTGCTAATAAAAAACCTGTTTTGATACCTGTACTGAGTGCACTCTGTTTGTATACACTCCAATACTATAATCATCTGCCTAGGTGTCCCAGTGAAGTCAGGATGCTGTTGTTGTGAATGGACTTGAAATGAGTTCTGAGCAGAGGCTCCCTCTGGTGGTTACAAGCGGTACTGGACTGTCCAGTGAAGATTGTGAGGATTGGGAATCAGGTGTTACTGACTGGTCTATTTAAGGGAGTCGCCTTCCCATCAGGGTTGCCGGTGATCAATTGTTCTGGTCTCAATCCTTGATTCCTGTTTCCCTTGTAACCTGCTGTGTCGTGTCTGCATCTCCTGCTAACAGATAAGACATTTTCTTCTTTTTTGTTTTTGTGCTTGAGTTTTGCATTTTGTCCTGCACTTCTGTGGGGGCCTTCGGGGTCCCCTCCGGGGGCTTTTGCCCTCTCAGTTTAGTTCAGCCACTGATGTTTTGTACATTTGCTTTTTCCAGTTTTTTCAGTGGCTGCTGTTTTGATTTTGTTACACCAGAGAACTAATTTAGGTGGTAGAGGTCGTGTGATCTCAGGTGTTTTTGAAATTAGTAGAGTTGGTGCTTTTCAGGGTTTTTTGGGATTGCAGTAAGTGCCCTTCCTATCCTTTTCTATTTAGATAGTTTGGGCCCCAACGTTTGCTCATACTATTTTCTGTCTGTGTCAGTATTTCTTCTTGTCTAACCGCCATTACATGTTTGGGGGCTTTCTATCTTCTTTGGGGATCTGCTCCGGGGCAGATAGCTTTCCTCTTTCTATCTTTAGGTATAGTTAGTTTCTCAGGCTGTGACGAGGCGTCTAGGACCAACGTAGGAACGCTCCACGGCTGCCTCTAGTTGTGGTGGTTAGTCAGGGTACTGCAATCTCATAGATTCCAACTGCTCTGGTGTATTGCCTTTTTTACCTGCACTCCTCAGTTACCAAATCATAACAGTATCACCAGCCTAAAACTGAAAATTATATGGTACTCACAGAAGGGAAAAATATTGTGAAAGAAAAAAAAAGGTCAGAGTTGTCAGAGATATTTTTCTGTTTGTTGCATTTTTTTTTTTTTCCCTCTGTATCTCTGGGTGCTGGGGAGGATTTTTTTTTTTCTCTCAAATGGAGTTTGCACAGTTGTCTGGCCGTGTGGATCAGCTTGCCACTGAAGTTCGGAGTATTGCTACCTATCTTGCTAGGTTGCCTGTTGTGGAACCTAGGATTCCCATGCCAGATTTGTTTTTGGGGGATCGAGCCAAGTTTCTGAATTTCAAAAATAATTGTAAATTGTTTTTTGCCTTAAAATCTAAGTCCTCAGGGAACGCAGTGCAGCAAGTTCAAATTGTCATCTCTCTCCTGCGCGGCGATCCTCAGGATTGGGCTTTTTCCCTGACACCTGGGGATCCTGTTTTGAGTGATGTTGATGCATTTTTTCAGGCCTTGGGGTTATTGTACGATGAGCCTAATGTCACTGATCAAGCTGAAAAAGCCTTGTTGGCATTAAATCAGGGGCTTGATGACGCTGAGTTATACTGTCAGAGATTCCGCAGGTGGGCAGTCATGACCAAATGGAATGACGACTCTTTGGCAGCCCTTTTTCGGAAGGGTCTGTCAGATAATGTAAAGGATGTTATGGTGGGATTCCCTGTCCCCTCTGGTCTCAATGATTCTATGTCATTAGCGATTCAAATTGACAGACGTTTGCGTGAGCGGAGAAGTATGCGTGGAATGGTGTTGCCTTGTGAACCTGCTTCTGAACCCATGCAGTGTGATAGAGTGGTTTCTGGGTCACAGCGTCATGAGTTTCGAAAGCGCAATAGGTTATGTTTCTACTGTGGTGATGCCTCTCATGCTATTTCAGTCTGACCTAAGCGGGGAAGACGTTTTGCACGCTCAGTTGTCTTGGGTAGTGTTCAGACTAAGTTTTTATTAACTGTTACTCTGATATGCTCTCTGTCCTCATTTCTGCTCAGGCTTTCGTTGATTCGGGAGCAGCTATTAACCTGATGGATTTTGATTTTGCTAAACGTTGCGGGTTTCCCTTGATACCCTACAGAAGTCTATTCCCCTACTGGGGATCGATTCTACCCCTTTGGCTGAGAATAAACCTCAGTTCTCTACTCAGGTGATAATGAGGGTTGAACCTGATCATCAGGAGAGCTGCAAATTTTTGGTTCTGTATAATCTGCATGACATTATCGTGCTGGGTTTCCCTTGGTTACAGTCTCATAATCCTGTTTTGGATTGGAAATCTGTGTCTTTAACCAGTTGGGGCTGCCAATGTGTTAATACCAACACTCCTGTTTTTTCTGCCTCCCCCCAGGCTCAGGATGTTCCTGACTTTTTGATTGATTTTTCTGATGTGTTTAGCGAAAGTAAATCTGCATCCTTGCCTCCCCATAGGAGCTATGACTGCGCTATTGAATTAGTGCCTGGTAGTAAATTCCCTAAAGGTCGCCTTTTTAACTTGTCTGTACCTGAACATGACGCTATGCGGTCTTATATCGAGGAGTCATTGGAGAAGGGTCATATCAGACCATCCTCTTCACCCTTAGGTGCCGGTTTTTTCTTTGTGGCCAAAAAGGATGGTTCATTAAGGCCGTGTATTGATTATCGTCTTTTGAACAATATTACTGTGAAATATCAATATCCGTTACCCTTGATTTCTGACCTGTTTTCCAGGGTGAAAAATGCTACTTGGTTTACCAAGCTTGACCTCAGGGGGGCATATAACCTTATTCGCATTAAGCACGGGGATGAATGGAAGACGGCATTTAACACCCCTGAGGGGCATTTTGAGTACCTTGTGATGCCCTTTGGGCTCACTAATGCTCCTTCTGTCTTCCAGTCCTTCATGAATGACATTTTCAGGGATTTTGTGGATAAATTTCTGATTGTTTATTTGGATGATATCTTGATTTTTTCTAATGACTGGGACTCTCATGTGAAACATGTTCGAACTGTATTCCAGATTTTGAGAGAGAATGCTCTGTATGTGAAGGGATCAAAGTGTCTTTTTGGCGTACAAAGGATCTCATTTTTGGGATTCATTTTGTCCCCATCTGTTATTGAAATGGACCCGGTCAAGGTTCAGGCCATCTGTGATTGGGTCCAACCTACTTCATTAAAGGCTCTTCAAAGATTTTTGGGTTTTGCCAATTTTTATCGTAAATTTATTGGTAATTTCTCGGTTATTGTTAAACCATTAACTGATTTGACCAAAAAGGGTTCTGATGTGGTGAATTGGCCTCCTGAGGCAGTCTCTGCATTTCAGGAACTTAAGCAGAGATTCACTTCTGCTCCTGTTCTACGGCAGCCTGATGTTTCTCTGCCATTTCAGGTGGAGGTTGATGCCTCTGAAATTGGGGCAGGTGCCGTTTTGTCCCAAAGAGATCTAGAGACCTCTAAAAGTAACCCTTGTGCCTTTTTCTCTCGAAAATTTTCTCCTACTGAATGTAATTATGACGTGGGTAATCGGGAGTTATTGGCCATGAAGTGGGCTTTTGAAGAGTGGAGACATTGGCTGGAGGGAGCCAAACATCAGGTGGTGGTCCTTACGGACCATAAGAATCTGGTTTATCTGGAATCTGCCAAGCGACTTAATCCTAGACAGGCCAGGTGGGCCTTGTTTTTCACACGTTTTAATTTTGTGGTTTCCTTTCTTCCTGGCACTAAGAATGTTAAGGCCGATGCCCTCTCGAGGAGTTTCCTTGCGGACTCTCCTGAGGTATCTGATCCTTCTGTTATTTTGAAAGAAGGTGTAGTTCTTTCCGCCATCTCGCCCAATTTGAGATTGGCTCTGGAGGGGTGTCAGGAGGATAGGCCCGAGCGCTGCCCTGTTGGGAAATTGTTTGTCCCGGACCAGTGGAAAAAGAGTGTGATGTCTGAGATTCATTGTTCCGCGTTGGCCGGTCATCCCGGAATTTTTGGTACCAGAGACTTGGTTAGTCGGTCCTTTTGGTAACCTACCTTGTCTCGTGATGTCAGGGAATTTGTGCAGTCCTGCGGGACTTGCTCTCGCTCCAAGCCTTGCTCTCGCTCTAGTGGTTTGTTGATGCCATTGCCTGTGCCCAAGAGACCATGGACCCATATCTCTATGGATTTCATTTCCGATCTCCCTGTTTCTCAGAGAATGACCGTCATCTGGGTGATTTGTGATAGGTTTTCCAAGATGATACATCTTGTGCCATTACCTAAGTTGCCTTCCTCCTCTGAATTGGTGCCTTTGTTCCTTCAGCACGTGGTTCGTTTACACGGCATTCCTGAGAACATTGTGTCTGACAGAGGAGTCCAGTTTGTTTCCAGATTTTGGAGGATCTTTTGTTCTAAGCTTGGTGTTCAGTTGTCTTTCTCCTCGGCGTTTCATCCTCAGACCAATGGTCAAACTGAGAGAACAAACCAGACATTGGAGACTTATCTAAGATGCTTTGTGTCTGCTGATCAGGATGACTGGGTCTCTTTTTTGCCTTTGGCTGAGTTTGCTCTTAATAATAGGGCTAGCTCTGCCACTTTGATGTCTCCATTTTTCTGTAATTCTGGGTTTCACCCTCGATTTTCTTCAGGACAGACGGAGGCTTTTACATGTCCAGGTGTTGACTCTGTTGTGGAGCGTATGCAACAGATTTGGGACCAGGTAGTGGAGAGGTTGTCCCTCTCTCAGGAGAGGGCCCAGCGGTTTGCTAACCGGCATAGGACTGATGGTCCTCGGTTTAAAGTGGGGGACTTGGTCTGGTTGTCCTCAAAAAATATTCCTATGAGAGTGGCATCTCCTTAATTTAAGCCTAAGTTCATTGGACCTTATAAGATCATGGAGATTCTTAATCCTGTTTCTTTTCGTTTGCTTCTTCCAGGGACATTTAAGATCCATAACGTGTTCCACAAGTCCTTGTTGAAGAGGTTTGTTGAGCCAGTGGTTCCTACTGCTTTGCCTCCTGACCCTGTTCTGGTTGAGGGCAATATGGAGTTTGTAGTTGAGAAAATATTGAATTCTCGTTTTTCTAGACGGAAACTCCAGTATTTTGTTAAGTGGAGAGGTTATGGTCAGGAAGACAATTCTTGGGTGTTTGCTTCGGACATCCATGCTAGGAGACTCATTCGTGCGTATCATAGAACTCATCCTGACCGACCTGGTTTTCAAGTGAGGGTTCAGTGACCCCTCCTCAAGGGGGGGGTACTGTTGTGAATGGACTTGAAATGAGTTCTGAGCAGAGGCTCCCTCTGGTGGTTACAAGCGGTATTGGACTGTCCAGTGAAGATTGTGAGGATTGGGAATCAGGTGTTACTGACTGGTCTATTTAAGGGAGTCGCCTTCCCATCAGGGTTGCCGGTGATCAATTGTTCTGGTCTCAATCCTTGATTCCTGTTTCCCTTGTAGCCTGCTGTGTCGTGTCTGCATCTCCTGCTAACAGATAAGACATTTTCTTCTTTTTTGTTTTTGTGCTTGATTTTTGCATTTTGTCCTGCACTTCTGTGGGGGCCTTTGGGGTCCCCTCCGGGGGCTTTTGCCCTCTCAGTTTAGTTCAGCCACTGATGTTTTGTACATTTGCTTTTTCCAGTTTTTTCAGTGGCTGCTGTTTTGATTTTGTTACACCAGAGAACTAATTTAGGTTGTAGAGGTCGTGTGATCTCAGGTGTTTTTGAAATTAGTAGAGTTGGTGCTTTTCAGGGTTTTTTGGGATTGCAGTAAGTGCCCTTCCTATCCTTTTCTATTTAGATAGTTTGGGCCCCAACGTTTGCTCATACTATTTTCTGTCTGTGTCAGTATTTCTTCTTGTCTAACCGCCATTACATGTTTGGGGGCTTTCTATCTTCTTTGGGGATCTGCTCCGGGGCAGATAGCTTTCCTCTTTCTATCTTTAGGTATAGTTAGTTTCTCAGGCTGTGACGAGGCGTCTAGGACCAACGTAGGAACGCTCCACGGCTGCCTCTAGTTGTGGTGGTTAGTCAGGGTACTGCAATCTCATAGATTCCAACTGCTCTGGTGTATTGCCTTTTTTACCTGCACTCCTCAGTTACCAAATCATAACAGCTGTGTTTTCTGCATCGTGACTTTAATAGGGCTCTTACCCGGTGAGTCTACAGAGAAAAGTTGTATGACCTTCATCATCTCTCCAGTCTGTGTTCAAACAGATTGCAGCGACGGTGGAGATACTGCAGCGACGGTGGAGAAACAACAAATATTATACACCTGGCCTGATGTTACAAATAGTTGTTCTTCGCTCTTTGACACCTGACCATATGAGTATAAATATTATTTGTAGTATCTCCACTGTGGCTTCAGTATGCACGCACACTGGAGAGATGATAAAGTTTATACAACTTCTACAAGCCCCTGGCCTGGTGTCATGCTGAAGTGAGGATGCCAAAAAATGAATCCAGACTTCTGAATTTTATGACACCTGGCCAGGTGAATACACATATGATTTACCAGCAGCATCTCTCCAGTCTGTGTGCAATAGAAGATGCAGACTGAAGCGACGCTGCAGATGACAACTCATAGGTATAGTCACCTGGCCAGGTGTTATAAATAGTTATGATACTAGGCCAGGGGATTGTAGATATGGCGTGTATTTTCGCCATCTCTTCAGTTTATTCAACACACACTGAATAGAGGATGTGGTTAATTACAAGGTATATCTACAATCCCCTGGCCTTGTGTCACAAAGAGTGAAATGTTGATTGTCAAAACACACCATCCTCAATTCACTCTTTATGATACCTGGCAAGGTGATAATAGATATGTCTTGCACTCAGCAACATCCTCTATTCAGTCTAATAATATTTCTAGACTGAAGAGACTGCTGTTGAAAATACAAGTCATATATTTGTGATTTTGCCACCATATAGCTTCAGGACTGACACAAGAAGCATGTGTCAGTACTGGAGATATGTGGTGGCAAAATCACACATGACGTGTAATGTCAAAACCAGTCTCTTCAGTGTAGAAATATTAGTAGACTGAATAGAGGATGTGGTTAATTACAAGGTATATCTACAATCCCCTGGCCTTGTCACAAAGAGTGAAATGTAGATGGGCAAAACACACAATCCTCAATTCACTCTTTATGATACCTGGCAAGGTGATAATAGATATGTTTTGCACTCAGCAACATCCTCTATTCAGTCTAATAATATTTCTAGACTGAAGAGACTGGTTTTGAAAATACAAGTCATATATTTGTGATTTTGCCACCACATAGCTCCAAGACTGACATAAGAAGCATGTGTCAGTACTGGAGCTATGTGCTGGCAAAATCACAAAGTGTACGGCGCAGTGTGTGTAGGCGGCGAAAGACACAATGAAACAGTTTGGGGGCAAAAAAACATTACATTTATTTTGACAAGACAAAACAAAAAAAAATTAATGTGGACGACGTTTGGGTGAAGAAGGAGGTAACTTGGGGGTGTGGAGCGACGAGGATTGACTTTGGGAGGGAGACGAAAGGGTTCGAGGGGAAGGAGCAACGAAAGTGGTGGGGGAAGGCAGCGGAAAAAACAGTGGGGGGTGGGAGGACAAAACTCTTTTTCTGCCCTTTTTGTCCCGTCTTTGTTCTCTTTGTTCTGCTGCTTGAGGCCCTGTGGCTTGGAGACCTCGTGTGGCTTGGAGACCTTGTGTGGCTTGGAGACATCATGTGGCTTGGGGACCTCCTGTGGCTTGGGGACCTCCTGTGGCTTGGAGACCACACCAGGCTTGGGGACCTCCGTGGGCTCCTGGACCTCCTGCCAGGGTCCAAGGCCCTGAATATGGAATGCGGGTCCCCCAGCTGCTGCTCGATGGTGGCGGACAAAGCAGGGGTGGAGGAACTCCAAACAGGAGCAGCACTTGGCATCGTGGTGGCGGGGGAGTGTCCAGCTGCACTATGACTGTGTGTGGTGTAGTGTGGTCCAGCATGGCTTGGAATGCTGGTGGCCGTGCAGTGGTATGCAGCAGAAGTCGGTAGTGCGGTGAAGTGAGTCAGTGGTGGAATGGTTGGGAAAGGCACCACTGACTGCTGCTGCACGTACCGACTCTGCTGCATAGCCTGCGTGTAAGCATTGTTGCAGGCATGCATCACAGTCAGCTGGAGATCAGGAGTAAGGTATTCCGCCATGCCCCGTTCAATTTGTTGGAAAAAATGGTGCGCTGGTCTTTTCAGCTCGGCTTCAAGACAGTCAAGGCGTCGCTCGACAGAATGGATGCTTTGGGCCACTAATGTCAAACCGCTATCCACTGTGCCGCCCAACGCCTTCTGGTTATCTTGAAAAACAGAGCTCAAATTCAAACACTCGGGCATGAGATTCCTGTCAGAGGCCTTCTGCTGCAGGTGGGAAGTACCCGCATAACCTATGGCAGAGACCTGTGACAGGGGAATACCTGATGGGCCAGCTTCCTGATCCACTGCTGACTGTGTTACTTGCCTGCAAGGTGCTTCTTGGCTGGTGGATGACTGGGACGGGTCAGAGGCAGCTCTCTGAAGGACCGCTTCAGGACTAGGTTGCAGGGTGCTGCTCCAGGTGCTGTGAAAATAAACAAAAAAAAAACATTACTATCATGCATTTACAAACGCCGGGTCCTGTGGAATAGAAAAACACAGATTCAGCACTATACAACAACAAAATACTTACGCTCTGGTGGCAAGGACCGGTCTTAAGAAAGCCAAAGCCCGATGATAGCGATACTTTCTTGTGGTCTTTGCCGCAGCACCACTGGCAACCCGGTTCTCCAGCCTCAGGTCTCTGTTCAAGCGGTCCTTCATTGAGCGCCAACGGGTTCGGACCTTGTTCACTGTGTGGGATGCTAGAAATTCATAGGAGTTACTAGCATCCCACACAGTTGTGTGATCCCGGCCAAGGTGACTGCAGCATCACACACCATTGAAATACTTACTAAAATCCTTGCGGACCTGGGGAGAGGCGTTGTCCCAGTCATCCATCAGCCCTGCGGCCACCTCATTCCAGAGCCGCCGGATCACCACGTTTTCACAGTGCATTGGTTGACGGCTGTCCCATAGCGGGACTCGCTCCTGGACCAACTGGATTAGGGCTTCATTATCCAGGGCGAGTTCCTCATCCCATTGTGGAGCCTAGAAAAGAAAGCAAAACATTAATCTTGTCAACATTTGTAGATGAAAAAGATGGAAAACAAGAGAGAAGACAGATTGAGAAAAAGCAAGATTGAATAGGAAAAACAGGCAAGAAAAAAGTCATGGGCAAAAAAAAAAAGGCACACAATACTTACAGACCGCCTCCCGCCTGCACTCGGACTGGCTGCTCCCGCTCTTCCTCTGCTGCTGTGGATGATGTGGACTGAAAAAGAAAAAAAATTGCCACATGAGTCCATGCAACAGCGATTACTTACCAATCAGTATGGAAAGAAGGAACTCGCTTCACCCGCTGCTTGGGCCAGTTCACCAGGGGCCAGCTGGTACTCCTCTCCAGAAGACATGCTGCAATAAAAACATAGACATAAGAACATAAGAAATTGAGAAAAAAGAAAAGAAAGACATTAGGTTTTATACTCACATTATCCAAGTTGTTGAAAGCTGTCCAAGGTTTTCAAATGCAGGAATAGCTGCTGTCTCTCTGGCTGTAGTGTCTCTCTCGGTCTGGCTGGCTGTAGAGTAGTTGACTGAAGTGCCAACACCTTATATAAACTACCCCCATACAATGTTTATTTATTGTGGGTAGTTTACCTGTGTCTAGACATGTGTTATCTCTAACAACGCATGCGTTGTAGAACGCTGACCTGCGCCTGACCCAGCGCACGTCTGCGAGCACATAGACTGTAATGTGTTGTTTGAGCACTTTCTGTGCGCGATGCGAACGCATGCGCCTTTTTAACGAGTTTGGGCGGACCAAGAAATGCAACATGTTGCGTCGGCCGCGCCCAGTCGCTAACGACAAAAAAAAGCAAGCGCACAAAAAAGCTGAAGATCGCATGCTAACGCTAAACCATGCGCCCCTCCTGTTAAAGATAGGGGCGCATGCGATCGGATCAGCACGATGCGCTGCGCTAAAAAACGCCAATGTGAAACCAGCTCTTACAGTAAAGAATCTGTGTCTGTGATTATGAATAAACCTTTCATCCAGACATAGAGGATGCCCCCTTGTCCCCTTCACAGGTCTAAGAGTAAAAATATCATTAGAAAGGTCTTTGTACTGTCCCCTCATATTTATACATTGTAATAAGATCACCCTAAGCCTTTGTTTTTCCAAACTAAATAACCCCAAGTGTAATAACCTTTAGACCCCCCCCCCCAGTTCTCTAATAACCTTGGTCGCTCTTCTCTGCACTCGCTCTAGTTCAGCTATGTCTTTCTTATACACCAGAGACCAGAACTGTACACAGTATTCTAAGTGGGGTCGCACTAGTGACTTGTATAGGAGTAAAATTATGTTCTCCTCATGAGAATCTATGCCTCTTTTAATGCATCCCATTATTTTATTTGCCTTTGCAGCAGCTGCCTTACACTGGTCACTAAATATGAGTTTGTCATCCACGCATACTCCGAGGTCTTTATCAGTGACAGTTTTGCCCATTGTTTTACAATTAAGCACATAATTATGCATCTTATTTATTCTGCCCAAGTGTATGACCTTACATTTATCCCCTTAAAGCTCATTTGCCATTTATCAGCCCAAGCATCTAGTTTACATAAATTTTACATAAATCCTCCTGTAATTTTAAATTGTCCTCCTCTGTATTGATTACCCTGCAGAGTTTAGTGTCAACTGCAAATATTGAAATTCTACTCTGTATTCCCCCTACAAGGTCATTAATAAATATGTTAAAAAGAAGCGGGCCCAACACCGACCCTTGCGTTACCCCCCCACTTCTAACCGTGACCCAATCCGAGTGTGCTCCATTAATAACCATCCTTTGCTTCCTATCCCTGAGCCAGCTCCTAACCCACTTACACATATTTTCCCCTATCCCCATTGTTCTCATTTTATGTATCAACCTTTTATGTGGCACCGTATCAAACGCTTTTGAAAAGTCCATGTACACCACGTCAACTGCGTTCCCTTGGTCCAGTCCGGAACTTACCTCTTCATAGAAACTCATCAGATTAGTCTGACAAGAACGGTCCCTCGTAAACCCATGCTGATATTGGGTCGTGAGGTTATTGTTCTTCAGATACTCCAGTATAGTATCTCTTAGAAAACTCTTCAGGATTTTACCCACAGTAGAGGTTAAGCTTAGTGGCCTATAATTCCCAAGTTCATGTTTTGTCCCCTTTTTGAATATTGGCACCACATTTGCTATATGCCAGTCCTGTGTTACAGACCCTGTTATTATGGAATCTTTAAAGATTAAAAATAATGATCTGTCAATTACTGTACTTAATTCCTGCAGTACTCAGGGGTGTATCCCATCCGGTCCCGGGGATTTGTCAACTTTACTGATTTATAGATGCCAATGCACTTCCTTCTGGGTTAAACAGGTGACATTTAATGGAGAATTTTTGTTATCACTGATCATGTTGTCTGTCATGGGATTTTCTTGTGTAAATACTGTTGAAAAAAAGTAATTACGCATATTGGCTTTTTCCTCATCCTCATCCACCATTTCACCCAGACTATTTTTAAGGGGACCAGCACTATAATTTTTTAGTTTCTTATTATTTATGTAGTTAAAGAATATTTTGGGATTATTTTTTACTTTCTCTGGCAGTTAGTCTCTCTGTCTCAATCTTTGCTGCCTTGATTTGCATTTTACAGAATTTATTTAATTTTCTGTATTTATTTATTGCCTCACTACCTACTTGCTTTAATCCTTTAAATGCTTTCTTTCTGTCACTTATTGCGCCCCTTACAGCTCTATTTAGCAATAGTGGTTTCCTTCTATTTCTAGCATGTTTATTCCCATAGGGTATATACATTAGCATCCTGAATAGGATCTGTGCAATGTCTCCCATTTTCCTTGTGTACTTTCATGTCTCAGGATATCATTCCAGTTTATTGCATTAAAATCATTTCTCATCCGTAGGAAATTTGCCTTCCTGAAGTTTAGTGTCCTTGTAACCCCACTTCTACACGTTATTAAAGGATACATGAAAACTCATTATTTTGTGATTACCCAAGTGACCCCCAACCCTTATATTTGATATGCGGTCATATTACCCTCTTGTTGGGTCCTGAACTAGTTGTGAAAGGTAACTGTCTTTCATAGTTGTCAAAAACATGTTACCTTTGCTGGAACTACAGGTTTTGGTTCCCCCAATGTATTTATGGGTTGTTGAATACCCATAATAATGGCTTCTCCTTGAGTCGCTGCTTCATATATTTGCTTTATGAGGATATTCTCCGTTTCTTCCATTATTTTTGGAGACTTTTAACAAACCCCTATCAATAATTTATTTTTCCCCTCCCCTTATCTCCACCCACAGGGACTCTACATTTTCATTACATTCACATATATTATCACCCAGGATGGGTTTTAAGGATGATTTTACATATAAGCACACTCCCCCTCGCTTATTTGTATGGTCAATTCTGAACAGACTATAGCCCTGTAAGTTAACAGCCCAGTCATGACTCTCGTCCAGCCATGTCTCAAATATCACCACCATGTCATAATTATGTTCCAACAAAGTTAATTCTAATACCTCCATTTTGTTGGTGAGGCTTTTGGCATTAGTATACATGCACTTTGTGTCTCTCATTACCTCTATTCTCTAAAATCTTAACTGTTCTAACTCCACACCCAATTTCTTTATTTGTGCCCAGGTCACTATCTGCACTATCTTCCCCTCCTATAAAATAAATACCCTCCACCAGTCCCTAGCTTAAACACTCTTCCAACCTTCTAGCCCCCCCAGCACAGCTGGACTCTCCCCATTGAGGTGCAGCCCATCCCTAGCGTAGAACCTGTAGCCAACTGAGAAGACAGTCCAGTTCTCCAGGATCCCAAACCCCTCCTTCCTACACCAATTCCTGAGCCACTTATATATCTCCCTAATCTCCCGTTGCCTCTCTGGTGTGGCATGTGGTACAGGCAGTATTTCAGAGAATACCACCTTGGAGGTCCTTGCTTTAAGCCTGCAACCTAATTCCCTGAAATCATCTTTAAGGACCTTCCACCTACCTCTAACTTTGTCATTTGTGCCAATGTGCATCATGACCGCTGGATCCTCACCAGTTCCTCCCAATGATCTGTCAAGTCGATCAGCGATGTGTCGGACTCTATGCGCCATGTAGGAAGCACACTGCTCGATGATCCCTGTCTTTGTGACAGATTGCCCTATCTTTTACCCTAATAATTGAGTCCCCCACTACCAGCACCTGTCTGGACTGCCCTGCTCTCCTATTTCCCCCCTTACTGGAGCAGACACTCCTCCAGCTTTCAGAGGACATGCCTTGCTGCAGCAGTGCTACCCTTGTATTGACACGCCCCTCATCTGCTAACTTAGCAAACTTAACGGGGTGTTCCAGATCAGGACTAGCTTCCCTGGCGCTCTTTCCTCTACCCTGCCATCTGTCACCCAGCTAGCTGCCTCATTGTCCTGCAGCTCCATCCTACCATCTTCTCCCACATCTATCCCTTTGAGCGTCTGCCTAGTGAGCAGCGAACTCCTTCCCCTATTGTCTATAGATCTCAGTGTTGCCAGCTACACATTTAGATGCAGTACCTGGGCTTCCAAATGCACAACTTGCTCACATCTCGCACAGCAGTATGCACCCTCGACCGGCTGTTCAAGGATTGCATACATGTGGCAAGATGTTCACTGGATGGCATTGTCAGCAATGGAGCACATTAACACATTTAACAGAAAAGTTAAGTAAAAATAAGTATAAAGTATTTAAAAAATACAAACAGTAATTCCTCCCTTGTAACTCCCTGAATCCAAAGTCACTGAATCACAAGTCACACACTTACCACTGTTTGAACTTACTCTCTTGTCACACTCGCTAAGGCAGAAGATTTAAAGAGATTTTTTTCCCTTCAGCAGCAATCCACCTTACAGCTCAATGCACTTCCAAAATTGTGTCGCACAATTTCTCCTAAATGTGTCAGTACCTCATATCTGGCTTTACCGTCCTGCTTAGCCAAACAGCGAGACTCTGGAGGGACAGAGCGCTATTTAACTCTTGGAGAACAAATTATTATAGAATAGTTTCCGGACTCCATATACAGAGCTGTTGTGAATGGGTTTGAGATGAGTTCTGAGCAGAGGCTCCCTCTGGTGGTTACAAGCGGTACTAGTGAGGATTGGGAATCAGGTGTTACTGATTGGTCTTATTTAAGGGAATCATTTTCCCATCAGGGTTGCCGGTGATCAATTGTTCTGGTCTGAATCCTTCTTTCCAGTTTCCCTTGTAGCCTGCTGTGTCGTGTCTGCATCTCCTGCTATCAGATAAGACAATTTCTTATTTTGTGTTTTTGCTATATTTTTGCATTTTGTCCTGCACTTCTGTGGGGGCCTTCTGGGTCCCCTCCGGGGGCTTTTGCCCTCTCAGTTTAGTCCAGCCACTGTGTTTTGTACTTTTGCTTTTTGCAGTTTTTTCAGTGGCTGCTGTTTTTGTTACACCAGAGAACTAATTTAGGTGGTAGAGGTCGTGTGGTCTCAGGTGATTTTGAAATTAGTAGAGTTGGTGTTTTTCAGGGTTTTCTGGGATTGCAGTAAGTACCCTTCCTGTCCTTTTCTATTTAGATAGTTTGGGCCCCAGCGTTTGCTCATACTATTTTCTTTCTGTGTCAGTATTTCCTCTTGTCTAACCGCCATTACATGTTTGGGGGCTTTCTATTATCTTTGGGGTTCTGCTCCGGGGCAGATAGCTTTCCTTTTTTACCTGCACTCCTCAGCTACCGTAACATAACAGTATCACCGGCCTTAAAAATTGTATGGTACTCACAGAAGGGAAAAAATATTTTGAAGGAAGAAAAGTTGTCAGAGATATTTTTCTGTTTGTTGCATTTTTTTTTTTTTCCCTCTGTATCTCTGGGTGCTGGGGAGGATCTTTTCTCCCAATGGAGTTTGCACAGTTGTCTGGCCGTGTGGATCAGCTTGCCACTGAGGTTCAGAGTATTGCTGCATATCTTGCTGGGTTGCCTGTTGTGGAACCTAGGATCCCCATGCCAGATTTGTTTTCAGGGGATCGAGCTAAGTTTCAGAATTTCAAAAATAATTGTAAATTGTTTCTTGCCTTAAAATCTAAGTCCTCAGGAAACGCAGCGCAGCAGGTTCAAATTGTCATCTCTCTCCTGCGCGGCGATCCTCAGGATTGGGCTTTTTCCCTCACACCTGGGGATCCTGTTTTGAGTGATGTTGATGCATTTTTTCAGGCTTTGGGGTTATTGTACGATGAGCCTAATGTCACTGATCAAGCTGAAAAAGCCTTGTTGGCATTAAATCAGGGGCTTGATGACGCTGAGTTATACTGTCAGAGATTCCGTAGGTGGGCAGTCCTGACCAAATGGAATGACGACGCTTTGGCGGCCCTTTTCCGGAAGGGTCTGTCGGATAATGTAAAGGATGTTATGGTGGGATTCCCTGTCCCCTCTGGTCTCAATGATTCTATGTCATTAGCGATTCAAATTGACAGACGTTTGCGTGAGCGGAGAAGTATGCGTGGAGTGGTGTTGCCTTGTGAGCCAGCTGCTGAGCCCATGCAGTGTGATGGAGTGGTGTCTGGGGCACAGCGTCATGAGTTTCGAAAGCGCAATGGGTTATGTTTCTACTGTGGTGATGCCTCTCATGCTATTTCAGTCTGCCCTAAGCGGGGAAGACGTTTTGCACGCTCAGTTGTCTTGGGTAGTGTTCAGACTAAGTTTTTATTAACTGTCACTATGATATGCTCTCTGTCCTCATTTTCTGCTCAGGCTTTCGTTGATTCTGGAGCAGCTATTAACCTGATGGATTATGATTTTGCTAAACGTTGTGGATTTCCCTTGATACCCCTACAGAAGTCTATTCCCCTACTGGGGATCGATTCTACCCCTTTGGCTGAGAATAAACCCCAGTTTTCTACTCAGGTGATAATGAGGGTTGAACCTGATCACCAGGAGTGCTGCAAATTTTTGGTTCTATATAATCTGCATGACATTATCGTGCTGGGTTTCCCTTGGTTACAGTCTCATAATCCTGTTTTGGATTGGAAATCTGTGTCTGTAACCAGTTGGGGCTGCCAATGTGTTAATACCAACACTCCTGTTTTTTCTGCCTCCCCCAGGCTGAGGATGTTCCTGATTTTTTGTTTGATTTTTCTGATGTGTTTAGCGAAAGTAAATCTGCATCCTTACCTCCCCATAGGAGCTATGACTGCGCTATTGAATTAGTGCCAGGTAGTAAATTCCCTAAGGGTCGCCTTTTTAACTTGTCTGTACCTGAACATGACGCTATGCGGTCTTATATCAAGGAATCATTGGAGAAGGGTCATATCAGACCATCCTCTTCACCCTTAGGTGCCGGTTTTTTCTTTGTGGCCAAAAAAGATGGTTCATTAAGGCCGTGTATTGATTATCGTCTCTTGAACAATATTACTGTGAAATATCAATACCCGTTACCCTTGATTTCTGACCTGTTTTCCAGGGTGAAAAACGCTACTTGGTTTACCAAGCTTGACCTCAGGGGGGCGTATAACCTTATTCGCATTAAGCACGGGGATGAATGGAAGACGGCATTTAACACCCCTGAAGGGCATTTTGAGTACCTTGTGATGCCCTTTGGGCTCACTAATGCTCCTTCCGTCTTCCAGTCCTTCATTAATGACATTTTCAGGGATTTTGTGGACAAGTTTCTGATTGTTTATTTGGATGATATCTTGATTTTTTCTAATGACTGGGACTCTCATGTGAAACATGTTCGAACTGTATTCCAGATTTTGAGAGAGAATGCTCTGTATGTGAAGGGATCAAAGTGTCTTTTTGGCGTACAGAAGATCTCATTTCTGGGATTCATTTTGTCCCCATCTGTTATTGAAATGGACCCGGTCAAGGTTCAGGCCATCTGTGATTGGGTCCAACCTACTTCATTAAAGGCTCTTCAGAGATTTTTGGGTTTTGCCAATTTTTATCGTAAATTTATTGGTAATTTCTCTGTTATTGTTAAACCATTAACTGATTTGACCAGAAAGGGTTCTGATGTGGTGAATTGGCCTCCTGAGGCAGTCTCTGCGTTTCAGGAACTTAAGCAGAGATTCACTTCTGCTCCTGTTCTACGGCAGCCTGATGTTTCTCTGCCATTTCAGGTGGAGGTTGATGCCTCTGAAATTGGGGCAGGTGCCGTTTTGTCCCAAAAAGATCCAGAGACCTCTAAAAGTAACCCTTGTGCCTTTTTCTCTCGAAAATTTTCTCCTACTGAACGTAATTATGACGTGGGTAATCGGGAGTTATTGGCCATGAAGTGGGCTTTTGAAGAGTGGAGACATTGGCTGGAGGGAGCCAAACATCAGGTGGTGGTCCTTACGGACCATAAGAATCTGGTCTATCTGGAATCTGCCAAGCGACTCAATCCTAGACAGGCCAGGTGGGCCTTGTTTTTCACACGTTTTAATTTTGTGGTTTCCTTTCTTCCTGGCACTAAGAATGTTAAGGCGGATGCCCTCTCGAGGAGTTTCCTTGCGGACTCTCCTGAGCTATCTGATCCCTCTGTTATTTTGAAGGAGGGTGTAGTTCTTTCCGCCATCTCGCCTAATTTGAGACTTGCTCTGGAGGGGTGTCAGGAGGATAGGCCCGAGCGCTGCCCTGTTGGAAAATTGTTTGTCCCGGACCAATGGAAAAAGAGTGTGATGTCTGAGATTCATTGTTCCGCATTGGCTGGGCATCCCGGAATTTTTGGTACCAGAGACTTGGTTAGTCGGTCCTTTTGGTGGCCTACCTTGTCTCGCGATGTCAGGGAATTTGTGCAGTCCTGCGGGACTTGCTCTCGCTCCAAGCCTTGCTCTCGCTCTAGTGGTTTGTTGATGCCATTGCCTGTGCCCAAGAGACCATGGACCCATATCTCTATGGATTTCATTTCCGATCTTCCTGTTTCTCAGAGAATGACCACCATCTTGGTAATTTGTGATAGGTTTTCCAAAATGATACATCTTGTGCCATTACCTAAGTTGCCTTCCTCCTCTGAATTGGTGCCGTTGTTCCTTCAGCACGTGGTTCGTTTACACGGCATTCCTGAGAACATTGTGTCTGACAGAGGAGTCCAGTTTGTTTCCAGATTTTGGAGGACTTTTTGTTCTAAACTGGGTGTTCAATTGTCTTTCTCCTCGGCATTTCATCCTCAGACCAATGGTCAAACTGAGAGAACAAACCAGACATTGGAGACTTATCTAAGATGCTTTGTGTCTGCTGATCAGGATGACTGGGTCTCTTTTTTGCCTTTGGCTGAGTTTGCTCTTAATAATAGGGCTAGCTCTGCCACTTTGATGTCTCCGTTTTTCTGTAATTCTGGGTTTCACCCTCGATTTTCTTCAGGACAGACGGAGGCTTCTGTCTGTCCAGGTGTTGACTCTGTTGTTGAGCGTATGCAGCAGATTTGGGACCAGGTAGTGGAGAGGTTGTCCCTCTCTCAGGAGAAGGCCCAGCGGTTTGCTAACCGGCATAGGACTGATGGTCCTCGGTTTAAAGTGGGGGACTTGGTCTGGTTGTCCTCAAAGAATATTCCTATGAGAGTAGCATCTCCTAAATTTAAGCCTAGGTTCATTGGACCTTATAAGATCATGGAGATTATTAATCCTGTTTCTTTTCGTTTGCTTCTTCCAGGGACATTTAAGATCCATAACGTGTTCCACAAGTCCTTGTTGAAGAGGTTTGTTGAGCCAGTGGTTCCTGCTGCTGTGCCTCCTGACCCTGTTTTGGTTGAGGGCAATCTGGAGTATGTGGTTGAGAAAATTTTGGATTCTCGTTTTTCTAGACGAAGACTCCAGTATTTGGTTAAATGGAGAGGTTATGGTCAGGAAGATAATTCTTGGGTGTTTGCTTCGGACATCCATGCTAGGAGACTTATCCGTGCGTATCATAGAACTCATCCTGACCGACCTGGTTGCTCAAATGAGGGTTCGGTGACCCTCCTCAAGGGGGGGGTACTGTTGTGAATGGGTTTGAGATGAGTTCTGAGCAGAGGCTCCCTCTGGTGGTTACAAGCGGTACTAGTGAGGATTGGGAATCAGGTGTTACTGATTGGTCTTATTTAAGGGAATCATTTTCCCATCAGGGTTGCCGGTGATCAATTGTTCTGGTCTGAATCCTTCTTTCCAGTTTCCCTTGTAGCCTGCTGTGTCGTGTCTGCATCTCCTGCTATCAGATAAGACAATTTCTTATTTTGTGTTTTTGCTATATTTTTGCATTTTGTCCTGCACTTCGGGTGGGGCCTTCTGGGTCCCTCCGGGGGCTTTTGCCCTCTCAGTTTAGTCCAGCCACTGTGTTTTGTACTTTTGCTTTTTGCAGTTTTTTCAGTGGCTGCTGTTTTTGTTACACCAGAGAACTAATTTAGGTGGTAGAGGTCGTGTGGTCTCAGGTGATTTTGAAATTAGTAGAGTTGGTGTTTTTCAGGGTTTTCTGGGATTGCAGTAAGTACCCTTCCTGTCCTTTTCTATTTAGATAGTTTGGGCCCCAGCGTTTGCTCATACTATTTTCTTTCTGTGTCAGTATTTCCTCTTGTCTAACCGCCATTACATGTTTGGGGGCTTTCTATTATCTTTGGGGTTCTGCTCCGGGGCAGATAGCTTTCCTTTTTTACCTGCACTCCTCAGCTACCGTAACATAACACAGAGCCCCTACATGCCAGAAGAGCAGAGTCCCTCAAGAGACCCCATTTTGGAAATTACACCCCTTTGGGAATTTATCTACAGGTGTAGTGATGATTTTGACTCAATAAGTGTTTTCCAGAAACAAGCAGCAGTAGATGTTGCCAAGTGAAAATAGCAAACTGCCTTTGTAGTGACCAGTACATTGTAGCTCGCAGTACGTTATGTGCAGCTTATGCTTTTGGAGATATGTCAAACATATGTACACTAAATGTTGATTAAGCTAACTGGGGCTCGGAAGGGAGGATGCATTTAGATTTGGGAGTGCAGAATTTGCTGAATATCTTTTTTTTTTGAGGGGGGGGGTTGATGAGGAAGCAAAACTTTTCCCAGAGCTTTTGTACTGCAAGTAATGTCGAAGCCCCCTATATTTCCGTTAACAGATGATGGACCTGAGTAGGGACTTGTGTTTTTTGTGGATTGTGTTTACACTTTTATTGGGAACATTTTACATAACATTTGTTATAAAAGTGACGTGATTTAGATGAAAACTCCAAGGGATCCATTCTATTCACTATAATGAGGCATCAGGGTTACTCGTTACTCCGTTTGTCATCTGGTCCGCGGTGTCCTTTTCAGAAGTGCACAAAATTGGCGGACCTTGCTTTTATGTACGATTAAAAAGACTGACACTGCAGGATCACAGGTTGCACGGCATCCACAGTGACTCCATCTGCCTCATTATAAGGGCTCTTCCACATGGAAATCCCTGTGTAAGCACTCAGTGCAGAGCGCAGGAAAAATGAGACAAATTGAACAAATCAACAGAAGGTGAAGAATTAGTTTTATTTATTTTTTACGCCGTTAATCGTGCAGTATAAGTGATTAGGCAACTTTATTCTTCGGGTCAGTGCGATTACAGTGATACCATATTTATTTTATTTTTTTACAAAAACAAGTTTTTGCATCTCCATATTGGGAGCTATAATTTTTCCATACTTCTGCCGACAGAGTTATTTTTTGTGGGACAAGTTGACGTTTTTATTGGTACCATTTTCAGGCACATTAGTTTTTATATCGCTTTCTATTCTGATTTTTGCGACGCAGAATGAACTAAAGCCAGCAATTCAGGAATTCTTCTTTTTTGATTTTATTGCCGTTCCTCGTTTCGTAAAATTGATAAGGCAACTTTGTTCTTTGGTTCGGTACAATTACAGAGATACACCATTTATATAGTTTTTTATGTTTTGCTGCTTTTACGCAATTAAAACTATTTTATAGAAAAAAGAATTGTTTTTGCATTGCTTTAGTCTGAGAGCTATAACTTTTCCATTTTTTCATTGTTGGAGCTGTATGGCAGCTTTTTTATTGCGAGACAAGATGACGTTTTCATCGCTACCATTTTTATTTCTATTTGACTTTCTGATCGCGTTTTATTCTACTTTTTGTTCGGTGACATGATGAAAAAGCAAAGATTTTTGCTACTTTATTTTTTAACATGTACACTGAAGCAGTTAACTAGTGTGACAGTTTTAGGCTATGTGCTCGAGTTACCGATTTACTTGTGGAAATTTCTGCACGGTTTCTGCCTCTCTTGGCAGAAAACGCAGTTGAAATTCCACGCTGTTTTGAGGCAGATTTTCATGCGGATTTGTATGCGTTTTTGTAAGCTAAATAAAGATTACCGTATTTTTCAGGCTATAAGACGCACTTTTTCCCCAAAAAAATTGTGAGGAAAATGGGGGGTGCGTCTTATAGCCCGACCGCAGCTTACCGGGGGTTGCGGCAGCGGTGTGGCGGTGGCAGAGATGCGGCTTTGCAGAGGCGCGGTGGGCGGCGTGCACCTGAGCAGGTTTCCTTCCTCAGGTGGTGAGGTGACGCCGCGGCACCGAGAGCAGACAGGACAGCAGAGCCGGGATTGCCGGTGGTGGCGGCCATCTTCCTGAGGTGTCGCGTGCGCAGATACAGTACTCTTCTTCCTGTGGCTTCAGGAAATTGGCCGCGGTAGGCCGCGCATGCGCAGATAGCGATCGCGGCGGCCATTTTTCTGAAGCCCCAGGAAGCAGAGTACTCTGCGCACGCGCTGCCTCAGGAAGATGGCCGCCACCACCGACAAACCCGGCTCTGCTGTCCTGTCTGCTCTCCGTGCCGCGGCGTCACCTCACCACCTGAGGAAGGGACCCTGCTCAGGTGCACGCCACCCATCGCGCCTCTGCCACCGCCGCACCTCTGCCACCGCCACACCTGCCACAAACCCAGCTCTGCTCTCCGTGCCGCGGCGTCACCACACCTGAGGAAGGGACCCTGCTCAGGTGCACGCCGCCCATCGCGCCTCTGCCACCGCCCACCTCTGCCACCACCACACCTGCCACAAACCCAGCTCTGCTCTCCGTGCCGCGGCATCAGCACACCTGAGGAAGGGACCCTGCTCAGGTGCACGCCGCCCACCGTGCCTCTGCCACCGCCGCACCTCTGCCACCGCCACACCACAGCCACAAACCCGGCTCTGCTCTCCGTGCCGCAGCGTCACCTCACGTGAGGAAGGTGAGTACAGTATCAGCATCACCGCACCTCTGCCACACCACTGCCGCAACCCCTGCTGTACCACCACCGGCCCACAGGTACCTTAAAATTCGGACAATAAGACGGACCCTCATATTGTAAAAATCTTTTCTGCTATTTTCACCCCAAAATTTGGGGTGCGTCTTATGGTCCGGTGCGTCTTATAGTCCGAAAAATACGGTAATTATTTTAAAAAAGAATTGTGATGTCATTTTCCTTGTTCAACCTCTTCTATTTCAATGTCCATTGAAGACCATAATATCATTACATACCATGTTCAAATATAATGTTTACACAGAAAAAAAAAAATATATATATATATATAATACAGACCAAAAGTTTGGACACACCTTCTCATTCAAAGATTTTTTTCTGTATTTTCATGACTATGAAAATTGTAGAATCACACTGAAGGCATCAAAACTATGAATTAACACATGTGGAATTATACATTACACTTTACAAAAAAGTGTGAAACAACTGAAAATATGTCTCATATTCTAGGTTCTTCAAAGTAGCCACCTTTTGCTTTAATTACTGCTTTGCACGCAGAAAAGGTGAACGGATGGACTCTACATGTCTGGTTCCCACGTGAAGCATGGTGGAGGTGGTGTGATGGTGTGGGGGTGCTTTGCTGGTGACACTGTTGGAGATTTATTCAAAATTGAAATGGTGAGCGGTCCAGCTCACCCCAAACCATCTTGATTGGGTTCAGGTCTGGTGTCTGTGGAGGCCAGGTCATCTGGCGTAGCACCCCAACACTCTCCTTCTTGGTCAAATAGCACTTACACAGCCTGGAGGTGTGTTTGGGGTCATTGTCCTGTTGAAAAATAAATGATGGTCCAACTAAACGCAAACCGGATGGAATAGCATGCTGCTGCAAGATGCTGTGGTTGCCATGCTGGTTCAGTATGCCTTCAATTTTGAATAAATCCACAAAGTGTCACCAGCAAAGCACCCCCAGACCATCACACCTCCTCCATGCTTCACGGTGGGAACCAGGCATGTAGAGTCCATCCGTTCACCTTTTCTGCGTGCAAAGCAGTAATCAAAGCAAAAGGTGGCTACTTTGAAGAACCTAGAATATAAGACATATTTTCAGTTGTTTCACACTTTTTTGTAAAGTGTAATGTATAAATCCACATGTGTTAATTCATAGTTTTGATGCCTTCAGTGTGATTCTACAATTTTCATAGTCATGAAAATACAGAAAAATCATTGAATGAGGTGTGTCCAAACTTTTGGTCTGTACTGTCTATATATATATATATATATATATATATATATATATATATATATATATATATATATATATATATATAGAAAAAGTATTGTTTCTCCTATATAGAAAAAAGTATTGTTTCTCAGCGGTCAGTCCAATGGTAGAGTAAAATATAGCTTTTATTTACCCATTAAAAAAGTTCCAGGTTTCTTCAATAACAATTTTGCATATAGTCAATCCCTTTTGGACGACATGTTTCGACACTACATGTGTCTTCCTCCAGGTCCAAGTGAGGAATGAATCAAAACCGCATATATAGTATAAAGCCAGGAAAGACACCACTGAATTTCTGGGTGTCACTCTTTCTAGAAACTGGCTGGTGTGTATAGAAGATTCCAAGTGGATTTAGTTCAGCCAAGTTAACCCTATAGCCAGCAGTAACCTTTGCGGTGTTGTTCCATCCTCAAGGTCTTTACCAACATGAAAAAACCAAATGATTAAAATCAATATTATATACAAATAAAATCAAACGATGCCTATAAGATACAGAAATTTATATGAATGATACAGAAATTTATATGAAATATTCAGATATTCCACAGTACAAGAATAGTTAATATTGGAATTATTTGATACTGGATCAATTACTGTTACTATGGAACCACTATTATAGTATCACCATCTATATTTAATATTGCGTTATCAAGTCCATGCGGCTATTCAAACCGCACAACACTCGAGTTTCCAGTAAAAAATCCACTTACTTTCCCTTGCCAAGATTTTTTATATGTAAATTGCCCCCCCTGGTGGGCTTGGACACTTTCTCTATTCCTTTGAAGGAGAAAGATTTTAGATCTCCATTGTTTGTTAGCGAAATGCCGTGAAACTGCAGAATAACCTGCCAGCTGTAAATTAACCGCATCGGACAAGTGTAGCCACCTTTCTGTACAAAGTTGAAAGTGCTGTCAACATAATCACACAAAAATCATCAATCAGTTGCAGGTAGCAGATCGCTCTCCACGTTGTCTCCAGACTGTCACGTCTGTCACATATGCTGAGTGTGAACCTGCTGCCTGCAACATCCTTCAGCGTGATCTGTTTGGCAGTCGGTCAGTAATGGTGTGGGGTGGCATTTCTTTAGAGGGCCACACAGCCCTCCATGTGCTCGCCAGAGGTAGCCTGACTGCCATTAGGTACCGAGATGAGATCCTCAGATCCCTTGTGAGACCAATTGCTGGTGCGGTTGGCCCTGGGTTCCTCCTAATGCAGGACAATGCCAGACCTCATGTGGCTGGAGTGTGTCAGCAGTTCCTGCAAGATGAAGGCATTGAAGCTATGGACTGGCCTGCCTGTTCCCCAGACCTGAATCCGACTGCGCACATCTGGGACAACATGTCTCGTTCGATCCACCAACGTCACGTTGCACCACAGACTTTCCAGGAGTTGACGGATGGTTTAGTCCAGGTCTGGGAGGAGATCCCTCAGGAGAACATCCGCAACCTCATCAGGAGCATATGCCCAGGCATTGTAGGGAGGTCATACAGGCACGTGAAGGCCACACACAATACTGAGCATCATTTTGACTTGTTTCCACTTTAATTTTGTCTTGTTTTGGTTTTCATTTTGAATTGTTCCCACTTTCATTTTGGGGGTCTCTCCAAATCCAGGCCTCCATTAGTTCAAAAACTTGATTTCCATTGATGATTTTTGTGTGATTATGTTGACAGCACATTCAACTTTGTACACAACAAAGTATTCAATGAGAATATTTCATTCATTTAGATCTAGGATGTGTCATTTGAGTGTTCCCTTTATGTTTTTGAGCAGTGTATATATATACAGTACAGACCAAAAGTTTGGACACACCTTCACATTTTAAGATTTTTCTGTATTTTCATGACTATGAAAATTTGTAAATTCACACTGAAGGCATCAAAACTATGAATTAACACATGTGGAATTATATATTTAACAAAAAAGTGTGTAACAACTGAAATTATGTCTTATATTCTAGGTTCTTCAAAGTAGCCACCTTTTGCGTTGATGACTGTTTTGCACACTCTTGACATTCTCTTGATGAGCTTCAAGAGGTAGTCACCGGAAGTGGTTTTCACTTCACAGGTGTGCCCTGTCAGTTTTAATAAGTGGGATTTCTGGCCTTATAAATGGAATTGGGACCATCAGTTGTGTTGTGCAGAAGTCTGGTGGATGCACAGCTGATAATCCTACTAAATAGACTGTTAGAATTTGTATTATGGCAAGAAAAAAGCAGCTAAGTAAAGAAAAACGAGTCGCCATCATTACTTTAAGAAATGAAGGTCAGTCCGAAAAATTGGGAAAACTTTGAAAGTGTCCCCAAGTGCAGTTGCAAAAACCATCAAGCGCTACAAAGAAACTGGCTCACATGAGGACCGCCCCAGGAAAGGAAGACCAAGAGTTACCTCTGCTTCTGAGGATAAGTTTATCCGAGTCACCAGCCTCAGAAATCGCAGGTTTACAGCAGCTCAGATTAGAGACCAGGTCAATGCCACACAGAGTTCTAGCAGCAGACACATCTCTACAACAACTGTTAGAGGAGACTTTGTGCAGCAGGCCTTAATGGTAAATAGCTGCTAGGAAACCACTGCTTAGGACAGGCAACAAGCAGAAGAGACTTGTTGGGCTAAAGAACACAAGGAATGGACATTAGACCAGTGGAAATCTGTGCTTTGGTCTGCTGAGTCCAAATTTGAGATCTTTGGTTCCAACCACCGTGTCTTTGTGCGACGCAGAAAAGGTGAACAGAAGGACTCTACATGCCTGGTTCCCACTGTGACGCATGGAGGAGTTGTGATGGTGTGGGGATGCTTTGCTGGTGACACTGTTGGGGATTTATTCAAAATTGAATGCATACTGAAACAGCATGGCTACCACAGCATCTTGCAGCCGCATGCTATTCCATCCGGTTTGCGTTTATTTGGACCATCATTTATTTTTCAACAGGACAATGACCCCAAACACACCTCCTGGCTGTGTAAGGGCTATTTGACCAAGATGGAGAGTGATGGGTGCTACGCCAGATGACTTGGCCTCCACAGTCACCAGACCTGAACCCAATCGAGATGGTTTGGGGTGAGCTGGTCCGCAGAGTGAAGGCAGAAGGGCCAACAAGTGCTAAGCATCTCTGGGAACTCCTTCAAGATTGTTGGAAGACCATTTCCGGTGACTACCTCTTGAAGCTTATCAAGAGAATGCCAAGAGTGTGCAAAGCAGTCATCAAAGCAAAAGGTGGCTACACTGAAGAACCTAGAATATAAGACATAACTTCAGTTGTTACACACTTTTTTTGTTAAGTATATAATTCCAGATGTGTTAATTCATAGTTTTGCTGCCTTCAGTGTGAATGTACAATTTTCATCATCATGAAAATACAGAAAAATCTTTAAATGCGAAGGTGTGTCCAAACTTTTGGTCTGTACTGCATATATATATATATATATATATATATATATAGTATGTGTATATGAACATGTGTCAGCCAGACATCCTCATTAATAAAACGGTACCCAGCAGAGGGAAAGCCGGTGGCGAGTACTGATGTTAATATTCTGGGAAGGAGTCAATAGCCATAAAGGTTCCCAGGCTATTAATATCATCTCACAGATGTTTGCTTAGCCTTTAGTAGCTAATTTACAGGAGAACCCCAGAAAAAAATTTACATGGGGTCCCCCTATAAAATCAAACCAGCAAAGGCTAGGCAGACAGCTGCGGGCTGATATTAATAGCCTGGGAAGGGGGCATGGATAATGGCACCCTCCTGGCTAAAAACATCAGCTCTCAGCGGCCCCTGAAATGATGCATCTTATAGATGCGCCAGTTCTGGCACTTCAGGCTCGCTCTTCCCACTAGCCCTGTATCGGCAAATGGGATGCATATTAGGGGGGTTAATGTCACCTTTGTATTTTCCATTAACATCAAGCCCACCGCTTAGTTATGGAGAAGCGTCTATAAGACACCTATCCATTACTAATCCTAACAAGCCACCATAGCTGGCAGATTCAAAGGTCATCATGATGGGATCGGATCTCATCACAGGGGTGTCGGAGAGATATATACAGTAATGGTCTCCCTCTGCTATCTTCTAAATGCCGCGATCACGTCATCTAGAACATAGCAAAGGTTTAACATCATTGGGACCTGATCCATTGACTGGAAAAGAGCTGGGACCACAGTCTCAATCATTACCGCTAGTAACACACCAAACCGTCATGGATTAAATTCTTGTAGTGCACGCAAGGTCCCCTTGCTAATTGCAGCACGTGTCCAGGCCCGTTTAAAGTTCGCCAATGACAATTTGCATGATCCAAAGGAGGCATGGGAGAAGGTCATGTTGTCAGATGAGACCAATATAGAACTTTTTGGTATCAACTCCACTCGCCATGTTTTGAGGTAGAAGTATGAGTACAACCTCAAGCACATCATCCCAACTGTGAAGCATAGTTGGGGAAACATCATACTTTGAGGGTGTTTTTCTGCAAAGGGGACAAGACGACTGCACCATATTGAAGGGAGAATGGATAGGGTCATGTATTGGCCAGCAACCTCCTTCACTCAGTAAGAACATTGAAGATGGGTTGTGACTGGGTCTTCCAGCCTGACATTCACCCGTAACACACAGCCAGGACAACAAAGCATTGGCTCCGTAAGAAGCATTTCAAGGTCCTGGAGTGGCTTATGCAGTCTCCAGATCTAAACCCAATCAGTGTTGCCCAGCAACAGCCCCAAAACCTGAAAGATCTGGAGAACATCTGTATAGAGGAGAGAGCCAAAATCCCTGCTGCAGTGTGTGCAAACTTGGTCAAGAGCTACAGGAAACCTATGACCTCCGTAATTGCAAACAAAGGTTCCTGTACCAAATGTTAAGTTTTCCTATTGTATCAAATAATTATTTTATGCAAAAAAATGCAAACTAATTATGTAAAAATCATACTATGTGATATTCTGGTTTTTATTTTTAGATTGTCTTTCACAGTTATAGTGTATCTATGATAAAAATTACAGATCTCTCCATTGTTTGTAGGTGGGAAAACTTGCAAAATCGGCAGTGTATCAAATATTTATTTTCCCCACTGTACATGTGAATCATGTAAGAATCACATAAATAAAATATAAAAACACTGGCAAGCAATGGATAAAAGCCTACTTAGATAATAATGTGCTTAAAAAATATGGAAATACCATGACAATGCAAGTCTATAATAGTACAAACACTACATAATTTATATACCTTAGGACATAGCGAGCAGCGTTGTTGAGCCGGAGTCTGTTCATTTTGGTGGCGTTTAAAAATAGACCGACTCAGACTCCTAAAATTTATAATAAATTGGGTACAGTAGTACAATTCAGTATGTGCTGTAGATGTTTTCATCATTTGGAAAAGTTATAAAATGGCCTATAAATGTCCTGTTCCTGATGTAAGAATCTTGGATTTTAGTTGAGATGAATCTGTGCTGCACTTTATGTACATGATCAGTAGTGAAGCAGTGCTGTTTAAGTCGGAAGTTAGGAAAACTGAGGAGTCTGTGGTTTTCCTTATCGACTCCACTTCACTGATAGTGAGCCAAGAAAAAGTAGACTACATGTAATAGTAGAAATTACATTTAATGCATATATCTTGAGACAAAGTAAGCCAGTGAAAAGTCAAATAGAGGAACGGGTGGGGAGCTTTGGATGCGTGTCCATTTATTTCAGTGACTGTACATATAATACTTTTCTTGGAAACATAACGTGGCTGTTCACCAGATTTGCAGCTGTTAAGTTGGGGTATTTTGCTAAAGCTATCCATTTAACTAACCAGACAAAATATGTATTCTGCTCTAATGTATGCTTTTTTTATCAGGTCTATTGCAAGGTTGGCAAATATCAGTGATGGGCAGCTTCACAAAGCAGCTCAGGAAACCGAGATAAGTTTGCAGCATGAGAAGGAGTGGAAACTTGGAAAATGTATCCTCAGATTCCCTGAGATTCTGCAGAAAATCTTAGATGACCTCTTACTGCACACACTATGTGATTACCTCTATGAATTGGCCACCACCTTCACAGAGTTCTATGATAACTGCTACTGTGTAGAAAAGGACAGACAGACTGGTAATTGCATTAATAATAAAAAATATTACATTCCAAAACTGAGGACTAATCATGTAATTGAACTTAAAGTAAATTATTGGCAGGCTAGGCAATGTATGAATGTAGAATGTATGCTTTCTGGTTGGGTAGTTTGATCCAAGAAGAGAGAGGATAATGCCTAATAAGCTATAGTAATGAGGGAAATCCACAGCCATATTGTTGATTTGTAGCTGTATTTCCGTTCTTTCAGTGCATGCTTGCCTTGTAAAGAGAGGATAAGAAAAGTTCCTGTTTCTTGGTGCATCAAAGTCGGTTATATTTTGCCTATCTACTTGTTGAACTAAAAATATGCAACTTTTATGCACCAGTTTTCAAATTGTGATTATTTCCCTACTTGTACTATTAGCAAATTCTCACCTCATTACTAATAAGAACCCTTGTTATTAGTGAGAATTTTACACAATTTAATACTATATTTCCTTAAATATGTCTGATCACCCTAAGCGATTAGCTGGGTGGCCTTGAGTTCAAGAAGGGTTGTCCATATGGATCAAGCAATTTTAATCATTGTGAGGCAACAGAAAATAATAACAATAGTCATCAAATATAGCAAAGCAAAGAATTGTTGAGGTGTGTGACAGTAAAGGGAATCTGTCAGTAGGATCAACCCTCTCAAGCAGTCTATATCTGCATGAAGGTCTTAGGAAGCTGAATAAAGTGATACCTTGAGATATGCAAGCTGATGTCTTATTCCAGAGTGAAATCCACGTTTTTCTTATATGAAATGAGCTGTTCCGGAGTATAGACCAGACACTGATCTGCTTGAGAATCTGCCTCCAGAGCTTATTCCACATGAAAGATATGTAATGAAAGGGTATGTAATGACTGCTCTCCTGATCTCACTGTGATTATACAGTGCTGCTCACCATTACTGGCACCCCTTCATTTTTTTCATAGACTGTACAATATCTTTAGAAATACGTGTAAATGTACCAAAGTTATATCCTCAGGATTTTTTAATGTGTGGTCAAAAGTAATGCAACAATAAAACATTGTTTTTCAACTTACATGTTGCAATTTCAAAGAAGAAACAGAATAAATAGCATGTACATCAATAAAGGTACCCCTAATTAATACTTGGTTGCACACCATTTGGCATTGATGACAGCCTCCAAACGTTTCTTGTAGATCTATAAGCTTCTTGAACTTCTCAGCTTTTAATAATTCTTTGATTTCATGATTTCTGTGTTAGTCTTTTCCTTATAAGCTACATAGTGCTGTCTGTAACTTTTGCATTGCCAGAAACTTTATTTTTGTTTCCTCTGTCCACATGATATTTGGCAAAGATCAATTTTCTTCTTTCCCCCACGTCCAGGGAGGTTCTTGTTGGGTCCAAGCCTGGCAAACTTAACCCCTTAAACCCCAAGAGTGGTTTGCACGTTAATGACCGGGCCAGTTTTTACAATTCGGATCACTGTCCCTTTATGAGGTAATAACTCGGGAATGCTTCAACGGATCTTGGCGATTCTGAGATTTTCTCGTGACATATTGTACTTCATGTTAGTGGTAAAAATGTATTCAATATACAGTAACTTGCATTTATTTATGGAAAAAATGGAAATATGGCGAAAATTTTGCAATTTTCAAACTTTGAATTTGTATGCCCTTAAAACAGAGAAATATGTCACACAAAATAGTTACGAAATAGCATTTCCCACATGTCTACTTTACATCAGCACAATTTTGGAAACAATTTTTTTTTGTTAGGAAGTTATAAGGGTTAAAAGTTGACCAGCGATTTCTCATTTTTACAACACCACATCACACTTGAAGTCACTTTGAGGGGTCTAAAAATACCCAAAAGTGACACCATTCTAAAAACTGCACCCTCAAGGTGCTCAAAACCACATTCAAGAAGTTTATTAACCCTTCAGGTGCTTCACATGAATTTTTCAAATATTTTAAAAAAAATGAACATTTAACTTTTTTGCACAAAATATTTACTTCAGATCCAATTTTTTTATTTTACCAAGGGTAACAGGAGAAATTGGACTGCAAAAGTTGTTGTGCAATTTGTCCTGAGTAAGCTGATACCCCATATGTGGGGGGAATCACTGTACGGCAGAGCTCGGAAGAGTAGTAGTGCCTTTTGACTTTTTCAATGCAGAATTGGCTGGAATTGAGTTCGGACGCCATGTTGCGTTTGAAGAGCCTCTGATGCGCCTAAACAGTGGAAACGCCCCACAAGTGACACCATTTTGGAAAGTAGACCCCCTAAGGAACTGTGTGGTGAACACTTTGAACCAGGGGAAGAGTCCCGAGGAGAGAATTTGCATATTCCCAGTGCCTTCTGGGATAAGTGAAGAGTATCCGCAAGCTCAAGGAACACTGGATTTTGGCCGTTGCAGCTGAAAGGAGGACATCAGTAAACCAGGGAAAGAGTCCCGAGGAGACAATTTGCATATTCCCAGTGCCTTCTGGGATGAGTGAAGAGTCTCCGCAAGCTCAAGGAACACTGGATTTTGGCCGTTGCAGCTGAAAGGAGGACATCAGTAAACCAGGGAAAGAGTCCCGAGGAGAGAATTTGCATATTCCCAGTGCCTTCTGGGATGAGTGAAGAGTCTCCGCAAGCTCAAGGAACACTGAATTTTGGCCGTTGCAGATGAAAGGAGGACATCAGTAAACCAGGGGAAGAGTCCCGAGGAGACAGTTTGCATATTCCCAATGCCTTCTGGGATAAGTGAAGAGTCTCCGCGAGCTCAAGGAACACTGGATTTTGACCGTTGCAGCTGAAAGGAGGACATCAGTAAACCAAGTTTTGCCATATATTTCACTGCTTGAATATCTCTTGAGCAATAAGAACATGGAAGAGGCCAGGAGCCATTTGGTGAGCTGCATTTCTTGCTACATGTTCACAGACTTACCAGTGGAAAAGCCAAACTTCACATGCCAGAAATGCAAGCTTGTGTCCTTGTTGGAGGAAAAGTTGCAAAATCTGGAAGAGAGGTTATCTACATTGAAAACCATTAAGGAAAGTGAAGAGTTCTTAGAGCAGAATTATCTCCTCATGTTACAGAAAGAGAAGAAATTCGAAGTGCACCTGATGAAACAGAAGAATGGAAGCATGTGACCCAGAGAATCAGGAGGATCGGGAGGCAGTCAGCACCAATACTGCTCAGGAACCAGTACCAGGCTCTTACACAGGAGAGCAATGAAGAAATACATCAAGATTAGACTTTGGCCACAAACAATAACCTTGTACGCCCTCAGAGTCCTCCTGAATGGAGAAAGAAAACTGTTGTGAAGAAGAAACGGAGAGTTGTCATGGGGGATTCCCTGTTGAGAGGAACAGAGGCCGCTATCTGCAGACCGGATTTAACCTCAAGAGAAATGTGCTGTCTTCCAGGTGCAAAAATTAAAGATGTGTCTGACAGGATATCAGGACTATTCAGACCTACAGATGACTACCCATTCCTGCTAATACATGTGGGGACAAATGACACCGCAAGAAATGACCTGGAAACCATCTGCAGTGACTTTGAAAACTTAGGTAAGAAAGTGAAAGAACTGGGAGCGCAGGTGGTCTTCTCTTCCATCCTTCCAGTGGATGGCCATGGAACAAGGAGGTGGAAGAAGATTCTGCAGGTGAACAACTGGCTATGTCGATGGTGCCGTCAGCAAGGATTTGGATTTTTGGATCACGGAGTGAATTACCTATATGATGGACTACTTGCTAGAGATGGGGTGCACCTTACGAAGACTGGAAAACATGTATTTGGAAGTCTTCTTGCTACACTCATCAGGAGAGCTTTAAACTAGAACAATGTGGGAAGGGAAGCAAAACGCCAGCAAAAGCCATACACCTGACAAATACTATTGAGAATTCTGCTATTAGAAGTGATGGGGAAGAACAAAGACAAAAAAATCTGCATAATAAAAAAATTGAAGAAAGAGAATCCAATCACAAACTAAAATGTTTCTATACGAATGCACAAAGCATGGGCAACAAACAAGGAGAACTGGAACTACTAACGCAGGAAAATAAATATCATGTCATTGGAATCACTGAAACTTGGTGAGACGATAGACATGATTGGAATACAAGGCTAGAAGGATACAACTTATTTGCAAGAAACAGCCTTGATAAACGAGGAGGAGGTGTCGCATTGTATGTTTGAAAAGCGTATATCTGCACAGAGATTGACGCTTCAGAGACTGGGAGTTCTGTGGAAACTGGGTAAGAATACAAGGACAGAACAATGGAAAGGACACCATTGTAGGCATTTACTACAGGCCACATATGCAGCTGAAGATATGGATGAACTCTTTACGCATCAAATGGCCAACTTTATCTTCCAAAAGGTAGGGGAGAAAACAAGGGGATCTGCTACCTTGGATCTAATCCTTATAAACAGGGAGGAAATGGTTGAGGAGGTAAGAGTGGCAGGGACCCTAGGGGGTAGCGACCATGCTATTTTAGAATTTTGGATAACAAGAGGAGGAAGACCTGTGAAAACTCAGACGTCAAGGTTATATTTCAGAAAGGCTGATTTTAAGGGACTCAGAAAGAGAATTGGAGGGATCCAATGGCTGGATATCCTTAAGGACAAAAATGTCCAGGAAGGATGGGAAATCTTGAAAAATGATATTCTCAAAGCACAATCGTTAACAATTCCGAAAAGAGGGAAGAATGGGAAGCATTTAAGGAAACCAGGATGGATGAACACAGAACTTAAACACATGCTAAAAAGGAAGAAAGAAATGTTTATCAAATGGAAAGAGGGAGGCATATCTAAAGAAGAATATAATGCCGTCTGCAGAGCCTGCAGGGCACAAATCAGATTATCTAAAGCTGACAATGAATTAAGGCTTGCAAGAGTCCTCAAAAGCAACAAAAAAGGATTTTGGGGATACGTCAAAAGTAAAAGAAAAGTCAAAGATGTTATAGGATTTTTACAGGATGAAAATGATGAAATGGTAAGACAGGATGTTGAGAAGGCTGAACTTTTAAATTCCTATTTTGCATCTGTTTTCTCTCAGAAAGGAAATGTACCATCAACTGATCTTCACTGTCCTATTAAAGGTATAGAAGAATCCAGGATATCTATAAACAGAATGACAGTGAGGAAACACTTAGCTAACCTAAATGAATTCAAGTCTCCAGGTCCAGATGAATAACACCCCAGAGTACTGAAGGAGATAGCAGAAGAAATTCTTGAACCACTGTTCATAATCTTTGAAAATTCTTGGAGAACAGGAGAAGTCCCAGAAGACTGGAGAAGAGCAAATGTTGTTCCTATCTTGAAAAAGGGGAAGAAGGTGGACCCAGGGACCTACAGGCCGGTGAGTCTGACTTCTATACCAGGAAAGATCTTTCAACAAATTATTAAAGAACATCTATGCAAGTACCTGGATAAGAATGAAGTGATTAAACAGAGTCAGTATGGGTTTGTAACTAATAAGTCATGTCAGACTAACTTAATTTCCTTCTATGACAGAATCACTGACTGGATGGATCAGGGAAATGCTGTAGATATAGTATATCTTGACTTCAGCAAAGCATTTGACAAAGTATCTCACACAATCCTTATTGAAAAAATGACTAAGTATGGAATGGACAAGGGCAACTGTTAGGTGGATTCATAACTGGCTTAGTGATCGGACCCAAAGAGTGGTCGTAAATGGCTGCACATCCAGTTTGAAGAATGTCTCAAGTGGGGTACCGCAAGGCCCTGTTTTGGGCCCTGTATTGTTCAAGATCTTTATCAATGATTTAGATGAAGGAATTGAGGGTAAACTGATCAAATTTGCTGATGACACAAAGCTAGGAGGGGTAGCTAATACTAGAGAAGAGAGAGAGAGGATTCAAAAAGATATAAATAAACTGGAGCAGTGGGCAGCAACTAACAGAATGGTTTTTAACAGGGAAAAATGCAAAGTACTACATCTGGGCAATAAAAATGCAAAAAGCATATAAAAAATGGGAGGAATAGGGCTAAGTAACAGCACATGTGAAAAAGACTTGGGTATACTAATTGATCACAGACTGAACATGAGTCAACAGTGTGATGCAGCAGCAAAAAAGGCTAATACAATTCTAGGATGTATCAACAGAAGCATACAGTCTAGATCACGTGAGGTCATTATTGCCCTCTATTCCTCTTTGGTCAGACCTCATCTGGAATACTGTGTCCAGTTTTGGGCACCACATTTTAAAAAAGACATCAACAAACTGGAGCAAGTTCAGAGAAGAGCCACCAGAATGGTGACCGGTCTGCAAACCATGTCCTATGAGGAACGGTTGCAGGATTTGGGAATGTTTAGCTTGCAAAAAAGAAGACTGAGAGGAGACTTAATAGCGGTCTACAAATATATCAAGGGCTGTCACATTGTAGAAGGATCATCTTTATTCTCATTTGCACAAGGAAAGACTAGAAGCAATGGGATGAAACTGAATGGGAAGAGACACAGATTAGATATTAGAAAAAACTTTTTGACAGTTAGGGTGATCAATGAGTGGAACAGGCTGCCACGAGAGGTAGTGAGTTCTCCTTCAATGAAAGTCTTCAAACAGAAGACAGACATCTGTCTGGGATGATTTAGAGAATCCTGCTTTGAGCAGGGGGTTGGACCAGATGACCCAGGAGGTCCCTTCCAACTCTACCATTCTATGATTCTATAACTCCCAAGTGCTTCACAGAAGTTTAGAATGTAGAGCCGTAAAAATAAAAAATAAATTTTCCTCAAAAATGATCTTCTCACCCCCAATTTTTTATTTTCCCAAGGGAAACAGGAGAAATTGGACCTCAAAAGTTATTGTGCAATTTGTCCTGAGTATGCTAATACCTTATATGTGGGAGTAAACCACTATTTGGGTGCATGGCAGAGCTCGGAATGGAAGGAGCTGTTTGACTTTTTCAACGCAGAATTGGCTGGACACCATGTCGCGTTTGGAGAGCCCCTGATGTGCCTAAACAGTGGAAACCCCCCCGACAAATGACACCATTTTGGAAACTAGACCCCTCAATGAACTTATCTAGATGTGTGGTGAGCACTTTGAACCCCAAGGGCTTCACAGAAGTTTATAACATAGAGACATAAAATTCAAAAATCATATTTTTTTTTCACAAAAATTCTTTTCACCCTAATTTTTATTTTCCCAAGGGTAACAAGACCACAAAAGTTATTGTGCAATTTGTGTCCTGAGTACGCTGATACCCCACATGTGGGGGTAAACCACTGAGCGCATGGCAGAGCATGAAGGGGAAGGAGCGCCTTTTGACTTTTTCAACGCAAAATTGGCTGGAATTGAGATTGGACGCCATATCACGTTTGGAGAGCTCCTGATGTGCCTGAACATTGGCAATGCCCCACAAGTAACCCCATTTTGGAATTTAGACCCCCCCCCAAGGAACTTGTCTAGATGTGGGGTGAGAACTTTGAACCCCAGGTGTTTCACTAAAGTTTATAACGCCCGAGCGTGAAAATAAAAAAATCATATTTCTTCCACAAACACGATCTTTTAGTCCCCAATTTTTTATTTTCCCAAGATTAACAGGAGATATTGGACCCCAAAAGTTGTTGTCCAATTTGTCCTGAGTACGCTGATACCCCATATGTGGGCAAAATAATAATAATAATAATAATAATAATCTTTATTTATATAGCGCCATCATATTCCGCAGCGCTTTACAGTTTAACAGTTTCAAAACACAAGTCATAAGTAACAACGTTAACAATACAGTAATTAAAGCAAAATAAGACGGCCCTGCTCGTGAGAGCTTACAATCTACAATGAGGTGGGGGAGATACAAAATACAGGTGTGTATATACAATGGTGCATTTACAATGATGGTCCAGCCATCTTAAGGGAGTGAGGGATGGATGGAGATAGTGAATGGGCTACACACACACACACACTTACACATAGAATGACTTTGATTAGTGAATGTGATAGGCCGCTCTGAACAGATGTGTTTTGAGGGAGCGCCTGAAACCATGCAAATTGTGGATAGTCCTAATTTCTTGGGGTAGAGCATTCCAGAGGATTGGCGCAGCGAAAACTACTGTATGGGCACACGTCGGGGATCGGAAGGGAAGTAGAGACGTTTTGAAATGCAGACTTTGATGGAATGGTCTGTGGGCGTCATATCGCGTTTGGAGACCCCCTGATGTGCCTAAACAGTGGAAAACCCGAGTGACGCCATTTTGGAAACTAGACCCCACAAGGAACTTATCTAGTTGTGTGTTGAGCACTTTGAACCCCCAAGTGCTTCACAGAAGTTTATAACGCCCAGGCGTGAAAATAAAAAAAATCATATTTTTTCCACAACCATGATCTTTTAGACCCCAATATTTTTATTTTCCCAAGGGTAACAGGAAAAATTGGACCCCAAAAGTTGTGGGGGTAAACCACTGTTTGGGCGCATGGGAGAGCTTGGAAGGTAACGAGCACCATTTGACTTTTTCCACGCAGAATTGGCTGGAATTGAGATCAGACACCATTTCACTTTTGGAGAGCCCCTGATGTGCATAAACAGTGAATCCCCCCGATTCCAACCCTAACCCCAACACACCCCTAATCCCAACCCTAACCCTAATCCTGATGGGAAAATGGAAATACATTTTTTTAATTTTATTTTCTTTAACTAAAGGGGTGATAAAGGGGGGTTTGACTTGCTATTTATAGCAGGTTTTTATATCGGGTTTTTATGATTGGCAGCTGTCACATTCTAAAAGACGCTTTTTATTGCAAAAATGTTTTTGCATCACCAAATTTTCAGAGCTATAATTTTTCCATATTTTGGCCCACAGAGTCATGTGAGGCGTTTTTTTTTTGCAGGACGAATTGACGTTTTTATTGGTACTACTTTTGGGCACATTACATTTTTTGTTCGCTTTTTATTACGATTTTTGTGAGGCAGATTGAACAAAAACCAGCAATTCATGAATTTCTTTTGGGGGGAGCGTTTATACCGTTCCGCATGTGGTAAAATTGATAAAGTAGTTTTATTATTCAGGTTAGTACGATTACAGTGATACCTCATTTGTATCTTTTTTATGTTTTGGCTCTTTTATACAATATAAACTATTTTGCAGCTCATTTTTTGCGGGACAAGATGACGTTTTCAGCGGTACCATGTTTATTTATATCCGTCTTTTTGATCATGTTATTCCACTTTTTGTTCGGCGGTATGATGATAAAGCATTATTTTTTTGCTTTTTTTTGTAGGGGTTCACTAAAGAGGTTAACTAGTGGGACAGTTTTATACAGCGGGTCGTTACGGATGTGTTGATACTAAATATGTGTCATTTTATTGTTTTTTTATTTACATAATGATGTGTTTATTGTGGAAATATATATATATATATTTTTATATTTATTTAGGGAATTTTTTAAAATATTTTTACACATTTATTTTATTTTATTTACATTGTCCCAGGTTGGGACATCACTATATAGTGTCAGATCGCTGTTTTAAATTATTATTAATCATTTGCTCTTTTGTATTTAACCCCTTAACGACCGCTGATACGCCTTTTAACGGCAGTCATTAAGGGTACTTAAACCACATCGCCGTTAATTAACGGCGCTGTGGAAAAAGTGAATAGCGCCCCCCAGAGGCGCATTTTCTCCGGGGTCTCGGCTACCGGGGGTAGCCGAGACCCCAGAGAACATGAATCGGGTCAGTTTTTACCGACCCGATGTTGCGGTCGCCGTTATTAACCCTATAACGGCGACCGCAACAACAACAAAAAAAAATCTGATGTGCCATTAAATTTCTCTGTCCCCTGATGTCATCGGACATCAGGGGACAGAGAAAAAGGGTCCCCAGGACCCCCATATAGCCCCCGATCCAGTCCATGTGGCCCCGGGCCCTCCGTTGTCCCCCGGTGCCGGCGCTGTTAAGAAAATGGCGGGCGCATGCTCAGTGCGCCCGCCGCTATGTGCCGCTGTGCTGATGGGGGGATGGGCAAATATTCTCTGGGGTCTCGGCTACCGGGGGTAGCCGAGACCCCAGAGAACATGATCCGGGTCGGTATTCACCGATCCCGGTGTTGCGATCGCGGCTATGCAAGCATAGCCGCGATCGCAAAAAAAAAAAAAAAAGATTTCTGTCCCCTCTGATGTGATCGCACATCAGAGGGGAGAAAATGAGGGTCCCCCGGTCCCCGATCGCCCCCCCCGTATACTTACCGGTGTCCTCCGTCCTCCCACAGGCCCCAGGATCCCGGCGTCTTCTTCCTGCAAAAAAAAAATGGCGGGCACATGCGCAGTGCGCTCGCCGATCTGCTTGGCGGCAGATTCAAAAAAAGTTTCATTCACTCTCCAGAAAGTGCATTTTGATCACTGTGATAAACTATCACAGTGATCAAAATAAAAAAAAACAGTACATAACCCCCCATTTATCACCCCCTTAGTTAGGGACATATAATAAAAAATAGAAATTATATTTATTTTAATTTTTCTGTTAGGGTTAGGGTTATAATTAGGGTTAGGGTTAGCATTAGGGTTAGGGTTAGCATTAGGGTTAGGGTTATAATTAGCGTTAGGGTTAAGCTGGGTTCATACTGCGTTATGGCAGTCCGTTAGACGGACTGCGTTACACCGCGGTATAACGCGGTGTAACGCAGTCCGTTAACGCTGCCATTCACCCCCATTTGAGGGCGCATCGCGACGCATGCCGTAAAGCGGCATGCGTTTGCGACGTGCCATCATTCAGTGACGGAGCCTCGGACGCGGGCTGCAGCGTCTGGGCTCCGTCACCGCTAGCTCAGATGAATCATCTGCTGATTCCTCTGCGCTAGCGGGTATAGCATAACGCGATCACGTTATGCTATACCGTTACCAGCCCGTCAACGCTATGTGTTGAACGGGCTGGTAAAACGCAAAATGAACCTAGCGTTAGGGTTAGGGTTATAATTAGGGTTAGAATTAGGGTTAGGGTTACAATTAGGGTTGGAATTAGGGTTGGGATTTAGGTTACGATTACGGTTGGGATTAGGGTTAGGGGTGTGTTGGGATTAGGGTTAGAGCTAGAATTGAGGGATTTCCACTATTTAGGCACATCAGGGGGTCTCCAAACACGACGTAGCGTTCAAAAAGTCAAATGGCGCTCCCTCCCTTCCGAGCCCTGCCGTGCGCCCAAACAGTGGTTTACCCCAACATATGGGGTATCAGCGTACTCAGGACAAATTGCACACCAATTTTGGGGTTCTAATTTCTCCGGTTACCCTTGGGAAAATAAAAAATAGCTGGCTAAAAAAATCATTTTTGAGAAAAAAAATGATTTTTCATTTTCACGGCTCTGCGTTTATAAATTTCTGTGAAGCACTTGGGGGTTCAAAGTGCTCACCACACATCTAGATAAGCTCCTTAAGGGGTCTAGTTTCCAAAATGGGGTCAGTTGTGGGGGTTTCCACTGTTTAGACCCATCAGGGGGTCTCCAAACACGACGTAGCGTTCAAAAAGTCAAATGGCGCTCCCTCCCTTCCGAGCCCTGCCGTGCGCCCAAACAGTGGTTTACCCAACATAAGGGGTATCAGCGTACTCAGGACAAATTGCACACCAATTTTGGGGTTCTAATTTCTCCAGTTACCCTTGGGAAATAAAAAAT